>OW240916.1:93056446-93111783 GCA_933207985.1 Pelobates cultripes | reverse complement strand
CCCCCCATTATCTTTATGGCCCCCACCCGCCGCTCAATAGGTCCGCCCCCCCTTATTGTAATTTATGTCTTTTTTTTCAACAGTGAGCAACCACAGGCTGCTCACTGTTTAGTAGACATGCCCCTACTTGACCCCCATAGAGTGAGAGGGGGTACTGGGGGGCTTATGAAGTGGTGGGGAGCACTGCTCCCTGCCACTTCTATAGTTACATATTACAAGGAGGGAGCTGCACGCCGGTAGCTCCCTCCTTGTAATAAACTGCACGAACAAACATACACTGATAATCAGATACACTGATACATTGTGTTTGTTTGTTTGTTCGGCTGATCTTTCTATTCACTCATTCGTCTGTCTGATGAATGAATGAATAGATGAAATTCCCGTTCACATGTCCAGGTGTTTCACTGGGCATGTGCGGGAATCTCAGTGTCTGCCTAGTGTGGGCTGATGACGTGTCCCACAGGGACTTCACCTACCCACACAAAGATGGCGGCGCCCTGAATCAAGATCGGGGTAGAAAACAAGGATTAAAAAATATGTAATGTGGGGGGCTTAGGGGCATTTGGGGGTGACTAGTGGGTCAATTGGATGTAGTGGAGGCGGGGTTAAAAAAAAAACGGGTTTCGGCATGACAGTGCCGCTTTAACCCTGCTATGTAAACATAGGAGTTTCTCTAAAACTGCTATGTTTACATCTGAAGGGTTAAAACCTGAGGGACCTGGCACCCAGACCACTTCATTGTGCTGAAGGTGTCTGGGTGACTATAGTGTCCCTTTAACATAAAACTGTTGGGTAAGTATAACACAACCTAATGTCTGCACTGCGAACATCCTTATATTCATTCATGTTTCCTTGGAAACACAGGGCCCTATTGACAGTTCAGCAGTAGAAAGATCTATGTAATATTGCTTCTTTTGAGTATTTAATGGATTAACTCCAGATAAATTGCTATATTTATCTGGTCCCTTGTTGTGTAACATGCAGAAGTATTTGTGCCTAATTAGTATATTTCATATATAATATTCAAACATATAAAATTTAATAAATGTATGCATATAATAACATAAATTATAATATGTAGTTGAAATTAGTGTGCATCAGTATTTTAATTGATAAAGAGTTAAATTATTTAATCAAGAAGGATATTTTTTCAAATTTGAACTGTGACAACAATTGTGATTTTATTGAACTTGGAAGAATGAAAAGCTGAGTTAGCCTTGTAAGATTTCAAGCCCATGTGTCCTTAAGTTTTAACCATGTATTAGAGGGAGTTAAGTGGGCAATAAATGTATATAAACACGCGTGTAAGGTGACTTTTTCAAGGAATAACTGCAATGCCTAGGTAGTATAGCAAATAAATGCAGTTATGTCTCACAAAGCAACATTTCCATCAGCACGCACAATGCATCTAATTAAGCCTGTACAATGCCCGTGTACACTATTCTTTATCTTCCATTCTTACATCACTTCCAATCTGATGGATTCTTACGCAGGACAAATTAAACTGTAGACCAATATCTATATAGTAAGAAGATGTGAATTTATATATTTCTTTCTTTCTTTCTTTTTGTAGCTTATATAGAATGGGTTAAATTTATTGCATTTCCAAAGTGTGTATTTGAAAGATCGGGATAAAGTGGAGAAACTCGATAATTGGACTATAAATTGTATTAATTTATTTCAATCCATTTTGCTTAAAGGGACACTATGTCAATGAAGTGGTCTGGGTGCCTTGTCTCTGTCTGTTTAACTCTGCAATGTTAAACATTGCATTCTGCAGGAACAACAATGTTTACTTTGCAGGGTTTAAATGTCCACAATACAATTTGATGAGTAAAATTTGGATATTTCAATCTGATTGGCACAGCTCAACGTTTTTCCACACTAGCATTCCAATCTATTGGACTTCAATCTATTAATGCAAATAATACACAAATGCTATCTCAACTTATGAAAATATTAGACACCAACTATAGGTAATAGTTTCATAATCTATATACTGCGTTAGCCACAGTATTAAAACCACTGACAGGTGAAGTGAATAACATTTATTATAATATTACAATGGCAGCTGTCAAGGAGTGGGGGATATATAAGGCAGCAAGACTACAGCCAATTTATGGATTTCATGTGTTGGAAACAGGAATAATATGCAAGCGGAAAGATCTCTTTGGCCCAAAAGGCTCATTGATGCAAATGGGGAACGAAGGCTAATCCGTCTGGTCGGATCACACAGAAGAGTTAGTGTAGATCAAATTGTTGAATAACTTAATGCTGGCTATGATAGAAAGGTGTCAGAACACACAATGTATTCTAGTTTGCTGCATATTGGGCAACATAGCTGCAGACCAGTTAGAGTGCCCATGATGATCCCTGTCCATCGCCAAATGCGCCTGCAAGGTTGACATGTGCGTTAGAATAGGACCTTAGAGCAAAGGAAGAAGGTTGACTGGTCTGATGAATTACGTTTTCTTTTAGATCAGGTGGATGGTGCATTGTCTACCTCGGGAAGAGATAGAAGCAGGACGCACAGCATAAGCAGTGTTATGCTCTAGGCAATTTTCTGCTGGGAAACTTTGGGTCCTAGCATTTATATGTTACTTTAATGCATACCATCTACCTAGAGATGGTTGCAGACCATGTACACCCCTTTGTGTTCCCTTATGGCAGTGACCTCATTCATCAGTCTAATGCACCCTGCCACACTGCAAAAATTGTTCAGAAATGGTTTGAGGAACATAACAAAGAGTTCAAGGTGTTGTCTTGGCCTACAAATTCACCTCAATCTGATTGATATGTGGGATATGCTGCAACAAGAAATCCAATTCATGGAGGCCCCACATCACAACTCGCAGGACTTAAAGGATCTGCTTCTAATGTCATGGTGCCAGTTACCACAGGACATGTCTAGAGGTCTTGTGGAGTCCATGCCTCGATGCATCAGAGCTATTTTGGCAGAACGTGGTGGACCTACACAATATTAGGCAAGTGGTTTTAACGTTGTTGCTAATCACTGTACTTACTTTCTATCCCTCAGAGTGCCAGTCTTGCCAAGGCCACCCCCCCTCCACGGGCTCAGATCATCAATACACATGACTCAGCCAGTCTTGGAAATGGCATCAAGTAGCAATATAAACACTGCCTTTTCTCAGTGAAGGCTGTGTCTACACAGCGGAGTCTGCAGGGTTTGACTCTTTGCCTCATTAAGCTGTAGTGGTTCTGGTGCCTAGAGTGTCCCTTTAACTCCTATACTATCCTCACACTAATCTTTAACCCTTACACCATCTTTGCCAACATTAACCCTAAAGTAAACATATCATGTAATAAAAAAAGTACATAATGTTGAAGTGTGTATTAAAAGAAAATATCATATTGGGGTTCTGGAAATATAAACCACTCAACATTTGGTCTTATGAAATGCTCTGATGTCTCAAGAACCCCTGCATGGCTATCATTTTGTGTATGTATATATATATATATCAGTATATAGCGCACTCAAAATTACGCTGAACCTAAAGGCGAGGAGGTTTTTAAAATCACTGGTGATTTAGTTACAGCATACGATCATATATTGAATAACCTTTACATGTTTTACTGAAAAACCCATTTTGGCAGGTCCTACGCTATAACCAAAACATTAGGATCCATTTTAGGAGATTAACTTACTTGCAAGAGACACCCACCTTATTGGGTCTCCCTGCAGGTCTAATATTACACCTTTGACAGATTGGGGTGCAATACTTTGGTTTTCCTTTTTAATTTGTCTCAGAACAGAATGTCTGCTTTCATTTAAACATGCATACCTTATAATGATACTGCTGAAATGATGAATACAATTTACAATGTACTCAACTTCAAGTGTATATATATATATATATATATATATATATATATAAAAGAGTTTTGCTTTGCCCCCTTTTTCAATATATAAGCATGTTACTTTGCCTTCTATTTCATTTTGTGAGCTGTCATATTAATTTTGTCTAGAGTATTGTTTTTTTTTTTTGTTTGTTTTGTTCCATGTTCACAGTTGTATTCTTTTCACACACTATAAACTGTTATTATTCTCTTCCCTCGCACATATACGTGCCAACACCTTCTTTTATACAAGACTAGCGATAATAACAAGTTTAAGATAAACATGGACAGACTAATAAGCCTGCTAAATAATAAACAACCCTGCTCACTGACTCATTCTAGATGTCATTTCTAACAGAGGAAGACAAACACTTTTTTTCGTAACAAAATGTAATAATCCTAGATAAATACATTTTAGCTATTAACAATGCAGATATCCAATTTATTCCCATGTTGCAGGATTGATGACAGCTGTAGTAATTGGAAAACCTACTATTTTCATAAAGATAGTCAGCTTTGTTAAAGCACTGCTTATTATTTTAGACACCTAGAACGCCTACGATATTTATTATTTGTATCCGCATTTAATGAATACATGTTTTGTGTTTGTATGTGCGTGTGTGTGTGTATCATGCAAGCACTGAGCTCTGGTATTCTATAAAATCCTGACAACTGTTTTTCGATTTGTGAATAGCAGAGCACTCTTTAAGGAGACAGGCACTTACATTGGAAATTTCCTATAACACGTTAACTTATTTTTAAGTGATTCTTCCTTTTATGTTAAATGTATATGATAGATTCAACAACTGACATAATTTCAGTCCTGACGCAGCCAAGGCACAGATTGCACTGGAGGAGAAGATCCAGGGTTATTGCTAAAGTGAGAATTGTTGAAATGCAAAGTGAATGTCAAATTTAAAGGACCACTATAGGCACCAAGACCACTTCAGCTTAATGAAGTGGTCTGGGTGCCAGGTCCATCTAGGGTTAACCCTTTTTGCTGTAAACATATTAACCTATGGGTTAATTTTCACAGTGAGAAGACGCCAGCGTCCATATGAAAGCATTGAGAATGCTTTCCTGTGGACTGGCTGAATGCGCGCGTGGCTCTTGCCGCGCATGCACATTCAGCCGATGACGGAAAAAGGAGGAGGAGAGTTCCCCGCGCCGAGGTAGCCCGGCGGGGGAAAACAGGTAAGATTTAACCCCTTCCAACCCCAGAGGGTGGGGGGGACCTAGAGACTCTATACGAGTATGTTTTCCTGGCATTATAGTGGTCCTTTAAGTCAAAAATTGTTGAATTAGAAAAAAGTTAGCTAAGCTTCCAGTTTGGCCATTTTGGTGTAAATTTCAAATTCACTTTGAATTCCCAACAATTCTCACTTAAAGCGGCACTGTCATGCCGAATCCTGTTTTTTTTTTTAACCCCCCTCCCGCCTCCACTATCTCTAATTGACCCCCTAGTCACTCCCAAATGCTCCTAAGCCCCCCACATTACCTATTTTTTAATCTTTATTTTATGCCCCGATCATTCAGGGCGCCGCCATGTTTGTGTGGGTATATGAAGTCCCTGTGGGACACGTCATCAGCCCACACTAGATAGACTGTAAGATTCCCGCACATGCCCAGTGAAACACCTGGACATGCGAACGTGAATTTCATCTATTCTTTCATTCATCAGACAGCCGAATGAATGAATAGAAAAATCAGACGAACAAACTAACACTGTGTATCAGTGTTCGTTCAGTTTATTACAAGGAGGGAGCTACCGGCACGCAACTCTCTCCTTGTAAAATGTAAAGATAGAAGCGGCAGGGAGCAGTGCTCCCCACCACTTCATAAGCCCCCCAGGTCCCCCCTCACTCTATGGGGGACAATATGACCCCTATAATAACATAAGGGAGATTAAAATCTCCCCAATGCCCCTACTCGCTATACCGCGAATAGGGGCATGTCTACTAAACAGTGAGCAGTCTATGGCTGCTCACTGTAAAATTAAAAATAAAAACCTACTATCCGGCCTCCACCCCTGAGTGGCGGGTGGGGGCCAAAAATTACAATGGGGGGGACGGGGACCTACTGGGTCATAATGGGGGTCATAATGATAATGAGGGGGGGTCCTACTGTCCTCCCCCCCGGCCCCCACCCCTGGGTGGGGGCAATGATGATAATGGGGGGGGGCCTACTGTCCTCCCCCCCGGCCGGCGGGTGGGGGCCATAAATTACAATGGGGGGACTGGGAACTACTGTCCTCCCCCTCCGCCCCCACCTCTGGGCAGCGGGAGGGGGCAATGATGATAATGAAGGGGGGGGACCTACTGTCCTCCCCCCCCCAGGCCCCCACCCCTGGGTGGCAGGTGGGGGCCATAAATTACAATGGGGGGGCGGGGACCTAATGTCCTCCCGCCCCCACCCCTGGGCGGCGGGTGGGGGCAATGATGATAATGAGGGGGGACCTACTGTCCTCCCCCCCCAACCCCTGGGCAGGTGGGGGTCATAATGATAATGAGGGGGGGGACCTACTGTCCTCCCCCCCACTCCTAGGCGGCGGGTGGGGGCAATGATGATAATGAGGGGGGGGGACCTACTGTCCCCAGGCCCCCACCCCTGAGCGGCGGGTGGGGGCCATAATGATAATGAGGGGGGGACCTACTGTCCTCCCCCTACCGGGCCCCACCCCTGGGCGACGGGTGGGGGCCATAATGATAATGAGGGGGGGGACCTACTGTCCTGCCTCCACCCCTGGGCGGCGGGTGGGGGCCAAATGATGAGGGGGGGACCTACTGTCCTCCCCCCCTCCGGCTCTCACCCCTGGGCGGCGGGTGGGGGCCATAAAGATAATGAGGGGGGGGACCTACTGTCCTTCCCCCCCTCCGGCTCCCACCCCTGGGCGGCGAATGGGGGCCATAAAGATAATGAGGGGGGGCCTACTGTCCTCCCCCCCTCCGGCCCCCACCCCTGGCGGCGGGTGGGGGCCATAAAGATAATGAGGGGGGGGGCCTACTGTCCTCCCCCTCACCCCTGGGCGGCGGGTGGAGGCCCTAAGTCAAATTCCCCCCCCCCCCACCATCAAAGGAGACTAGGGGTCCCCAAGCCTCTAGTCACCCACCCCCAGACCCAAATAAAAAGTCCCCTACCTACCCCCCTCATGCTAAAAAATAGTGAGGGGGGAATAAAATTACTAACCTGTAAAGTAAAATTAAACATACCATTAGACGTCTTCTTTTTTTTAAATCTTCATTTTTCAGCCCCAAAAAAGGCCAAATAAAAAACCATCATAACCGTCGAACTTAAAATAAAATAAAAATCCTGAGCGCAAAAAAAAACCTGACGAAAAAGAAAAAACCTGAGCGCAGAAAAAGAATCCATCTTCACCCATGGAGGGCTCCGCGCAGACTGAGCTCCGCAGGGTGGGGGAAGGCTTATAAAGCCTTGCCCCGCCCTGCAATTAGGCTAAGAACACTCTGATTGGTGGGTTTAAGCCAATCACAGTGCTCTGTGTCATTTTACACAGCATGGGGAAATTCAAAAGAACTTTCCCACGCTGTGTAAAATGACACCGAGCACTGTGATTGGATGGCTTGAAATGACTAGTAGGTCCCCCCCCCCATTATCATTATGGCCCCCACCCGCCGCCCTGGGGTGGGGGCCAGTGGGGGGAGGACAGTAGGTGTCCCCCCCCTCATTATCATTATGGCCCCCACCCGCCGCCCAGGGGTGGGGGCCAGTGGGGGGAGGACAGTAGGTCCCCCCCCCTCATTATCATTATGGCCCCCACCCGCCGCGCAGGGGTGGGGGCCAGGGGGGGGGACACAATAGGTCTCCCCCCTTATTTTACTTTAGGGCTCCCACCCGTCGTTTAGGGGTGGGGGCAAATAGGTTTTTATTTTTTTTTACACTGTTTACTAGACATGCCCCTACTCGCGCTAAAGCGAGTAGGGGCAGAATTTACTAATACTAAGTAATTTTTACTTAGTATTAGTAAATGTGGCTGAAAGACCAATTTAGGTCTTTCAGCCTTTTAGTAGATAACTCCCTGATACCGTGGGAATTAGGGAGTTATCTACTAAGCGGCTGCAAGATGCAGCCACAGCAAGAATAGGATCGGAGTTTCATTCATTCGAATGAAATTGCGATCCGAATAAAGTCCCGAATTGAGTTCTAAAAGAAACAAACATACTGTTCTCATTCAGTTAGAACGCAATTCGGCAGTTTCGTGTAAAATGACAGGAAGCATCGTGGGAACACAGAGGAAAGGTGAGAATTATGGGAAAATTGCTCTGACCAGCGGAAATGAAGCACGCTTTGCTCCTCTGCTGGTCAGAGCTGGTCAAGTGGAGGAATCCTCCATAAGATAAAAGAGTCCCTACTTTGTCTTATGATTTTAAAGAAAACTAAAGAAGACAGGAAGAAAAGAAGAACAGATCCTGAGAGAGGGGGAGAAGAGGAAGTAATTGAGGAAAGGTAAGTTCGGCATGACAGTGCCGCTTTAAGTGAATTAGCAGGATTGTTTTTGATTGTCTTTCTCTTACAATGCTGCCTCCCATGTGCAAAGAATTTTCTAATAATGATTGACAAGGAGCCAAGGTTGAGGAGCTCAGTTCAGTATAGAAATGAATACAGCTGTGTAGTTATTTAAATTTTATTTTTCAGACCTCATATACAGCTTGATTTATTGGTTAGAGGTGAAACTACTATAGCTGCTAAAATGAGCGGCAATCAGAAATTGTTATAAAGATCCATGATATATATGCTCCATGGTTTGCTGAGCATGTAGCATATATATATATATAGATATGTATCAATCAATCATAAAACATTACTCACCAACTAGTGGTAAGCAGCTAATTTGATATGCTGAAGAAGGTTTGCATAGTCTGACTGAAATGTTGACAATATACAAGTTGCACAATTTGGCTACGTAGTCCTTGGATTGCTATCGTTTGGTAAAGGGGATAGTCTGCTGAACCAGGCACAAAAACAGTAAAGAACAGTGATTCTTGGGTGATATGTAATATATTGGTGTAAGTTTTAAACATTTAGCAAGGATAAGTGATTCCCATGTAATTCACAGTGCTGCTGTCTGCATAACAGAAAAAAATAGCATGCACTTTCCATGTGACCACTAGAAAAGATGACCCATCATTTGTTTCAGAATAAAAATCAGGTCAGGTTCTTATGCACATAAATGTCCATTAAACAATACATCATTAAGACGTTATTACCCTCATTTTCCATTCTTCGTAGTGATTTGCTGGCCAATGCTTTGAAGTTGCTCCTAGAATCCGAAAGAACACCGCCCATCCATTATAACATTAAATTCCAAAGATTTCCTTACATACATCAATTGTGGAAATAACACTAAGTTTATAATATTGTTTCATTTTCTTTTCCCTATTAAGCTGCTGGACTGTACATCAAAAGCAATGAAGCTCTTAACATTATTGCTAATGCTATACATGCCAACCAAGACAGTGGAGTGGCAATATTTCAGAGCACGCAGCTGGCACGAATTGGAAATAACAGCATTTCATGCAATAAACTAAGTGGTGTGCACGTGGAGACAGGATGCCGAGTGGAGCTGCGGGGTAATGGCATCTATGATAATCAGAGCCATGGCATTACATCCAAGGGTGATGGTATCATTATAGAGAATGATATAATAGGAAATCGTGGATGTGGGCTCCAGCTAATCCTGACTGCTGACATGAAGGTATGAAAATATATTAGATTTTTTTAGTTTGCTGCATAATAAATGTTTGTTTGACATCAGTTTAGCAGGTATTGAAAATATACAAAGTATTATTGTGATGGGATTCCAGCATGGTCAAAATTTAGTAGGCCAAAATCTCCACATGGCATATGCTAATTAGTATCTGGTTACAAGCAGTTGGATGAATCATCAGTATACTGAGCATGTGTGGAAGTGGATAGTAAAATCCTTTGTCTTCAACAAGCCATGTGGTCTGCCATATAAGGTGATCCTGAATATCCTGTGTGCTGATTGGTCTGAGGAACATAGGAGGGGTTATACTGTATGGGAGGGGATATGCTGTTAATAAAAGTCCCAAGCCCCATGTGTTGGTCTCTCAGATCTTTTGGAACAGGAGTTCATCTGAGACCCGATCGGTAATGTGAATAAAGGCCTCTTACTTCCTGAATACCTGTGTCCATCTCTCTGTGTTTGGCTTCTGCATGCTTACACGGTTACATCTCACTTAGATTATTGATTTGGGCAAGTTTTCATCCGTAACAATCACAAAATAGAACTAAATCCATTGCTTGTGGTCCTCGATTTAATATTGTTGGATAAACGTTCCAAATAATGTCATGGGGGCGGGGCCAGGCCGACAAGCTGAGCGGTGGCCATCTTCATTGGCTCTAACTTTGGGCCCCCTAAATCACCTAATATTGCATTCACAGAGCTCACCAATACCCGAGCCACTGTCAGATGCTCAAGAGGGAACTCCCAAGCAACCTATTGAGACAGATTCTGCTCCGATTGCTGCATTTTACCGGCAGTGCCGGCACACTGGGCAAACGTGAACCCACAGCCCTGAAGCCTTGCATGGCTGGTGCCTGACTGGAGACTAAAACGCCTTACTGACGGCTGTTAACCTGATAGACATTGGGGCTGTCGAACGCGGAACTGCATTGTCTGATACCTGAATAGATATGGGGGTTATCCCGGCCCATGAGTCAATACCTAGGCCGCAAACTGAATGACCGTTACGGATGAGGACTTTCCATGTTTTGAAAACACCCCCCTCTCTACTCCAGGATTGGCTCAGGAAGGAATGCTTCCCTACACAGAGGAGCTGGATGGCACTCCTGCTGGTCCTTTGGGGGTGGCTGGCCTGCAGATGTAACTCCCAGGGGGCCTGACCACAGGAGAAGTGTAGGCCCCAGTCTCTGGGTTTGAGGGGTGCCCAGAGAGCATTGTCCCTGGCACTGAGCACTTAGAGTCCTGTGGGACGGGATGGTGCAAGCCTTCTGGTGGACCGGTGGCCATGGGTTTCCGCACACCTGTCACAAGTGTGTGGCCGGAGCCAGAAGAGACATGCAGGAGCATGCACTTCCAGAGACTTCAGAGGTGTTGGGGAGATGCAAGGGGTCCACAGACTTTAGATGGGAGGCCCAGTGGACTGACTTGACCTCTGAGTGCCCACAGTGCCGTGGAGTGTTCTGCAGTGGGGCTGGGGTTAGGACTACATGTTTGTGTTCCTGACCCTATAGTGATCCTTTCATTTTGCCACATAAAACTCTGTTTTCTTGCAGGTTACTCTGCAGTTGCAGTACACTTTTAAATAACTGCAGGATGTTCTTTCGTATGCTAATCTGGAATGAAGAGTTAGAAGCTCTAAATGTATATTTTAGACATGCTCATAAAACAGAATGTGTTCGGTGTGTACACACACACAATAATCTAACCTATGCTGTCCAAAGTAAATCAAATATTAATATTTATTATACCAGGCTCATAAAAATCACTTGTCTCTTTTAGGTGACCAGAAACAGGATTCAGTCAGTAAACGATTATGGTATAGCTCTTCTGGATCAGACCAAAGGACTTGTGCAGGAAAATATTATTTTTCAAGGAAAATCTGGAAAAAACATTTTGCAGCAATTATTAAACAACGAAGATTGCATTGTACAACATAATAAACTACTAACATTTAAAAGAAAGTAAGTAGCTACTGTTTTATAGCTTTTGTTATGGAATATCCTTAAGAATATCTTTATTCATTATTGTTATTAGCTGCAAGACAGTAAGAGGGTATTAAATGCACCACATGGGTATATAAATTGTGGTAAGGACTATAGCTATATTGTTCAAATGTCATTGGGTGTTTTTGGAAGACTGCATGCATTTCTGACAACACAGCTTCCTACAATTACAATGAAAATGTACAGTATAGACAAAGTGCAGTTGTACAATACACTATACATAAACATATGGCCGTAGTGTTTGTATAGGGGATGTAGTAAGTGGGTGCTTTTTATAGGGGCTGTAGCATATGTGTGTATAGAGCCTAGGCCCTAAGCAGCCGCCTATGCCCAGGGCCGATGCAAGGATTTTGGGCTACACAGGTGAAGATGCATTTTGCACACCCCCATCCCCCCAGCAATTATCTACACTTGTGTTTTTCTTAGCCCCCCCCCCCCCCCCTTTTCATTTCTTACCCCCTTTTTGTGTTTTTATCTCCTGTTTGATTGTCTTACCCGCTTTAGTGTATCTTATCCCCCATTTTTCCCCTTTGTGTGTCTTACACTCCACTCGTGTGTCTCTTACAACCACCGTGTATGTTTTTGACTCCCCCCTCCCCTTTGTGTATCTCTTGCTTCCCCCTCTGTTTGTCACACTCCCCAGCCCCTTTGTGTGTCTTTTTCCCCTTTTACAGCTCCTCGGTATGTCTCTTCCCCCCCCCAGCCCCTTTGTCACTCTCCGACCTGGTCCCATTGTGTGTCTTTTTTTTCCCCTTCTCCAGTCCCTCTGTATGTCTTTTCCCGCAGCCCCATTTGTGTATCTTTCTCCCCTTCCTCAGCCCCTCTCTGTATCTTTTTACACTTCTTAATCCTCTCTGTCTTTCTTCCCCTCATGTCCCTTGGTGTGTGTGTCCCCAAGCCCCTCTCAGTGTCTTTCATTCCCTCAGCTCCTCTCTTTGTCTCTTTCCCTACAGACCCTCTGTTTGTCTTTCTCCCCAAGCCCATTTTGTGTGTCTCTGTCTTCCCGCTGCCCTTCTTTCTGTCTCTTGCTCTCCAAGTCCCTTTTGTGTATCTCTTTCACCCAGCCTCTTTTGTGTGTCTCTTTCTCCCCCAAACCTTTTTTTTGGTCTTTGTTCCCGCTCCCTTTTGTGTGTCTTTTTCCCCTTCCACAGCTCATATGTTTGTCTTTCCCCTAGCTCCTCTGTGTATCTTTCTTTCCCCCAACCCTTCGGTGTGTATCTTTCCATACAGTCCCTCAGTGTGTCTCTTTATCCCCTTCCCCAACCCCTGTGTATGTCTTTCTCCCCAAGCCCATATAAATGTATATTACTCCCCCTCCTCAGCTCCTCTCTGTCTCTTTTTTTCCCCCTTAGCCCCTTTGGGTGTCACTTTATCCCCTTTCCCAGTTACTCTGTGTGTCTCTTCCCACTAGCCCATTTTGTATGCCATTTTCTCCCACCCCATCCCCTCTGTGTCTCTCTTGCTCCCTTACTGCATTCTGCATACATGCAGCATATACACTATTTGTACATGCTACCACATGCATGCTATTTACGTGCAGCATATACATTCCGTTTACAAGCAGCTTTCGGCTCTCTGACTGATGTAGTGGAAGTGGAGTAGCACCTGGTGATCCTCAGGTAAGATGTCAAATCATTCTAAAATAATTTGCCTACTTACAATGCTGTTGTGGTTTTGGTGCTTGGAGTGTTTCTGTAAGGAAGCAAGATGCAGTATTTCAACAATCATCTCGTCTCTTCAGCTGAGGTTAATAGTATAAGTACCATTAAGTTGGGTAATAACATGTGCACAGATGAAATGGGATGTGACGTTACGTATCGAAGGCTAGGATGTTGCTTTGAAGTAGTCTTAGGGGATTAGGCATTCCTGGAAGCTATTCATGATTTTTCATTTGTATTCTGGGTCCCTTTGCTTCGGTTCTTCCTTGTACTTTTTTATTTCTAATACTTTTTCATGTTTTATTCTGACAAAACTTGCAATAAAAAGCTGAATACATTAAAAAGGAAAGAAATGAAAGCAGCCTTTTGGAACACTCATAGCTATAGATATAATAACTGTATTCCGGAGGATGTGGATAACGAGTATGGAACTGGCTGAGGGGAAATCATTATAGCAATATTAGTTAGCGAAGTAAATGAGCCTGATGGGACCTAGAATGGCGATGAATAGCGTGAGTGGCTGCTGTAATTAAACGGAGACCAAATTAAAGAAATAATTTGGATATTTTTTGGTTCGGTAAAATGTGAATTGTGGTGAACTGACAACTGATCAGGTTGTTCATTAAACCAGGAATTTTGTAGGTTTGCTCGTATTAGGCAGATGACCTTGAAAATAGCTACGCTAAAACTTTTTTAAAATGTGATCCATTTTAGCCTTATTTGCATTTTCTTTGTGAATTATCCAAGTCACTTTGTGAACTATCCCAATATGGCCATATTCAATTACTAAATTAGGCCAAATAGGTCATGGAGATAAATAATGATGAATTTGTCCAACTCCTCTCTTTTGGCCTTGGTGTAGCATGTTCATCATTTTGTGAATAGATCTCCATTTTAAGATGATTGGATGCAGAATAGCATGGTCAAAGGTGACTGCATACAGATGGCATTAAATGTTACATTTTTTGTAAGATTGGAGTATTCTGTAGTTTTGGTTGTTGTTAAAGGTACACTTCAGGCGCCCATGTGTTGTGCTATGTGTATGTTATGCTGGGTGGTTTCCTTTTGTTGTTTTTTTGTTTTGTTTTTTAATCAAATCACAAAATAAAAGAGTTAAGTCCATCCTTTCTGTCTTTCCCATTCTCCAGTGTTTCCCTTTGTGCTACAAAAAGGCAGCTTTATGTAGTGTCATTACTTGTTTTTTTTTTTGGGAGTCTACAGGAGAAAGCTGACATTTGATCTATAAATCACAGAATCCTCAGCTGTGCCCAAAACTCACTTTTGTGCAGGGATTTGTGGGATGTATTCAGCAATGCCATAGGAGTTTAAAAGGATCACTACAGGCACCCAGGCACCATAACCACTATGGCACGCTGAAGTGTATATGGTACCAGAAGTGCCTTGGTATTCATCCATTGTAAGTAGTCAGACTGTTTTAGAATGGTTTGACATTTTATCTGGGATCTGCTGGCCACAGCTCCCCGCCACCCCTACATCAAGTCAGAGACCTGGAAACTCATAAGCAGGAGCATCTGTTAGCTCTTGAATTAAGTCCTTCAGTACAGGGCTAGATTATTAACCGAGTGCATCAGCTGATCACTTTCAGCCATTGAGGTAAGCCTTCATATCAGATAAAGTGCAATAATTTAGTTATCACAGCTTGTAATAATAGTGTTTGCATACAATTACCAATTTCACTAAGAAAAATGTTTTCTTCACATTTACAGATCTGATGCAACTTGGAAATTAGAGAATCCTCCAGCCAGACCATACATTGAAGGATGCACAAGAGGTGTATCCAGCACTCAAAGCAGCCAAAGGGTTGCAACAGTGACAACCAGAATTGCTGCCAGAGTGGAAGGACGCTGTCACAATAATGGCAGTATCTTCTGTACAATCCTGTGACTGAATCTTACCCTCCTGATCAGACTGGAAAAGAATTACATGCCAATTTAATCTCTTTAATGCAAAGGCCCAGGATCTCATGAGTTTTCTCTTGAAGTCTAATCCTGAAAATGTGGAGTACCTATTACAACAAAACAAGTACAGCTTATAATATTCGTTGATCAAAGGACATTTTAAAAAAAAAAACATTTTTAAGAATTGTTTTGTGTCTCCTACTCTGACCTTTTCTGTTACCTGCCCAAAAAGCATTTATTTTTTTAAGGATGTGAGATGGCATTGGAGGTCTTTGTGCCTAGGAGCTACTCAGATGTCACTCTTGCCCTTGATAATTTTTGCCCTGACATGTAACTCAGCCCTTTTTTTTATTATATAATTCACAAGTCAGCATATCTGCCTGAAACTAAACCATAAACCACATTGAATGTCAAAATGTAAAAGAAACTTTAAAAAAAAAAACATAAACATGAGTCAACTCAGCTTTCCACCAGTCTCTAAATTATTCTGCTGCCATTTTGATGCAACTTTAGAAATTTTGTCTTTTTCATTTTTGTCAGAACATTGAGCCATATTTATAAAGGAAAACTCTAGCAAGTGCAAAAGGTTTAATATCCACCTTATAAATTAACATTAACTATTGATTGCACTGGGTTTGTCAATTTGCTTAATTCCTGCCTTGATACATATGGGCTTCAAAATGGCTCTTAACATGTTAAAATTAAATTAAAATAGGAGAGAAGGTATCAAGAGCAACGGCCCTGTCTGGATTAGAAATGCTGCCCTAATCATTATTTAACTTAATGATATACATCAAAACATATGAACGTCTATGTGTTTAGTCTATAAACGGCCCATTTACATAGGGAGTTAATTATACAAGCTCTGAAACGTATTAAGCTGAGACTTGCAGAAAACTTAAAATGGAAGGAAGAAACTTCCATTAAATACACTGAACAAAATTATAAACGCAACACTTTTGTTTTTGCCCCCATTTTGCATGAGCTGAACTCAAAGATCGAATACTTTTTCTATGTACACAAAAGGCCTATTTCTCTCAAATATTGTTCACAAATCTGTCTAAATCTGTGTTAGTGAGCACTTCTCCTTTGCCGTGATAATCCATCCACCTCACAGGTTTGGCATATCAAGATGCTGATTAGACTGCATGATTATTGCACAGGTGTGCCTAGGCTGGCCACAAGAAAAACCCACTCTAAAAGTTGCAGTTTTACTGTATTGGGGGGGGGTCCGGAAACCAGTCAGTATCTGGTGTAACCACCATTTGCCTTACGCAGTGCAACACATCTCCTTCGCATAGAGTTGACCAGGTTGTTGATGGAATGTTGGGCCACTCCTCTTCAATGGCTGTGCGAAGTTGCTGGATATTGGCAAGACCTGGAAAACGCTGTGGTATACGCCGATCCAGAGCATCCCAAACATGCTCAATAGGTGACATGTCCGGTGAGTGCAAGAACTGAGATGTTTTCAGCTTCCAGGAATTGTGTACAGATCTTTGCAACATGAGACCGTGCAAACCGCTTACCAACACAACGCCATACACGCTGTCTGCCATCTGCACTGTACAGTGAAAACCGGGATTCATCCGTGAAAAGAACACCTCTCCAACGTGCCAGACGCCATCGAATGTGAGCATTTGCCCACTCAATTCAGTTACGATGACGAACTACAGTCAGGTCGAGACCCCGATGAGGACGACAAGCATGCAGATGAGCTTCCCTGAGACGGTTTCTGACAGTTTGCGCAGAAATTCATTGGTTATGCAAACCGATTGTTGTAGCAGCTGTCCAGGTGGCTGGTCTCAGATGATCTTGGAGGTGAAGATACTGGATGTGGAGGTCCTGGGCTGGTGTGGTTACACGTGCGATTGTGAGGCCAGTTGGATGTACTGCCAAATTCTCTGAAACATCTTTGGAGATGGCTTATGGAAGAGAAATAAACATTAAATTCACGGGCAACAGCTCCGGTGGACATTACTGCAATCAGCATGCCAATTGCACGCTCCTGCAAAACTTGCGACATCTGTGGCATTGTGCTGTGATAAAACTGCACATTTTAGAGTGGCCTTTTATTGTGGCCAGCCTAAGGCACACCTTTGCAATAATCATGCTGTCTAATTTAGACAGATTTGTGAACGATATTTGAGAGAAATAGACATTTTCTATAAATTGTGTTAACATTTTTATGGGGTGACCCATTTTCTTTTAAATGTATTCTAAAGATATAGCAAATGACCTAATAATCTGGTTCATACAAGGCAATTCCATGACAAACATTGCAAATAAAGAGGAGGCAAAGGAACAGTGTTTAATTTCTCTTATTCTCTGTGTACCTTCTGGTTGCTGACTGCCTGGTGCAAAGGACAGAGCTTATAACCATTACTGACAGGGAACTGATATGGAGGATAAGTAAATATAATATAAAAAATTCTGGTAAGTGACAGTTATCTTTTAACATGTATGCTTTATATAATGATCTGTTGTTTTGCAGCCATTTGTGTCTCTCTAGTCTCCGTCACCCCCTCATTTGTCTCAAACTAGCTCCCCTCATCAGTTGTGTGTGGTAATCACCCTCCTACCCAACCTCCCTCACCCTCATATGCCTCCAGCCCCAGCCCACCTGTTGTGTGTCTCACCATTTACTCTCTAGTCCAGTGGTTCCTAAGCCAGTCCTCATGGCCTACCAACAATGCAGGACTTATATATTCCCCTTTTTTATTCCAATGGAGATTCTGACAAAATCTGGACTGTTGGTGGGCCGTGAGGACTGGTTTGGAAACCACTGCTCTAGGCAATTAAGCAGTGACTATAGCTGAAATTGAATATATACAGAAATAAATAGGTTAGTGTTATTTCCAAAAAGTGATTTTACTGCCATAATTTCTGGGTTATAAATTCTGGGAGAAAAACCTCTAGGGAAAAGGAGAATGTTGTGTCTAACTGTGTGTGTGTCTGTGTGTGTATGTATATAGATATATATAATCGCACATAAGTATATATATACACACACACACACACACACACATTCTCTCTCTCGCACCTTCCTGACATACTATTCAAATAATTGCAGCTGTACCCCATAATTGTCACTCCTATCCATCTCAGATAGATTGATACATGTATGTCCTAGTGCTGCACTACAAAGGAAAATAACTTTAATGAGTGTGGATACAAAAAACAAAAAAACACTCAACATAAGACACCAACCTTATTCCATGAACTAAAAATCATATATACCAGTGAAGTACCTGTTAGGGGTCAGTATTCTGGAACCATTTTTAAATCACTCTGCCTTGTCTTGTGGTTAAATTTCCATAAAACACGTATCTGTATTTTAGATATGTATTCATAATAAAACATATATAATGTGCCTACAGTAACTAGCTGAAGGCTATGTGACTCTGACAAATGTAGTAAGTAGGCAGGGTATGGGTTAACAATGGACCAAAGTATACAATTTATGGCAGAGTGGGTGAGGCTAATGAACATTAACAGTATAGCATTATAGGAAGTGATCAACTGGCATTCTGGGAAATCTGATTACGTATACATGAATATTAATGGCAGGATTTATTGGCATGACATGTTCATTAGCTATTATTGTCTGAACCTGATATCAGGTTTTATTTCTAAAACAAACATTATCTCAACTTACTTGACGCAAAGATTTTCTCATTGCTTATTATATTATGGGTTCACATTATTAATACAAAAAAGTTTTACATCGTCTTAAAATGTCGCCTTTGACACAACATGCTTACCATGTGAAGAAATTTATACAAATTACACAAATAAGTAGTTTTCTGCACAGCATGAAAATCCAATGATAAATATATTATTACTCTGTAAATATAAGAATACTTTTCATTAAATGTATTGTCTGTGTATCATATTTGTTGCATATAATCCATATTACCCTAATTAAAAGTACACTCCAGGCTAGAGCTGAATTACCTTTTTAATGGGTAAAGTAGTACAAATTAAATTAAAAATATCCACCATTTGATGCATTAAATACATACATTTCCTAAATACACACAGCCATGTTGGAAAGCTCATTAAACATAACATTTACTTGTTGATCCATTCCCAGTGCTGTGGTTGTGGCATTTCATCATTTATTTCTGTAGCGTAGTGGAAGCCGTTTATGGCCTTGGCAGGTTAGAATCACAAGGGAGAAGAACAGACAAGTGAATAATTTTTCAGAATTTACAAATCCGCATCAGGTCCATGTTCATTACTGCATACTCCATAAAATAGTAATGGGGGGGCTACAGTGTTTGAAAACATGTCAAATTAAATAAGACAAATACTTCAATGTCCAATAAAATACATGAACTGCCCAGATTGAACATATATTACTTTATGTTCTTTTTTTTTTATTATTATTAAAAATACATATTTTTGTTTTTGTGATTTACTATTATATTTTCTGAGAGCACAATACACCGGGGGCAAAAATAAACAAGTTGAAGCTGTTATACCTTTATTTTCTCAGGCAAGTTTAAAAAGTAAAGCTAAGAAATATTTAAATACAGTGTGTGCATTATGGAAAAGAAAAAAATATATATGCACATAAACCATATGAAATGATGCCTGCTGTGTGACAGAAAAGTGATCAAAGCATGTGAAATGACTTCACAAGGAAATTCTTTTGCAGAGAATAACAGTTCCCCTGGTTATAATATACAGCCCGCAATTAAAGGTGTTGAGGAAAATAACCAGATGTTGACAAGCTATACTCCACAGAAACAACTGAACATCAATCCATTTGTGTAGGTACCTTCCCAGGCATATGTTTCTGGTAGAAAAAAAGACAGGTTCACACATTCCCTGCACAGACAAAATTCATATACTCAACTAATACATTATAGAAGCGTACATCCCAATATTTATATAGACAATGTATCATTCTTTAATATTAGGGTTGTGACCACGGGCTGGGCTATTATGAGAAATTGTAGGTGACTTGTTAACAATTTTTGCAACTAAAATATAATTAAGAACAAAACAATGTCTTATTTACACAGACTGAGTTCTAAACACATTTATTGGTGTTTAAAGACAGATTACTGTGAATATACAAACCTGTTTTCCTGGCACTATAGGCTTTTGGAGTGCCCCCCTCCCTCGGCGCTTCATATCCCTTCAGACATTTACCTTAATCCCACGCCGGGCTCCCTCGGCGCTGATGACCTCTCCTCCCCTCACCGACGCCAGCTCCTGAGTGGAGCTGAATGTGCATGCACGGCCGGAGGCGGGCACGCATTCAAACCCACCTATAGGAAAGCATTACTCAATGTTTTCCTATGGGGATCTTATTTGACGTTGGACTCCGTGAGGTCAAAGTGCGATGGCGGAAGCGGCCTCTAGTGGCTGTCAGGGAGACAGACACTAGAGGCTGGATTAACCCTGCAGTGTAAACATAGCAGTTTCTCTAAAACTGCTATGTTTTCAGCTGCAGGGTTTAAACTAGGGGGACCTGGCACCCAGACCACTTTATTGAGGTGAAGTGGTCCTTTAATGAAAAATGTAATTTCATTAAAACCTTGTTCAAGGAAAATTGACAGCAAATGTATAGATTGGAAGTAAAACTTATTTTAAAAATTGTATGTGTTTATAAAATGTTTATTAAATGTGTTTAGAAATCAGGCTATGTAAATAAAATACATTGTTCTTGTTCTGAAATACATTTTAGTTCCATAAATTATTAGTAAGTCACCTAAAATTTCTGAGGACAGTTCTGTCCCTGGCCAAACCAATCAGACCCCTAAAATGAAAGCATCCGTTAATATGATGACAACATTTTTACATTAGTAAATCTTGAATTTGCATCACCATAACAACTTCAAATATAGGTTGATTTCCTTCATAACTATACAGCAAATAAAGAGAAGAAAGTGTGGATTCTCATAAAACATCTATAAACATGTTTTTAAGGAGGTGTTGTGTACTGCTGCGCTGGGATTTTACAAACTGCATCGATGGTGAAGGACGGGGGGTGGTGGAGTCTAATTTCCTTTATATTTGATTCAAAATTGTAAAATGTAAATGTATCTTAAACTATGAAGCTTTGATCAAGGACACTTCATTGTAAATAATGCTGATCAAGAGCAACCTGTCTGCAGCTTTCACTATGATTTTTTTTTTGTATTAAACTACGGGCTCTGAAGTCTTCTGTCCCTTAGCACAGAAATTCCACTTTATATTCAACACAAATGCCAGTCTTACACATTGCTTGTATTCATGGTCTGTAGGTTTTAGAGGTTATCACAAAGTTGCAGGATATTAATACAAAGAAAGAATGCTACTGAGTGTCTTGTTTAGTGTCAGACAATATATATAATATAAGATGTTGGGCCGCTCTGCTACACTACTGCCTCTGTCTAGTGTGATCTTTGTACCAATGATGTATGTTACATAGAAGACAATAACACACTTTCTGTACTCATCAAAACAATATAGAATGACTTGTATTTTGCAGAACCATTTAAATATGACATGTATATATGAAGCATATTATATTACTATGTTCTTAAAAATGTATATATCTGAAAAATACAAATAAATTAAATGCTATATTTTATAACTGTGTTGGATTCTGCATGAGTCAATATTTGTCTGATTAAATACTGGTTAAAGGGACAGTCTAGGCATGATTGGCACTTTGCATTTAAAGGGACACATTAAGCACCCAGATCACTTCATTTCATTTAAGTGGTTTGGGTGAAGTATCCCTGTCCCCTTAATCCTGCTAAACTAGCAATGTATAACATTGCAGCTGACATTCCATGGTTGCACTGAATATAAGCATTATTACCAAACTCAATGGAACTCATTTTAAAGAACCTGAAAGTGTGAAAAACATGAAATGGCTTTACTGTTAACAGAACGCGTAAAACGAAGGTGATAGCAGCATTACCAGTGGCTTTTCTGAACCTTTTTTTTTTTTTACTCCAGGCTCTGCAATGCCGGTAACGGTCTGTGTCACTCCAGGGACAACACACGATCATTGTTCTGGTGTCACTGCACCGATGCACATTATTTTTTTTATGTCCTTTTGTGATTCCTTTTTGTACTTATAGCAACTTTTGTTATTTATGTGGTTTTGACCCAGCTTCCTTATCCTGATGTGTTGTTTTTTTTCTTTTGCAGTTAGTTGATTTAGGGACTTCTATTTTCCTTGACTTCAGTGGTTTGCTGATTCTTTGGTTCACCTACAAAAGACCACTTAAGCCCAGAATCAGCTAATCTATATTACTGTTAATCGCCTGATTATCTCAAATTGGACTTAAGAAAGCCCCCTTGGGCACGGAAACTGGAGAAAGCATATTTCCACAGTTATCCCAGCGTTCCCAGCTTGACATGCAAATGAGCACAGACACGCATTGTGGTCACTGGTCCTTTAGGATTCCAACCGAAGCTATGATTAAAAAAAAAGTTGGATTTAAAACCGGTCTATTGCTCAGTGTACCTGCAGTGTGAAACCTGAAAACACACTACCGGCATTTTACAAGTTTTAGTAGGTTTTATCCAGTGCTCAGTCAAGTTTTTTGAACCAAATGGCCTTTATTCATGTACCGTTTTAAAAATGCCGACATAAAATGCCAACTTTTAAAGAGCAATCTTCATTATAGGACTAACATATTGGCGCCATATTCTATAGACCACAGTACTATTGTAGCAGTGTTTAGAATGACAATTATCACCATAAAGCAGAGTTAAAGTACCCATGGAATAATCTTATGTATTTACCACAGGGTTCAGAGAAGTTTGGGGAAACTTCAACTTGAAGATACTTGTCTGCAAGTCGCAGCAGAACTACTGCTAATTCAGCCGGTGAAACTGCACTGGGGCCTAGCACCTCTGCTCTTAGGAGTGAAGAACAGGACCAGGACCAGGAGTTCCGCCACTGTAATATGCTGCTGCCACGGGCCCTCAGTTCTGCCACAGTGCTACATGGACATAGAAGCATGGCATAGGTAAACTATGAAACCTATACACTATAGATAACTATATCTCAGAGAAAGAAGCAGGGCCACAGACTGGTGAGTGGGACTAATTTTTGGAGCATCCAGGCTCCACCAGCCCCGCAAATTGTCTTGCACCCAACTTGGCTCTCTATTTCAAAATGAAGCCTAAGCCACCAAGAGGCTCCGGCGGCAGGAAGGGGGAGGAGCCGGAGTTCAGAGGAGAGATGATAATCTACACATACACACTAAATCATACACTCACGGATAAACACAAACATGCATACAAATATACACAATCACACACTCAGATCTATAAATTGAAAAATTCCGTTACACACTTACATACAAAATGAAACAATCATCAGACAGACACAATGACACACTCACAACTACACACATGCTGAGATCTATCCTGTCAATAATGAGGGAGTAAAAAGCAGGACATATACAAGTTGCCTCCCCATTTATGGTGTCCCCTGGCTGCAGATCCCTTCTTGTAGATATTTCAAGATGCTTTGAACTGTAACCTTTAACTCTCATCCAGGTTTTGCCAGATTCAGATAATACAATTCAATGTTATACAGAGCATAGAAAATCATAGTGAATACATCAATCTAACGTATTTCTCATTTTTATTTTGTTTGGAAATTTGATTTAAACTCTGCATGAGACTATCCATATTCTACTAATTTTCCTACAGTTCAAGGTGGCAGAGAAATAGAGTTGGTTGTGTTATGAATAAAAAATCTGTAATTTTTAAACACATTGCATTTAAATAAGAAAATGACGGGAAGCAGTGCTTTCATCTGAAGTCCTTAGTTCCAATGGAGCAATATGAAAAATAGAAGGGACAAAACCCAAATATGGTATATTATTTTTGGATATCAAATATGGCAAATAAAAAATATTGCATTTATACTTTTCTGGAGCTACAGATCACTGCGCCTGGACGGTACAATCCCCGTCTGTGGATATGTAGATTGTCCTGGTCCTATATGAGGAGGTGTCTTTAGGCCAGTGCTTAGAAATGTAAGGTCAGCAGCAGTAATAGCGGTGCTTACATTTGATGTTTTCTGACATGCCAGTAGATAGTGCTCCAGTAATATAAGAAAAAAAATATATATATATCTCTATAATGTTAAAATAACAAATAAATAAAAGGAGACATACTCACAAAGGAAGAGCAAGTATTGCTCAATCCTAAACGGCATAGGTGGTATGTTCCATACCAAAGAATATGGAGTCCTCCAGGTAAAATCCTCAAGGATGCAGATAAGAAGGTCCAGAAATGAATTTTAAAAAAAACTAGTTTTATTAATAAACAAAATGATAACATCAAAAAGTAGCTTAACCCCTTAAGGACAGCAGGTGTGCTTGGGGACCTGGCTCTAAACGCCGGGGGGCGGCATAGCACGTCCCCGCCGTCCTATTTACTTACCCGGTCACGGTGTGGGGACTCACCTGGCAGCCCAGGACCTCGCAATCACATGAACGGCATTGCCGTCCAAGGCAGTGTGAGCAGGGGGAGTGCCTGTAATGACAGGTACTCCCCCTGCTGCCCGAAAAAAAAATTAAAACATTTTAAAGTTAAATTATATATACTTAGATTATATATATATATTTATTATATATACAATCTATATATACAGGGAGTGCAGAATTATTAGGCAAATGAGTATTTTGACCACATCATCCTCTTTATGCATGTTGTCTTACTCCAAGCTGTATAAGCTCGAAAGCCTACTACCAATTAAGCATATTAGGTGATGTGCATCTCTGTAATGGGAAGGGGTGTGGTCTAATGACATCAACACCCTATATCAGGTGTGCATAATTATTAGGCAACTTCCTTTCCTTTGGCAAAATGGGTCAAAAGAAGGACTTGACAGGCTCAGAAAAGTCAAAAATAGTGAGATATCTTGCAGAGGGATGCAGCACTCTTAAAATTGCAAAGCTTCTGAAGCGTGATCATCGAACAATCAAGCGTTTCATTCAAAATAGTCAACAGGGTCGCAAGAAGCGTGTGGAAAAACCAAGGCGCAAAATAACTGCCCATGAACTGAGAAAAGTCAAGCGTGCAGCTGCCACGATGCCACTTGCCACCAGTTTGGCCATATTTCAGAGCTGCAACATCACTGGAGTGCCCAAAAGCACAAGGTGTGCAATACTCAGAGACATGGCCAAGGTAAGAAAGGCTGAAAGACGACCACCACTGAACAAGACACACAAGCTGAAACGTCAAGACTGGGCCAAGAAATATCTCAAGACTGATTTTTCTAAGGTTTTATGGACTGATGAAATGAGAGTGAGTCTTGATGGGCCAGATGGATGGGCCCGTGGCTGGATTGGTAAAGGGCAGAGAGCTCCAGTCCGACTCAGACGCCAGCAAGGTGGAGGTGGAGTACTGGTTTGGGCTGGTATCATCAAAGATGAGCTTGTGGGGCCTTTTCGGGTTGAGGATGGAGTCAAGCTCAACTCCCAGTCCTACTGCCAGTTCCTGGAAGACACCTTCTTCAAGCAGTGGTACAGGAAGAAGTCTGCATCCTTCAAGAAAAACATGATTTTCATGCAGGACAATGCTCCATCACACGCGTCCAAGTACTCCACAGCGTGGCTGGCAAGAAAGGGTATAAAAGAAGAAAATCTAATGACATGGCCTCCTTGTTCACCTGATCTGAACCCCATTGAGAACCTGTGGTCCATCATCAAATGTGAGATTTACAAGGAGGGAAAACAGTACACCTCTCTGAACAGTGTCTGGGAGGCTGTGGTTGCTGCTGCACGCAATGTTGATGGTGAACAGATCAAAACACTGACAGAATCCATGGATGGCAGGCTTTTGAGTGTCCTTGCAAAGAAAGGTGGCTATATTGGTCACTGATTTGTTTTTGTTTTGTTTTTGAATGTCAGAAATGTATATTTGTGAATGTTGAGATGTTATATTGGTTTCACTGGTAATAATAAATAATTGAAATGGGTATATATTTGTTTTTTGTTAAGTTGCCTAATAATTATGCACAGTAATAGTCACCTGCACACACAGATATCCCCCTAACATAGCTAAACTAAAAACAAACTAAAAACTACTTCCAAAAATATTCAGCTTTGATATTAATGAGTTTTTTGGGTTCATTGAGAACATGGTTGTTGTTCAATAATAAAATTAATCCTCAAAAATACAACTTGCCTAATAATTCTGCACTCCCTGTATATATACACATACACTGCTAAGTGTATTTTAATATTAATATATATATATATTAATATCAAAATACACGTAGAATAATATTGATTAAATATATATAATTATCATTATATATATATTTATATATAATATTAAATAAATGTAAAAACGTTAAACGTTACAAAATAAAAAAAATCTATGTGTAAATTCCTTCTAACTGTATTATAAAATTAATATATATAGATATCAAAATACATAAAGAACGAAATAATATATATATCTATATACATAAGTATATATCACTATATATAAATACAAATACTTAAAAAAATTATATACATATATATGTAATAATTCTACGTATATATTTATGTAATAATTTTACATAATTAGGTCATTTTATTAATTACAATTTGTGGGACCTGTTTCAAAACAGTAAAATTTATTACAACGATGATATCGTCAGTGAAAGTGAAATTTTTTGCATTTTTCACACGCAAATGGCACTTACACAGACAATACAATTGTTGTGATACATTTTACTGTTTTGAAACACTAATATTTGTGTTCAGCGAAGTCTCCTGAGTATAACGGTACCCCTCATGTACAGGTTTTATGGTGTTTTCAAAAGTTACAGAGTCAAATATAAGGTGTGTTTTTTCACATTGGCCAGATTGGTTAAGTTGCCTTTGTGACTATGGTAGCCCAGGAAGGAAAATTACCCAAATGATGGCATACCATTTGCAATAGTAGACAACCCACTTAGTCACAAACACTGGCAAAAATTGGCGTTCAAATTAGTTTTTTGCATTTTTCACACACAAACAAATATTAACACTAACTTTGGCCAGTGTTTGTAACCAAGTGGCTACTAAAAAAGACTGGACATACCCCATTTGCAATACCTTGGGTTGTTTACTTTTGCAAATGGTATGCCATCATGGGGGTAATTCTCATTCCTGGGCTGCCATATGGTCTCAAAGGCAGTGTAATCAATCTGGCGAATTTCAGTGTGAAAAAACTGAAAAATGTAACATGCTATATTTGACCCTGTAACTTCACAAAACACCATAAAACCTGTACATAGGGGGTACTGTTTTACACGTGAGACGTCGCTGAATACAAATATGTGTATTTTATTGCAGTAAAAGCAAACCGTATTATCACATTCACAGTTAAAATGTCATGTAGAACTAAAAAATAATTTAAAATTCTTATTTTCTCTCATTTTTTTTGTTATTCATATTAAATTATGTTCCATACCTAAATATTTGATGTTAAATGAAAGCCCCTGAATAAAATGATATATAATAAGTGTGAGTGCACAGTGAAATAGGCGAATTACGCCTGAAGACATATAGCGCAAGTTTTGTTTACATTTTGTTTTGATCACAACGTGTACATTTGGCTCAGTCCTTAAGGGGTTAAAATATTAACACACTAACGCATTTCAACTGTTTAAAGGCGTTTTCAAAGTGTTACAGTGCGGAGGAACTTCACTGTTTAAATAGCTCTGAAATGTAAATAAAACGGTCAGATGATGTCAGATCATGTGACAAATCAATTAACATAAAAACATATTAGAGCATAATAAAAGAGAGCAAAGTAAATTTAGAAAATCTTATCTTAGTCTT
The DNA here is from genome assembly GCA_933207985.1 of Pelobates cultripes. Classification (NCBI taxonomy): domain Eukaryota; kingdom Metazoa; phylum Chordata; class Amphibia; order Anura; family Pelobatidae; genus Pelobates; species Pelobates cultripes. The sequence goes on along the minus strand of OW240916.1, from coordinate 93,083,829 downwards.
CATATATGAATAAAACAAATTATATTTAATAAAATACAAATAAAACTATATTGCACGTCGTTTAGATGGATTATTTTGTCTCCAAAAGTATCAATATACGCTTGACACATTCAGAATGTAAGTGTTCCCTTTTGTATCATTCATAACTTAACTGTTTTCATAAAAATGCTATTTCATATTAGTTATGTTATATGGATATACCTTTCCGTTATAGATACTGTATGCATTTATATTCCTCATTTGGTTCTCTATTTGATATAATGCAGTAGAACATGTATTAGAAATATATGTTAATTTTTGTTAAATGTCACATAATAAAACATGCTCCTTCATACGCAATAGCTCACATACCAAGGCAGCAAAAACACAGTGGATCTATACGACAACCTCATATGTAGACAGAATTCATTTGTCATGTCCTCTAAAGTAGAACTGTCGCTCTTAGTGTCTTTGCAGGTTTTACTAGGAGTTCATAGTTCTGCATAATCATAAAAGCTTATGCCATGTTTGGGCATTATTCATTGGCCGAGAGCTATCAGCATGCTGTAGTGGTTAGGTGATTGTAGCGTTCCTTGGAATATTCCAAACACATAAAGCACTGTAGCCTGTTGTAGTGAGTAAATATTGATCCCTGGTAGGGAATAAATCAGCCGAGGCAAGAGAAACTATGTAGAAGATTAACAAAACCGTATGCCATATCCATACAGCATCTTGCTCAAACAGAATAAATCTCTTTATTAGATACAAAAAAAAGATATACACAGGGGACCCTCCATCTCCACCTAATGCATTTCGTGCTACTCTAAGCACATAATCATAGGTAAGTACGAACCTTCAACATACAACTTTTTTAACACCGTGGTTAACTGAAAAACTGCTGAATATTAACACTAAACATAGCGAATGCTCCCAACACATCTTAAAGTGACAGTGTAGTGCAAATACAATAGCAGTAAAGAGCACTGAACAGCAGATTACTACAAAAAGAGGTAAATATAGAAAAAAATTATATAAAGAAAATATAACAGAGGCACATTAGTAAATGTCGCTTCCTAAAAAAATAGAGCAGAATACAAAGATGGCATCCATGCCCGCCAACACTCCGGAATCCTCGGATGAGACAGCATACCCTTCACCATACTCACCTTCCCCCAGGTACCAGTGGCAAAACAGGGGGCATCTGCAACAGGGGATGCAGCACCCTCCACTAAGGCTGACATAAAGGCATTACTACAAGAGATCCGAGCTATGTTCCAGTCGTATGTGTCGGTGGTGCAGGAGGAGGTGGCAGTTCTCACTAACAGAACAGTAGCAGTGGAGGTAGATTTGGGAAGTGTGAAAATTGCTCAAACAGCCACAGATGCAGCTACAGAACCGCTGTGCAGACCTGACCAACCGTATGGGAAACATGGAGGATAGGTCTAAGGCCTGGAATTTATGGATCAGGGCCTATATTATATCAAAAGGCTCATATCTACAGTTCTGCTAAGATGGTTATCCAGATGTCACACAGGATGTCCTGATTAAATTGGTGTGGGACACTGATGGGGGGGGGGGGGCGCTTATGGGTACAGCCAGGGAGGCCCAATATTTGTCCTTTGAAGGAAATCAACTTGGGTTTTACAAGGATTTGTCTAGACACACCATTAGGTGGCAGCAGTCTCTCCGACAGACCACTCAACTGCTCTGGGAGCACAAGATCCCACACAAATGGGGCCTTTGTAGGCCCTCAGTAAAGAAAGGCGGCAAGATCTACCATATTTCTCACCCTTTCAAGGCACCCCCTGTTCTTTAAGAGATGGGGCTGCCAAATGGGCCCGTACAGGCGAGGAATCAACCATTATGGTTTGTGGACAGGATCACACCCTTCGTGCCAAGAAGTGCCACCTTACAGGCTGGCGATATGCCCACTGAACCTGTCAATGTTCTTTTATCGCAAGTCTTTATATGTTTATTTGTAATATTTCTTCCTTTCTATATGGCTCCTCAAGATGACATACCATAAGTAATATACTGCTTTATCCCTCTTTATCTTAACCACGCGTGCCAACAGGCATTTGACCCATAGTTTATAATGTGGCATGTTATTACGGCTGATAATTGCCCCTCAGGCAAAAGTCTAAACACAAAAAGGATAAGTGGCGCTTAACCCCTTAAGGACACATGACATGTCTGACATGTCTGACATGTCTGACATGTCATGATTCCCTTTTATTCCAGAAGTTTGGTCCTTAAGGGGTTAAACTCCAATAAGACGTATGAAAGTAAATAATATATCCCAGTGCGTCTAAACACACCCCAGTGTTTGGTCACCAAAAAACACATAAATGAATGAGCACAGAAATAACGGCGGTTGCACACACAATGGTATATTGTAGTTATAGATTATTATATCTGTAAGGTACAATCATAAAAAAACATCATAGGGTAGTATGAAAATGCAAAGTATATAATAGAAAGTAAATTAGAGCACTCACAATATTTAGAGCCATGTAAGTCGGCTCTAAACTATGATGGCATGTAGAAACATCCACTATTGGTGCTGGAAACAATGCAGGTCACCCAGAAAAGCAGCAATATTCTTCTGGATGTGAGTTACAGGAACCAAGTATAAAGTGTAAAGTAGCTCTTTATTACAATAAAAATGTAGCACAACACGTTTCAACCAATCAAACTTGGTCTTCCTCAGGTGCAATATCTAACAGGTAAATACCATCGACAGATAAATCATATATAATTAATACAAATAAAACACACGACACAACTTTACAAAAATCCCACCCATCTTGTCCTTATATGGAAGTTCCGTTTTTTCTTTGACACATCTGATATGGACGACAACCGCTGGTTTCTATGTGCCAATCTGTGCAGTGCCCATCCCAACATGGCCAAGCGTTGCGGACGACCGCGTGATTAACTCACTTCCGGTATCTGCTTACGTGTATGTGTATCTATTTGTCCGTACGTGCATCCGTATGTAAAACAAAGTGTGCTATGTCTTTATGACAAATTATTAACACAAAAATATATATAAAAATTGTATAAAAACTTTAGTCACTCTTTGTATACCAAAGTGTATATATTATAAAACTGTGCAATAATACTGTGCTAAGCACAAAATTGTAAAGTGAACCGTGCAGAAAAAAAACTCTTAAAGTGTGTTACAGTGCCAACTATAATTGTACACCTACACAAAAAATCATCACACTCACATATATAAGTTATATGAAGCAGGTATGCTTTTACACATACAATTATACAATCAGCAAATATATTGCCAGCAATCCCCAAGGAGTATTACATGTAAAGGAAACAGAAAGAAACCATACATAGGGTAATATAGTAAAGACAGGGAGACCGGCAGAGTCCAGAGGGCCCAAGAAAATGCTTGCCCATGGTCCAATTAGTATTAAAGACAACCGTGGCTCTACTGAAGGTGCCTCTTTTTCCCAAAGATGGTGTAATACCAAAGAGCTGAAAATTTACACTGTAAAGAGATTCTCTCTTACATGTGGGATGAGACTAGTTATCCAGCCCCCTTTTTGTAGTAATAAACAGAACTTTGAGGACATATCGAAAGCGATCTTGAATAAGTGCAGTTTGGAGCCAATAGCACTGACCATTGAAAGTACTGGAAGTGGTGGACCTTAAGCAAGAGATTGGAATCACTAAGATTAGGAAACAGAACATAGAAACCCCTGATTTATTAAGGAAACGTATAGAGGAAATTATAATTTTATCTAAACATCTCTGAACAGAAAATTTGCCAAATGAAAATAGATATGATCGGTTATTTGGATAAAAAAAAAAAAGTATGATTGGCAATCATACAGATTATAAAATTCAAAAAAAGGGACATCCTGTAGGACAACCTCAGGCTAAGAAGCAAGGCAATGATAGTGAAATCTCCTCTGATTTAATTGTTCAATTGGAGATGGATGTTTTTACGTCAACAACCTGCCATCTAGTCAAGCACTTTGTATAAAAGAGCTCCAATGGCTAGATATCAGCTAACGGGCACGGCTCTCTCTACCTCTTGTATTTGTCTGTGTATATTGTACATTTCGCCACTAATTGTACAGCGCTGCGGAATCTGTTGGCGCTTTATAAATAGCAGTAATAAATAAATAGATGCAGGAAAATCGGGAGAAGTTGGAACAGGGGACGCAAACCAACTTCTCAGAAGATACTCCAAAAGGGAGAGGAGACAATCGATTCAATTTTTGAATGAATTATTACAATTTGTTCTACATTGGAATTACTTTGTGTTTGAAGGGAAATTCTACCTACAGATCTAAGGTACAACAATGAGAGACAATGCAGCACCCTCAAACGGTAATCTTTACATGGCAAAATTTGAGGAACAATTTGTTTACTCTTGCCCTTTGTTTGATCAGGTACTCCTCTGGGTCAATTGCGGTTCAAGCCTCATTTTGTACTATAAAACCAACAATTGTTTGGGCTGAACCAAAATTGGCGGTTATGGTATAGGGCGATGCTTGCTATAAGTTATTTTGATTTCTCATTAATTACCGTATATACTCGAGTATAAGTCGACCCGAATATTAGTCGAGACCCCTAATTTTACCCCAAAAAACTGGGAAAACTTATTGACCCGAGTAGAAGACTAGGGTGGGAAATGCAGCAGCTACTGGTAAATTTCTAAATAAAATTATATCCCAAAAAAATTATATTAATTGAATATTTATTTACAGTGTGCGTGTGTATATAATGCTGCATGTGTGTATGAATGCAGTGTATGTGATGCAGAGCCTTGGTGGGGGGTGGGAATTTTTATTATTTTTTTATATATTATTAAATATTTTTATTGTATTTAATTTTTGTATTTATTTTTATTCGTCCCCCTTCCCTGCTTGGTAGCTGGCCAGGGAGGGGGCTCTCATTCCCGGGTGGTCCAGTAGCATTGGCTGTGTAGGAGGAGGGTTGGCAGAGAGTTGTTACCTTTCCTGCAGCTCCCTTCTCTCTCCTCCGGTCTGGTCAGCTCCCGTCAGCCACTGTAAATCTTGCGGTCTGAGTGCCGCGCGGAGCGTTGCCACGCTGACAGGAGCTGCAGGAAAGGTAGGTTACAGCTCTCTGCCAGCCCCCAACAGGACCGCCGGGCTTGTACTGAGCCCGGCGGTCCTAGTCTGTATTATGGCAATATAAGTTGCCATAATACAGACAGTGACTCGAGTATAAGAAGAGGGGGGAGTTTTCAGCACAAAAAATGTGCCGAAAAACTCGTCTTATACTCGAGTATATACGGTACTTTAATTAAAATGTACAGAGTATCAATTTTGTGTTCATTTCTCTCCACATCCCCGCCTTTTACCAGCAGTGTGATGTCCTATTGTTGCAGCGAGGTCTTCCAGACCAGTTTAAACTGGCTTCCCTGCCATTTCCTTAAGTTTCCCTTGGGGTCCACGGTACTTATTTTGTGTTCTCACTCTTCTTTGTTAGGTAAATGTTGTGCTTTATTTATACCCTGTGATTTACATTGGGTTAACTAATTATCAAACCATCCAATGCTTGGCTGATGGTGGAGGTACTCCTGGAAAAATTCAGGTTAAGAGATTAGCAGTGTTGAGGTACCAGGTTGCTGTGATAGATCCTGGCAGAACCTGGTGCCATGTAGCACAATGTGTTGGGTCAATGCTGAAACTAACCCCCAAGTATTTCTATTACAGTTGTCACAGTATGTTAGGATCCTGAAGTCGGTGTGTAATGACATCATTATGCCATCACATCATAAAAATGGGTGGAGCAACAGTGTCTGGAACACTAACAAAAGTGTCTGAGGTTGTTTCCATATGCAGAGACCCAGAACTGTAGTTGACCTGAGGCAGGAATGTCAAACTGAGGTAAATTTCAATGGCTGCAGAAGTTTATGCTTTTCAAAAAAGCATTTGCAGAGCTGAACACTGGTCTTCATTGAATACATTTCTTTATCATTATACCCACTACAATAAGCTGTAGTCAATACCGTACTTAGCGTGTTCTTTTTTTAAGCATAAGGAGAGAAACCTCAAAAAGCCACAAACTTTTTATACTAGGGAATATACTTTCTCCAATAGCATTAGGCATATATATGCATGTGTGAATAATCCATTTCTGCTTACGGACAGAAAAACATGCTGTTAGTTTCTGCTCCTGTAAATTATCATATTAACTAGAAAAAAGATTGTAGTGCATTTTTTCATATTTTAATGAAGTCACACTGAAAATTTAAATGTACAAATCTACATAAAAGAACAGTTTTCCTTTTCACATTTTTTTTCGTTTCTTTATTCCTCCTGGTGGCTTGTACACGGTCAGAGGAAGAGTCAATACTCCAATTTTGTGTGTCTCACCAAGTGCATTACTAGAGAACATCAGTCTCTTGGTTATCTTCAACCCCATGGCTTTGGCTATTTCCAAAATCCTGCAAAGGAAGGAAAATAGATATATAAATAATTAAATTGTGACAAAGACTTGATTTATACTTTTCACTAAACCAGGAACAGCTGCAGAGTTAACCCTAGATGGACCTGGCACCCAGACCACTTCATTGAGCTGAAGTGGTCTGGGTGCCTATAGTGGTCCTTTAACCACAAAGATGCCCATGGTTAAGCTTTTTTTCTTTTTATTACCTCTAAGTTAGAACATATTTTTGTACAAGCACTACATGTAATGGGGATTTTTTTTATTGAAGGTTTAGGATTGTCAAATGCAAAAACGCTGCTAATATGTTCCTCAATACTATTGAAATAAGTCAATGCTGTTCGTAGGATCCAAGTGCCTGCTCCTCAAAAACATTTTTCAACAGGAAATTCTAGATTCATAGTCACTCCGCCTCACCTGTTCTCAGTCAGCTTCATGTCCCTCTGTAAAAGCGTAAGGTCTACTTCAAAGTCACAGATATGCAAGGCCAAAGCTATGACATGAGCAACTATTTTAGAATTCATTGTCCCAGAGACCGAGTTCTGTACTCTAGAAAAGATAAAACCAACACATTGGTAGACAAGCCAGCAGAGGATTAATAATTAATTGTGTCTTCTTATGATTAATGTATACGTCTTCAGGCAGTCAAGCAAGAAAGAAACCATATTCACAAAGCAAAATCTATTTATATTAGTGAAAAAAAAAATATATATACATTTTTATATAGACAAAACTGTAAAATAAACAAAAGCTCATTATTCATTAACTGTACTCCGCTGTCACAAATTAAAAAGTGAGTACACAATTCAGCAGAATCTGGCCAGTGAACAAATTCAGGAAATGGGCACCCAGGGGTCCCCGAGATTCATCGCAGGAGTAGACCATGGAGCAATGAAAGAAGGGTGCTTAGTCTGATGATTCGCATTTTCATTTAGAGAAGGCGGATGGGCAGTTGCATGTGTGTTGTCTAACTGGGGAAGAGATTGCAGCAGGATGCACTATGAGAAGAAAGAAGGCTGGCTGAGGCAATTTTCTGATGGAAAACCTTGGTTCCTGGCATTCATGTGAATGCTATTTTGACACGTACCACCTACCTAGAGATTGTCGCAGACAATGTACACCACTTCATGGTAATGGTGTTCCCTGATGGCAGTGGCCTCTTTTAGCACGATAAGGCACCCTGCCACACTGCATAAATTGGTCAGAAATGTTTTGAGGAACATGACAGAGTTCAAGGTGTTGCCTTGGTCTCTATATCCCACCGATCTCAATTCTACTGAGCATCTGTAGGATGTGCTGGAACCACAAATCCAATCCATGGAGGCCCCACCTCACAACCTGCAGGATTTATAGGGATCTGCTGCCAAATACCACAGGACATGTTCAGAGGTCTTGTGAAACACATGCAGAAAATAGGGACAGGGAAACTTAAAATCCATCCTCTAAATATCCCCAAGAGTCCATTAAAACAAAAAATATGAATATTCCCTAAGTTTATGATACAAAAAAAAAAAAAGCACTATCCACATGGGAAGGTAATTACATATGGTTACATTGTAATCTAGGTTGAAAAGAGACTCAAGCCTGTTGATGTCAATATTTAAATACACCAACATGAGTACCCAGAGAAACACAGAAAACCTATAACCATCAATTTAAAAATGTAAGCAGACTTTATTTGCAGTTAAAGCAAAGTTTTGGCTCAGAAAAATCCCAAACTTTTCCAAGCAAAAAAAATAAAAATGCTTGCATGCGGAGCCGAAACGTCGCTTTAAAGGCAAATAACATCTGCTCACTTGGAACAACGTTGTTTTTCAATTGAAGTACTACTTAGGGGGGAAACCACCTGTGCCTAGTTGCACCTTAGTTTGTTTATTTAGAAGATGTATGCATTCCCCTCTTTGTACTTAATAGAACCTATAACCATAACTGAACACACGCCAAAATGGAGGTGACCACTTGCACAATAAACTTATAAGGGGCTCAACATTTAATTTAAATTTTTCACACATATTCGTTAACTATATGACTTAACTAAACAGACCAGGATCGCCATGAGAGGGGTAGAGCAAGTATCCCGTTAAGGGACCTGGCTGAGCTCTAGGGCCCTCATAGAGAGATATAACCCTCTCTCTTAACCAGAGCGCATTGGGGGTCCCTCACCGGGATGTGAGGATTGCCCCATTTCTTCTCCTGCGTGGTACTGCTGGGAGAAAATCACAATGTATCAATTCTTGGTAGCATGTGACGAAGCTACATGGGAATCAAAATTTAGTTCCACCCACCTGATATAAGAAGTAGGAAACCAAATAATTTTGAGTGTATGCGTTTTGTATTGTGAATGTGTGTGTACACGTCTGGCAATGTGTGTGTGTGATGTGGCACTGTGTGTACACCTAAGTGTATGTTCTCTCTGTATCTTTATGTCTATAAAGGGGTGTATCTATTAGAGTGCCTGTGAGTGTGTCAAAGGGTGGGAATATTGTTGTTGTTCTAATAGACAGTTCTAATGTTAGCCCTGAACATACCACAAAGATAAAATAAGAACGTAAAATAAGCATATAAAATATTTTAATATTGTCATTATACACACACACACACACACACACACACACTTTGTTGATGTTTATAAAAAAAATAAAAAAATAAATTATGTAAACAGCGTAATCTTACCTGCCATTTTTAAATGTTGTGACTGTAAAATGTTTCATAAACTTTCCACAAATGGTGCTTGGGAAACCAGGAACCATCAGCTCTACAAAAATGAGTTCAAAGATTTTTAGGCAACATTACAACAAGTACGTAATCATTACAGACAATAATAATAATACATGTCACCACGTGCAATTTTATGTCGTCTTATTTCATGGTCTAATAATTAAAAACCTTTTTATTTTAAAAATAAATTTTTTCAAACCTGAAAGATGGCACAGTACTACAGTGAGTGGCTTATTGTTATTATATCTAATCCTTAGAAAGTAATGAACTTCATTTCATTCAAAATAAGGCTCACTGACTGCAGCAACAGCTATGCTTGATTAGCTAACATTGTGGTGTTAAGCAGCAGAATACTGAACGCTGATTGGCTATCAATGTAAAGAGGAGTGTGTTTGGAATATAGATTCCGCTTTACAATTTCAGGTTGATTGCAATCTTAAAATTTAATTCTATAAGCGTAATAAATATGAAAAAGTTTGAAGACATTCATTATTTATGTAATCACTAATAATTAACAAAATAAATCTTAATTTTCTGAAACGATCTTGGGAAATAAACTGCAGAAACAATTACCCCTGCTTACTGCTTCTACCACTTTGCTTAAATAAATAAATAATAATAATATAACCAAAAAAAACCAAAAAACGAAACTGGTAGCTTTACCAAGAATACAGTGCACTTGGTTTTTCCTGTGTCAAGCACTCAAAGAAAGATTTTATTTTTTTTACATAAATACTAATATTAACACAACATACTGAAATATAACATACCTTTGCGTTTGACTACCTTCATATTACTAAGCTTGATCAAAGCATCCAAATACCAAAGACAGCGGGCCAGATGGTCACAATCTTTCCCAGTTAGTTCCTGAAGTTCTTGAATTACAATCAAACCATGCCTGGTAAAAAAGAAGGCAATTAAATAATTAAATTTGTTATAGAAAAGATTACTTACCCTCATACTGGAATTTCACTGCCTTTCTTCCAGATTAAGGGAGTCAATATTTATAACAATCCATTGTAAGCGCTATATAAATATAATCCACATTGTGGAGACATAAGTACTAGACGATAAAAGCTGTACATAACATACTGTCATAGCAGATTGTACAAGATCAACTCCACAGCAAATGTTGCTCTTCAAAGCTCGGGGTAAAGAAACAGTTTGTGGTACTTTTTAAAATATTTTTTTAAATGATCTTTTGTGCACCATCTAGAGAGAAAGAGAGGACAGAAGGAGAGACATAGATAAAACCCTGCCCCGCAAAGCTACTTTGTGACCCTCTCTTGGTATAAAAACAAAATATATATAGGAGGGAGAGAGAGAAAACATAACTCACCCTACTATTTTGGTCAAATTTACATAACTTGACTGGTCACTGACTGATAAGCCTGGTGTTATTTTGACACAAGGGCTTGGAGGAAATACTTACTGTTTATTGTCTATCATCTGCTGGAGAGATTCAGTGGTGAGATTTCTGAAGGGTTCAGAGGGAGCTTCGAGAGATGCATATTCAACAGGTGAAATAACTGAATGGTTTGAAGTGAAGGAAGATGCATTTGAGTGGATACAAGTTACCCCCCTCCATATCAAGGAACATGCTTCTGCTTGCTTCCACTATTTTAATGTTTCATCTTTACAACCAAACGATTATACACACAGATTTTTAGCAAGATGGCAGAAGAGTAGGAAGAAGTGGATTTAAGCCTATTTAAATAAAGTACACTTGTACTACTGAAAACTTATGAACGGTTTTATTCCTGAAAGTTCTTAGTTACGCATCCACAACTCCACTTGTACATGAAAGCATGAAAAATTAGGAAAAAAAAAATATGCTATCCCACTAACTGGTGGGAAATGGGTTATTAACTATGGGACCCCATTAGAATGCCAATTATTAAATCAATGGACAGCAGTGTCAGGGTTAATTTAAAAAAAAAAAATTGAGAGTTTGCACCCAGGCCCCTTTAATGGGCTGAAGTTGTCTAGGTGTCTAGTGTCCCTTTAATGGTCTGCATTCATAGCCTTTACCCTGGCAAAGATATCTTCAAATGTACAAAACTTGGTTAATGTTCAAATGCATATATCTTGTATATGTTTTGGGTACATTTTTAGCAAACACAAAGTTGCTTTGAAGTTGGTACATTTCTGGTTACTTTGGCCTCAATTATTATCAGCAAAACCCAGTCAAAAGTGAATCAACTGGATTCAGGCAATATTTTGATTAAATTTAACAGAATATAATTCCAGAAGAAATGCTATCAGCCAACTCCAATAAACCAGTGGTCTGCTCGAGAAACGTGCTTTGGAAGTACACTAAATGGGCCTTCTATGAATTACTAACCCGGTTAGTCATTAACCCCTTAAGGACCAAACTTCTGGAATAAAATGGAATCATGACATGTCACACGTCATGTGTCCTTAAGGGGTTAAAAGAGAAATAAATAAATACCTGTAGGGGTCAATATGACTCAAACAGTAGTACAAGGGAGGTTTGAAACCATTCCCATGCCCACATAGTCATGCCTCAGTGCAATAAAAGATTAGCAACTGGGCAGCTATTTTGGATGGGGACATCATGTTAAAAAAATAGGAGGAGTACAGATCAGTATCCACTCCCCAAGCTCTCATGGTGGCGCTACAAATTAAAGCACAAGCACAGTTCAGTTGCCAATTAAATTTACCCACAATTAGTAAAATGAATTCCACAGAAGGGCAAACTGCAGACATCATGCACCAAAATTGCTGCTTTCAGACAGTGAGATCAAGCACAAGAAAGAAAAGTTTAAAGAAATAAAAAAATAAAATAAAAAATTATATATATATATATATATATATATATATATATATATATATATATATATATATATACACACACACACACACACACACACATATATATATACACACACATATATATACATATATATACACACACACACACACACACACACACACACACAACTGGGAGAGGAGTATCATTAAAGAAACACTATAGCGTTGTAGTTCTAGGAATTCAAATGTGCATGTAACGCTTTAATCACCTTTTAGTTTACTTACCTTTTCTTCCTCACAACGCTGGTCTCCATGGTGAAGCTCCGTCTTTTCCTTTATGAGCTCAACCAATCCAATGATCTCAATGTTATCAACCAATCCATGTTTTCCCATAGGAATGTATTGGGAGGTAAGTGCGTATGGTTGGTGGGGGTGGATATGGCACCCAGATAACTTAAGTGACATGGAGTGGTCTGGGTGCCTATAGAATCACTTTAAGATACAGAGAGCATATGGTAAGAAAAAATAAAAACACAACAGGGCCACTTCAAGTCTGCAATTCATACCTATTATGCATTATAAAACAGGAAGTAAAGTAGTACATCCATTTTGGATTGTCTCTAATTGATAAATCATGTGCTAGATGATTTAATAAACTAATTAATGTTAAACATGCTTTCATGCATCACCAACAAGGTACAATTTAATAGACTTGTGCAAAAATGTGCTATTCACCCAAATAAAATTCATGTTAATCAATACTGGAACAAATCAATCCTCCAAATTGATCTTCCCTGTATAGGTAAATTATTTGAAATCAATTTGTTTTACTATTACCAGGAATTTGAGTAGGATGAACCAGATCAAACTAATTTCTGCACAAGTGTACAATTTAATACGAACATGTATTTTAAAAAAACCAAACTATATTTCCTGCATACAACAGGCTGTCAATACTTGCAGACTATATTTTTGTCTTTAATATTCCATTATTCCTCACATTCATTTTGTGGTCACTGCAAAATATTATTTTCACATAAAATGGATACGGTCGTCCAGCTTGTAGACATTTTCAGGTTTATCTGCATTAATATCACGCGGTGGGAGGAACAACGAAGACTCTATCTCATCACTACAAATGGCTTCTTTCACCAATTCTGCAGATAGACAGGTCCCATGTCAGATTAGCATCTTCTCTCCATATCTGATCATAATTATACAGTGCTGGACATACAACCTTGGCTAAGCACAGACTTACAACGAGCTGTAGGCTTGGCTATATCATCATGCACTCAAGCTACATATCGATATATACATGGGCAATATTATACCCGTTGCTATATTTACAGACTGACCACACCGACAATACAAAATGCCTTCTCAGTAATGTTTCTTAATAGCATGCATTCTTTTTATTTGTGACATAGAAATTAAAAAGCAATTGCAACCACTCTAGAGTGCATGACTGTATCTCCCTATAGAACTACAGAGACTTCAGGAAAGCTACCAGTGTCAGCATTTTTGTATCTAAATATAGATTGCAATTATAAGCATGAAGAAAACACATTTTATCCAACATTATGATAATATAGTCACAGTCCTTGCCTTTTGTTCCTTTATACTCTATGATTTCTTCCGCAGCTTTGGCCATAGCTTGACTTAAAATTTCACTACCAACTTGGTTCAACCTTCGGGAGCTCAAAGCACGTTTCTGCTTGTTAGTACCAAAAGCTTCTATGAGAGCATCCACCTGTTCAAATAGAGAAAAAAAATAAAAAAATAAAAAAAAGACTATACACATGAGTACATTCAGAAACATACATAGCTGCTACTTACAGTACATACCCCTTACCACTAGTGATTGCAAAATTTAGCCAGGGCGAGGAGAAAGTAATCCATGGTGGGTGTTCCATGGACCATTAGTGTTTGCAATGGTGAGTAACTTTTATGGCCAGACCAGTAGCATAGATCTTGACATTTTAAGCCCTGGTACATATAAGCCTTATAAAATTCATTGTGATTATTTTTATACTTTCATATTCTATGCTGGTGTAATTGGGGGGCGGGGGGAAAAACACACTGTTGGTCAGACTGCATTCTTAAAACCAATTAACTCACAGTATATCTGCACTTAAGGAAATGTGTTAGATAATTAATAGGAGAGCTTTCTGGCATTTTGGATGGTTACCACTATTGTCAGTCTAATATGTGACCGGTAAATGTCCTCTATGTAAGGGTACATGAGCAAAAGCTATTTGTCCAGTTTCAAGCATTGAAAAAGGACAAAGGGAGCTAAATAATCACTCAGTAATGGGAGGGGGTAACCCTAGGTGAGTATGTACTAAAGACTTTGTGCAGTTTCAAGTGTTCACATAGCTTCTGATTATTTTTCCCTGCTCTACTTAAATATTTGTACATTGGTATTTGTACTACATACATAATATATTTAACCTCTTAAGGAGCAGTAAAACCCCTGGTCATCATAACAGTCATTCTATACGTATGTTACACCAGAATGAAATTACCAACTCAATTATTGACTACAGGGTTACATATTTCCAAAACTAAATAAACAAGACATTTCCAAGCTGGCAAAGGGGCTTTAAAGTATACATTAAGAAAGTATAACAATTCATCCTTAAAGCATTTAAATACACACACACATATTTTTTTTAAGTTTGCACAGAGAACTTTAGATACTGTAACAGATATATCACAGTCCAGTAGATAAATCAGAATCAGTGGTCTTGTTTTACCTTTTCCCTGTAAGTTCTGCTTGAATTCTCCAATGGATCCTCATCTAGTAAATCCTCTGTAAAATATATACAAAACAAGATGTGTACTCTAGACACACAAATACTGAAAGACATACTGTACGGATAAGACGTCGTAAATTGAGTTAGATCATTGTCTAATAAGGCATTTGGATGTCAATGAACATCTTGCTTTCTAAATTTCTCAATATTAGAACAATGTTTTCTGCTTTTTGGTTTAAAATAGCTACAAAAATTGGATGTGATTCCATTTTTCTTGATCAAGACCTGCACTATGTGTAAGAGAATAATATTAATATTTTCTGGCACAATTTGTCTGATCTATAATATCACATCTAGGTACATGAAAAGTGCTAATTAACTGTATTGGGACATAAAACTTTTTTTTTTTTTTTTTTTAAACATGTCATTTGCGTTTACTAAAGCTCTCCCTAAGTTAAAAAAGTAGACGAGACATAGACCCTGTTCACACTATGGCTAGAGGGGATCAGCTACACCTTGCTCATGAGGCCCAAAGAAGGATGAAACTTTTGTCCAGGGTTGCTGTATCTCTTGTGAAGAGGGAACTTACAGGCATTTTGGATCTGGACTGCCCTTATGACAGGATCAGTCTAATAAGCAAATTATATAGATCCGCTCTGTAATTCCACAAGTGAGCAAAATTATTTTTATAGATATGGACTTTTCTCTCAGCTTTTGTCCGCTATATTTTCTGGTTGGGTTTAAAATCTCTCTTTTTTTTTAATTACATTTGTATTAGAAAGGTTAGAATATGGAGATCTCAAATAATACTGCGGTATAACTCTAAAAGTGGCACAGTCGTCATGGAAACCAATGGAATATGCTTGATAACTGCTTCAATTTTATAACTTTGCCACACAACTGCTTCTAACACAAATCTGCAACTCGTTATATACCCCAATTAACAATTAACGTTATATACCCCCAATTACAAATGAATTTTTCTCAACTTACTATTTTTGTTGCTTTCCAGTATTGGCTGCATTTTAAAATACTCTGCATCATGAACCTCCATTTTTCCAGATTCCTTGTTTAATACACCAACAAAATACCTGTGAATATATGTAATAAATTACAACACAAAATAGAAATGTTATTTTTCAGTCTAGCAGGCTAAAAAAAATAAATGCATTCTTCTCAAGCCCCAGACACTGTCAGTTAATGCGTTACCTGCATAGAGAGTTACTGTTCGAGGAATCGCCTCCAAAATTATTAGCCACATAACCCATGCGGTCAGATTCTGCTGCCTGGGGAAAGAAATAAAAGTTGGCTAGAATGAAGTTATTTTACCTTTTCCATTACTAATGCTGACATTGTGTATAGATATAATTTTAATTTGGTTATCATAATCTTTTCCATGACCATTTAACCGTGTATATCAACATTTTAATAGTTAATACAATGTTAAACAAAAATCTGCACACCAGTCATGCCATAAGACTTGCTTTTCCTAAGTTGTGTTTCAAAGCTGTTGTATACCGCAAATACAGACTTAAAGGAATCCATGTTTATAATGGAATGAGGCAAAAATTTGTTTCTTTGTTAAAATAATTTGCATATGCCCACCCAGAATCCTTTGCGGTAGTAACATCACTGCAGATTTGTGATTTCTGTGGGAAAAGCAAGTCTTATGGCTTGACTGCTTGGCAGATTTGTGTTTAACATTGTATTAACTATCCACAGACTTCAGGTTTTTTTTTTTTCAATCACAATTTTCCCCCCACCATAACCTATTAACATTTTAATAGTTATCTATACTTACACAGATGCACATAACTATACATATATACACACACACGCACAGAAGTATAGCAAAGCATAAACAAATATATATGCAGATATAATAGTTATTGCATATAAATATCTGCAATACATATACTGAACAAAATTATAAACGCAACACATGTATTTGGCCCCATTTTTCATGAATTGAACTCAAAGATCTAAGACTTTCTATGTACACAAAATGCCTATTTCTCTCAAATATTGTTCACAAATTTGTGTTAGTGAGCACTTCTCCTTTCCCGAGATAATCCATCCACCTCACAGGTGTGGCATATCAAGATGCTGATTAGACAGCATGATTATTGCAAAGGTGGGCCTTAGGCTGTCCACAATAAAAGGCCACTCTAAAACGTGCAATTTCATCACACAGCACAATGCCACAGAAGTCGCAAGTTTTGAGGGAGCATGCAATTGGCATGCTGACTGCAGGAATGTCCACCAGAGCTGTTGCCCATGAATTAAATGTTCATTTCTCTACCATAAGCCATCTCCAAATACATTTCATAGAATTTGGCAATACATCCAACCGGACTCACAACCACAGACCATGTGTAACCACATCAGCCCAGGACCTCCACATCCAGTATCTTCACCTCCAAGATCATCTGAGACCAGCCACCAGACAGCTTCTGCAACAATCAGTTTGCATAACCAAAGAATTTCTGCACAAACTGTCAGAAACCGCCTCAGGGAAGCTCATCCGCGTGCTTGTCGTCTTCATCGGGGTCTCGACCTGACTGCAGTTCTTCATCGTAACTGAATTGAGTGGGCAAATGCTCACATTCGATGGCGTCTGGCACTTTGGAGAGGTGTTCTCTTCACGGATGAATCCCGGATTTCACTGTACAGGGCAGATGGCAGACAGCGTGTATGGCGTCGTGTGGGTGAGCGGTTTGCTGATATCAAAGTTGTGGATCGAATGGCCCATGGTGGTGGTGGGGTCATGGTATGGGCAGGTATATGTTATGAACAAAAAACACAGGTGCTTTTTATTGATGGCAGAGATACCATGATGAGATCCTGAGGCCCATTGTTGTGCCATTTATCAACGACCATCACCTCATGTTGCAGCATGATAATGCACAGCCCCATGTTGCAAGAATCTGTACACAATTCCTGTAAGCTGAAAACACCCCCCCGTATGAGTGGCCTTACCAATATCTTCCGTTCCTTTGTTTTTGGTGTTTTTTCATTTTTGTTCCTGTATAGGTTTAACTTCACACTCTCAGGAGACTGTATGTTTCCATTAGCAAATTGTACTGCAAAGAAAAGGAGATAAATTGATACCAAATACACAAAGTTACACCCACACAAACTTACATACACAAATATGTGGACATCGCTACGAATTATTGAGCTCAAGTGCATAACATTAAGTGCACAGTGTATACTGCATAAAAATTACCGATCAGCTCTTGCATCACTCACTACAGAATTCCTCTGGAAGCAATATCAATCAGCACAAGAAATGTGTGTTGGGAGCATCTTGAAATGGATTTGCATAGCCGAGCAGCAATACATAAGCCTCACATGAACATGCGCAATGGAAGCGTCAGCCAGAATACTGTAAAACACGCCACCGCTGGAATCTTGTTCAGTAGAAAAATCATCTTTCACTATCGGATAGTCTAATGCAAGGATTTGTGTGTCACATATGCCAAGAGAACAGTAACCTAACAGAATGTGTAGTGCCTACTGAAAAAATGTTGCTGGAAAACGTATAATGGCCTGGGGCTAGTTTTCAGGAATTGGGCTAGGCCCCTTTGTTCCAGTGAATCTTAATGCTACAGGATAAAAATATATTATAAACAACTAGGTGCTTCTAAGATACACAGATCTCATGGAAAGCCTTCCTAGAAGAATGGTATCTGGTACTGCTGCGGAGTGGGGGGAGGGGGACAACTCCATATATATTCCATACAATTGGGTTATTTCCAGTGTGGGATGTCCAACAAGCTCAAGTTGGAGTAATGGTCAGGTATCATATTTCTGGCCAGGTAGTGCATATCTAAAGAGTGGGGCTTTATAAACTATACAGAAACTGACAGAACCGGCTTTTAGAAGATAAGTAAGCTGATATATTTATTTTATGGGATAAGGATTACGTATTTTAGTGCCATTATCAAAATACCTGTGTGTTAATCTGAATTATACAGCACTCACTGCATTTCTCTAGTACTGAGTACTCTATGATGGAGAAGTTTAAAAAGCTCTATAGAGAATGATTTAGGTTTTAATTTGTTTTACAAATGGAGTTGATAAGCGGGTAGGAAAATTATTTTACAGCATCTCTTTAACTGCCAAAATGCAAAGAAAAAGACTTACAGAGTTATTCACCGGGGTGAGAATTAAAAGTGAATTTCAAATTTAAGGTCAAAGTAGCAGATCTGAAAGCAAAGCTGAATTAGAGTATGTTACCATTTCATCTATTCTGGCCATACATATGAAACACATTTAGAATTTCCCTTAGTGAAAAACCTGTTATCAAAGCGGCACTTTAACCATATGCTGACTTTGCTGGGGATCAACCGATATAGATTTTTTTTAGAGCCCATACCAATAATCTGTAAACTTTAAGGCAGATAGCCGATAAAGTACCAATACTCTGTACATTTACCATTTAAAATATATATATTTATTAACACAAATCTACTGTTAACTGAACATGTTTATTTACTTTTTATTAAAGGTAAATGCACAAAATATACATGCCAGTCAGAATATTTTCAAGAATGGGTGTAGTGTGTAGTGGATGCAGTGTGTTAGTGTAGTGTGTATATAATGAGTGCAGAGTGTGTGTGTGTGTGTATATATAACAAATGTAGTGTGTTTGTGCATTGAGTGTGTATAAGTATGTAGAAAAAAAATTTGAACTTTTTTTTTCCCCTTTTCTACTTTTTGTTTTAGTCCCCTCTCCCTGCTTCTTACCTGGCCAGGGAGGGGTGATATGACATTCCTGGGGTGGGGGGGTGGCCCAAGGTGGCCAGGCAAAACTCTTACTGCCCTTCCCAGCAGCTCCCGTGGCAAAGCTCTGACAGCCGCCAGACTCACGAGAGTTAGACAGGAGAGCTGCTGGGAAGGTAAGTAAGAGTGTGCTGCAGGCCCCCCAGGACCCTGATGGCGGCCGTAGTCTGCGTTATCGGTATCTTTATTGGCCGATACCGATATTGCTGAAAATACAGAATATCGGCCAGACCGATAAATCAGTCGATCCCTAGACTTTGCACACCACCCCAAATGGTGACATCGCTGCTGGGGGTCTCGTGGGAGAGTTTAACTTACAGGAACCTATTCTTCGCGTGTGCCACTATTTTCTTCTGGTCGGTCCTCTACTGCTTCTGGCGCTAAAGCTGGCATCATAGTATTGATGTTTATGGAGGGTCCAGCAAGCCTGCAGAATCCTCCATAGACCGTGCCAATTCCATGCAGCAGTCACTGATGACAGATGGAGGGGATTGACACTTCTAGATGCTCCACCCACTGTCAAAAGGGGTCAGGTGGAGAAAAAAAAAAAAGTCCCTAGTAATAGCTGGAATGTTATTGAAATGTCAACAGTCATTATGAGTATTTCAGAAAGATTTTATATTAAAAAAAAAAAAAAAATCATTTTGCATGGTGGATAAGGGGATGACAGTGCCACTTTAAATAATTTTCATGCAATTGTTTTGAAGTGTCAAGCAGACATCTAAAGGAAATATGTTGCCTACTTCTTACACCTTGAAAGCAGGCTGTAGTGGTTATGGCACCAGGAGTTGCCAGTTTCTCCTTTTTGCGTAAGTCAAACCATTTTAGAACGGTTGCACCTCTTAACTGCAATCCACTAAGAGCTGCTCCACACTTCCACTGCTGACAATGAAGAGCGTGAAGCTTCTGAGCAAAGCATGGTTAGCTCATTGACTGAGAAGATTAGATGACCATAATCAGCTAAGGAGTTCCAGCTGTCCATTAGCAGTAGTTGAGGAGAGGGATCAGCATTGGTCAGACCCCAAGTAAGAAGACAAACCATTCTAAAATTGCTGTGAGAATTGCTGGGAAGGAAAATTGGATTTAAAAAATAAAGCCTAAATAGCAATCATTCTAGTCAGTTCTGTTTTACATTTTGCCTTAAATTTGGAATTAAAGGGACACTATAGTCACCTGACCAACTTTAGCTTAATGAAGCAGTTTTGGTGTATAGAACATACCCCTGCAGTCTCACTGCTCAATCCTCTGCCATTTAGGAGTTAAATCCCTTTGTTTATGAACCCTAGTCACACCTCCCTGCATGTGACTTGCACAGCCTTCTATAAACACTTCCTGTAAAGAGAGCCCTATTTAGGCTTTCTTTATTGCAAGTTCTGTTTAATTAAGATTTTCTTATCCCCTTCTATGTTAATAGCTTGCTAGGCCCTGCAAGAGCCTCCTGTATGTGATTAAAGTTCAATTTAGAGATTGAGATACAATTATTTAAAGGTAAATTACATCTGTTTGAAAGTGAAACCAGTTTTTTTTTTTTGTGCAGGCTCTGTCAATCACAGGCAGGGGAGGTGTGGCTAGGGCTGCATAAGCAGAAACAAATTGATTTAACTCCTAAATGACAGTGAATTGAGCACTGAAATTGCAAGGGAATGATCTGTACACTAAAACTCCTTTATTTAGCTAACTATAATGTTCCTTTAACTTTGAAAACCAAACAATTACCACCTTAGTGAACAACGCTGCTAGTATTTAAATGTATGGACTTATGCATAACATGTATTTTTTCCACTGTAGTTATCATGGCAGGTGTGTCCCAGAGCAGTCATATAGTAAATAGACAAACTGATTTAGTATGGTTTGACAATTTAACTGGGTCCCCTGATTGCACAAGTCACATTCAGTCTTCACCTGCAGCAGAAGCTGGATGTTTTTGCAGAATCAAAATGATCCAGGACTGCACTCGGCAGATTCCCTCAGTTAATGGAGCATGTCCTAAAAATACAAATCACTGTTTAGCTCTGTAGAGCTAACTGGATTCTCCTGCAGGAGAAAACCAGAAGCAGGAGCTCCCCACTTGGCTGGATCCAGGGAAGTTGTTAAACCGCACAAACAATTGCATTACTTATTGTGGGACAGCGCCATGGCGCTCCTGGCACCATAACAATTTACTTAGCTTGTCAGAACAACTTTATGACCACACTGGAACTGATATGTGTGTGCGCGTAATACCTGTCCAATGACATTCTAACCCTGAAGAGCCACACCATTTGATCTACTGAATAAAGAGTCAATAAAACAAAAAAAAAAAGACACACACACGACACCCTAGTTTGAAGGCATCGCATATTAAAAGAACACAAGAAAAGTTTAAGTATCTTACAGATTGCCATGGGGCTAAGGATAGACCTGGGTGTTGCAGATACTAGTAAGTTATAATCTATGAAAAACACAATGATTCCCAATTGCTAGTATACATTATATTGTAGCTGGAATACTAAAGTACAATGGGAACTTTTATCTTGACTGGAAGAATAGTGGTAATTGGGGTGCATAGGCAAGTGGGGACTGATGCCATAACTTATTAGTTGTAAGCTCGTTGGAGTAGGGCTTCTTCACCCCATCTCTTAATTTTTGTACACCAATTACTTGTCAAAAATCCAAATTCTATCACTGCAAAGTGTGGTGTAATATTTTGGTGCTGTATATTAAAAGTCAATAATAACGACGATCACTACAGTTAAAAAGTAATGGTTATGATGCTCAGACTGTATCTTTAATACCACTGTCTTATATTGTTTTAAAACAAAAAAAAATAAAATAAAATAAAAGCATGAGCATGTATAATTACATATTCTTTTTTTATAGATTAATTTCGAATTAACTTAACACAAAACAAAATGACATGCATATACATATGTTAACTAACCTGTATTATTAACCCATTTAATAATAGTTTGCAGAAGAAAATGGGAAACATGCTCTTTTTTGGACATCAAAGCAAATCAATGTTTACAGATAAGAAAATACTTTAACAACACTAATAATGCGTTATAACAGAACATTTCATTTAACATTAGATTGAGCCGCATAATGTGGACAGTTATCTCCTAATAGAAATTTAGTAGCATCAAATAAGAATTTATAAGTACATAACTTAGTTGGCGTATTAAAAAAACAAAACAAAAAAAACATTAATGATCAAAGGATGTAAATAATATGCAATTACTAATTTTGGGGAAAAGTAAAAAAAATTATAATATATATATATATTTTCCCCCAAAGCGAGCCCACAACGTGTTCTCCGGCCACCAGACCTCCTGCCCCTATTCCTCACCCAGCAAGGCTGACTGCTCTGAGCCTCCATGATATTCCCAAACAGCCTTAGTAGCCATGTGCGGCTGTGTCTGTAGCACTCACGTTGTGCACTGATCACTTCCTGGTAAGGCAGAGGAATGGGAGCACTCGGCGGCAAGACATGCCTTCCGCATTCTAGGAACCTGGAATACAAACAGCGCCACCTGCAGGATCAAGTCATCGTTTATAATATTCCAACTTCTGTGGAATGTATGAGTATACTGTGCCACCAAAAAGTATATAAATACATATAATTATATATATATACTGTGTCAATTTAATTTAAAAAAAAATGTCGTTGCTGACACCTGTACTTGGCTTACAAGTCTATAAATGTGGCTTACAGCCTTCTCCAGTATGTGTATCCTCACGATTTAAACTAGGATTGTAAAAGGTGAAATTGTTTGTTTATTTACTAAATATTTTACCAGGAAAGTTTAGATAACAGATTTCTGAAGAACTACTAGAAGAAAAAAAGAACGTTGTGAATGTGTGTCTGACATAATATGACTAGGATACCTCTCAACAGTCCTGGGTTCAGAAGGACAGTCTCAATGTAGGTTGGAAAAATGGAAATGAGACAGCGCTAGATAACTTATAGGCAGCAACCTTAAAAGGGGATCCCTCAAACCCTTTAGAACTGGATGGATGAAAATAATAAGAGAAAGGCTGCGCACACAAGTAGAAATAAAGTCCAATGTAAAGGAAAGTCCCAATGTTTTATCCTTACAGATGGTCTTTGCTAATGACGTCTTCTCTTAATGTAGCGGTTCCACTTATATGAAAGAAAAAAGAGGAGAGAGAAGGGCGACCAATAGTGTAGTATATAAAATTCTGGTGTGAACATAAAAGAATAATAATATAGAACTCACATTTGCCAGAGCTATTGTCCTAGCTCTGGGTTAAGGCGCATACAGCGGTTTAATCCCCGCTTGTAGGATTTAAATGGGTTCCTCTCTGTGATAGGTGTCCAATTCTCGGAATAAAAGAAACAGCCGATAGTGCTCACTGTATAGCAATATGGATAAAATAATAAAAGAATGTACTTACAAAGCAGGAGCAGATTTACTGCTCCGTGATGACAGCTTGGGTGGATTGATCCCCACCTAGGATTTCTTTAAGTAAAGGAGGCTTCCAGGGATTCTCAAGGTTTTTTTTAAAACCAGTAAAAAAGGATAAAATAGTTAAAAAGGCCAGGGTAATAAAAACGGAAAATTATGTGTCTATAAAAAAGATTATTGGTACAAACAAATAACCAAAAATACTTTAATATATAAAAGAACACAATAATTAAATTTCCATAACGCGTTTCGTCAGAGACTTTTTCAAATGGAATAACATGTAATACCTGGCCTAGTAATGTTATATAGGAGCATAACTAATTTACATTTGGCGCCAAAATTGGTCCGTCCAATCAGAAATAGAAGCATATATAAAAACTTTAAAACATAATTATACCTTTATCAGTACATTGTCTGCTGTTTTATAACACATTCCTGATATTTATAATTAAAAAACGAGGGTGGGAAAGTGTAGTTTGATATGTTTTAAAATAGTCACATGGCGTGCGGCACTTCCGCTTTTCGGAAGTCTAGCCGCAATGCCACATGGGAAATGTAGTTTAAAATGGCCGCGGTCGGCGGGCGCATAATAAAATGAAAATCTATAGTGCCAGATTGGCACAATGGATCCCATGAAACCTAGGGAAACCTAAAACATAGAAAAAGGAAAGGCACTAATATAATACTAAATATGATGCCTAAATCTATGTACAGATTAATCGGCACTTCCGCAAACCGGAAGTTGGAGCCGAAGTGCCTGATGGGAAATGTAGTACAGGCTAATTGTTAATACAAAATAGAATTACTGGAAGATAATATAGTGGGGCATAAAGTAAAACAGAAGTGCCTAATGTGAAGTATAATTAGGACTAATAATTTACTAAAAAAAATAAAAATAAATCTGGCACCAGTGCCCAGTGCAGAAAAAACGCCCAACGTACGTTTCAGTGCAGAGAGATGCACCCCTGACGAAGGTGCATCTCTCTGCACCGAAACGTATGTTGGGCGTTTTTTCTGCACTGGGCACTGGTGTTTGGAGCACCATGATCACTATTTAATTTAACTTTATTTTATATCGTTTTCTTCTTTTCTTTCCTATGCCTATCTAGCTAGCTTTACAGGGAGAGAGGCTTTATTAATGCTAATTATCAGTCTGTTTTTGACTGATTTTTTTACTTCTATTTTCAGTCCTTATCTCTCTCTGTTTTTCTTAATATGTTTCTAGTGTGACCAGGATACTTCCTAGGATGCATGGATTATAGAGACTTAGCTACTGTATACTCCTATCCCTATAGCAGATCACAATAAAGCTTAATTATAAGGGGGAGTGAGGTTATCTTTTTTACTACCTCTTGATCTATACTACCCTGGGCTGGCATAGGATTGTAGGTTCACTTGTATATACTTTGTTTAATTAGGGTCTCTGACCATATTATTTCTAATAGCCAGGTTCTATATTTGGAACATCGCGCTATACATAGATATATTTTTTCCAGTCAATGCAGTAAGTTTCATTCATATAATTGAGACGGTCTGCATATTTCTTTGTTCTTGTGTTTATATTTGGGGTTAAGCCCCTCTGAGACAGCTGGAGTCTCATACTGGTACGTTGGTCTCTGCGTGACCCCTGCAGCCACTGCCCCCCTTTTGGGGAGGTTTTGAGGTGGTGGGTGCGGCGGCTATACAGGGACTTGGAGCGTTGTGTTCCTTGCTCTCTTTTTTGTACTTTCAGTTTTTAACTATCTTACTTGATCCATTCTTGTTCCTGCTAATTAAAGGGACACTCCATACACCCAGATCACTCCTGCCAATTGGAGTGGTCTGGGTGTCAACTCCCACTACCCTTAACCCTGCAAGTGTAATTAGTGCAGTTTTTCATAAGCTGCACTAATTGCCTAACAGGGTTAAGTCCTCCTCTAGTGGCTGCCTTTGAGACAGCCACTAGAAGAGCTTACGGGTTCTTAAAACACTTTAAGTGTTTTAAAAGATGCTGGACGTTCTCACGCAATGCATGAGGATCTCCAGCGTTGCTGGAATCCCCATAGGAAAGCATTGAATAATGCTTTCCTATGGGGCGGTGTAATGCACGCATGCGGTCATTGCCACACATGCACATTAGGTCTCCCCCGCCGAACATTGCGAGACACCAGGGGACTAAGGCTTGGTGGTGCGACAGGACCCGAAAATGGTGACTGTCCCACCAAATTGGTACTATTGGAAGGCATGATATATGCAGTATGTAATGTATAAATATATCCATTTTATTTATAGATAAAACATATACAGTGTAGCGTGTGCATGCACGTGTAATTTGTGTTTTTTATTCCTAAACAGACACACACATTCGCATGTATTCATTGGGGAATCCTGCACAGACTCACACTAACTTTGCAATAGAGTTGCTACTGCAGGTAGGATATGCCTTTCAGTGATGGGTTACACAATGTATCACAGTAACCCGGAAAGAAAAGCATTAGATTAGTCTCTGAGACAGACAGGAGCTGCATTCCTAGTAGCCAGTCAATATCAGGATAGAAGGAAATTCATTCCCCCAACAGTCCCAAATGCAATGTAGGGAGGTATGGAGAGGAACATATGGAAGCTGACATACTTAGAAGTGCATCCCCTGCATCACACATAGTCAGGGCCGGACTGAGGAAAAAATTCGGCCCGGGCATTTTTAATTACAGCGGCCCACTGAAAAGGGGACGGGGCCAGATAGGGTGTGTTTTGTCATCCCCAATGACAAGCATGCCCCATCTCAAAGTGAGCATGTTGGTTCAATGCTCTTCCAGGGCATGAGAAAAGGGCCCTGTATTTGATCTGCACAGCGCAAGCAAATTTAATAACATGCTTGCATTGTGTTTGCTTGAAACTTGTCTCAGGGGTTTCCATAATTGGAATACTCACTGTATCCCATTTATGGAGACACTATGTGTTTGTTTAAATGGTATCTAGTGTGTTCATAGGGGATCCTGAGTGTGTATGTCAGAAATGTAGTGTGTGTGTAAGTGGTGCAGCGTCTGTGTGTAGGGGATCTAGTGTGTGTTTGAAGGACTCAGGAGTGCGTATATGAGATCTAGTGAGTGTGTGTGTGAGTGGTGCAGTGTGTTTGGGGGGTGCTGTGTGTGTGAGGGGTGTAGATTGCATTTGTGAGGAGTATAGTGTGTGGGAGGGTTCTGTGTGTGTGGGGGGTGCAGTATGTGTGTGGGGGTGCAGTATGTGTGTGTGAGGGTGCAGTATGTGTGTGTGAGGGCGCTGTGTGTGAGGGCGCTGTGTGTGAGGGCACTGTGCGAGGGGTCTGTGTATTTGTGGGTGCTGTGTGAGTGAGGGTGATGTGTGAGTGAGGGTGGTGTGTGTTGGGGTGCTGTGTGTGTGTTGGCGTGCTGTGTGTGTGTTGGGGTGATGTGTGTGTGTTGGGGTGCTGTGTATGTGTTGGGGTGCTGTGTATGTGTTAGGGTGATGTGTGTGTGTGTGCTAGGTTGGTGTGTGTGTGTGCTAGGTTGCTGTATGTGTT
>OW240916.1:93018955-93056346 GCA_933207985.1 Pelobates cultripes | reverse complement strand
TATCTAGTGTGTTCATAGGGGATCCTGAGTGTGTATGTCAGAAATGTAGTGTGTGTGTAAGTGGTGCAGCATCTGTGTGTAGGGGATCTAGTGAGTGTGTGAGTGGTGCAGTGTGTTTGGGGGGTGCTGTGTGTGTGAGGGGTGTAGTGTGCATTTGTGAGGAGTATAGTGTGTGTGGGAGGGTACTGTGTGTGTGAGGGGGTGCAGTATGTGTGTGGGAGGGTGCAGTATATGTGTGAGGGGGTGCAGTATGTGTGTGTGAGGGTGCTGTGTGAGGGCGCTGTGTGTGAGGGCGCTGTGCATTTGAGGGTGCTGTGTGAGTGAGGGTGATGTGTGTGTTGGGGTGCTGTGTGTGTTGGGGTGCTGTGTGTGTTGGGGTGATGTGTGTGTGTGTGCTAGGTTGCTGTATGTGTTAGGGTGCTGTGTGTGTGTTAGGGTGCTGTGTGAGTGCTAGGGTGCTGTGTGAGTGCTAGGGTGCTGTGTGAATGTTAGGGTCAATGTTAGGGTGCTGGTGTTAGGGTGCTGTGTGAGTGTTAGGGTGCTGTGTGTATGTTAAGGTCCTGTGTGAGTGCTAGGGTGCTGTGTGAGTGCTAGGGTGCTGTGTGAGTGCTAGGGTGCTGTGTGTGTGTTAGGGTGATGTGTCAATGTTAGGGTGCTGGTGTTAGGGTGCTGTGTGTGTTTTAGGGTGCTGTGTGAGTGTCAGGGTGCTGTGTGTGTGTGTTAGGGTGCTGTGTGTGTGTTAGGGTGATGTGTCAATGTTAGGGTGCTGGTGTTAGGGTGCTGTGTGTAGGGTGATGTGTCAATGTTAGGGTGCTGGTGTTAGGGTGCTGTGTGAGTGCTAGGTGCTGTGTGTGTGTTAGGGTGATGTGTCAATGTTTAAGGTGCTGTGTGTTAGGGTGCTGTGTGAGTGCTACGGTGCTGTGTGTGTGCTGTGTGTGTGTTAGGGTGATGTGTCAATGTTAGGGTGCTGGTGTTAGGGTGCTGTGTGTGTGTTGGGGTGCTGGTGTTAGGGTGCTGTGTGAGTGCTATGGTGCTGTGTGTGTGTTAGGATGCTGTGTCAATATTAGGGTGCTGGTGTTAGGGTGCTGTGTGAGTGTTAGGGTGCTGTGTGTATGTTAGGGTGCTGTGTCAATGTTAGGGTGCTGGTGTTAGGGTGCTGTGTGTATGTGTTAGGGTGCTGGGTGAGGGTGATGTGTGTGTTTGCAAGGATTTTGTATTGGGGGGAGGCAGGTAGGTGTTTTACTAAAACAATAATAATACATACATAATAATAAATACATAATAATACATACTAATAAATACATAATAATAAATAATAATAATTAATAATAAATACAAATAATAATAAATACATAATAATAAATAATAATAAATACAAATAATAATAAATACATAATAATACATACTAATAAATACATAATAATAAATAATAATAATAAATAATAAATACATAATAGTAAATACATTATATCACCCCCCCCTCCATTCTTACCTGTAGTCTGGAAGGGTGGGGGGGGTCGTTCTTCTGCCAGCCATCCCTGGTGGTCCTCGTGGTAAGTGAACTCTAGCCCTTTGGGGCTAGAGTTCACTCTCGCGAGACCCGGCCGGTTGCCATAGCAACGGTCCGGATCTCGCGAGAGAAACCCGGCGGAGCTGCAAGTTAGAGCTCCGCCGGGTCCTCTCTCCTGGCGGCTGTCTCCCTCCCTCTCTCCCCGCCGGCGGCCGCGTTTGAGCACATGTGGGCCGGTGAGGGAGATCTTTGATCTCCCCACCGGCCCTTCATGGAACATAGCGGGGCCGGCGCTCGGATAGCGCCGGCCCTGCATGGACCGGCAGGGGAGATCCTGGGATCTCCCCTGCCGGCCTCGGCCCATGGACATTGCGGCCCACCGGGCATTTGCCCGGTGTGCCCGATGGCCAGTCCGGGCCTGCACATAGTTGCAAGTTAGCTCTTCTTTTTATGCTGGGACACTATCAGGGCCAGTGCAAGTTTTTTTGGCTACACAGGCTAAGATGCATTTTGCCACCGCCCCCTCTTACCTCCCTGTTCTCCACCAAATAATGCATCTTCACCTGTGTGTGCCTTAATCCCCCTCTTAAATTTTTTTTTTTTGTAAAAATGATTTTTTATTGAACGGTTGTTGTATCATACATAGATTTATGCATGGGGATCAGACAGTGTGTATGGAGACTCGCAGGTCTCTACGATATATACCATATGCCATATTCATCCGTGTGTGCTCGCAGGCTCACCATTTTTTTTTTTTTTTTAGGTTTATTTATTGTTGTATCATACAAAGATTTATGCATTGGGATCAGATGGTGTGCATGGAGACTCGCAGGTCTCTATCGTATATTCCACATACCATATGTACCTGTGTGAGCTCGCAGGCTCCATGGTTTTCAGTGCTGTGTTTTGGCTCGTGGGCCTCCTGTCTCACCTGGGATGTGTTCTCTCGTGCCCATGTCTTACAACCTTCCCTTTTTGCTATGTGTGATGTGCGTTTTTTCTGTTGCGATGTAGGGTCTGCGTGACTATACACGTGTGTCCGGTGGCCTCTCTTTTATATTAGGGGTTTGATATTCCCCGGAGTAATTGCTCTATTGCGTCCTTGTGTGTCTATCTCCTCACCTCCGTCTCCCTGTGTTCTTCTTAGCTGTTAGTTAGTCTGATCAGTTATCGTCTATGGGTGTCTGGTAGTTTGTTATTGTGCGTGGGCGGTGTCGTGACGTGAGGTAACATCCCCATTCTATTAGTCGTCCGCCTTGTAGTCTTTAGCTGTTATTGCGTTTCCTGTGTGTGTTATCTTGTCCGGTTTTGCCTGTTGCGTTCGTGTCCCAGCGTGTAAGTTAGTACGTGTTTGTGGGTGTTTGCAACTATATTGTGCCTCTGTCATTCTCTTTGTCTGTGATGTCTACTTTTGTTGTTTCTTTATATGGCCCCTTGCGTGTTTATCTGTTTTTCACAGTTTTAGGGGGTTGGTATCCGTTTGCTCTTTACTCCTGTTCTGCTTTCAGTTCCATCAGGTGAGCTCCCTGCGGTTTCAACCTTCATTGCGGTCGTGTGCAATGAAGCTCTCTCTTCATGTTTGCCCTGGGTTATATAGGGAGGTTAGGAGGGGTTGGGGCAAGATGGGTGGAAGGGGGGGATTGAGTCTGCTATCTCCCTCGGTGCACCTGGGCCCGCCCCCCCAACATTCACCCCGCCCCCGTCCCAGTGCATCTCGTCTTCCACCTCCACTTAAGTGCTGTGTAGTATCCAGAGAGTGTCCACCTTTCCACATGTTTGTCGCTTCTCCCTTGTGAATCTGCTATTTTCGCCTCTGCTATCCTGATGTCTTCTACTCTGCATGTAAATTCTTCTATCGTGGGTGGGTTTTCCTTTCTCCAGTGCAGTGGGACCAGGGACTTGGCTGCGTTTAGTAAGTGTCTCAGTATCGACCTCCTGTAGGAGGGTATTGGTCGTTCTGTATGATGTAGAAGAGCGTCCGCCATCGTCAAGTGTGTGGGTTTGTCTAGTATCTGCTTGAATTCCCGTTGAATGTTCTTCCAAAAAGGTTTTATTTTGTTGCAGTCCCACCAGATGTGCCTAAAGGTGCCGGGTTCCTCCCCGCATCTTCAGCAGGTGTACGGAATTGTCGGGTTGTATCGGTTGATCAGGGACGGTGTACGATACCAGTGTGTCAAGAGCTTATAATTTACTTCCTGGTAGTGGGAGCTGGAGGCGCTTTTGTGTTGTAGGGGTAGTATCTTCCCCCATTGGTCGTCCGTTAAGGTCTCCTCTGTCCAGTCCTCCCATTATCTTTTGTATAAGTTGTTGTTAGTACGGTTTGACGTCAGTAGGTTTTGATATAATGCGGAAACCCTACCCTCCACCTCTGGTGTCTGTGTGCATAGGTTTTTATACCATGTTAGTTCTCTGTGTATCTTGCTTCTGTGTGGTAGGTTGTGATAGTAGTGCTTAAGCTGGATATAGTGGAATTGGTGCATTAGCGTGGGCGTTTCTTCGCCCGAAATTACCCTTAATGGTTGGACTCCCGTATTGTTCAGGACTGTGTGTATTGGTATGTATCCATCTCGGTCGTCTATTGGCCAGGCATTCGGTGGAAGGCTGTCTCCCAGGTTTGGGTTTTTACGTGATGGGTATCAGGGGACTGGGTTTGGGCGAGATCTGCTGCTCCTTTCTTATTGTGGACCAGTGCGTTAGGGTGTGCGTGAGGGGAGAGTCTTCACCTAGCAGCGTCCTGGCGTCCCTTTCATTATACCACACCAGTGTATGTAGTTTTTTGTCTACAGTGTCCCTCCAAAGCTGGACCCATCGTTTGTGTGGCGTGTCCGTGTGTAGTTCTTTGAGTCTCTGTAATACCGTTGCCTGATGATATCTTTTTGATGTCAGGTAGAGCCAGCCCACCCCAACTCCTCGGGAGGCAGAGTTTGTCGTAGCTGATCCGTGCCCTTTCTCCCTTCCAGACATATTGTATGAATGCTGTTATGAGTGCCGTAAAGAATGTGTGCGGGATTGTCTGTGGTGCTGTGTGTAGGAGGTATAATATCCATGGTAAGATGTTCATCTTTAAGACTGCTATTCTCCCGATCCAGGTTATGTGGGGGTAATTCCATCTTCTGAGGTCTTCTATCAGGAGTGGAGCATGGTTGTGGGTATAGATGTCCTTTGTTGTATGTGTTATACACAGTCTGAGGTATCTCATTCTGTCTGCGCACCAGTGGAATGGGAACTTCCGCTTTAGTTGCTCACATTCGTTATCCGGGACCGTGACATTGAGAATTTCACATTTGGCCAGGTTCAGTTTCAATCCGGACATCCGGACATAGTTTTCGAATTCTTCCATTAGTGGTGTAATTGAGTCTAGTGGATTTTCGAGAAAGAACATCATATCATCAGTGTATGCAGCGACTTTGTGTTCCTGTTCTCTATGTTTCAGTCCTGTTATCCTCTCGTTTCTTCTGATGCTTTCTAATAGAGGTACTAGGGTGAGGGCGAATACCAGGGGCGACAATGGACACCCCTGTCTCGTGACGTTTTTTATGTCGAAACCGTCTGTAAGTGCACCATTCACCCTAACTCTGGCGGTCCGTTGACTGTAAAGCGCGGTGATCCGTGTAAGCATACCCATGCCTATACCTGTGGATCGTAGTGTTTCAATCATGAAGCTCCAGTCCACCCTATCAAAAGCTTTCTCTGCATCTGTGGAGAGTAACAGCAGTCTCGACTCCGTTTGTTTGGCCAGATGTTGTATGGCAAACAGTCATAGGGTGCAGTCTCTTGCTTCACGTCCTGGTATGAAGCCTGTCTGGTCTGGGTGTAGTAATCGTGTCATATGGGTTTGTAGTCTCATTGCCAGGATTTTGGAGAAGAGTTTGATGTCCGTGTTAAGGAGCGATATTGGGCGGTAGTTGCCGACTTGTTCGGTGTATTTTCCTGGTTTGGGGATCACTGTGATGGTAGCCACCAGTACCTCCCTATGGAAGGCGTGTCCGTCTCTTATGCTGTTGAGCACCTTGGTCAGATACGTTAATAGTATGTGTCTGAATTTCTTGAAGTATTCCACCGGGAAGCCGACTGGTCCCGGGGCTTTGCCCGTTTTTGCTGTTTTTAGTGCCTGTCTTATTTCCAATCTCATTCCTCTGCTTCAACCGGTGTGAGGGTGTTTTGTTGTAAGTTGGTCAAGTATTCTATTATGGCCGCCTGCCTTGTGGTCGGGGATTGTCCATCGTTTCCTTTGTGTGTGTTGTATAGTTTTGTGTAGAACTTCTCAAATTCGTCTGTGATTTCCTTTGGGAACTGCGTTGTTTTACCCTGCGCTGTTCGGATGGTGTGGACTTGTGCCCTATTTTGTGTGCCTCTCAGTATCCGTGCGAGGAGTTTGTCCCCTTTAATGGCGTGCCTGTAGAAGAATGCACGTGATCGCTGTATAGTTCTGGTGTGTTTGCATTCAAGGAGCTCTGCCAATTGTCTTCTGGTGGACATTAGGTCTCTGTAGGTCTGCTCCTGTTGGTCGCGTTTGTGAGTTAGTTCCAGGTTGCTGATCTTCTGGGTGAGGTCTATGATCTGGTGGCTAGTTTCTTTCTTCCTTTGGGTGGCTATTCGGATGAGGTGACCTCTGATGACGCTTTTATGAGCTTCCCATACCGTCATGTCTGATACTCCTTCTGTGGCATTCACTGCAAAGTATTGATTAAGGTGTTCCGCCACCTGTGCCTGTATTGCCGCATCTATCAGTAAGGAGTCATTCAGCCTCCATGAGGTTCTTGTCGGTCTGAACAATGGTGATGTCATAGACACTTGCACCGCGCTGTGGTCCGACCACGTCCTAGTGAGGATGTCAGCACTCTGGAGGTATGTGAGCCCCTCTTGTTGCACGACTATATAGTCAATTCTGTTGTACCTATGATGTAGCGTGGAATAATAGGTGTAGTCCCTTCCCTCTGGCAGCAGCACTCTCCAGGTGTCTACCAGCCTTATGTCTCTAAGAGCTTTACGTATGGTTTTAATCGCGGAGTCTGGGACGCTACTGCTTCCCGTGGAGGTATCTTTTTGCGTGTCCAGGGGTACATTGAGGTCCCCTCCAAATAGGAAGGTTCCTTCCGTGAATCGAGAGAGTCTCGCTATTGTTCTCCTAAGGAAGCTGGCTTGTCCACTGTTTGGAGCGTAGACCGTAGCAAACGTGTATATTTTCCACGCTGTCTCTCTTTTAATGAAGAGAAATCTACCCCTGTGTCTTCCATCTTGTCCATAAGGGTGAATTGTAAGTGAGATGCCAATAATATCGCCGTCCCTGCTTTGCGGGCCAATGGGTGAGTGCTATAAAAGTTTGTTTGGTAGCTGTTGTCCCATAGCAACTTGTTAGTTTCTGGTCTGAGGTGTGTTTCCTGTAGGAGGGCGACTGATACATGTTGCTGCTTGAGGTTGCGAAGGAGGTGTGATCTTTTCTCCGTGTGTTGAGGCCCCTGCAGTTTTGTGGGGGCCTGGGCCGGGGGAGGCGGGAGCGGTGGGTTTAGGAGTAGTGTGTAGGTGTGTGTGTGAGTGGTGCGACTATGTGTGGGTGGTAGGTTGTGTTGGAAGCTGTGTGTGTCCCCGATCTGCCGATGGGTTGAAGGCGTTTGTTTCGTGAGGTCGATTGGGGGTGTTAGGGGTTTCGCGGTACCCCGGTATAGGGTAGCTCCGTGTGTTTGGGTAGATAATCAGTGCCGTACCGCCGGTCAGTTCTCCCGGCTAGGCGTCAGCAGTGGTCTCCCAGTGGGTATTCTACACGGATTGTGTGTCGGGTGGTGGCCTGTGCCTTTTGGGGTGTATCTCTCCAGTTATTTTGATTGGGGTAGTGTGTGGTATAATTATCGTTTGATAGATGCACTGTAACGAGAATATACCCCTACACGCAGGATCCAGCTAAACAGAAGCCAATACAGAGGAGAGATACGTCTACCGGACCTTAGAATGGCCGGACTCGACGTATATGAGAGGAGACAGAGCCAGGAACAAACCGAGGTCAAGGGCACAGAGAGACAGCGTAAACTAGGACAAGCCGGGGTCTGGTACACGGAAAACAGCAAGCCGGCAAACAGTACAGATAAGGATAAAGCGAAAACGAAGTCAGAATACGAAGCCAAAGTCAATACGAGAAAACACAACTGAACACCACAAGCGCTAAAGGGAACTGAAACAGAAACCACGATAGGGCAACGAGCTAAGGGAAAAAGGTAAGTTTAAATAGCTTTTAAACGAAAGTGATTGGCTCCTGTCACTTCCACACCCCCAAAAGGTAATTGTATAGGGAGTGTGGTATGACAGGAGCCAATGGGAGCCTTTTGGCAATTAGGCTCCCACTGTCTCTTTAAGAGCGCGCCCGAGACTCGCGGCGCGCTCTTAGTTTCAGGCGGGACACGTGACCGCTTCACGCGGTCACTGCCCGCCTTCCATCTAAAGCAGTCGGATGAGCCGCGCGCGGCTCGTGCAGCCGCAGGACCGCGCGCGGCTTGAAGAGAGGACCGCGACCGGCCCCCGGTTAAGGTAAGTAACGCTACAGTACCCCCCCCTGAGGACACGCCCTCCGGGCGGGTAGGACCAGGCCTGGCAGGAAAACGAGAATGGAAAGAGCGCACAAGACGGGGAGCATGAACAGCATCAGCCGAAATCCAACTGTGCTCCTCAGGCCCATAACCCTTCCAATGTACCAAGTACTGAAGTCGACCCCTAAGGAAACGAGAGTCAAGAACAGCAGACACTTCGAACTCCTCATGACCCTCCACTGAGATAGGAGGGGGAGGAGGAGTATGCCGGGTATAGCGGTTGCGTACGTAAGGTTTCAACAATGAGGTGTGAAAGACATTAGGAATAC
The DNA here is from genome assembly GCA_933207985.1 of Pelobates cultripes. Taxonomy (NCBI): domain Eukaryota; kingdom Metazoa; phylum Chordata; class Amphibia; order Anura; family Pelobatidae; genus Pelobates; species Pelobates cultripes. The sequence continues at coordinate 93,047,989 of OW240916.1, read as the reverse complement.
GTAGATTCTTAGGCAGGCCTAAGGCATAAGAAACAGGATTAACCTTATGTATAATACGATAAGGTCCAATGAAGCGGGGAGCCAATTTCATAGAAGGCACCCGGAGACGAATATTCCGCGTGGAAAGCAAAACCCTGTCCCCCACAACATAGGACGGAGCTGCTCTGCGATGCTTGTCAGCCTGAGCCTTCTGGCGAGTAGCAGAGTCCACCAAAGAACGCTGAACCTGCTCCCAAGTATTACGCAAACCAGCCAAATGCTCATCCAGAACTGGCATGCCCTGTGAGGAGAATGCAGCCGGAAGAACAACGGGATGCTGGCCATAGACAACGTAAAAAGGGGTCTTGCCGGAAGAATCATGAGTGGCGTTATTCCGAGCAAATTCAGCCCAAGGAAGCAGGTCAGACCAATTGTCCTGATGGTGAGACACAAAACAACGGAGGTATTGCTCCAGAGACTGGTTGGCACGTTCAGCAGCCCCATTAGACTGGGGATGATAAGCGGAAGAAAATGAGAGAGAAATACCCATTTCTGAACAAAAGGCCCTCCAGAACCTGGAAATAAATTGGCTACCCCTATCGGATACAATAGATACGGGAATACCATGTAATCGAAATACTTCTCTAGCGAAGATATGAGCCAGTTCCTTGGATGTGGGCAACTTGTGAAGAGACACGAAGTGAGCCATCTTGGAAAACCGATCCACTATCATCAGGATTACTGTGTTACCATTTGAAGGGGGTAATTCAACAATAAAATCCATGGACAGGTTAGACCAAGGTCTCTCGGGAACGGGTAATGGATGCAACAGCCCACAAGGAACTCTACGGGAGGATTTCATACAGGCACAAGTAGTACAAGCACTTATATAGTCAGTGACATCCTTTCGTAAGGAATCCCACCAAAAATACCGAGAAACAGCTGATACCGTTTTGGAAATACCAGGATGTCCAGCAGTCTTAGTATCATGATATAATGACATAATATCCCGTCTCTCGGGAACATCAACGAACAGTTTATCATTTGGCCTCTCGCTAGGTGCCATGCTTTGTTTCGCTTGTATGGCCTGCAAGAGGGACGAGGAAATAGACAAAATAGTAGTAGCTATTATCCTGTCTGGGGGAATGACAGGAGTAACATCAATCTCCTGTTTGTCAGTAGTTTCGAACTGTCTGGACAGAGCGTCTGCTTTAGTGTTGCGATCACCTGGCCTATAGGTGATAATAAAATTGAAACGGGACAAAAATAGTGACCACCTAGCCTGCCTGGAAGACAATCTTTTAGCTTCGCTAAGGTAGGATAGGTTCTTGTGATCCGTAAAAATGAGGATAGGATCCTTAGTTCCTTCTAACAAATGTCTCCACTCTTTAAGTGCTAAAATAATAGCAAGGAGTTCGCGATTACCCACATCATAATTTTTCTCTGCTTTGGACATTTGTTTAGAAAAGAAGCCGCATGGATGCAATGGCTTCTCAGGCGACTCTCTTTGGGATAAGACAGCACCTACCCCAATATCCGAAGCATCAACTTCAAGAATATAGGGCAGTGAGGGGACAGGATGCTGTAAAATAGGTGCAGAGGCGAACGTAGTTTTAAGAAATTCAAAAGCCTGAAGTGCCTCGGTAGACCAAACACGAGTATTGCCATCCTTTTTAGTCATACGGGTAATAGGTGCTACAATGGACGAGAAACCTTTGATAAAACGTCTATAATAATTGGAGAACCCAAGAAAACGCTGAATAGCTTTCAGACCTTGCGGTAGAGGCCATTCTATTACAGCAGCAAGCTTCTGGGGATCCATACGAAAACCTTTAGCGGAAATCAAATACCCCAAGAACTGGACTTCGGTTTGGTCAAACAGACATTTTTCTAGCTTGCAATAAAGACCATTAGCAAGAAGGGTCTTCAAAACTGTCGTAACATGTCTGTGATGAGTGTGTATGTCTGTAGAATATATTAAAATGTCGTCCAAGTATACGATAACAAATGTGTGAATAAAATCTCTTAAGACATCATTAATAAATTCTTGGAATACTGCTCTGGCATTGCAAAGCCCAAATGGCATAACAGTATATTCGTAATGACCGGATCTAGTGTTGAATGCAGTCTTCCATTCGTGATTTTCCTTTATACGTATCAAATTGTATGCACTCCTAAGGTCTAATTTAGTGAACACAGTGGCATGTTTCAGCCTGTCAAATAATTCTGTAATTAAAGGTATAGGGTATGCATTTTTGATAGTGATTTTGTTTAGACCTCTATAATCTATACACGGTCTTAAATCACCTTCTTTCTTCGATACAAAGAAGAACCCTGCTCCAGCTGGAGAAGAGGATCTCCTAATAAACCCCTTTTCTAGTGATTCCTTAATATACTCCTCCATGACACGGTTTTCTTGAACCGATAAGGGGTACACCCTGCCCTTTGGAGGTATAGTGCCAGGCAACAAGTCAATAGCACAATCATAGGGTCTGTGAGGCGGTAATTTCTCAGCCTCCCTTAAACAGTCTTTAGAGATAAATACTGAGGGGGTATAGCCGTAGACAAAGGAGGACTGGTAGGTACCTTAATAGAATTCAAAGGTGTGACTTCAAACGTACAAGACTCGTGGCAGGCCTCACTCCATGATTTTATTTGCCCTGTCTCCCAGTCAAAAATGGGATTGTGAGCACGTAACCATGGATATCCTAATACTAACTGTGAAGAGGGAGAGGTGATGACCTGGAATCGAATGGTTTCATAGTGTAAAACCCCTGTGTACATGTGTAATGGTACAGTCTCATGAGTAACAACTGGAGAACTTAATGGTCTACCATCTATGGCCTCAACGGCCAAGGGTATCTCCTTCTCTCTGATGGGAATGTTGTTTCTCTTTATAAAGCCAGAGTCTATAAAATTTTCAGCTGCCCCAGAGTCAACCAGAGCATATATGTTGTCAACTATACAAATCTCTCCCATATATAAAGAAACCGGGAGAAGCAAGCGGTTAGGAGGCAATTTAGGAGACTTAGATATCACACCCAAGGCCAGTCCCCTATAAGGTCTTAGGTGCGAGAGTTTTCCGGGAGTAAAGGACATTCCTTTACCATATGGTCTCTCCTACCACAGTATAGGCAGAGTCCCTCCCTTCTCCTATGTAATTTCTCAGTATCAGAGAGTTTGGCAACCCCTAATTGCATAGGTTCCTCCTCAGACACTTTAACACTCTCTGGTATATTAACTCTGGGGTTAATGGGTGTAACAAAACGTCTATTCCTGTTCTTGGTATAGAGCCTGTCACGAATTCTATTATCTATATCAATGAGGTAATCAATAAGGTCCTCTAAGGCAATAGGAAGCTCCTTAGCTGCTACCTCATCCAATATCGTATCTGACAAACCTTCCATGAAGGCAGTAGTTAACCCATTGTTGGTCCAATCTACCTGCGAAGCAAGAGTGCGAAACTGAATAGCATAATCAGCCACAGACCTAGAACCCTGTTTAATTCTCATTAATGCTCTCGCGGCATTCTTTGACCTTTTCATTGTGTCAAAAGTTCTACGAAAAGCCGTAAGAAAACTGTTGAAATCATGTACCATAGGTCCATTAGCTTCCCAAATAGGATTTGCCCACTCAAGTGCCTTATCGGTAAGTTGGTGCATAAAGAACCCAACCTTAGACCTCTCTGTGGGAAATGAACGTGGATACATTTCGAAGTGGAATTCAATTTGATTAATAAACCCTCTGCAAGTCTTAGAGTCCCCTCCATACCTAGGAGGAGGTGTTAAATGGGCCGAAGTATTAGGCAAAGTAGATACTTCAGGGAGAAGGGGCGTAGGAGGGTTAGGTGTGGTTGCTGGAACGGTTCTAGCTAGGAGCGTCTGGAGAGCCTGGGCTATCTGATCCATACGGTGATCCTGCTCTACAAATCTTGCCTCATGGGACGCCATCTGTTGAGCTAAATCTGCGGGGTCCATGGCCCTATCGTAATGTAACGAGAATATACCCCTACACGCAGGATCCAGCTAAACAGAAGCCAATACAGAGGAGAGATACGTCTACCGGACCTTAGAATGGCCGGACTCGACGTATATGAGAGGAGACAGAGCCAGGAACAAACCGAGGTCAAGGGCACAGAGAGACAGCGTAAACTAGGACAAGCCGGGGTCTGGTACACGGAAAACAGCAAGCCGGCAAACAGTACAGATAAGGATAAAGCGAAAACGAAGTCAGAATACGAAGCCAAAGTCAATACGAGAAAACACAACTGAACACCACAAGCGCTAAAGGGAACTGAAACAGAAACCACGATAGGGCAACGAGCTAAGGGAAAAAGGTAAGTTTAAATAGCTTTTAAACGAAAGTGATTGGCTCCTGTCACTTCCACACCCCCAAAAGGTAATTGTATAGGGAGTGTGGTATGACAGGAGCCAATGGGAGCCTTTTGGCAATTAGGCTCCCACTGTCTCTTTAAGAGCGCGCCCGAGACTCGCGGCGCGCTCTTAGTTTCAGGCGGGACACGTGACCGCTTCACGCGGTCACTGCCCGCCTTCCATCTAAAGCAGTCGGATGAGCCGCGCGCGGCTCGTGCAGCCGCAGGACCGCGCGCGGCTTGAAGAGAGGACCGCGACCGGCCCCCGGTTAAGGTAAGTAACGCTACATGCACTCATGTTATTTCGTTTTGATATCTGAGATATAACCTTGTCTGCTATTGAGTGTCTTTAGTGAGGTATTGTCTCCCTTCGTGTCAGTTCATCGTCATACGTGGTGTGTGTGCTGATGGTTTGGCTTGTGAGTGGTGTGAGTCCAGTAGGGCATGGGATGTAGCGACTATGTGCATGGTGATCTCCTTTAACACTGGCTGTGCCGTTCCAGGGGGGGACATGAGTGCCCTACGGGACTCGAGGTTGTCTAGCGTGTTTTCCTTGGATCGTCTGCTTCTGCCTACAGGCAGTTGACCAGTCTCTATGTGTCCCTTTATGCTGGGGTTGGGCAACAGCTCAGTGGGGCTACGCGTTTGGTATGTGCTTCAGCATATTTAAACAGTTGAAAAGAGTTGCAAGTTCATCATACATAGACATTCCGAATACCTTATAGCTTCACTTCCTCCCTCCTTATTTTTTTCCTTTTTTTTTCTTTTTTCTTCCCCACTTCCCTCTTCCCTCCCCTCCCCTCCCCTCAATTACCAAACAATCAGGATTAATATCATATTATGACACTATACCTTCTCCTCTTCCCATGACGTCCCCATCCCTCCCATCTAGGTCTCTTCTACCTCTGTCCCTTCTCCCTTCGTATTGTACGATTGACTTTCGGCCACTTATTCCGTATGGTAGACATCTGTCTCTCATACCCTCCTTTCCCCTTCCCATCTCTTCCCTCTCAGCCAGCCATCTACTTCCTAGGTCTCTGTCCCCTCCCTCTCTCCCGACCTCTGACCCTTGGACCCTGTTGTTCCCTATTTCCCTCTACCCGCAGTCAACAACCCCACCTTCAAACAGTGTCACATTGTACCATAGTCCCTGCTCAGGAGCCGTACGTCCGTGTCTGATTGTAGTCAGTCCATGCAAGTGGTCCTTATGCTCTGGTCCCAGCGTGTTTTTTTCTCTTCCTTTTGTATGCCCTCTGCCCTGTCCCCCCCAACCTGCTGCCCTTCCCTGGGGTTGATCAGGAGGCAAAATCTCTTGGTGGTGGTAGTGATCCAGTGTCTCTAATTGTAAGGTGTGTGGTGGTGCTTATGTCGCCTTGAGTCTAAGAAGTACTATAGGCATTCTGTGTCCCGGGATCATATGTCATTGTCACTGTCATTGAGTGTCCAAAAGTCTAAGTGTGTATAGTACTTATCTGTGTGTCCTTGGTCTTGAAGTTTGTCTGTTGTCTGCTGCGGGAAACTTTACACCTCTGCTGGTTCGTGCCATGGGGTCCATCTCCTGTTCTGAGGCCTATTCCACTTCGGGGTGTGCTTGTTGTTGTGCTGGCTGTTGGTATCTACGCGCTTGGCGTCCTTGAGGCGAATCTTCTCTGTGGCGTCTGGGTGCTCTAGGGGCCATTTGGTGGTTTCTCTGCTCTAGTGGGTCCAGGACCCAGTCTGTTACTTCAGTGCATTCATGTAGACCGCATATAATGTCCCTTGGTGGGTTTTCTGTAGTGCGGGGTCTCAGAGCCTTGTGTGCTCTGTCGAAGACGAGGTGCTGCGGGGCGTCTGGGCCCAGGATTTACCTGAACAGGTCTGTCAGCATGGCACCAACATCTTCTTCCCCAGGGGCTTCAGGTATGTTGCGGATCCTTATGTTGGATCTGCACCCCCTATTGTCCAGGTCTTCTGTTTGTCTTCTTATTTGCAGTAGCATTGCCCCCTGTCTAGCTACTGCTGCATTTGTGGCCTCTATACTGGTCGCAGCTGTTTGCTGTGCGCCCTCCAGGGTCTGTATGTGGCCATCTTGGGCTGTGAGGTCCCTCTGCAGTGTGGCTACCTCTGATCTTATAACTTCATGTAGGTTTGCTGATAGGGCTTGAAGGTCAGATTTTGTGACCATGGCTTCTGTGAGGGCCCTAATATCTGCCCTGATATCTGCTAGGGATGGTTCCTGTGCGTCAGGTACCTGTGCTGGAGCTCGGTCGTCGGCCATCTTGGATCCTGTTACAGCGCGTGGCTGTCTAGTTGGCGTTCTTAGGTACCCGTCCAGCGTACCAGTTTGCTGTGACTGCTGGGGTCCTGTCTCCGTCGGGTGAGAGACGGGCCTTTTATTGCGGCCCATTGGGTAGGTTATGCTGCCGTATGTGCGCTGTTTAATTGCTGAGCGGGACGGAGCTCCTCTGTTAGGTGGCCATCTCCGCCCCCCCTCTTGAATTTCTTAAAGGAACACTATAGTCACGTAAATTACTTTAGCAAAATAAAGGAGTTTTAGTGTATAGATCATTCCCCTGCAATTTCACTGCTCAATTCACTGTAATTTAAGAGTTAAATCACTTTGTTTCTGTTTATGCAGCCCTAGCCACACATCCCCTGGCTATGATTGGCAGAGCCTGCATGAAAAAAAAAACTGGTTTCACTTTCAAACAGATGTAATTTACCTTAAATAATTGTATCTCAATCTCTAATTTGAACTTTAATCACATACAGGAGGCTCTTGCAGGGTCTAGCAAGCTATTAACATAGCAGGAGATAAGAAAATCTTAATTAAACAGAACTTGCAATAAAGAAAACCTAAATAGGGCTCTTGTAATGCTAAACTACTGGAACGCAACTGCAGAAACTTTTAAATACTTCAATTTATAATTTTATTCTTTTTTGTTATTGAATTGCAAGAGTGGTTACTGTAGCTTTAAACCCTTATAGCAGGTTGTTAGTTGCAGAAAAAAATAAGCCACTGAAGTTTTGCATAAAGCCAAGCAGTCCCAATTAAGGATAGTGCAGAGAATGCATGCAGAATTAGAGTTGAATTAAATGCAGTAGAATTAGCTTCAAGAGTGTTTAACAATGAGGCAGCTTATATTTTGCAACTGAGAGAAAATTGGATTGAAGGAAAAAAGTACTTAGCTTCAGAAGCAGTTTCCAGAAAACCGGAGAGTTCAAATTAAGCAGTTCCTTAGGGGTAGGAGCAGAAGTCCGTTTAACAATCCGAGGTCGAGGAGTGGAGAAGGAGGGTAGTCGTTTTCAGAGCGGGTACGGTACACGGAAAAACTTTGAATGTAATTGGGTAGCCGGTAAGAGGTTCACAGGAACTCGTTCAATAATCCAGCAACTTTGAATCTAGCGCGGTCTTCCTATGTAGCGTGAGGAGACCGCGTCAGAGAAGGGGCGGGGCAGAGCTCCGTCAACCCGGAAGTTGCTTAATTCGGTGAAACCGGCAGGTATAAGCTGACAGCTCTCTTTAAAGGAAGTGTTTATGGAAGGCTGTGCAAGTTACATGCAGGGAGGTGTGACTAGGGTTCATAAATAAAGGGATTTAACTCCTAAATGGCAGAGGACTGAGCAGTGAGGCTGCAGTGGCATGTTCTTTACACCAAAACTGCTTCAGTAAGCTAAAGTTGTTCAGGTGACTATAGTGTCCCTTTAACCGCTTTTGTGTATCTCTTTCTCCCCTTCTTCAACCTCTCTGTCTCTTTATCCCCCCCAGCCCCTCTGTGTGTTACTTCACCCAGCACCCTGTCTCTCTCACCCCACAACCCTTCTGTAGAGGAGCTTCAGTAACCTCTCCCCGGTTTGACAGGAAGCAGTACGGCACTCCCTGCACTCACTTCCCATCAGACTGGGGTAGAGGGTACTGAAGCTTCTCTACCCCGGTCTGTGGCCCTGCCTCGCTACATTTAGAGACTGGCAGGAGGGGAAGGCCGTGAAAAGAAAAAGGCATGAGAGAAGCAGAAGAGAATGATATGAAGAGAGTTGAGCAGGTGATATACTACACTTCAGGGTACGGATGAATGCAAGGTACTCGGGTTTAATCCTGCCTCCTCACTGGGTTGCTCAAGAGTTTTTATGACTGTCACTGTACTATCCCCTCATATTGCCCTGGTTGAGATGGTCCAAATAAGATAAAATCTTACCTTTATCCCAGCATAGTGCTGGTCCCATCTCTGATCCGCCTCCTTGGATTAGAGATCATCAGAATTGACAATCTCAACCAATCCAGCATTTCCCAATACTGACTAGCCAAATGTTGTGCTGGCCAACCAGCATCTCCTCAAAAAGATACATTAAAGAGGGTGGAGACACTGAATGTCAGTGCTGCACTGACCCAGGAAGCACCTCTAATGGCCGTCTGAGTTACTGTCACTGGAGGTGTCCCTAGGGAGCAATGTAAGCCTTTTTCTCTGAAAATGTAATGTTTACATGAAAATGCACTGCAGGGGTTAGAATCTATCACACTAAACAATCAAAACCACACTTATATAGCTGTAATAAAAAACACATTGACACAGATATGTGGAAGAAAAGGATGTGGTCTTTTATTTAATTTACAAACACATTGTAACCATAACTTTACTCACTTTCAAAACTACATAACTTGTGACCAAAAATCTCTGGTCTTTAAAACCACCCAGAGATTTAACTCATGACTTACCATAGTTCTGCCCTATATATAGCCATAACTTAAACATATTATTACAGTCCAACCCCTCCTTTGAATAGGCAGGTGACCCTAACCCCAATAAAAGACCACAACAAAAATAATAAACAGAGAGCAGCTGCAGCATAACGTTTTGAAGGCGTCCAATTCACGGCTTATATACAGTGTTTTCCTGGCAAAATTGCCCTCACAGACACTAAAGATAACTGCCAACCGCGAAGGCATCGTGCTGCCAAAATGTCATGCCCTCGCGATGCTCAGTGTGCGCATGCAGCACGCGGCACAAATTAAAACTCCCAACCCCACAGCACACATGTGTACATGGTTAATTGACCATGTACAGTCTGACTATACTTACCAGAACAATACATTAAGCTGTAGTTGCTCTGGTTACTTTAGTTCCCTTTTATTTAGATTTCCTTTATTAACCCCTTAGCGACCGAGGACGGTTCAGGACCGTCATCGGCATTTTTGCCTTGAGGACCGATGACGGTCCTGAACCGTCCTAACGGTCTGGGGGTACTTACCTGATCGCCGTCGTTCCCCCGGCGGCGATCAGTGTTCCTCCAGTTGTGGGGAGACTGCCTGCAGCCCAGACAGTCTCCCCACACTGATTTAGGACCCCTGTGGCCATGTGATCGCTTAACACAGCGATCACATGGTCACAATAGGTGTCCATAGTGCTGCCTGCAGGGGGACTGCCTGTGCTGACAGGCAGTCTCCCTGCTAGTGTAAAATCAAAAAATAAAAATAAATTTAGTGTTAATAAAAAAATTTAAAAAATTATATATGTGTATAAATATGATATATAGACATATATTATATCTATATAATATATGTCAATCTATCATATATATAATGTCATACTAAGTGTATTTTTATATTAATATGTACTTATATTAATATAAAAATACACTTATAATTAAATTACGCACGTATATATATAATATATATAATAACTATATATATTGTATATATATATATTATTATAAAATATAAATAATAAGTAATTTAAATTAAATTAAAAAAATTTAAAATAATAATAAAAAAATTAAAAAAAAATTATATATCTATATGAAATTTTATTCTAACTGTATTTTAAAATTAATATATATATATTTATATCAAAATACACTTAGAATGAATTTGTATATATCTATGTATATAAAAATAAATAAAAATAATAAGAAATATACATATGTCCATATACAAAATTACATAAATAATTATATAAATATACACGTAGACTTCAAATATATAAATATGCATATATGTTTAAATTCTACGTGCGTATTTATGTAATAGTTTTACATAATTCAGTAATTTTATTGATTGCAATTTAAGGGACCTGCCTGTCAACCCAGGCCGAAATTCCAGAGAATTGAATTTGCTAGCACTGTATTTTACCCTGTAACGTTCTACGACACCCTAAAACCTGTACATGGGGGGTACTGTTTTACTCGGGAGACTTCGCTGAACACAAATATTAGTGATTCAAAACAGTAAAACATATCACAGCGATGATATTGTCAGTGAAAGTGACTTTTTGCATTTTTCACACACAAACAGCACTTTTACTGATGATATAATTGTTGTGATACGTTTTCCAGTTTTTAAACACTAATATTTGTGTTCAGCGAAGTCTCCTGAGTAAAACAGTACCCCCCATGTACAGGTTTTATAGCATTTTTGAAAGTTACAAGGTCAAATATATGGGTCAAATATTTTTACATTGAAAATGGCCAGGTTAGTTACGTTGCCTTTGAGAGTATGGTAGCCCAGGAATGAGAATTACCCCCATGATGGCATACCATTTGCAAAAGAAGACAACCCAAGGTATTGCAAATGGGGTATGTCCAGTCTTTTTTAGTAACCACTTGGTCACAAACACTGGCCAAAATTAGCGTTCAATTTAGTTTTTTTACTTTTTTCACACACAAACAAATATGAATGTTTACTTTGGCCAGTGTTTTCGACTAAGTGGCTACTAAAAAAGACTGGACATACCCCATATTGAATACCCTGGGTTGTCTACTTTAAAAAAAATATGTACATGTGGGGTGTTATTCAGAGATTTATGACAGATAATAGTGTTACAATGTCACTATTGATAAATTTTAAAAATTTATGTTTTGAAACCGCAATATTCTACTTGTACCTATAGCCCTATAACATGCAAAAAAAAAAGCAAAAAAGCATGTAAACACGGGGTATTTTTAAACTCAGGACAAAATTTTGAATCTATTTAGCAGTTTTTTTAATTCGCTTTTGTAGATGAGTAAAAGATTTTTCAAGTAAAAGTCAAAAAACATGTATTTTTTTCAATTTTTCATCATATTTTTTTATTTTTTTTAAATTAAAATACATGAGATTATATAAATAATGGTATGTAAAGAAAGCCCCTTTTGTCCTGAAAAAACAATATATAATTTGTATGGGAACAGTAAATGAGAGAGCGGAAAATTCCAGCCAAACACAAACACCACAAAAGTGTAAAAATATGCCTGGTCGCAAATGTGCAACATCGCAAAAACAGTCCAGTCCTTAAGGGGTTAAAGTACTTTTATATTACATGTGTGACGTATAACAGCTTACACAAACAACCTATACTTATATAAATATATATATATTTACGTTTGATTTAATGGAAAAGAAGTAAAAGTGCAACATAAAAATTACCCTTTCATTTTCTAATTTTGCCACCAGTCTCTGCTAAATTATGTTGTAATAATATATGTTTTCACACACACATACAACACTGAAATTTTGCAGTGTATTTTGTTAGAGGGATACTTCAGACTCCCACAGGATGTCAACTTGCTGAACTGCCTTATGTGTAAAGAGTGTGTCCCCTTCAGTAGAAATTGACAATTTAATAAACTTACCTGCCTTTCAATCAGAGAACCAGTCCTGTTACCTCCTTGTTGCTTAGCACAATGGAGCTAAACTCAAGAGGAAGCAATTGCCAGCACCTGCCTTGCTAAGACTTCTCATTGAGCTGCCTTTGGAAGTCTGTGATTGGATAGTCAGAGAAGTCTGGACGGGTTAGGTGAGGAGGGCTTGCAAAGACTGCAGAAAGGAGATCTACAGGTTTTGCAAGAGGGTTTTACACCCTGTTCCAAATTATTATGAAAATTCTATTTAAGTGTCACAAAGATTAAATATTTTGTTTTTTCAGTTTAACTCATGGATGGCATTGTGTCTCAGGGCTCTTTTGATCACTGAAAACAATCTCGGACACCTGTGATAATTAGATTGCCAGGTGAGCCCAATTTAAGGAAAAACTACTAAAGGAGGGTGTTCCACATTATTAAGCAGAGCATCATCTTCATGCAATATGGGGAAGAAAAAGGATCTCTCTGCTGCCGAAAAGAGTCAAATAATTCAATGCCTTGGACAAGGTATGAAAACATTAGATATTTCACGGAAACTTAAGCATGATCATCGCACTATTAAGAGATTTGTGGCTGATTCAGAGCACAGATGGGTTTCTGCAGATAAAGGCACATTGAGGAAGATTTCTGCCAGATCCATGCATTGGATCAAGAGAGCAACTGATTAAATACCATTACATAGCAGCAAACAGATATTTAAAGCTGCTGGTGCCTCTGGAGTCCCACGGACATCAAGGTGTAGAGTCCTCCAGAGTCTTGCAACTGTGCATAAACATTCTATTCGGCCACCACTAACCAATGCTCACAAGCAGAAACGGATGCATTGGGCAGAAAAATACATGAAGACTAAATTTCAAACAGTCCTGTTTACTGATGAGTGTCGTGCAACCCTGGATAGTCCAGATGGATGGAGTAGTGGTTGGTTGGTGGACGGCCACCCTGTTCCAACAAGGCTGCAAAAGTCAGCTAGGCGGTGGTGGAGTCATGTTTTGGGCCGGAATCATGGGAAGAGAGCTGGTCGGCCCCTTTAGGTTCCCGGAAAGGTGTAAAGATGACCTCTGCAAAGTATGTGGTGTTTCTGACTGACCACTTTCTTCCCTGGTACAGAAGGAAGAACTATGATTTCCGTAATAAAATCATCTTCATGTATGACAGTGCACCATCTCATGCTGCAAAGAATACCTCTGCATCAATGGCTGCTATGGGGATAAAAGGAGAGAAAGTCATGGTGTGGCCTCCATCCTCCCCTGACCTCAATCCTATTGAGAACCTTTGGACATCCTCAAGCAAAAGATCTATGAGTGTGGGAGGCAGTTTACATCCAAACAGCAGCTCTGGGATGCTATTCTGACATCTTGCAAACAAATTCAAGCAGAAACTGTCCAAAAACTCACAAGTTCAATGGATGCAAGACTTGTGAAGCTGCTATCAAATAAGGGGTCCTAGGTTAAAATGTAACGTGACCTGTTAAAATGTTTAAAAAGTTAAAATGTTGCTATAAGTTTGATTGAAATAGCTTTTGATTTCTGTAAATATGCTGCTAACACAACAAATTACAATTTTCAGTTCTTTACAACCTATAAAGTGTTTTGAAACTTACTGTGCGTAATAATTTGGAACAGTGCATTGTAAGTTTTTTATGTTTAAAAAAAATACTTTTATCATTACGAGGTTTGTTCAATAAAATTTGAATTTTACTCTTAATAGTTGATAACATGAGAATTATGCTGATTGTTGTTTACATGAATTATTTAGGTAACTGAGAAAAATACAATTTGCATAATAATTTGGAACAGGGTGTAGATATGCACACATTGAAAAAAAACTTGATAATAAAATGCATGTATGTTTTCATTGGGATATATCTACTAAATGGTGATTTTTTAATTATTATTATTTATTTTTTATTTGAGCAGCGGAGTGTCCCTTTAACCTAAATTTTTCAATTGGGGTTTTAATACACTACAATTTAACAAAATGTATATTCAATTGAAAGTGCCAGAACACTTGCTTCACAGTTGGTCCATTTTGGATTTTTTTATTTCAGACTTGTACCTGCCCTGCATACGTTTGAATTACTTGTGTGAAATGGGCTTTGGTGCAATGTCATCATCAATATATTGCTGATTTGCTAATATACCTATCCAGTGGCGTACACACGATCCATGGGGCCCCAGTGCGAAAATTGATCCGTGGCCCCCCCCCCGCGCTTACACTGCGCGGGCTGGGGCCGCAACACATAGCAGCGGGCACCTTGTGGCAGGGCTGCGACCCCTGTAACCGCGGTATGTACGCAACTGCATGCAGATACATACACTTAAAGGACCACTATAGGCACTCAGATCACTTCAGCTCAATGAAGTGGTCTGGGTGCCAGGTCCCTCCAGTTTTGACCCTGCAGCTGAAAACATAGCAGTTTCAGAGAAACTGCTATGTTTCACTGAGGGTTAATCCAGCCTCTAGTAGCTGTCTCACTGACTGCCGCTAGAGGCGCTTCCACGATTCTTACTGTGAAAATCACAGTGAGAAGACGCTGGACGTCCATAGGAAAGCATCGAGTAATGCTTTCCTATGGGCGGTTTGAATGCTTGTGCGGCTCTTGCCGCGCATGCGCATTCGGAGCTGAAAGGCGGATCGGGGCGGAGAAATCCCCAGCGCTAAGGGAGCCCGGCGCTGGAGAAAGGTAATTGCTAAAGAAGTTTTAATCACACACACATTTTCTCCAACAGACGCATACACACTAGCTAACAGACACACACATTTACTGACAGACACACACTCAGTAAGAGACATACATACACACTCACTTACAAAACATACACTCTCACTGACAAACACACACTCACTAACAGACACCAGACACACTAACAGACACACACACAAACACGCTCAGTAACAAACAGACACAGTAACACACTAACCCTCACTAGCAGACACAGACTCAATAACAGACACACACAACTAACACACACAGTAACACACACACAAAAACTAACACACTCACTGACACACTAGTAGACACACACTCAATAACAGACACACACAAACACACAACTAACACACTCCGTAACTGACACACACACACACACACAATGACACACAAAAATTAACACACACACTAGCACACATATACATACACACCCAGCAAACATACTCTAAAGAAATTCCTTTTGTATGTAACTTTAACGGTAATCATAAAAGAATAAATAAAGCTATAAAAAAATATTGGTATATTTTACAGGAAGACCCAGTCTTAAAAAATATTTTACCAATTCGACCTCATATAATTTATAGTGGTGCAGCTAACCTTAAAAAAAACCTTGGTTCGAAGCAGTGAAGGCCCAATAGCCACTACACATTTTCTAAACCAAAATAAAGGTTTCTATGGGTGTGGGACCTATTTGGCCTGCAGAACCACTAAAAGTAAAAAACGGCATCTAACTAACATGAAAGAACATATCAGCAAAGAGTTTACCATTAGAGACCAATTGACATGTTTTTCAAAGGGAGTAATTTATGTGTTAAAATGTCCTTGTGATCTACTATACAAAGGTAGAACCACGAGATGTTTGCACATAAGAATCTCTGAACACACACGTAATATAAAGAAAGGACTAAAGACACACAGTGTATCTAATCATTTTAAGATACACCATAATCAAGACCCTGAAAACCTATTCTATTCAAGAAAATAGGAATAGAAGAAATTAAATTTATATACAACTTTAACACTCTTATACCTCATGGGTTAAATTCAGATTTCGAGGTTTGTCAATTCTTTTAAAATATGTTTTTAGTCACTTTTTAAACAGCACTATTGTTACATGTAGTTTTAAAGGACCACTCTAGGCACCCAGACCACTTCAGCTTAATGAGGTGGTCTGGGTGCCAGGTCCTTCTAGGGTTAACCCATTTTTTAATAAACATAGCAGTTTCAGAGAAACTGCTATGTTTATTAATGGGTTAAGCCTTCCCCCTATTCCCTCTAGTGGCTGTCTCATCTTGTTTCATTTCTATGTTTTGATATTCTATTTGTCTGTCTGTCCGGTTCAGGGTTGTATTGCCCTCTTTTTTCTTTCTTCTTTATCTGAGGTAGAAGAGTCAGGTCTTTATATGGAACACCAACTGTCTAGTAAATCATCCAGTCTTTTTATCCATGTGTCCCAGTTCTCTATTTGTTTGTATCTGTTTCCCACGTTTACTAGTGTGACGAGACCAATCTCGCCACATTGCATTGGAGAAGCCTGGTTGCTCGCCTGTTGCCTTTGGATTATGGCCCCATATTAAAAGGCTTGATTTTCCCCTGCAATGACACGAAAGCCGGGTCATTTGGTGCTTGCCCTGTTTGAGCAGTGATACCCCAGATAGCTATGCCATGGAGCCCATTCGTATAATGAAAGGCTATGGGAAAGACTTTGGCTCCATGGCAATTGAACTGTATGTGTGTGCTCTGAGCGCCATTCAGTAATAATGTGCGCTCAGATCTAAGCTATCTGTGGATATGTTGAATGTACCTGTTTTGTGCAATGGCTGCACAGTTATATGTCTTTATGTGTTTTATTGTCTTTTGCTGCCATGTGTTCAATGGAGTTTTGCCTCTGTCCTTGGAGATAATTGGATTACTTCCCAATTATCTCCAGGATAAAAGACTCTGTGGAACTGGTTTTGGGCAGAAAAGCCATGCTTCCTTTGGTCACAAAAGACTACGATCTATCTTTTGAACCACTGGACCAATTTGCGATTTTGGCGATCGCTTTGTATTTGGAGTATGCTGATTCTGAAAATGTAAGTTATATGTGAATGGGATGCATACTTTTCAAGTTATGAATAATGTGGAAAAATTGTATTTCTCTGCTTGTTATAATTACATTACCCATTGTGTAAGGTAATTGAATCACAGGCAGAGGGGAGGATTTTGTGTGGGAGTGTCTGAGTGTATTGTATGTGTTTATTGGTTGTGTTCCAAAACCCTGTGGGTGGTACTAACGTGTATATAAGAACAATAAACCCACAGCTCTGTCTGTTCACTGCTTGACCCTCAACACGGAGCTTTGTCTCGTTCTTGGGGGGATTTATTGTATGTTGTTCCAGTTCGACTGCTAGGAGTGTAAACCTATTCGTATGGTTTTTCCTATTCGGCTGTTTACAGCATTCATATGGTTTCCTGTTCGGCGGATTGGTGTTCTGCAGTAGCTGTGCCTGTGTCTCTGGAAGGGAAGATCTACTAAACGGCGGTTTAACCCTTTTATGCCTGAGGATGCCGTTACAACTAGTATGCCCGTTTCCATTCTTGCTTGCCATGTTACTTGTTTTATCAGTTCGTTGATATTTGGAATTATCTCTGTTTTCCAGTTTCTTGCAAGGATTTTGGCTGCCGTGATTATATGTAATGACACCATTGATGTTTTTTGTGTCATTTCTGGACAATGCAAGTTTAGTAAAACCACTTCAGGCTTACAGGATAATTTTATTTCCATTAATTGATATATTATCTTGATTACTTCTTTCCAAAATATATTTATGGGTGTGCACTGCTACCAAGTGTGGATCATATTGCCATTTTGTATTTAAACCTAAAACTTAAATCATGGATTGACACAACAAAATAGCCAAGCTGTAAAAAAAAAAAAAACGTCTTTACGAGATTTACAAAAAATTGCCCAAAATTTGCAATTGCTTTGTCAATTCTCCACAATACCCAATTTAGTGTAAAATACACATTTCTTGGCATTATGAGCTCAATGGTTTGATGGCTTTTCCATGATGGCTTTTCCAGTTACATGTCCTCACAGGCAGCTTACTGAAAAACTATCAATTACTAAAAAAACAAAAACAAAAAAACTATCCATTTATCAGGAATTTACCAGGACATTGCTAATTTTAGGCTAAATTTATCCAAATTGGAATAAAAAAATAAAATAAATCCCCAACTCCTTTATTTTGGCCTATCATTCCCACATCCCAGAGCAACTCTCCAGGTCTCCCAGCTGATGGGTTTATTCGGTGAATTGTGATCAAATGAAAATCAAATAATAATAATAATAATAAATATATGAACACACTGTGTTGGAATAAGAGCTGTGTTTGTTGGCTGTTTCTCCAACACAGACTCCTGCTGTCTCTAGCTGTCTCCTGCTGTCTCTGGCTGTCTCTAGCTGTCTCCCCTGTTAGTGAATAGGTCCTGAGACAGAGACCCGCTGTGAGTGAGCTCTGCCAGGAAGGCCATGCTGGCGGCTGGCTGCTCTCAGTCCGTCCGGCAATGAACTGGTTAATTCACACAGCGTCACTGAGGGACTGTTCAACTGACCAATAGCAGTTCGCCGGGGCGGGAAATGTGACCAATAGGAGGTCTTGCTGCTCCCCCAGGCTGGGTGCGCTAGGCCCCGCCCCTAGGCTGTCAGGAGAGGCGGGGCTGAGGCCTCCTGTGCAGACTGAAGGTGGAGGAGGAGGTGGCGGCGGTTGTTGTGGTGTCTGGGGCTCCCTGTCTGGTGTAGCTCCATCCCCGCCCCCCCCCCAGCCTGTCTCCCCTCTCCCCCTCTGTCTGTCGGGCCGCTCGTCACGTCCGGTAGCCGGAGGAGAAGGCCGAGAGCGAGCAGCCCCCGGGGAAGCAGCCAGACACAAAGAGTCCGCTCTATGACCGAGGCCCAGGCCGGCCACACGGACAGGTGAGGGCCACGCGGACAGCCCCCGGGGAGGGGGGGCCACACTGACAGTCACCGGGGAGGGGGGGCCACACTGACAGTCACCGGGGAGGGGGGGCCACACTGACAGTCACCTGGGGGTTACGCTGACAGTCACCGGGGAGGGGGCCACACTGAGACAGTCACCGGGGGCACACTGACAGTCACCGGGGTGGGGGTTACGCTGACAGCCCCCCGGGTCTGTATCACTGCATGGAGGACTGCAACTCCCATCATGTGCAGCCATGGGGATTGTAGTCCCAGCCATAGCAGACATAGCTGGGTGGTGTCTGGGCCTCGCACACTGTGTGTTACCCAAGGCGATAGGGACACAGAACTACTGGAATCAAAAGAAAAGCAATTATTATGGGATGCTTCTGCTCTACAATGTATCATTTTGTTGTAGAATTGTATGTTGTAAATATCCAGCATGTTTGTTTTGAATGCAAAAGGCTGTAGAAATCCCTGTTACTGTATCACCTCTGTTTGAGGCGTTTTAACACAGATGTTTGTAGAGATAACCTATGCTTTGGATTTTAACATTATCAGGTTTATTCACTTAAGTGTGTATTGTCATGAGACCAAGATCATGTAAAGTTAACAGCTAATACGTTAGTGAATAATCACAAGTGTGTGTGTGTGTACATAAATATTAGTGTATGTGTTTAAAAGCATTTTGCAGTGCCTTCAGTTATCGGTTTTATGGTTTCTAATAATTTGTTAGCCTTTAACCTTAATATTCCAAGCACTCTTACTGGAAAATGCATAGCATGGCTTCAGGAGTGACATGGTACATGTCAAACATTTAGCACAAATTGACACTTACTTGGGTACCACATGGCCTTATCCAGGTAGTGTCAAACTGTGCTCAAAGGGTTTTACAGGATGGAGAGAAAACGCCATAACCACTACAGTAGTATGAAAGTATAAGTATACAAAATGTATTTGTCAGAATAATGCAAGTTGTTACATTTTAATGCTTCAAGTAGAAGTAATGATTCCAGTCCTTAAACAATGCACGATTAAAGTGGAAACAGAACAATCCAATGGCACACATATTGTTTGTAATATTCGTGAGGCTCATAACTTACTCTCACAGTTATAGAATGTACAGTACTATAAGAGTTTTTTTTTATAAACTATCAAACTGTCCAAAATCCATAAATCTGATCCAGGACTATTCAAAACTGGCATGCTTGCTTATGTGTCCTTCATTGGTGCAAATTTAGTAAGTAGAATAGTATTACATTCCTATGGTGGAACGACACTTGCCATAATAGTGCTGCTACTTCTGCTGTAAATCAAAATGTTTTACATCTTGGTGTCTTATTTTTCTATTTTTATAACCCAATTGTTTGTATGGTTTTTCTCTGTTCCTAGGACCATGGATTTTCCTGGACATTTTGAGCAGACATTTCAGCAGTTAAATTATCAACGACTTCAAGGGCAATTATGTGACTGTGTAATTGTTGTCGGTAGTCGTCATTTCAAAGCCCATCGTTCTGTGCTTGCTGCATGCAGTACTCATTTTAGAGCACTCTTTACAGTTGCTGAGAGTGACCAGAGCATGAACATGATTCAGTTGGACAGTGAGGTGGTGACATCTGAGGCCTTTGCAGCACTTATTGATATGATGTATACATCTACACTTATGCTTGGAGAGAGCAATGTTATGGATGTACTACTTGCGGCATCTCATCTGCACTTAAATTCAGTAGTGAAAGCCTGTAAGCATTACCTCACCACAAGGACACTGCCCATATCTTCTCCCAATGACAGAGTTCAAGAACAGAGTGCTCGCATGCAAAGGTCTTTCATGCTTCAGCAACTGGGATTAAGTATTGTAAGCTCTGCCTTGAATTCAGGTCAGAGTAATGAGGAGCAATCGCAACAGCAGCAGAACTCTATGAACTCCTCAGTTCGAAATAGTATGATGGAACAGAGGACGACATTCCCTATTAGGAGGCTTCACAAAAGAAAGCAGTCATCTGAGGAAAGGGCAAGGCAACGAATGAGGACCTCTATTGATGAATGCCTCATAACGGACATTACTTCTGAAAGTGTTCAGTCCATGGCTAATTCCCGTGAGGGTTATTTCTCTCCTGACTCTCTCAAAATGGGGGACAATTTAAAATCTGATTCTGTGCCAGATAATCATGAGGATACCACAGTACTATTTGATCAGTCCTACAATGGCCAAGAAGATACGCAAATACCCAGCCAATCTGATAATAGTGGAGAAAACATTTCACAGATCTCAATGGGATCCCAGACAAACCCAGATGAAACAAGTTATAGTCAGGAAAATGCCTGTGATAAAAATATGTATACAACTGAAACTCATGAGATTACTGTAGATGGAAAAGATCACATGCGAGTCATTGTCAAATCTGAGCCCCTGAGCTCCCCTGAGCCTCAGGATGAAGTGAGTGATGTCACGTCCCAAGCAGAGGGCAGTGAGCCTGTTGAAGTGGAATGTGGTGCTAGTACAGAGAAAATTGAACTTAGCCCAGAAAGCAGTGATCGTAGCTTTTCAGACCCCCAGTCCAGCACTGATAGAGTAGGAGATATCCATGTGTTAGATATGACTGCCAATTTAGATCACAAGTCTTCTTTCAGTATTTCTAACTTTCTGAACAAAAGTAGAAATGGTAGCATGAGCTTAAGCCAAAATAATGATGATAACATTCCTAATACTACTAGTGACTGCAGGATGGATGGGGAAGTGTCCTATCTGATAAGCCCAGAGTCAGGACCAAATAGCCATTCATCTAGTGCTATGTCTCATATGGATAATCCCTTCAGTGATGGCCCAGATTCTCATTTTGCTCGTCCTATGCAAGATGTAATGTCTATGCCTTGTGTCCAGTCCTCCAGTTATAGAGGAAATGACCCTTTTGGAGTGGACTTTCCAAGGTCTGGCCTAGGACTTCACTCTATGTCTAGATCTATCATGGGAAATACAAGAGGCAGAGCTTGTAGCTTTCCAAACTATCGCCGCATTGCTCCAAAAATGCCTATTGTAACTTCTGTAAGGAGTACTCAATTACAAGATAACTCTTCTCAACTCCTTATGAATGGGGCAAGTTCCTCGTATGACAACGGACATTCATCTCAGCAGGGTCCACCACAACTAACAAGGGCATCTGCTGATGTTCTATCAAAATGCAAGAAAGCTTTGTCTGAGCATAATGTGTTGGTTGTGGAAGGTGCCCGCAAATACGCCTGTAAAATATGCTGCAAGACTTTTCTGACTTTAACAGATTGTAAAAAGCACATTCGTGTACATACAGGTGAAAAGCCCTATGCCTGTCTGAAATGTGGAAAAAGGTTTAGTCAGTCTAGCCACCTGTACAAGCATTCCAAAACAACATGCCTTAGGTGGCAGAATAGTAATATTCCTACGTTACTGTAAGTTTTACCCACTCTGCAGAAGGAGAAAAATTCTTAATTATTCTTTAAGACCAATTTACATTGTGTATGTATAAGCAGAGGAAAGAGCTGATAGATGGAAATTGTATTGTGAATGAGCAACCCATGTTGTGGAGAGTTGTTTGGACAAATCATAGTCTTAGGAAAGAAAACCTATTAATAAAAGATTTATCCTCTGGCGGAGGTGTAAGAAAGTACTTTATGTGAAATGGTATCATACCATATTTTCAAGCATTTGTGTAATTGTGTAAAATACTTTTAATATGTAAAACACTTTTAAAGCGCAAAAAAAATGTAATTTACTTTTTTTTGTGGTAAGTGTTGTTCATGTCCCTATTTCCCAACTAAATTATTTTTATTCCCCCTCCCCAACCCCAACTGTGGGGGAAAAAAAACTTCAAACCAATCCAGTACTCTCAATTGCCAGCAGTCATGAACTGTAAAACAAGTCTATACTGATGGTCCTTTTTATTTATTTTTAAGTCTGTGATTATGGGTTAAACCTTATGTGGTATTTCACATTGCCTATATGAAAAAATATAACGAGAAATTGTGTTCTTTAAAGCAAAACAAAATTTGTCTGCGTATATAACTACATATATCATGTTTGTAGAAAGTATCCCCCTCCTGGCTAGTACCTCTATATAAATGCAGATCTTTTTCTCTTTTTTCCAGTCCTATGAAAATTCATGTGTAGAATAAATTATATATAATGTAGATGTGTGTCCTTTTTATTTGTGCTAGAAATGTTCATTGGTGCATTTATAGGTGGCTTGACAAAACTGATATGCAACAACTATTACACACTGAAACTTCTTTTCTTGTATTATATACACCAGTGGTTCCCAACCCACTCCTCTAATACCCCTTATCAGTCCAGGATTTACCCTGTTGTCTCGAAAGTGTGTTTTTTTTTTTTTTGTTTGTTTTAATCAATAGTATTTACAGGACTTGGTGGAAATGGAACTTAAGAATAAAAATGTGAAAATATCTTAATAGATTGTAGGATAAAAATGTATCCGCTGATCGGATCAATACCTCTCATGTGAAAGGGTAGGGGAAACTGAAAATCGCTGAAGAAATAATATAGTAATGGTTCTAAAACACCAATGTAAAATAACCAATACAAACTGTACAACAATTGTGTAACTTGCATAATATATTTGATTAGATTTAAAATATGTAATATTCAATATGTGGATGGAAAGGGAACTTACACTTTTGTAACACATGAAAGAGTCATCTTAGTTTTAACAAACTAATGTCTCTAGACCAGGGGTACCCAAAATATAGATCCCCAGATGTTTTAAAACTACAGCTACCATAATGCTTTGCCATTCTAAAGGCATGCAAAGCATCGTGGAAGTTGCTGTTCTACAGCATTTAGGAATTTACCTTTTGGGCCCCCCTGCTCTAGACATTTAAGATTATGCACTGGAGGTAACAAGATGGGTAGGGGATCTATTTAAAATCCTTTTAAAAGTTGCTCATATTGGATTTCTCCCTTAGTACAAGACCAGTGGGTCTAAATATGGTTTGAGATCAAAATAACCTTTTTCTACATTAAGGAAGTGGCTTAAGATTCTTGAAGTATAGTGGCGCTAGTATTTTCCACTTCTATTTTACCCATATTTTTAAATCTATAGGGTCAGGAACACAAACATGTCTCCCTGACCCTACAGTGTTAAAACCACCATCTTGCCCCCCTAAATATAGCAACATCTTACTTTTTTTACAGAAGTGGTTCTCACAGCCAATCACTGTCACTGGATTGGCTGAGAATGTCAAGGGGGCAGAGCACAAGTTAAGCACAGCTCTGGCCAATCAGCAGCTCCTTATGGAGATGAATTCCATGAGATGCTCTTCAGTGGGATCCTCCATAGAGAAAGTATTTTCCCCCTTTGCTGTTTCTAGTGACAGCTGGGAGCTTGACAGAGCATTACGGTGGTAGCTCTGCCATTTGGTCAAGCATAGGAAAAATACCAAGGATAACGTAGTCCCTATTTTGTCTTGTGATATATTTTGTCTGTATTGGAATTTTAGTGAAATTCCAACACAGTCTTCATGACCATTTCATAAAGTTTTTATTTTTCTAAACTGCTCATTTGTGGAGGGGGTTTGACCGTACTGCTTTCAGTTTGAGTCTGGGTGCATATGTTTCCACACACTGTTAGCAGACATGCACAGGATGAACAGCGGTGTAAGTGGTGCTATACTATTGACAGTTCAGCCACTCAACATTAATAACTTGGGCATAAACGGGTGGTAGCTGATGATTCACAAGGATCCTAGAGTGGCTGTTTCCAGTCTATTTAGAAATTCCATGGAAAGGCTTTGTAGTTATATACAGACATAGCTACAAAAATAAAATCTGCAATGTACCTCATTTTATGTATGCATTTTCATTCTAGCTAGAAACAATACAATTCTCTAAGCAGAGATTTACTAACTGAATTTTTCTGTTTCAGAACATATCTAAATATATTGATAATACTCACTGTAAGGCGAAACATGTTTTAGTGCCAAGACTTCCTGTTTTTCTGAACCCATCTGATGCCTCCACTCCCAGGACGTCATTCTTTCCATGTCATATTTTTACATTAAATTAGAATGTTTTTATATATTTTTCTTTGTTTAACTGCCTCTGGTAACCACAAATGATGAGCGAGAGAGGGAAAATAAATAAATATATGTGCTCATACGCCTGGTCTCAAAGAATGTTCAGAGCAGGGCAGGTTATCCATATGCTTTTCATAGGCCATATTGTTTATGTTTCAGCTGCTAAAGAGCTTGGCATAATTAACACTGTAGATATAACAGTTGGAACAGAAAGTACGTAATTGTACTGGTACCTACGTATGGTGTGCAGGGTATATATCTGCACCTGTAATCATCAAGAATTGAAGGGCTTCATGCAGAGCTGAATGAGATGCAGCTTCTGCAGCCATTCTATTGAGCTATAGCAACTGTGTAAACAACTCTTTTACCTTACGTGTTTTAATGACAAATAAAGCTCTTTATAAGTGGTAAATCTACCAGGGCACATCCAGAAGAACATAGCCAACACTGCTGTTTTTTCTACGTCTGTTTATTTTGATTGCAACGTTTGAACATAAAACCAATTTATAAAAACTAATAGAACATGAAAATTTTACAATTTGCAATGTTTTTAGTAAACAGAAAAGGGCTGCTTGCCGAGCACGTGGAGGATGGGTTGGGGGTTTCCGCTTTAACAGATAAATTAATTAAACACGTCTCATATAGGGAGATGTATTTTAAAATTGTAAACAGATGGTATATAACGCCAGTTAAGCTTTGGGAGATAAAGAAAGATGATCCTTTTAAACTTTGTTGGAGAGGCTGTAACCAAGTAGGTTCAGCGATCCACATGTGGTGGTCTTGTCCTTATATGCAAATGTATTGGAAGGAGGTAAAATATGGGATATCACGAATTATTGGTGAACAAATTAATTTAACCCCAGAATTGGTGCTGTTTCACTTTATACCTAGTCAATGTACAAAAGAACTAAAATCCCTCCTGCTTCATATTTTATCAATAGCGAAATGGTTAATCGTCATCAATTGGAAAGCAG
This sequence comes from Pelobates cultripes, assembly GCA_933207985.1. Lineage (NCBI taxonomy): Eukaryota > Metazoa > Chordata > Amphibia > Anura > Pelobatidae > Pelobates > Pelobates cultripes. The sequence goes on along the minus strand of OW240916.1, from coordinate 93,022,340 downwards.
TTAGGTTGTTGAAATGGCCAGATGTGGAAAGGGTGATGCAGAGAAATAGAATACTAGAAAGAGAGGACGGACATTTAGGGGTTTATGCAGCTCCGAAGTATAGATGGGTGCTTTAGGACAATCACTGTTTGACCCTTGGACAAATTATTTTATATTCATTTCTCCCCCTCAGCCCATGTCCCCATGGATCCTTGGAAGAATGTATGTGAGTTGTGTTTGTTTGTATGTGCTTGTTAATTATAGGTATTTTTGGTATCATATGGATTTACCCTCTCTCCCCGGCTTATCCTTTATAGGACCTTTTGCATATCTCTCTACTTTAGTTTATACAGGGCCCCTGTATCTCTAGTATAGAGGATGGTCATATCATACAGGGTACCATTTCTAGGATATTATGGTTAATGATGACCATCGCGGGGCATTGGAGAATGCCGCTATCAAAAGATATAAGGGAGATCTGGGATTTTAGATGGGTAGTTAGATGTAGGGCACAGGTTATTAATTTTACTTCAGTCTATCAATATATTAATATATTTTGTACTGTTAGATAGATTGCTGTGTGTGTTTTATGGAACGTGTGCCAAATCAATGTCTATGTAAAGATGGTTGTTTGTTAACGATTTTTTTAATGTATTTATTTGTGATAAAACTAATAAAAAAAAAAAAAAAGAAAAGAAAGAAAAAGGCTGCTTGCTGAGCATGTGGATATGTTGCTTGTAGTGCTGCGTTTGTGATGATTGTCCTTGTAGGGTTGCATGTTTTGGGGATAATGCTTGTTGGTTTCCATGTGAGGGGGGATGCTACTGAGTTCTTTGTGTGGATTTGGCTTTTTGTCGTGTAGTGTGTGGGTACATAGGGATATGGGCTGCTGTTGTGTGTGTGTGGTGAAAGGGGCCGTAGTGTGTGTCTGGTTAGAGGTTGAGGTTTGTGGGGCATAGGGGCTGAAATGTGAGCATATCTTGGGCCAGGGAGGGGGAATGCAAATTAGTGGTTGTCCTGTTGGTGGAGAATGTGGTCATGCATCGTGAATACCTAACTGAATGTTTCATATTCTCTTCCATTCTGCTCCCTGCTTCTGCTGCTCTCTTGCCCGCTCCAACTATGCCTGCCTTATACTACACTTTCCACATGTTTAATGTTGCCTTAACTGGATTGGATAATAAATTGCTATTGAGGAAATTTTCTGTCTTAGACAGCATAAGGGTGTGATTAGAGATGGATAACAGGATATAACCTTTGATATTAAAGTAACAGAATAGCGTCAGGAACACAAACATGTATTCCAGACCCTATAGTGTTAAATCCATCATCCATCACTTAGGTGTTGCCCCCCTCCCCCACCACCCACCCCACCTTAGCCCCTTTAGAAGCTAATAAAACTCACCCTATTTCCAATGCCACACAGGTCAAAATTTATGATTTTTAGTCAAGCCAATGTTTTGGGAAAGCATTGGATTGGCTAAGATTTGCGTGGGGGTGGTGCCAAATGCGGGCTTGGCTAATAAGCACTTCCTCATAGATATGCATTGAATTAATGCATCTCTATATATTCAGCATGTCAATGCAGAGCATGGAAACACTGTGCACCACTGTCCCCGGAAGTACCTCTGAAAAGGCAGTGTTTACATGAAAATGCCTAAAGGAAATGATTCTATTCACCACAACAACTACATTAAGCTATAATTGTTCAGGTGACTATAGTGTCCCTTTAAATACAGCTTGTGGTTGCTATCTTGGAATCCATTCCAGGAAAAGGAGCATGTTATGGTCTAACTCTAGAGCATAAGTGGAATAGAGTATTCTTTGCCGTTTCTTTGTGTCACTCCCAAGGCTTACTGCGTGGCTGTCCCCTAACTACCAATCATCTTTTTTTTTTTTTTTTTTGCGCCACAAATCAGACAAAGATGCTCATCCATTGCCTGAGTTGTTTGCATGGTTAAATGTCCATATGACTCTTCAGAATTAATTCAGCCGATTTGCCTTAATTTGGACATATTGCAATTTGACTGAAAACAAATGCACAGGTCTAATAATGTTATGCCAGAAGATATCTCTATTCTGGAGACAATTGGTCATCCTGCTGGGTTTTCTAATTTTTTTATGTACTTATGTACTTTAATGTACTTTAATCTCTTAAGGGCTTCAGAAGCCTGTCTTGCACTTAGGGACACAAGAAATATTTGCATTTTTTGCTGTATGTGTCTACCTGCAATTTGCATTTTTCTAATATATTGCATCAGCACATATTATTTATGGTTTTTCAAAGGACCAAAATGCCTTTCATTTGATTTGACATATACATATATAAATTCTCATCTAAGGAACAGCACTCCCTTTCAATCAGGGCCCTGAAACATCAGTGGTGGCACAGGGGCCATTAATAAGATAAAGGGTACCAGACAGCAGAGTGAGAGGAGACAAGGGGCAAAGTCAGGCAGTCCAAAGGTCAGGGCAGGCAGCAAGAAAGCGTGGTCAGGAAGAATGCCGGTGTTGGGAACCAGGAAATTATTCAGAAGAGAAGCAACTCAGGAAACAGAAAAAATCACAAGGCATCAAGAACAGGGAGCTTGAAACAGCCAAGCACTAGTGATGTACCGAACGGTTCGCCGGCGAACGGTTCCTGGCGAACATAGCATGTTCGCGTTCGCCACGGCGGGCGAACATATGCGCGGTTCGACCCGCCCCCTATTCGTCATCATTGAGTAAACTTTGACCCTGTACCTCACAGTCAGCAGACACATTCCAGCCAATTAGCAGCACAGCCTCCCTAGCAGACCCTCCCACCTACTGGACAGCATCCATTTTAGATTCATTCTCAAGCTGCATGCTTAGTAAGAGGAGGGAAAGTGTAGCTGCTGTTCATAAGATAGGGAAAAGCATAGCTAGGTTAGGGATAAGGGTATGCTTTTTTTTTATTTATTTTTTCTATGTAATGTAAATGCACTTAGTTGTCTGCCACTGCTGCCAGCTTCTGTGTCAGGCTCACAGTGCCCATTTCCCCAGTCAGTGCCACCAATTACATCTGGTGTCACAATAGCTTGGATTTAAAAACAAAAAACTTTTTTCACTGTTATAGATTGAATAGCAGTCAGTTGTCTGCCACTGCTGCCAGCTTCTGTGTCAGGCTCACAGTGCATACTGTGCCCATTTCCCAGTCAGTGCCACCAATTACATCTGGTGTCACAATAGCTTGGATTTAAAAACAAAAAACTTTTTTCACTGTTATAGATTGAATAGCAGTCAGTTGTCTGCCACTACTGCCAGCTTCTGTGTCAGGCTCACAGTGGATACTGTGCCCATTTCCCCAGTCAGTGCCACCACTTATATCTGGTGTCACAATAGCTTGAATTTAAAACAAAAAACTTTTTTCACTGTTATAGATTGA
>OW240916.1:92937719-93004977 GCA_933207985.1 Pelobates cultripes | reverse complement strand
GGAACGCGACAGGGATGCCCGCTCTCCCCTCTGATTTTTATCTTATGCCTCGAACCCTTAATACGTTATATTAAAACAACTCATACGATTAAGGGGCTTTCTACACCTGCCGGGGAACAGAAGTTAGCTGCCTTTGCGGACGACATACTGTTATATGTGATGGACCCGCACAATTCGATCCCACACCTATTCAACCTTCTACACACATATGGGAATATCTCAGATTATAAGAATAATGTAGCTAAAACCCAGGCCCTATCGATAGGGCTCTCATCAGAGATCCAGTCCCTATTACGAACAACACATAACTTAAATTGGCGCAAAACGTCCCTTTCCTATCTTGGAATAAATGTTACAAAAACCACTCGCCTTCTAACAGTGGCCAATCACTCCCCTCTAATCCACAAAATTGACTCAATGATGGACAAATGGAAAGCCCTGGAGGTGTCATGGATGGGGCGAGTCAATACCATCAAAATGATGGTCTTGTCTCACATTCTGTACCCCTTTAGAACTTTACCCATCCCGATAGCACAAAATGTCACAAAAAACCTACAAAGGTTGATCAACACCCACATTTGGAAAAGGAAACCCCCACGGGTAGCCTATCGTCTACTGTGGCCTTGGAATCCCAGATGTACGTAGCTACTATAAAGCAACCATACTGTCACAAGGCCTTCGTCTGCTACACACAAAGCCAGAACCACTGTGGCTACCACTTGAGCAGGCGTGCACGGGAGGGCAGTCCATACCACATTTGCTATGGTCCTGCACTTTACCAGTAACTGCAACCAACTCTTCCCTTAAAATCATCCCTACCACCAAATTTCTGATAAACTCGTGGAAAAGCTGGATAGGTCCACTTGTTCCCCCCACAACATTACGCTCTTTAGCCCCGACCCAGACATTGGAAACACTGTCTCCGAACCTCCCGGTCATAACGTGGGGCGAAAAGGGTATTCAGAGGATAAACGACCTCTGTGACACCCAAGACATCAAATCGTTCCCCACATTAGCCACTGAATTTAACCTAGACCCCAGGGAATTCTTTCCATACCTACGAATTAAGAACATACTTCAATCCAAACATGTACAGCAAGTCAATATGAGGGAACTATCGTCAGTGGCCAGGCATTGCCTGACACCTTTGAGCCATGTACGACCACTCTCACTGTGCTATACTTCTATAGCAGAACAGGGGACTAGGAACAAACTGACCTACATGTTGGCCTTGGAAGGAGATTTAGGCAGGGCCTTCTCCTAGGAGCAGTGGTGGGGAGCTATTCTACATACCATCCAAGCCTCCAAAAGTGTAGCGCACTGGGAGGCCTACGCCAAAGTTCTGATGAGGTGGTACCTGGTCCCCCAGAGGCTCTCACAAATATATGACAATGCAAGCCCAAAGTACTGGAGATGCGATGAAGAGGTAGGCATGATAAAACACATATTCTGGGACTGCAAACTTTTGCAACGATTCTGGGAGCAAATTAGCAACCTTATCAGGGAAATAAGCAACACACAACTGAACCCGACCCCAGAGACCTCTTACACATGGCTCATGAGCTGGACACCCACCCAGACAGGACTATCATAATAAACATTCTTACTGTAGCAAAAACAGGGATAGCACAACAGTGGAAGAACACGCTAGCTCCATCAATGGTTGGAGTTGTGCAAAAGCTGGAACTTACATTTCAGTATGAAAAAACGATGAGTAAGGTACTAGGCAACCTTATTAAACACGAGAAACAATGGAATAGGTGGATATTGGAATGACAGTGCCTTTTAGAAGTTAACTAGAGTAGAAGGAAGAAAAATATCTATAAATAAAAAATAATAATAATAATCATAATATATAAATAAATAAAAATAATACAAACGCTCCCCTAATAGACGACCATGAGATATACAGGAGGCACATGCACACCTAAAGAGACCCCAAAGTGGATTCCGCTTGTAAATACTCCTCACCCCATGATAGTCCGTTGACAATCTGTTACTCTTCCTCCCCCCGATTTAGCCCTTATGGAGACTGCCGAGACAAGCACAAGATACCGCGAATGACAAGAGAAAAGGAAGGGAGTAAATATCCCTTTACACTGTCCCCATCTATGCTGACTACAAATCAGAGCACTGGTTTAACAATCACTTGATGGGAATGACACCCATAACCTATTCACATACCACTGTATGTTGCCCATCATTTGCTTGCCAGGGCTTCTGTTAATTCCAATACACGAGCACTGGAACGATAAAATCTGCCATGGATACAAGAACGTAATGAGGTGACTGACACCCCTGAGTGACCTTTAACAACATTAAAAAAAAACATCATAGACCAGCTAGCTGACCAGAGTATACTATACCCCTCACACTTTAACAAGCTGATCAGGGAGCGTACACCAACCTCTAGCTATCATAAGTGGCAGGACCTGATAGCTCTACACACCAGTACACAGCCAACTACACAATAATGGCCACACAGCAAAGGGATAAATCCCCCCTCTCTCGAACTATTTTTTTTTTTTTTTTAATTCTTTATTTTTCTTGTGCAGTGGTAATAACACAGGTATGCATTGTCATATAGTATATCCATGAACAGTAGGGAGACAAAAGTAGTTTGCATGTCAAGACAATCTGCACAATTTTTTTTTTTTTGTAAGAGTAAAAGGAAATATAAACATTGTAAGAGATCACAATAATGCATCAGGAAGCACAGGTTTAGGTTGGATATGCAGGAGTAGTCATCTGATGATTAACGAGATATAGCGTGCCTAGATGTATTATAAAGTTTAAACACAACAGACCAATTATGCATAGGACATGAGGAGTAACCACTAGTGGTAACATTTGATAACAAGAAGACACCCTTAGCTAGGCTGATTAAGTATGATAAAAATAATGCATATAGGTAGACCGTAATCTGCCCACAAGATTGATAAAACACGTTGCCTAATGAGACGTATATTAAAGAGTTTTGCGTTATATGGCGATCTTAATGGTTCTGCACTATTTTACTATGGACATTCGTCTCAAGCTAGGTATACTGTCTGCACTAAGTAAGTTATGGGTGTATAAAAGGTGAGATGTCCTAGTAATAGGGTGATAGTCTGCGAGATACATATTAAAAGGTTTGTAGACATATGTTTAGTGCTCGCTGGTTAATAAGTTAATTAACTTCTGGGATACAGGCTAACCAAGACGGTATGGTATCGCATGATAAGAAGATGGTGTCCATCAATAGTATAGGGGACTCAGAGATTGCTTAGTCCTCTGGGAGTCTCCAGCTTAGCCAATCCCCAGATTCAGGGAAACTCCCAGGGCGCACTGTGGGCAAGTGGTACCCCTGAGTTCCCCCCTGGGGGGTTTCGATGCTGGATGAGTGTCCCGTTTGGTGGAGTGGTTGTTCGGGTCACTCCGCTTGGTCTTCGCTTGTTCTGGAGGGCCAGAGGTAGGTCAATAGTAAGAGCTCTTGTACTGGTGGCGTCTGACCGCCCTCCGTCGCTTCTCGGTTTTCCTCTGCTTTGTGGTACGTCACTTGGTGGGTGGTAATGTGGCAGTGCCTTGCCCAGCGTGCGCTTGGGTTTTGGGGCTCTGTAGCTTGCGGGGTGCCCTCCGGATGGTTGGGCGGTGGGGCGGGTGCACCTCCCCATGGATCCCATGCCCGGAGTGAGTCTGGCAGGCAGACTCTGGTGCATGCTCTTGCTTTTCATGTAGGGTTTGGGATGAAGATTTGTGCTGTAGTCACCTCCAGAAGTCCCTGCAGATTTGATCGAACTGGGCTTCAAAGCGCTGTCTCCATTGTTGGAGCACCGGGTCCTCTGTAGCGTGGCGGCCATCTTAGGTGCCTTGTGTGGCTTGTCGTCGGACTGTAGTTTACCCTGTGGCAGGTAAGTGTGAGTCTCCAGCGGTGACCGGGATATCCCCCACCGGTCCATTGGGGGGGGGGGTAGCAGGGGAACAGCAGAGCTGCAATGCGTTGCTGACCCTCCGTCGGGAGATCGTCCGCCTCTCCCGGCACTCAGTTTGCTGACCCTGTTAGGCCTCAAATGCAGATCCCGGTAAACCGGTGTAAATTGCTTTGTGTGTGGTAACAAACTGTTCAGGTTTCATTTACCCGCCGGTAGCTCATTTTACCGCCTTTTTGGGCTAATTTGTGCCTTTTAGTCGAGTGAAAGGTTGTGCAGAGCAGGAGCTGTGCTTGCATGCGTCTGAACAGCTCTGCGTTCAGGCCCCGCCCCCTCCTCTCGAACTATTTTAATCACTGCATACCCCAATTTCCCCGTACTAGCTTCCGAGGAATACAGCTATCAGCACAGAAAACTTAGACCAACTGTTGTAACTAGAGTGGATACGCTTGTAGATCACGTATGTAGAACACAGTAATAGCGAGGGTAGAATACTATGTTATATGTCTAACGAACCAACTTTCTCTTCTGTAACCATCAATCTCATAACATGTTAATACTTAAATGCCGCACAATGCTTGTTCCTGCTCTTAGCAGGCCATAGTCAGCAATTGGGATTCCTGTTGCATGCTGTTTGAAAAAACTGACTTATATGTACACAATGTTGCCCATATAAAAGTCTGCAGCTATGTCTCACTGTTATCAGCAATGCATACCTGTGTATTCCCCTTGTTATGACTAAATTTCATTAAAAAATTATATATTGGAAAAAAAAAAAAACACATTTCTCCTGAAAAGAGACTTTATCAAAGTTAACAGCAAAGAGGCGTTATCAAAGTTAACTCTTTGATAAAGCCTCTTTGCAGGAGAAATGCATTAGTGTTTTTTAAAGCTGTTTTATGTTACTGATTTTTTTTTATCTCCAATAAAGATAGCTCATTTATGCTATTGGAGCCTCTAAGCCTATCCTTTTATTCTATTTTATTTTTTAAATAATATAATTCCTTCCACTCTCTCCAACATCCCCACTGGAGGACTTGAGGAATGATATCCTTGGTGGGGATCATACCACCTATGCCTACATATATGGAGCAATATCCTATTTGCTCTTCACTTGTGAGTATACCTCCATATTTTATCATTTTATTCTTATTATCCAGAGAGCACTATTGTGTGTTTTTATCCTTTTTGTATATATCACCAACTATTTGAATACCGGCCTACTGCCACATCAGACCCCCTTTTGAGGACATCCAAGAACAATCTACATATCCATAGGCGGGGATTGTACCGTCCAGGCGCACATATCTGGAGCAGAGTATAGGCTCCAGAAAATTGTAAGTGCAATTCCTTTCCATTCATTTACCATCACTTAAGATCTCAACTTACTACACTATATTCGTGTCTTTTCCCTTCCCTCCTCCATATCGCTCTGAGCGTGGGAATTCCTTCATAGGCGCTGCTCCCTGATCCTACTATCTACATCCATCGTACCACCAGAAAAGAAGAGACTCTGGTTTTTGGGAAGTTTCAGCAGCCACATACTAAAATTGCAAGTACTGATATTCCACCTACCCCTCTATTCACTATAAAATATCTCTCTGCTTTGCAGCCGCTATCATGCCTAATATTGGTGTAAAATAAACTTTTATCACGAGTTACTAAGTAATGTGGAATAAACTATTGACATTTTATTTTTCATGTTGAGTTCATGTTGAAGAATTAATACACAGATACATTTTCAAAAATCTTTAACATACTAAAGTTAAGTGTAATTAATATTAGTTTTTTGGCAATTTTAGAGCAGAGCATGTTCTGTTTGCAGTGGTGGTGTGCATTGCACTGTATGATACTGTTAAACGTCACAAATGCATTAAACTGCTGTGCTGATGTGTGATGTTTTGTTCATTAAATATTTATAACTGAATTGTTTTGTGGTGATTTAATTATCACATTGTTTTAATTGTGCATAATAACCACCCTCAAATGGATGTTATTTTGTAGGCTAGTGGTGCTCTATTTTCAAAACAATTTAATGCAAATTCTTAAAATCCTTTCAGAATGGTATCACCAGCACTATTTTGTAACCTGTATGCAGTGAACACATTGTAAAACCTCAAAACCAACTAAACATCTCTTTACATTCCATAGAACACTGAAAGGGACACTATAGTCACCAGAACACCTACAGCTTATTGAATTTGCTCTGGTGAGTAGAATCATTACCTTCAGGCTTTTTGCAGAGAAAATGCAGTGTTTACATTACAGCCTAGTGATAACGTCACTGGTGTCAGGGTACCTGTTTCTGCTTTGGCAGGAATCCAGCCTGTGGGACATCTTCCTCAAGGTGGGGACAATTCTTCTATTCCCTCCGGTAACTCCACCCCTTTTTATGACGCGGCGCATGCGTGCCGACGTCATGGCCCGCCGAAACCTCCAAATTAGAACGTTTTGGGGCGTGGTCATCAATTAAAAAGCCAACATATAAAAAGTACTCACTTGCAATGAATCATTGCCCTACCGTGGTTCTAGCTTGTCTGTTCCTATAATGCTTACTCTGATTTGATTTCTTGGTATTTAACTTGGCTCTGATTTTGATTATTCTGTTATCTCCTTCCCTTTGACTGGTTATTCGCTTACCTGTCTTCTGGCTCCCTCGACCTTGGCTTGTCTCTGACCATTCTTTGTGTGACGAGACCCATCTCGTCACTGTGCATTGGAGGAGCCTGGTTGCCTGCCTGCTGCCTTTTGACTATGGACCGGCATTTAAATACTTTATTTTCCTATGCAGAAAGGTCTATTTGTGTATTTCTGCCCGTCTATTGGCCTCCCAGGAGCTGTGGTTAGCTGGCAGGCGCTTTTAATTGGCCGCCCAGAAGCCGGCAAGCGCCGCCAATTGACCGCCCAGTAGCTTCGGTTATCCGCAGCTTAATTGACTATACTGTGTGGCCGCGCCTACGCATACTGAACACTGAATGACAGCAGTCTGCAGTTCACGGATTTACTGAATGAACTAATTTAACCCAGATAGCTATGCCATGGAGCCTAATAAAAGACTTTGGCTCCATGGCAGTTGAACTGTATGTGTGTGGGCTGAGCCCCATTCAGTAATAATGTGCGCTCAGATCTAAGCTATCTGGGGATATGTTGCATGTCTGTATTTTATGTAATAAATGTAACCTTGTGTATTTTACTGTCTTTTTACTGCCATGTGCTTAATGGAGTTTTGCCTCTGTCCTTGGAGATAATTGGATTACTTCCCAATTATCTCCAGGATAGAGAGGAGGGATTGTGATGTCATGGTGGGAGTGTTTATCTGTGTTGTATGTTTTGATTGGATGTTCCACAAAACCCTGTGGTTGGGACTTTGTCTGTAAAATGTGTATATAAGGCCAAAAAGACACAGCTCAGTCTGCTTCTGCTTGACCCTCAACACGGAGCCTTGTCTCGTTCTTGGGGAGGGATTTATTGTATGCTGTTCCAGTTCGACTGCTAGGAGTGTAAACCTTTCGTATGGTATTTCCTATTCGGCTGTTTACAGCATTCGTATGTTTGAGAGCATTCGTATGCTTCTCCGGCTCGGTGGATTGGTGTCTACAGTAGCTGCCTGTATATCTGGAAGGGAATATCTCCTAGACGGCTCCCTTTTTACAATTTGTTTTATCAGTTTTTTTTCAGCTATCTTTCTGCTCCAACCATCACGAAAACCACTTTAAAATTCTGTATCGATGGTACCTGGCCCCTTCTAAATTGCATAATATGAATAACTCGAAAAGCTACAATTTCTGGGGAAATTGTGTGAAGTGTTCTTGACTCCACCAGTAGTCTACAACTAGGGATCGAGCGATTAACGGTTTTACCGATATTATCGGCCGATATTCAGTATTTTCAGCAATATCGGTATTGGTCACTAGATACCGATATTGCCAATATTGATAGAGTGAGAAATGCATTTCAACTTTTATTAATTGATGTAGCACATTTAATTGCAACGTTGATGCCCAAAGTGCTTCACAGTTACAATAAAACATACATTTATAAAAACATTAGCAAGTATACAAAAGGCCCTGTCTATGACATCACTTGCTGCTCCAGCCTGGCACAGGTCAGAGTATTTTGGCGGTTGCCATCTTCAAATGGTCGTATTTTAAAAACTATAAATCCTACAGTGAAAAGCTTTATATCGTGAGAATCACAAGACCCAGACCTACATTTTGATGCATCATGTCTCTGAAGTATTAAAAATGAAGGCACAGTCGCAGTTTAGAAATTGCACTTCAAATTTGAGCTTTGTAGAGTGAAGTTTCAATGAATGTCAATGGACGGCGTTAGTTGCAAACAAATGATTATATTGTGAAAACTATCAGGACTATGGCTTAGCCGTTGACATGTTTAGTGGCAGCAGGGATAGCTGAACGTTTTGATATAAGATTTGTGTAGGTGGGCCTGAAAATAAGGGAGTGGTGGCAGTTTAGAAATCATGTCCTGATTTTTCAGCTTTTGCCAGCTCCCACTCTAGCTTTGCCATTCATTCCTATGGGACAAATTTCACCACAAGAACGACGATATTCCGTGAACCATTTGGCGAAACGTTCCACAAAGTAATAGTAATAGTAATCCGATCGGGAACAATCCGCACGTTTCAGTATATTACTGTCTAATTAGTGTAAAAACTGTTGGAGGAGTTAAGGTGGAGAAAGGAGGGTGGAGAAAGGAGGGTGGAGGGTGGAGAAAGGAGGGTGGAGAAAGGAGAAAGGAGGGTGGAGAAAGGAGAAAGCAGGGTGGAGAAAGGAGAAAGGAGACTATATATGTGAGATAACATTAAGTGGTCTTGCTATGCAAGAACACTTAAGTACAGCCATAGGTGTTGTAGAGACTGCGGAGGACTGGGCAACATGGCCCACATATGGTGTTTTTTTTCCCAAGACTGACTAGATATTGGAAAATGATAAATGACTTAATTATTAAGGTGAACAGTAACATAGGCAGCTTCACATCTGAACTGGCTCTATTTAAAAAAATTCCCTGAATCCATCAGTAAAATTGATAGAATTATAGTAGGCCACGCTCTGATAGCTGCAATCACATGCCTACCTAGATATTGGAAATCTAAAAACACACCCTCAGTTAAAGAAGTACTAACACTAACACTAGAAAACAAATCATACGAATTATCACATAGAAATAATACACATATATTTGCACAATTGAAATACCACTGGGATCAATGGGGAACCGATGTCAAAAAAACATTTAACCTTTAATAACTTGTTATGGAATGTTTTTCAACTTGAGTGCCTTGTACATTCACATACTTACCGTTATAATGGATGGATACCCCCTTTTTCCCACTTCCAAGTTTTGTAAAATCTTTCAATAAAATTATTTGAAAAGAAGGTATGACACTGGAGATGGGGAACTATTGGCAGTTATAATGGCATTGAAAGAATGGAGACATCTGTTAGAAGGGACATTACATTCAGTTACCATTTTAACAGATCATAAGAACCTGTCTTATACAGGAGAGGCAAAGAGATTATCTGTCAGGCAGGCTCGTTAGTCCTTGCTCCTTACTTGTTTTAACTACATACTTACAGACCGGGATCAAAAAATTCTAAAGCAGGGGGCGTGGCTTAACTACCGATGTGAACAGACGCACTTGAACGGAGCTCCCCAAAGCGGAACATAAAGAGCCGACTACACAAACTCTAACCTTTCAAATGGGCAACAAAAAGAAGCCTATCCTACAGATGAACACTCCGGACCCGGGCTCGGGTAAAAAAAACGGAGGATTAGACAAATATTTTAGAGATACTGTCACGATACTGGGCGCTGAATCAGAAGACAGCCAGGCGACGCCATCTTTGACACGCGGCTCACTTTCCAACAGCCCGATACAATCTGAGCACGGGTCGAACTCCAATATGGCTGAAATCAAAGAGCTACTGCAAAACTTACCTTCCAAGGAAGAAATAGCAGTAATGCTGACCAAACTTGAATCGTCAGTGCAAGACCAACTTTCCAAAATGACATCAGAGGTCAAACAAATCAGCAACAGGGTGGGGGACCTGGAAGAAGACAGGGACCAGATCTTAGACAGACTACTACAATTGGAACAAGGACAAGAAAGCAGAGACACAAAGCTGCTATACAATATGAAAAATACAGAAGATCTTGACAACAGAAGTAGGAGGAACAACATTAGAATACGAGGACTACCGGAGGCACAAGGTACAAATGAAGATCTTCAAATTGTACTACAATCTCTCTTTAACAGGATGCTACAGAGGCCAGAGGACACTCAAATTCTCCTGGATAGAGCTCACAGGGCCCTTAAACCCAAGGGTCTGGCTCAAGAAGCTCCCAGAGATATTATCTGCAGAGTACATTATTACTCCGAGAAAGAGGCTATCATGAGGAGCGCAAGGGAAACTGCAGAAATCACTTACAATAACGTGAAAATCCAACTACTCCCCGACCTGTCATGGATGACATTAAGAGGACGGCGGGCTCTGAGACCAGTTACACAAGCTCTGCAACAAGCGGGAATCAAGTACAGATGGGGTTTCCCATTCTCCCTCAATGCCTCTCACCAGGGGACCCAAACCTCACTCACAATTGCGGCTGAGGTACCGGAATTTACTAAATGCCTTGGCATCCCGGAGGTAGAGATAATTGACTGGTACGATTTAACGGAATCAGAAACTATACAAGTTCCGCCCCAACACCAAAGAAACCGATTTCAAGACCTACGGAGGAAACAACCTTGGAAATCACCACCTACGTCCCCCTTCATGAGACCCAGGCGACAACCGGCGACCCCGAGACAGATCCGATAAGGACTATGCCGATTGAAAGAACTCGATTTAGTCACAGGGAAGTTAATGGACTGTATATAAAAAAAACAAAAAAAAAAAAAAACTAACGATACTCTCCAAAACCCAGGTGGCAGAGAAATCGAATTGCCATTCAATCTATAACAGTGAAAAAGTTTTTTGTTTTTAAATCCAAGCTATTGTGACACCAGATGTAATTGGTGGCACTGACTGGGGAAATGGGCACTGTGAGTCTGACACAGAAGCTGGCAGCAGTGGCAGACAACTAAGTGCATTTACATTACATAGAAAAAAATAAATAAAAAAAAAGCATACCCTTATCCCTAACCTAGCTATGCTTTTCCCTATCTTATGAATAGCAGCTACACTTTCCCTCCTCTTACTAAGCATGCAGCTTGAGAATGAATCTAAAATGGATGCTGTCCAGTAGGTGGGAGGGTCTGCTAGGGAGGCTGTGCTGCCAATTGGCTGGAATGTGTCTGCTGACTGTGAGGTACAGGGTCAAAGTTTACTCAATGATGACGAATAGGGGGCGGGTCGAACCGCGCATATGTTCGTCATATGACCAAGGAATATGTTATGTTCTCAGGAACCAGCTCTCAAATGTGCTTACCTGCTCGTACATCACTGTGTCAACACATAGTGATTTTTGGCTGCCACATATCCCATACTAAACAGAGTAAAACGGATTATTTGATTGTTACAAAAAAGCATCACAAGTATTTTATGTTTTAATTCACAACCCACGACCCCTCATATTTTGGGACCGTACAAGGCCCAGAGCGGTACAACGCACAGAAGCATACCGTTCTCACATTTCTTATAATAAAACAAATAACTCCCCTGACCCAGTTATTGTAACTGGAAACTATCAGGGTTGGCACCGACTCCTTGAGAGAGGCCACAGGACACAAGAAAAAAAATAAAAATAAATAAAAAATAAATAAAATAAAAAACTCAAACAAAGAAAACAACAAGACCCAGACAACTTATTATCTTGTGCACTTGGCCTCTACAACAAAACTTAAAAAATAAAATAAATCTTCACGTTCTCTTGGGTGAACACCGCAAGAGAACACCAAATCACGTATCACTGTGATTACATTGTATATAGTTGTTTAAAGTTGTTTATTTGTTGTTTTTTGTTTATGTGCATTGGAACCACTGACCATAGAGGAATACTAGATCTATAGGGCATTCCATACCAAAGACACTACATTAGACCAGACAACACTCCTAGGTAATTATAGCCTGACGGAGACTACACCAAAGAATAGTTCATTAAGATCTTAGATACTTAGACCTAGCCATGGGTAAAATCCAAATAATATCTCAAAATGTCAGGGGCCTTAATTCTCCAGAGAAGAGGAGAATGGTGCTCACTGAGCTAGCTAAAACAAGGGCAGAGGTCATTTTCTTACAAGAAACACACCTACGAGGCAAGACCGCTCCACTACTTAAACACCCCAAATTTTCTCATGTATACTACAATAATTACAACAAAAGCAAATCTAGGGGGGTTGCGATCTTGATAAGATCAGGAGTCCCCTTCACATACTCTAACCATGTAACAGATGAATCAGGCCGCTATATAATACTACAAGGCTTGATAGGAGCCTCTCCAATCACTCTAGTTGGGATCTATCTCCCAAATAAACACCAATGTGGTGCCTTTCGGAGAATTTTGACGAAAGTTAAGCAAAACTCCAATGGAACTCTAATAATCGGGGGGGACTTTAACATTTCACTAGACGCTTCTAAGGACAGTACCTCAAACAAAACCCAGCATTTGGCGTCGGCAAGACACCAAATGCAACATATTCTCCATACCAACCAACTGGTAGACTGTTGGAGGGCCTTACACCCGACAACAAAAGATTATACCCATTATGCAATCCCAAACAATATATATTCACGCATAGACTTTTTTTTAACGACACAGAGATTTAGGATTAATAACAGACTCGTCCATAGGAAATGCTACTTGGTCGGATCACGCACCAATCTCGATTTCCCTGACTATCCCCTCTCTTCCCCGCCCAAAAGGGCAATGGAAGTTAAACCCTAATTTGCTTAACTCAGCACAAATAAAACAAGCGGTAGCATCATCCATCACGCATTACTTCAAAGAGAATAAAACCCCTGACACTACAGCCTTTACTCAATGGGAAGCACACAAGGCAGTGGTCAGAGGAGAACTAATAAAATGGGGCGCACACACCAAAAAAGAAAAAGAAAAAAAAATCACAGATTTATTGGAGGAGATTCGGAGGACAGAGGAGACACACAAGCATAATCTTACAGACCCCATATACCGAACACTTATTGCTCTAAGAAAGGAACTTCATTCACTCCTCTTAGACAACACTAAAAAAGCCCTACTATGGACGAAACATATATATTATACACAGGGAAATAAGTGTGGTAAATTACTTGCACAAGCTCTGAAGCAAAAACAAGCCCAAACTTACATTCCCAAAATAAAACGATCAAATGACACATTGGCATTAACCACGGAGGACATAGCAGAATCCTTTAGAGAATACTACACCTCCTTATATAACTTACATAACAGGGCCCCCAATACCGAGGACATCAAATCGTACCTAGTAGACAAGTTTGACACCACTCTCCCAGCAGCGGCCACCAGATCTCTGGAAGAACCATTCTCCTTGACAGAAATACAGATGGCCATTAAACAAGCCCCTCTTAACAAAAGCCCAGGCCCAGACGGGTTCTCAGCCGTTTATTATAAGACTTTCCAAAAAGAACTAATGGATCACTTCCTAGAGGCAATAAATTCCATCCCATCAGGTCACTCAATACCCCAACAAACACTAGAAGCAACAATAACCCTCCTACCTAAACCAGGGAAGGATCCAGAGAGATGCCCGAGCTATAGACCTATATCGCTCATAAATGTAGATGTCAAGATTTTCACCAAAATGTTGGCATCTAGGTTGAGGCCCTTCCTGACAGACCTAGTCCACCCTGACCAGGCTGGCTTTGTACCAACAAGAGAAGCAAAAGACAATACCACCAAAATTATTAATCTGTTACATCTAGCATCAAAATCCCCGACTCCCACTATAATGTTAGCAATAGACGCGGAAAAGGCCTTTGACAGGGTGGACTGGTCATTCCTTACACATACACTAGAAGCCCTAGGATTTGGCAAGAGATGGCTCACATGGATCAAGGCAATCTACTCAGTTCCAACGGCACGACTGAAGGTAAATGGGCAACTATCTAGGCCTTTCAAGATCAGAAATGGCACCCGCCAGGGTTGCCCATTATCACCCCTCTTATTCATTTTGACTCTAGAGCCCCTTTTGCAGGAAGTACGCAGGAGATCTGAAATACGAGGCATTAAAGTGCAGGATAAGGAATATAAAGTCTCGGCATTCGCCGATGATTTACTATTCACTATTGAAAATCCCTTAACAAGCCTGCCTCCTTTAATGGAAGCCCTACATAAATACAGTGACCTCTCCAACTTTAAAATCAATGCGGAGAAATGCGAAATCTTAAATGTAAATGTCACACCAAACCAAGTCAAGAGATTACAGAGCTCTTATCCATTCTCGTGGGCTAAAAACTCCATTAAATATCTGGGAGTGCAGATAACTAACTCACCCCAAACACTATACACAGTCAACTTCCCAAACCTGATTTCCTCAATAAGAAGGGACTTAGAATCATGGGACAAACCACACTTTAGGTGGATGGGACGTATAAATATCATTACGATGAATGTTCTCCCACGCATCTTATATTTACTCAATACAATACCAATCAACATACCCTCGGAATTTTTCCGGAGAATCCAGTCCATCCTCACAGCATTTATTTGGGCTAAGAAAAGACCACGAGTAGCATATCATACCCTGACTAAAACTAAGGAGAGGGGGGGCCTGGGATGCCCTAATATCCTTCAATACCATAGGGCAACTCACCTAGGTAGGATCATGGAATGGTCTAGAACAGAGGGAAGAAAGATATGGGTTGAACTAGAACAAGCTCAAATAGGGACCCCGCTCATAGCCCTACCGTGGAGAATTCATTCCCCACATAGCACGATTCCAAACAATTTACCCACGATCACTACGACACTCAAAGTTTGGAAATCAATATGTCGAGGCTCGGAATTTACACCAACCACCTCACCTAAATACCCAATCACCCACAACCCGTTATTCCAGGCAGACCTACGGGGCATTACGCATCCCTCAGGGGTCAAACCGGCCAAAGAGAGACATATAGAACTAAAAGACGTAATGACCTCAGATGGGTTAAAACCTTTAAAAGACCTTTCAGACCCCAGAAACCAAACACTGTTACAAACGTTCCAATACTATCAACTCAAACATTTTCTAAGTAAAGAAAAGTTACTAAAATGGTCCCCCAGGGAAGAAACGACTTTTGAGAAACTTTGCTCAAAACCCGTACCAAAGAAGATAATATCTAAATGCTATAAAATGTTACAAATATCAGAGGATACAAACCTCCCATGGTACACTAAAGCCTCACAGAGTTGGTTCTCTACTACAGTAGATGAGAACAACTGGTCCCACATATTCAGGAAAATGTTGAAAACTCACCCTAACATCCCCTTACAAGAAACTAACTACAAATTTCTCACGAAATGGTATGTCACGCCAGTAGACGCCAATAAATACGGTACCCAATATTCACCTTTATGCTGGAGGTGCGGGACAGAACAGGGAACATATCAGCACATATGGTGGAACTGCAGAAGGATAGTGGGCTTCTGGAGGGAAGTGGCACGAATAACTGAACAACTTAGCAAGGTGCCCTTAGCTTTTAACCCCGATACACTACTATTCTTTCACATTCCAATCTCTCAAAACAAATTTAAATGCTCCCTCTTATACTTTCTTCTGACGACAGCAAAGGCAGTAGTAGCGGGAAATTGGAAATCCCAGATCAGACCCTCAAGGAGAGCTTGGTTCCTCAAAATAGATAATGTACATAAGATGGAGGAACTGAGAATGTCGAACTTAGGCAAATACCATCTGTTCCACTCGTTGTGGCACCCATGGGTGTCTTTCACACAGGGTAGGAAGGACGCCCAACTGGCATCTACATAAAGGTGATAACTATGCAAATCGTGACTTAGTGACAGAAAATCGCACACACACAGCCGGACTTAAAGTCCAGAACGACTGTAGCCGCTCTAGAAAGTACACAAGGTCTTGGTCCACACATTCACAGTTAATGGAAGGTCCGTAAATCCCTCCCTGGCATTTCACAAGTTAGGCCGAAGGGATTTATGTACTTCTCATAAAAACGCTGTCCAGCTCACCCAGAATGTAATCTTGCCCTTCAAATGTATTCTATTGCACAATATGTTTAATTGTCAAATGTTATTGTTATTATACACGGACAACTGTAAATTGTATAATCTCATTATTCAATGTCTGTGACTTGAACACAAAGAAAACCTAAATAAAAACATAATAAATAAAAAAAATAAAAAAATTCTAAAGCAGATGCCTTGTCAAGCCAACATGAGCCTTCTACTTTTCCCAAAACTGTTATGTCCCCAATCGTTCCCAAGCAGAATATTATAGCCAATACAAGCGTAAAGGTGCATTCTCCTCTGATCTCCAATATTGAAAGGAAGCAATACCTAACTCCTCAACTAACTTCAGAAGGAAAGAGATATGTTCCTCCTGTTTTCCAAAAGGAGTTACTTCTATGTTTTCATGACAGTAAAGTAGCCGGACACCCTGGCATACACAAAACGTATTTTCTTGTTTCTCATGGCCTACTTTGCGTAAGGATATAAGAGACTATGTCAGGGCTTGCAAAATATGTGCAAAAAACAAACCACATACTCTTCCGTGTGGTTTACTTCAACCTTTGGATATACTGAAGAAACCATGGGCCAGTTTAGCTATTGACTTTATTGTTGATTTGCCATTATCTAACAAACAAACCGTAATCCTCACCGTTGTTGATAGATTCACTGAGATGGATCATTTTATTCCCCTGCCGAACTTGCCTTCCTCTCCCGAATTGGCGGATATATTTGCTAAAGAGATTTTCCGTTTACACGGAATTCCTATGGATATTATCTCTGATAGGGGTTCTTAGTTCGTATTGCGTTTTTGGAGGGCTTTCTGTTCCCAGATGGGTATTAAATTGAATTTCTCGTCAGCCTACCATCCTCAATCAAACGGTGCAGCCGAGGGTACTAATCAAATGATTGAACAATATCTATGATGTTTTGTTTCTGAACATCAGGACAATTGGGTTGGTCTGATTCCTTGGGCTGAGTTTGCACATAATCTTGTTTGTGATTCTACACAAAACAGTCCCTTTTTTCTAAATAATGGTTTTCATCCTAACGTTCTGCCTTCTGTATTACCTTCGCAAGGTATACAGATGGTTGATGAACACGTTGCCAACCTAAGAAAATTATGGGATCAGACACATCAAATCCTTACTCAGAATTCTGTCCTGTTCAAACAACATGACGATAAACGTAGAAGTGCTGCTCCTGTTTTTCACCCGGGTGATAGGGTATGGTTGAGTACTAAACACATCCGATTGATGGTCCCTTCCATGAAGTTTGCTCCTCGCTACATTGGGCCTTACAAGGTCTTGCGTGGGATCAATCCTGTGGCATATCAGCTCGATCTTCCACCTACTTTGCGCATTCCCAATTATTTTCATGTCTCATTGTCGAAACCCCTGACATGTAACAGATTTACCTCTCTATCTTCTCCTCCTTCCTCCATCCTGGTTGAGGGTCAGAAGGAGTATGAAGTCAAATCTGTCCTTGATTCTCACATTTCCCGTGGGAAACTACAGTACCTCATTGATTGGAAGGGTTATGGTCCTGAGGAGAGGTCCTGGGTAACTTAAGAGGATGTCCATGTTCCCTGTCTTCTCCAGTCTTTTCATGCACGCTTTCCTTCCCGTCCTGGTCCCTTCCGCCCGGTGGGCGTTTTTCAAAGGGGGGGGGTACTGTCAGGGTACCGGTTTCTGCTTTGGCAAGAATCCAGCCTGTGGGACATCTTCCTCAAGTTGGGGAGAATTCTTCTATTCCCTCCGCTCTTCTCGGCCGTTCTGAAGCTGGCCACGGTAACTCCACCCCTTTTTATGACGCGGCGCCATCGTCATGATGTCAAGGCCCGCCGAAACCTCAGAATTAGAAAGTTTTGGGGGCGTTGTCATCAATTAAAGGGCCAACATATAAAAAGTACTCACTTGCAATGAATCATTGCCCTGTCGTGCTTCTAGCTTGTCTGTTCCTATAGTGCTTACTCTGATTTGATTTCTTGGTATTTGACTTGGCTCTGCTTTAGATTATTCTGTTATCTCCTTCCCTTTGACTCGGCTGATTATTCGCTTACCTGTCTTCTGGCTCCCTTGACCTGGGCTTGTCTCTAACCATTCTTTGTTCTTTCAGACATTAGTCCGGGCCATTCTAAGGCCTGGTATACGTTCTTCTTTACCTTTGCATTCTGCGTATCGGATCCCTGTCTCGATCCTGACAACTGGCCACTCCTTAGATGGCTGCTAGATATCCTTCCTGGGTCATTGCT
Source organism: Pelobates cultripes (assembly GCA_933207985.1). Classification (NCBI taxonomy): domain Eukaryota; kingdom Metazoa; phylum Chordata; class Amphibia; order Anura; family Pelobatidae; genus Pelobates; species Pelobates cultripes. The sequence goes on along the minus strand of OW240916.1, from coordinate 92,986,656 downwards.
GCCTAAAATGCATCACAACATATCCGTATTGCCTCCCTCTGCATGCAGACACTGAACTTTCCTCATAGAGATGCATTGATTCAATTCATCTCTATGAGGAGATGCTGATTGGCCAGGGCTGTGTTTGGCTTGTGCTAGCTCTGCCCATGATCTGCCTCCTTGTCAGTCTCAGCCAACCCTAAGGGTAAGCATTGTGATTGGATCAGGCCACCACTTCTGATCATGTCAGCAGGGGCAGGTCAAAAGGAAACAGGGACAAAGCAAGCAGCTCCAGGCTTGAATACAAGTAAGAGTTTACTATTTTAGGGAGGAATGAGGGGGCCAGGGAGGTTAGATGGTGGTTTTAACACTATAGGGTCAGGAATTAATGTTTTTGTTCCTGACCCTATAGTGTTCCTTTAAGGTTTAACAGCACCCAATACACCAAAATAGTATTACTCTTTTTATAAAAGCATTATTGTCTATGATAATGGGAAGCAAACTTGGATACGTGATTTACAGTGAACCAATGTGTATATATATAAAACTATTATCATGGCGCTTAGCCAAAATCTTTCTGAATCCTAACTTTACAGCTGAACTTTGTTGACTTGTTTTGCTCATATGCCACACGTGTATAGTGAGTGGTCTACTTCCCTAAATCTGCTCGCCTCAATTTATCTTCCGTGATGTTTGCACAAAGCAGATCTTTCCATCGTTTCCAGAATGTGTGCTGTTCTATACTTGATAAACCCTCACCATTACTGAAAATATATAATATCCAAGGTCAGGGAGGAAACACACTGACAAAACAGAAGTGGTATTCATCATTCTAGAGCACTGCTCTTCAACTGGAACGTGTGTGAAAGGCTTGCTATACTCCATGTCTGAAAAGTTGTATGGGTTTAAAAAAAGGCTGGAATCCTCGACATTTAGATAATCTATTGCCAACCTCACTGAGGTGTTAGACAACACTAATCTTCAAGAACACACACTATAACATCAAGTTGTCAAAAGAATAAGAAAAACTATTTATTTCACATGTTAACACCTGTTTAATTGTCAAGAGATGGAGCATGTCTTGCAAAAATCCTTCTCTATGGATGATGGTTTATGTCCAGATGGCATAGTTACAGTTTTACTTCGCAGGGCATTGGCTCTCCGGCTAGGCCTTTAAGCAGATTATTTACAGTCAGGATGGACATTGCGTTTCTTGTTTCGTAAGTGGCACTTCCAATATGAGGTAAAATCACTGTGGTGAACAGAAAAACAGGTACTTTGTGTAAATTAGTGTATCCAGTCCTTTCTAAACCAACATTGCAATGACTGTACAGGAAGCATTTTCCACTCTCTTGGTCTATGCTTACCTTATCAGAAGGAAATAGAATACATTTTCTACATTAAATCCAAGTACAGTCTAGGCTATACGAGCTTATCTCCCCATATCACACAACCAAAAGCCCTGCTTCGATTACAGACAGGTTTAGACAGCTGTTTGTTGGATATTGCCAACCACCACTTTGAAAGACAAAAATCCATGAACATATTTAAACATAAATAAAATAAAACGTACCACAGTTTTTCAGGCTGAGTAGGGGATGGTCTGTCGGAATAGGTTCAGGAGTTGTAACATCCAGGCCAGCAGCCGCAATCTGCCCACTTGTCAATGCATGGTAAAGATCTTCTTGGTTTACTACAGAACCTCTGGTAAAGAGAATAAAAGATAAGTAACTCAAATGTAAATATTACAAACCAACATTTTTGTTCATGTTTTATATTACGTTTTATATCCATTATGTTGATGTTGCAGCATTTTACCCATTTGCTACCCACTAGTTTGTGTAAGACAGCAAGTCAGATGGATGTTATCGGTACTGTCTATTTTGTATTCAAACAAATGTAGAATTCTCAATAGAATGAACGTTCACAAGAAATGTCGTATTTTCTTTGGCTGCATCTACCTATGGATTTTTCAAAGCTTATTAATGGTAGAAAGCATCTACTCATTTACAACAATCACTGGACATTCCCTTACTGGACCATAGTTTTCTTAATGAATATTGAAAGCTTTCTTTACCAAACCTTGGGCTCTGTGATCTGCCTCCTTGAACCACTAAACTTAAAGTTAAACAGTTTCCCTAGTTTTACAATGTTTCTGTAAAATGTTTTTTTGAAATGTTTTTGTTCAAAGGAGTTTCCGGGACCTATGCTTTTAACAGGGCATTATAGTGTTATGAGCAATACACATTTTTATTTGTAATGTTAAAGCGTTAAGTGCTTGTAATTAAAGAAACACTCCAACTGCATAACAACTTAAGTTTATTTAAATTATGTGGGCAGGAGTATCCAGGTGCTGTTTGGCACAGATGTAAACCCAAAACTGTGGCTAAACTGTCCAGTGCTCCATCTCCCAGCTTCCATTCTTTCCTCATGTGCAGTACCAGGAATAAACAGCTGGGTGGCTGCTGATTTAATGGTTTAAAAGGACCACTATAGGCACCCAGACCACTTCAGCTCAATGAAGTGGTCTGGGTGCCAGGTCCATCTAGGGTTAACCCTGCCTGCTGTATACATAGCAGTTTCTGAGAAACTGCTATGTTAACCTATGGGTTAATCCAGCCTCTAGTGGCTGACTCATTGACAGTCGCTAGAGGCGCTTCCGCGCTTCTCACTGTGATTTTCACAGTGAGAAGACGCCAGCATCCATAGAAAAGCATTGAGAATGTTTTCCTATGGACTGGATGAATGCGCGCGCGGCTCTTGCCGTGCGTGTGCATTCAGCCGATGATGTCGGAAGGAGGACGAGAGTCCCCAGCGCAGAGGGAGCCTGGCGCTGGAGAAAGGTGAGTGTTTAACCCCCTTCCTCCAACTTCAGCCTGGCGGGAGTGGGACCCTGAGGATGGGGGCACGCTCAGGGCACTATAGTGCCAGGAAAACATGTTTGTTTTCCTGGCACTATAGAGGTCCTTTAACTCCTGAAGGTAAATAGGTGCCTGATCTCCTACCCCTAGATGTTTAAGCTGTTATGGGCTGGGAATGTTTCTTTACGTTTTAGATAATTATTCATCTGAAATTCCTTATTACAATAATTTAATATGACTCAACTGCTGAGAAAAACAAAAACAAACCACAAAAAAAAAAACCTCCCCAAAACCTGCGGTTTCACTATATTCATAAAATGAGCATTTTGTACAAATCGAAATCCTGCAGAGTCACACAGAAGGTGAGGACTAGTCACTGAGTTATTGGTTTTAATAACCTCAGCAGTAATCTTATTCAACAGTGAAAGCTATGTTAATAAGCATACAACATGTGCAAATACACTTTAATCTCTGTAAATGCCACAATGCCGTATACACAAAGCCACAAGTACCCAACAGAGCTTCACAGTACAGGAAAAAGCTGTGTTCTGAAAACATGCCAGTCTGATATAAGTTTCCCCCGACCAGCAACATGACTGTAAAACAGATCTAATCCTTCCATAAAAAAGGCAGATTGATTTTACATATCAGGGTGTATATTTTTACATTATAGAGTGCTTCAATGTTATGTGTGATCACAGGCTTACCGACTTGTGTTAATGAAAATAGAGGTCTTCTTCATTCTTTGAAAGAAAGCTTTGTTGCAGAGCCCTTCAGTTTCAGGTGTTAGAGAGCAAGTCACAATGACAAAGTCTGATTCCTCTGCAAGCTTCTCACAAGACACTAAAAATTAAAGTGGAAAATCTATTTATTTGACACATTTTCATCAGAAGAATATGAGAGAGCATGAGTTATCATTGGATTCTGATTATAGATATAGTATGGCATGGCATCAGACTTTTGTTCCTAATAATGCCCATCACCTATGTAACCCAATGCTGGATAAACACATATTCCATTTGCATATTTAGTTTTTCAATCAGAACTCAGAATGTTGTATGCTAATATAATGGTGTTACAGCTAACAAAACAGGACTCTAGACGAGGGGTAGGCAATGTTTTGGTGGCGCTGTGCCATAGTGAAACTTTTAAATTAGTTTATGTTTATTTATGTTGAGGAATTCAGTTTGTGTTATGTATGGGTTCAGCAGATGATTGTGAGATTGTATATGTGTGTTTGTGTGTGGGCTGTATGTATTTTGTGTGTTAAGTCTGAAGTGTTATGTAAGTGTATATATGGGCTGAGTTGCATTGTATATTGCACTGATGTTGGTGGTATTGCGTGTGTGGAGGGGTTGGCTTGCAGTGTTTTGTGTGTGAATCTTGACCGTTTGTAATATTGTGTGCATGTGTATGTGTGATGTGAGCCATTTGTGGAGTTGTATATGTGTGGATTATTTGTGGTATTGTGTTTGTAGGCTACCTATTGTGTTATGTATGCATGGCTGTCTTGTAGGGATATTGTGCGTGTATTTGTCTTTGTGTGAGTGTGGGCTACCATATGTTTTGTGTTTGTGTGCAGTATCTAATAAGTGTGTGTGTGTGTGTGAGATTTGCTTGCATTATATGTGTGTAGTGGTGATTGGCTGTGATGTTGTGTGTGTCTGTGGGCTGTTTGTGGTATGGTCTAAGGTTTTGTGTGTGTGCTGTGATGTTAACTGTGTGCATGTGGGTTGCTTGTAGTAGGAACTATCTGTTGTGTTGTATGTGTATATGTGTAATTACTGTGGTGTTGTGTAGGGTGTCTGCTTGTGGTATTGTGTAGTTGGTGCTCTTTATTAATATAATTTTTTTTATTTTTTTTGTTAGAAACCCTACGCCGGCTTGGATGAATCTAAGAAGCTCAAAAATCCAAACTAGCCCATGTGGGTGGACAGCCTCACTTGTTGCAAACCACTGCTCTAGACTATGAAAATTAGCTAACTGTTTTAAAGATTAAGTGAAGAAAAAGAACAAGGTGGGGGTAAAAAAAGCCAATGTTCTAATGAGGCCTACAAAATTAAAAACCTACTTTTAGACAAAGATCCTCCTATTACATGATCATAGAAAATGGATAGGGTAGCAGCATGTGCAGCAGCCTTCATGTAACAAGACCTCTAATTTGAAAGTTAATCAAGATGAAGTCAGAAGACAATATGTTATTATCTTTGTTGTGATTAATGCTTATCTTTATCTTGCAGAGTTATTCATTAAAGTGAGACTTGTCAGGAAGTGAATTTAAATTTTAAGTCCAAAATAACTGAACGTGAAAGATTCTCCAAGTCAGCTATATTTCTCTTTTAGCCTTTAATTAGAACTTTGAATTTTCATTTCCCCCCTCTCATTATTTTGCTAAAAGTGTTAAAGCATTCTATTTACCATATTCAGCATCTATTTCCTTGGCACTTTCAGGTCTGGGCTGGCGTCCTGTGTATAGAAACTTTTTAACACCAAATGGGACAAGGCGACGTGCTACAGCCAGTCCTGAAAAATGAAAAAGTATTAAAAAAAAAAAGTTACCACATCGCAAGTGTGGCAGTGTGAGTATTCATTGACCAAATGAGTTTATTGGTTGCCAAACTGTACCAGTTTATGATAGTACTGATCAACCCATGAAAATATGAACCGCAACTATTTACCAATTCTGCCCAAACCGACGACTCCTACAGTGCTGTTAGAAAGGCCTGATCCACACATCCACATTGGTGTCCAAGATTTCCATCCTCCACTTAGGAAACAAAATGAACCATTAGCAATTTCAATTTGCACTTTATTGAAGAACTAGAGATTCTTGTGGGCATTTTCCACTAATCATTAGCCTGTTATTTAAAAAAATCAGGGTATCATTATTGAAATCATGGGCAGATAATTGAGAACAGATAATTGTATAATCAAATAATCATAAAGGAAAAAAAAAATGCACGTCACATGCATAATTTGCTGAACAAATCAAATAAACTGAACATGGTTTAAAAATATATATATTTTTTAAACCACCAAGCAAACACTTAAACAAATATTCTAACTAAAATAAAGCAAGAAAACTTTAAAAAAGTATATAATAAACATTTATAAACTTGGTCAGATTGCCTTATAGGGCATGCCTCAAAGCTAAAGGGGTTTCTTCGGTCCCCCCATTTACCCACCCATCTCAGTTTCAGGCTGGTCCACTAATGACAGAAACAGGACATCATTATTCAGCAGCAGGAGAGAGAAACTGATGGGGCCTGCTCTGTATGAATCACACTGATTAGACTCCCTCTCTTCTTACCCTGTCAAGATGTTGCAAGGTGAAGAAGTCTTCCAACTGCAGAGGCATGCCTACGGATAGGACACTGATTGGATAGATAAAAGTCCCTACTGGAGTGGACGTGAAAAGTATAAGATAGAAGAAGCAGGTAAATATGAAAAGTAAATCAAATTTAACTGCTTTATTTTTAACCTGCAGAGCGGGGCAACAGTCTTATTCTAAGCTAAAGCTTTTAAATGAGACCGTAGTCTCAAAGTGATGCATGTCCCTTTAAGTGATCCTGACAGGGATTAAGTGTTCCTGGTTGTCTAAAACATGCAAGACTGTGCATTTACCTTTTTTTACTTCTACATTCCAGTTTTTGCCACAGCAATTTTGTTTCTACTCTGACAAAAACAGCAACTTAGCTACATGTAACCATCATTTATAATCGTCTAAGTAGATACTGTTCCAGAATAAGTGCACATAATGTCATGCTGGAGTCATTCTGGAGTCGTTCCACTGTCTTATGAAAATCCTGATCATATACATTTCTCTTATTTCTCTTACTTGATCATTTCATAAACTTGACTGGGGGAATGCTTCTCATGTGGAAGATGTGTGGGTTACAAAGTGGCTTCGAGATGTATGGCTTATTTGATGCATAGTAAAAAATCAGGAGTTTTTATATATTTCACATCTGATAACTCACTTTTTAACCTCTTCTATAGCTTCTGGCAGACGACGACAGGTAGCCAATAGCAATGCTACAGTAAGCTCTGCTGTAGCATCAGTCAGAACATCTGGAGTGTAGCCCACACGAATTCCTCTACAAAAACATAAAATACAAGTCACAAAGTAGTCATATGCTAGCAAACACAACTGCTTCTGCCAATGTGTATTTCTGATGCATGCATTGAATATACAGAGGATACGGTGGTGGGAAGAATAAAAAATAAGTTGAGGAGAGAGACTTTGAGTCCCTATTTACCAACATGTTATTTGTTTCACTCAGCCCTGCGTGGCTTTCAAACTTTGTATGTCATATTCTGGAAAAACGGTTTAGCTGTGTACTTACGGTCACTCGGTACTTGTTCTGATACAACCACAGTGACCAATAAAAATCTTATTAACAAAAAACAAAGAGTTGAGGAGAGAAATGTTAAGAGTTATATTGAAGGAAGGCACAACATAAAATATAAATTGCTGATCAAAACTAATACCACATATCTCTACATAGATTAAGCAATATTTCCTATTACAGAATCATTAGTATCATGAATCATACAAAATATTGTTTTAGACTTCTAAAATTTCTGATGGGACCACATATTTAACAGGTATTGGTTGTTCAAATTGTTCTGGGATTATTAATTCATACAGAACCTCTCTGTACCACGGAAATTCTCTTAATTCATAAACTTAACTCTTTTTTTTGAATTTCAAATTTAAAGTCAAAATAGCCGAACCAGAAAATATTTTAGTCAGCTATCCTTCCATTTCAGCTATTGTGGTCTAATATTTGATTTTCACTTGCAATTTTCACCTTAGTAAATAACTTTGTTTCACTCAGCTGGGTTCATTGTTGGTCTTATAAACTTTAAATCCTGTTTGTAAGTGGTAACTAAAAGAACATGCTTTGTTTCTTGGATATTTTGTATACTCAGAATCTGTGTGCATTCCAATGAATTTTAAATTTTTATTTTTTTTTGTATAAAATTTTAGACCCCAAATTCCTACAATTTCCTTAAAGGACCACTATAGTGCCAGGAAAACATACTCGTTTTCCTGGCACTATAGTGCCCTGAGGGTGCCCCCACCCTCAGGGACCCCCTCCCACCGGGCTCTGTGGGGAGGAAGGGGTTAAACTTACCTCTTTCTCCAGCGCTGGGCGGAGAGCTCTCCTCCTCTTCAGCTGAATGCGCATGCGCGGCAGGAGCTGCGCGCGCCTTCAGCCGGTCTCATAGGAAAGCATTTACAATGTTTTCCTATAGACGCTGGCGTCTTCTCACTGTGATTTTCCCCTGCGACCCGGTATGTACCCACAGGGCCAGCTCAAGCCCCCCCGCCCGAGGCTGGCCCTGCTCTTCCTCTTCAGATCCCTCGCACACCGCACTGATACCGGAGCCGGAAGATGACGTCATCTTCCGGCGCCGGCATCCCTATGCGGCGCGTGAGGGAGCTGAAGAGGAAGCAGTCAGGGGAGAGTGCTCCATCACGCACCAGCCACAGCCAGCCCGCCCGCCCGGCAGCACCACTGGACCCCAGGGAATCCCCCCAGCACTCCAAAAGGTAAGGAGGCTGGGGGGATTCAATTTAAAAAAAAAAATGTGTGTGTGTTTGTGTGTGTTAGTGTCTGTTAGTGTGTATGTGTATTAGTGTGTGTGTTTGTTAGTGTGTGTGTCAGTGAGTGTGTGTTATTGGGTGTGTGTCTGTTATTGGGTGTGTGTCTGTTATTGGGTGTGTGTCTGTTATTGGGTGTGTGTCTGTTATTGGGTGTGTTACTGTATGTGTCTGTTACTGAGTGTGTTTGATGTCTGTTAGTGAGTGTGTGTGTGTGTGTCAGTGAAAGTGTATGTTTTGTAAATGAGTGTGTATGTCTGTCTGTCGCTGAGTGTGTCTCTGTCAGTAAATGTGTGTGTCTTGAGCATTTACCTTTCTCCAGCGTTGGACTCCCTTGGCACTGGGGATCCCTCCGCCTCTCAGCTCCGAATGCACATGCGCGGCAAGATGCGTGCACGCATTTAAACCGCCCATAGGACGTTCAGTGTCTTCTCACTGTGATTTTCACAGTGAGAATCGCGGAAGCTCCTCTAGCGGCTGTCAATGAGACAGCCACCAGAAGCTGGATTAACCCTCAGTGAAACATAGCCGTTGTTTTCATGCTGCAGGGTTAAAACTAGAGGGACCTGGCACCCAGACCACTTCATTTAGCTGGGTGATCTGGGTGTCTGTAGTGGTCCTTTAAGTGTGTGTGCATACCACGGTCACGGGGTCGCACCCCTGCAACCAGGTGCCCACCGCCATGTGTTGCGGCCCCGACCCGCGCCGAGTAAGATCAATCAATCCACGGATCAATTTTCGCACCGGGGCCCCATGGGTCATGTGTACGCCACTGGGGTTAACCCTAGCTGGACCTGGCACCCAGACCACTTCATTAAGCCTATAGTGGTCCTTTAAATCAATGCCCATTTAGTTAATAATGCAGTGGACACCTTTGATGTTAAAAGTATTTGCATTATCTCCAAAAAGACAAACTTTGCTTTCAGAAATATCTAGAATGGCATTAATGCACACACCAACATGTTTTCCCCTGTCCCCCATTTGACCTTTCCCCCCATCCACCAGTTCCTATTTTTTGACTTGACTTGAAGGGTTATTTACTAAGAAGAGAATTTAAAGTGAGTTTCACATTTAAGGCCAGAATAGCCAAGCTGAAAGTGCAGCTGTCATAGATAATGATTCCACTTTGCCTATTTTCCCTTTTGGTGTTTACCTTACAATTAAGGTCACAACGACTTTTCAACATTAAAAAGACTCTAAATGCTTTTCATACTGTTATATTAAAGGTAGTTACCAAAACAACTTTAGCGTAAGGAAGCAGTGATGGTCTTTAGATCATGCACATACAGTGTCACTGCTTAATTCTCTGCCATTTAGGAGTTAAATCACTTTGTTTATGTACCTAGTCACATCTATCTGCATTTGAATTGGACAGCCTTCTTAAACACATCCTGTAAAGAGAGACCTAATGTTTAAACTTCCTTTATTGCACAGTCTGTTTAATTTAGAATGTATCACCTCTGGCACTGTTATGTGATTAAAGTTAAATTAACAGAGCAGAAGATACAAACTTCTAAAGCAAGTTTGCAGCGTATTTAAATTATACCATTTTTTTCATGCAGGCTGTGTCAGTCTCATTGGGGACATGTGGCTAGGGCTGCATTGACAGAAATAAAAGCAATTTAACATGCCGGGGCATGATCTATACATCCAAACTACTTCATTAAGCTAAAGTTGTTTAGTGACCATGGTGTCCCTTTAACACAATGTGAGTACTGTTCTATAATACTTATAATTGTTTGGAATTATAACACAGATCAGATCTTTTGTGATCCAAGTTATTTTCCATATGGAAGACATGCAAAAAGGCATATATAGAAAAAAAATTATTGATGTGGCCAACTTGAAATAATTTTTATACTTTTGAGTATGCTTAACTTTTAATTAATTTGACAGGTATAAAGAATACATACCGCTTTTTAATTTCATCCAAAGACAAATGATCAAAGCCAACAGACAGCGTGCTGATAACTTTGAGGTTAGGGCCTGTCAATAGCAACACACGAGATATTAAGATCATATAATATCCCCATAATGTCCGCAACATTGTGTGACATAATGACCATGCACCCTTGAATTCTATGAATGTTACTACCACACCTTAATTCCTTTCCTAGTAGGTGTGAAACTGTGGACTGGCAGTCTTAATAAATTCAGTTTAAAATCCTGGCTTTCAAGACATAGAGTAATGCCTCCACTCCACCTGTGAGGTTTAACTCTCCTCTCCCATTATCATCTTGTTTACTGTAAATCTCTAGGACTGCAGTGCATTAAAATCAGGATAGACTGACATCTGTCACTCCATTCAAATATTTCTATAGTAAAGAGTGAGGCTAGTGCATATTAATACTACAGTGCATACTGTTGTTGAAATCGCAGTGAGCAGGAAAACTGCCTGATGGAGGGTTCTCCTGTTCTCCCCTATCACTCAGTCCTCTGTATACATGCTGTGCTGTTGACATAGCCAAGTATGCAGAAGAAATTATTAACATGGGAAGAGAGGATCTATATATTTTTCAGATTTAAAAATAAAAAAAAAAAAATTAAAAAAAAACACAACCATAACTATATATTTGCTAGTGATTAAATAAATCAAATCTCACTTTTAATTTGAAATGCTGGCTTATTTCAATTTTCTTGACCATCTTCCTTACGGAAGCACAATATTCTTTAAGGAAGACGGTCAAGAATATTGAAATCAGCATGCCAAGTATACATGTTCGTTCTGTGGAAAGACCAAAATGAAGAAAAAGGCTGTTGGGATCTGGCACTGTGGATCTTGCATGGAGGAGCCTGGACCTACACCACCACCTCTGCTGTCACAGTGAAATCTGCCATCAGAAGACTGCAGGAACTGAAAGATCAGTAAACGCAGCTTGCTTGTACGGACTATTTTAATTTGAAATAAAGCTATGTATACTATAAATGGTATCAGTGGTGGATTTAATATAGAAATGGCCCTGGTGAAAGAAATTCTTTTGTGCCCCCCTCTAGTGCAAGAGTAGTCAAAAGGTAGATAACAACTGTCGTACAATAACACAATGACATACACACACACAGACATATATAATCACACTCAGATATACACACTGATACATACACCGTGACACACATACACACACCAACACATTGGTTGATGGGAGTGTGGTCTGGAGCAGCTCTCTCCTTGCTATTCTCCCCCATCTTGCTTGGGCTGCCGCCTCGTCCTCCTCTTCCTACCTCACTTCCTCCCAGTGTTGCCAATGTGAACGTGGCCCAGTTGTACGATTAAAGGGCATCGGCGCCCGAACGTGCCCCTGTTCAGCAATACCTATTGGGTGAAACTAAGGGGCCCATCTGACGGCCCCCCTGAGAGTGTCAAACCTGCTGCCACTGACTGGTATACTTTAATGGAGATAAATATGAATTTTACATCGGGCATTTACATCTACACTTTTTATGTAGTTTTATCCCATTTACTATAGACCATAAATAATTTCAGCAGTTTCCTCAACAAGTCTTGTTCCTGTATGCGTAAAAAAATATTCCATGCACCATAACAACTGAGGTTCCCTGGCATGCCAACCCCCTTTTTTAGAATGTTTTAACATCTTTTCTTGGGTCTGCTTCCCGCTTCCATTACATCCAACAGAGAGCTTCTGTTAGCGCTCTTAAATTAAGCACTTTAGACAGAGAATGTCTGCCCAGCCGACCTCAGGTAAGAAGTCAAACAATTCAATTTTTTGGGGGCTATTTACAATAGTGGGGTGAGCACACTGTAGTAGTTATGGTGCTTGCAGTTTTCCTGTAACCTTTTAAATACATGTACAGACTTTACTGTGCAGTGAATAATAGCAATGAGAAAGGGCATCATATAGATGGAGTCAAATAGGATACCATAACATATCTGCAGGATATCTCCATACCAGCAGTATCCAAAACTTCTCTATCAATCTTGTCTGACAAGACACAAAGTATTCCATGAGCCCCAACAACTCCTTTTATCAGCTCATCCCTTGGTATTGGCTCATCTGAATCCCATTGCTGGACACTGCAGCTAGAAATGGAAAAAAAAGAATGCAAAACACATTAAAATCATTATTTTGAGTGGATTAAACAAAACCATTACCATTATCTTGCTTTCTACCTAACCCAGCACTAACATGCAGGTTCACTTTGTTTATAAACCACCCCCCCCCAAAAAACAAAACAAAACTCTTTTCCGATATGAAGTGACACATTTTAGCCATTTATCAAAGACATATTCTACCTTTTCTTGGCAGTTGTGAAATTCAGCAAGAAATTCACTCCAGCAAGTTGTAAAATGGAAAGGGAGACAGCCAGGAGAGGAACCCGTGGAGCTCTATCTTGCAGCTCCGCTGGGTTCCTCTCAAGAGATTAAGAGCAATGCCGAGAGTTCACTTACCACTAGGACCACCAGGTGATGGATGGCAGCAGGGTCCCCAGGGTTTTTTTTTATTATAAAAAATAAATAAATACATAAATCTTGGCATTAACCTGCCTCCCCCAACACACAAACATCACCCTCACAACACAGCACCCTAACACACACACACACACACACACACACACACACATCACCTTCACTCACAACACAGCATCCTAACACACATTAACACATATCCCTCACACAGCACCCTCACTCAAACACACAGCACACCATACTCGTCACAAATGCACACTACACCCCTCACACACAGCAGCCCCAAAATAAGCTGCACCACTCACACACATTACGTCCAAGAATATGTATATATACACACCACAGAACCCCTTACACACATACTGCACCCCTAAACACATTATATTCCAGAAAAACACTAGATCCCATACCCATCTCTGGATCATCTACAGATACACACACACACTCACACTAGATCTCTATATACACTCTGAATCCTCTACACACACTCACTAGATCTCCTATACACACTCTGGGTCCTTTAAACACACACACACGCTGCACCACCTACACACACACTACATTTCTGATATACACACTTTGGATCCCCTATGCACACACTATATTCCTTGTAAGCAAACACACAGTGTCTCCATAAATGGGATACAGTGAGGCACCACTCATCACCTGCAAAATACTATGGCAACAAAGTAAAGCATTGTGGTGGCAACATCATGTTCTGTGGTTTATTTTAAATCAGCAAATCGGTCAGGTTTGAGGGAAAGCTAAACGCAGCAAAATGGAGAGAGATATCCTTAAAGTGGCTCTGTCATTTTTTTTTTTAGGTTTTCCTTATGCCCCTTGTATCCTAATTATTATACTCCTCTCTTTGCCCCTTACATTTATTATCTCTTCCTTGTTCCAAGCCATAATACCTGGGTGCCTCCATTTTGTTCTCCACTGTCCATGACATCTCCAATTTGTTCTTCTGTGGGATTCTTTTGACCAATGGATTGTGGGATTAGCTTTGCATCAGAAATGGAACTTTGCTTAAAGGATAACTTTCGCCTCAACACTATTTTTTAGTATAACGGTCCTTTCATCAAGTTTTGAAAGGAAATAGATTCTTTGTTAACTGAAGTACATGTATAAAAATTTTTTGAAAAACTCATCTCTACTCTTAGTTTATGGCAGGTTCCTACAGCCATGTACATACAACTTCAAGTGTGGTAACTGCAATTCCTGTAAGAATGAATCTGAGAAGTAACAGAAACTACTCTGGAGTATCCACGCATCATGGTACTAAAAGTAACAAGTACATTTTATTTATACTTTTGGCTAATTTACGTGCTTCCCCAGGATTACAATTTTCCTGCAAGGGCAGTTACCTTTAAGCCCTTTTTGCCAGAAGCAGCTCTTAGCGTAGAGTAGGCAGACCTTAGAGTAGGCAGAATGAACAGGTTAAACTAGTTCAGAATTTGTTTTTGAGATGTTGATGCCCAGGGCTGACGTGTGATGTTAGGATTTAAGAACATGCATTTTCTTGTAGCTACCTGAGTGGTCTCTGACTTAGACTAAAAAGGGCTGCCCCTACAGAGCAAGGGTTAAAATCAGGAAATTTGCTTAAAAATTTGTATTTGCTTATATGTTCACCTAAATTGCTATACACGGGGACATCATACAATACTTTTTTTTTATTTAAAAAAAATAAAATTGTAGTTTCCACGTAAATTGCAGTCATTTCATTATTTGCAATCTAGCAAAGTTATTTAAAGAAACTGAAAAATAAATCCAAAAGTCACCTGTGATTTCAATGTTGCTATTTTAGAGTAAAAAGTGAAATTTACTTTGGCTAAGTTTGGACTGCTGTACAGTTTGCAATAGAAGGTTGACAGCTGAATCCATACTACAGCAAAGTACTATGAAGCATACACTGAGAATACTGAAAATATACTCATAATGTATTACAATTCTGTCAAAGAAAACCAGTTGTGTCCCTCTTAAAATACTTAAAAAGTGTGAGTGAGGTTGTTACATTATAGTAGTGCTCGAGGGGCTTTCTTTACGTAATGCTGTTTACTAAATAAAGTGCTGGTATGGGATTGGAGGTTATAGATACATAGAATGTGACGGCAGATAAGAACCACTCGGCCCATCTAGTCTGCCCAATTTTCTAAATACTTTCATCAGTCCCTGGCCTTATCTTATAGCAAGGATAGCCTTATACCTATCCAACGCAAGCTTAAATTCCTTCACTGTGTTAACCTCTGCCACTTCAAATGGAAGGCTATTTCATGCATCCACTACCCTCTCAGTAAAGTAGTACTTCCTGATATTTTTAAACCTTTGACCCTCTAATTTAAGACTATGTCCTCTAGTTGTGGTAGTTTTTCTTCTTTTAAATATAGTCTCCTCCTTTACTGTGTTGTTTCCCTTTTTGTATTTAAATGGTTTCTATTATAACCCCCCGTCTCATCTTTCCTCCAAGCTATACATGTTAAGATCCTTTAACCTGTCCTTGTAAGTTTTATCCTGCAAGCCATGATCCTATAGGTGGTGGGAACAGCTGAGCAAAGTATTATACTCCGGCAGGGTGAGAGCTTCTAAGAAAAGCTCTTAAACACAAGGCTGGAAAGATGAAGGGTGCGTTGGGATTCCAACGACAGCCAGTTTAGGTCTTTTAACGTGTCGCAATGGTGGGTCATGTAATTACACAAAGCAGCAGAATGAGTTATACAATGTAGTAAGTTAATTAAAGGGACACTAGAGTGTCAGGAAAACAAATTGGTTTTCCTGACACTATAGTACCCTGAGGGTGCCCCCACCCTTAGGGTCTCCCTCTTGTGTCGCTAAAGGGGTTAAAAGTAGCTCCTCGTCCGACGTCTCAGGAGACGAATGCGCATGCGTGGTTCTTCTGCGCGCGCATTCAAAGTGTCCGTAGGAAAGCATTTTTCAATGCTTTCCTACGGACGCTCTGTGTGATTGAGGCATAATATGCCTCAATCATTGCAGATGCGCCTCCAGTGGCTGTCTGGAAGACAGCCACTAGAGGCTGGCTTAACCCCAAATGTAAACATAGCAGTTTCTCTGAAACTGCTATGTTTGCATCTGAAGGGTTTAAACCTGAGGGACCTGGCACCCAGACCACTTCATTGAGCTGAAGTGGTTTGGGTGACTGTAGTGTCCCTTTAAGGTGGGTTTCTGGTGCAGGTGCATGTACTACATCCCCATAATCAATGACCGGCATTAGCATTTGCTGTACAATCTTTTCCTTTACTGTGGGTCTTCGGCAGAATTTGTTTCAGTAAAGGGCACCTTGTTTTGGATAAAGTTTTGATGAGAATTTTTTTATGTGGAGGCAGGCCAAAACATAGATTGGGGTCTAGCAACATATCTAAGTATTGGACTGTGGCCGTGTGTTATTTGATTTTGTAATTTAGGTACTGTTCCAAAGATCATTGTGACAGTTTTGTCAGTGTTTAGAAAGAGTTTATTTTTTGTGATCCACTTTTCTTTAATTGAGCCAGTCTATAATGCTCTGATACATATGAGTGAAAACGTTTTCATTATTCACTGTTGTGGCCCTTGACATATTAATATTAAAATATATATATATATATATATATATATATATATATTTTTTTTTTTTTTTATTATTATTTTTTTAATGCAAGGAATAAAGGCATATGAAATAAAAAAAAGGTTATTAGGGCAAACACTACATATTTTATATTTGGGCTCCCCACGTATGCACTTGGTAATGGACCATTGTTGCTTGTTATTGTATTTTGCATAAATATTGTGTGGTGTTAAGGAGTACCCACACTGGTGTTGTAGAAACCAGAACTGTATTATATTAGTTAGTATATTCTTTATGTAAGTGACTAAGAAATAAAGTAGGGGTGACAAGGTGTGTGAATGTGACTGCGAAGTATGGAAAGAGGGACAGGGTATAATGACTGGTAAGGGAACTGCAGATTGTGACTAGCTGGGAGTGCAATAAAGTAAGTGCAAGACGCTTAAAGAGATACTCTAAACACCAAATCCTTTCAAATCTTACACCAAACACCAAATCTTAAAAAGATACCATTTACTGCCCAAATAGAATTTTTTTTTTTTAAACAAAATCACTGTTTATTAGATATACTGCCAATGAAAACAATCATGCATTTAATTATACAGTTTTTAATGGGGTATATCTAAAACAGCTTGCATAACCTGCAGATCTCTTGCATGCAGTCTTTGCAAGCTCCCCTGCCCAGAGTGTGGCTGTTTAAAGGGCCACTCCACTGCCCAAATAGGCATGAAAGTAAAAATGACTGTTTAGTAGATATAACCCAATGAACTGCAATCTTTGCATGCTCTCTCCTTTTGTCCTAGAAGAGATTCAGTCTATTTCCAGTGAAACAGCCTATTGGAGGCTTTTCATTTAGAAGCCTCTGAAATTCTCACTCCATGCGAGTGCACATCGGCTCGTGCTCATACTCAAAGCATTGTGATCTGAGGTATGACTATCAGGTTTGGAGGGCGGGAGGCAGGCATGCTCAACTGAGCGCGCCTCCGACTTCTGTTAGCCGAGGGGAGCTAATGGAAGCAGGAAGAAATCTCCCTGGTTGTTTGGTAGTCTGGGAATGATTCATTAATTATTTTAAAAGTGCTCATATAAATCAGCTCTTTTATTAAACTATTATAATGGGATATTTCTTATCCATAAAGCCAATGCCGGTGCTAGACTATTTTGCACCCTAGGCAAGACCAGCTACTTGCCCTTCCCCCCCCCCCCAAAAAAAACCAAATTGTCAACTTCAAATTTTTTAAACCAATTTGTAGAAAAAATTCAAAGCATAAAACTTGAAACTATGTCCCCCAGACCGCCCCCATTTGTGTCCCGTTTCTAAAAACCTGCCCCAAGCACACACCTTATTGCTTCCCATCATGTATAGCAGGGGTAGTCGACCTGGTCCCTACCAGTGGGTGGTTTGGGATTTAAGGTTTTCTGCAGAAAACGCCGGGTGGGCCTCGATGGCCATGGACCAGGACCGGCAGGGGAGATCCTTTCATCTCCCCTAACGGCCTATGCAGAGCAAGTCTTGCTGTAAGCCCTCTCGGGCTGGTGAAGAGATCAAAGATTTCCCTCACCGGCATGCTGGCATTTGGCTCCAGCAGAGGGAGGGAAGGGGGGAAGGGCTCTGTGTTCCTCCCGTGAGCAGACTGATCAGAGAATTGCCATGGTAACACAGAGACTGTCCCTTCACA
This sequence comes from Pelobates cultripes, assembly GCA_933207985.1. Classification (NCBI taxonomy): domain Eukaryota; kingdom Metazoa; phylum Chordata; class Amphibia; order Anura; family Pelobatidae; genus Pelobates; species Pelobates cultripes. The sequence continues at coordinate 92,968,547 of OW240916.1, read as the reverse complement.
TACACACACCACCCATAGAAAAAAAAAAAAAGTAAAATGGAAAATAGAAAAAAAAGAAAAAAAAAAAAGAGATACATTTAAGTACATATTTTATTAAAAAAAACTGCACTTGTGCTATAAAATTAGTTACACTGGCACTGGTGGGCAATAATGAAATGTTACCATCAACAATGTTACAAAAGTGGGTGGTAGGTATCAAAAGGTTGACTACCCCTGATATATTGGGTTGGTAGCAGAAATGACAGGTAACTAGAAGCGCAGTACTTCAATCTCACGCCATGGCGGACTTGACTACACACACTGCTACTGATCAGCCAAAAGTTAAACCAAAAGGAAAATGAGGAGGGAGGGAATGCTTGAGTGTGAAAAATGCAAAAATATGAATGCAAATACGAACGCTAACTTTGGCCAGTGTTTGTGGCTACTAAAAAAGACTGGACATTCCCAATTTACAATACCTTGGTTTGTCTACTTTTGCAAGTGGTATGCCATCATGGGGGTAATTCTAAATCCTGGGCTACCATACGGTCTCAAAAGCAACATTGCCAATCTGGCAAATATCAATGTAAAAACTGATATGGGCAAGCTCTATATTTAATCCTGTAACTTTAGAGAACACCATAAAACATGTTACACCCGGGAGACTTTGCTAAACACAAATATTAGTATTTCAAAACAGTAAATGTATCACGATAATATCATCAGTGAAAGTGCCGTTTGTGTGTGAAAAAAAAAAAAAAAATGTAGAATTTAAATATATATATATATATATATATATATATATATAAATAAAATATTATATATGAAAGTACTTTCTATTGATTTAATAAAGTGTTTTAAAAAAATAAAAAAAATAAAAAAAAAAACTTTAAATATATAACTATATATAACTTTTTCCCCAGGCACAGCACAGGGAATGTCAGGTAGTCCCCCTGAACAGTGGCGTACACACAACCCATGGGGCCCCGGTGCGAAAACTGATCCATGGGCCCGCGGCTGCGACCGCGGTATGTACGCCAGTGCATGCAGATACACATACACTTAAAGGACCACTACAGACACCCAGATCACATCAGCTCAATGAAGTGGTCTGGGTGCCAGGTCCAGCTAGGGTTAACCCTGCAGCTGAAAACATGTTTCACTGAGGTTAATCCAGCCTGTAGTGGCTGTCTCATTGACAGCCGCTAGAGGAGCTTCCGCGATTCTCACTGTGAAAATCACAGTGAGAAGACGCTGAAGGTCCATAGGAAAGCATTGAGTAATGCTTTCGTATGGGCGGTTTGAATGCGCGTGCGGCTCTTGCCGCGCATGCGCATTCGGAGCTGAGAGGCGGATCGGGGCAGAGGGATCCCCAGAGCCAAGGGAGTCCGGCGCTGGAGAAAGGTAAGTGCTGAAGACACACACACACTCTCACGAACAGACGCATACACACTAGCTAACAGACACACATAGAAACATAGAATGTGACGGCAGATAAGAACCATTCGGCCCAACTAGTCTGCCCAGTTTTCTAAATACTTTCATTAGTCCCTAATGAACACACTCTCACGAACAGACGCATACACACTAGCTAACAGACACACACATTTACTGACAGACATACATACTCACTGACACAAAAAGTAACACTAATACACACACACACACGTTTTTAAAAAAATTTAATCCCCCAGCCTCCCTACCTTTGGGAGTGCTGAGGGGATTCCCTGGGGTCCTGTGGTGTTGCTGGGCTGCCGATCACCGGGCAGGCTGGCGGGCGCGCGAGGGAGCACTCTCCCCTGATTGCTCCCTGTTCAGCTCCCTCACGTGCCGCGTACTGGAGCCGGAATATGAGGTGCGGTGCGCGAGCAAGCTGGGCAGAGGGCGCTCAGGGGAGAGTGCTCCCTCGCGTGCCCACCAGCCCGGTGACACCGGTACACCACACTGGGGTACATACCGAGTCACAGGGCAGCCGTGCCCCCTGGTGGGTCAGGCCCAGTCGCAGCCGCGACCCGGGATGTACGCCACTGCCCCTGAAGGCAGAGCAGCAGCCCACCATTCGGCCATGTGATTGCGAGGGCCGAATCTGCCGCAGGGGTACTGCCTGGGCTCTCAGACAGACCCCAGATTGCGACCAACAGCGGGGACCCGGTAAGCACATAGGATGGCGGGGACGTTCCATGCCACCCACCGGCAGTTAGAACCGACCCCTTAAGGACGGCATAGAACTCCTGGCATCCTTAAGGGGTTAAGGAAAATGTAGCTGAACTGGAAACATTCTCCAAATTAGCTATGCTTCCAGCTCAACTACTTTTTCCTTATATTTGAAACTCCCTTTCCAATCACTTTGTATTCCCAACAATTCTTGTTTTGGTAAATAATCATGTTAGAATATACTGATATTGACTGTGTCTTCCACAGGGATCAATCTGAAGTTTTCTTAGTTATTTGCTCTTATCTATATACAGTTTAAATATATCTGTATATCTAACTAAACTGTTGGGAATTGTTCCCTATGGCAGACACAACCTATTTCTGTACATTCAAAATATTAACATAATTAATAGACTAAGTACTCAATATACTATAAGGAATAGGATTATATAATCCAAGTGGTGATCCCATTTCCTTATTCCTCCTATTACATTTTAGTAAATTTTTTGGCAGGTTATTAACGTCTTTGTGAGTTTTACCCAGCAATAAGGAGGAAAAGGGAAGCTCATTTAATTTATTTTAAAAGTTGTATTAACACATATTACTACAACCCACATTACCACTGCTTCACGAAATACTACTACACATGCTGCAACCCACACAGTTAAAAAACAAACACACACACAGACATGCCCTCCAACATTTATACATACTGCTACACATGCACACACATTATACACACATACACTTTTTATGTGTTTGTGATTGTGAGTACATACACAACATTTTCCATCATATTTTCACTGTTAAGGTTTTATTTTATTCGTTTGTAAAGGACGGGGATGCCTACAGGTTCTAGTCATGTAAACCCAGTTCTAACGGAGTGTCCAGGAAGTCATGGTGTATATTGCAACATTACTAATATAATGGAGAGCAATGTCCAATGTTGTCCAAACCCTTTTCTTAAAGGATTGGCTGCATCACCATTTGTATATAAATAATGCAGGGAACGTACAGCCAGGAATACTTACGTGTCAACCTGAGACAGTAGCTTCTGCCCTTCTGGGGGCAATCTCCTTGTGACGAACACCTTCATCAGCTGCTTTGCTGCTCTCATTACTTGACCTTACTTCTCTCCTGCTGACAAGGAACTGCAGGCTGGAGGGGAGGAGCTGACTGTGTTAAGAAAAAGTGTGATTAGTCTCACAGATCTGGGAGACAGTAGCACCATCTAGTGTTCATTTCCCAGATTTCTATAGTGTGATTTTAGGGTACTGTATAAAAATGTATTAAAAAATATAATTTACATACTAGACCACATACCTATTACTCAGACTCAGGGTTATTCACTAAAGTTTGAATTGTTAAAAAATTCAAAGTGATTTCAGGATTTTAACTTAAAGGAGCACTATAGGGTCAGGACAGGGCCGTTTGAAGGAATTTGGGTGCCCCAAGCAAAATGGACATGAGGCCCCCCAACTTCCCCTCCCTGTGTCCTTCTTACTCCCCTCCCCCCTATGTTCTTTTTACTCCCCCACCCCCCATATTTTTTTTACTGTATTGCAGCCTTATAGGAAACACCGGCTCTGCTTGGGTCCCTGGGCCCCAAGCAACTGCTTGGTTTGCCTGCCCGGTAGCGACGGGCCTGGGTGAGGAACACAAACATGTATTCCTTACCCTATAGTGTTAAAATCACCATCTAGCCCACCTGGGCCCCTCATGCCTCCATAAATATAGCAAAATCTTGTATTCAAGTCTGAAACTGCTGGCTCTGCCCCTGTTTGCCTGTGAACTGTCCATGTCTGCTGACATCATCAGAAGTGGTGGTCTGAGCCAATCACAATGCTTTTCCATAGGATTGGTTGAGACTGTCAAGGAGGCAGGTCAGGGGCAGAGCCAGCACAAGACAAACACAGCCCTCGCAAATTAGCATTTCCTAATAGAGATGAATTGAATTATTATTTATATAGCGTCATCAGATTCCGTAGCGCTGTACAATAAGTGGACTAACAGGCATGTAATTGTAACCACACAACTGGACGTACAGGAACAGAGGGGTGGCGGGCCCTGCTCCATGAGCTTACATTCTAGAGGGAGTAAATCAATGCATCTCTATGAGGAAAGTTCAGTTCTACATTCAGAGGGAGGAGACACTGAATGGTAATGCTGCTCAATGTTCAGCACTGCCTGGGAGGCACCTCTGGCAGCCATCTATGTATATAAAATCCGAAAATATGAGAGAACTCGCTGGATTTTAAATCAATAAATTTAGGGTGTTAAAGTTTACAGATAAATCAATCAACGTTTCAACCTTTATAAGGTCTTTATCAAGATGCTGAAAACAAATAATTTCATGGGGTATATATAAACTGTACTAACACTTTATTTATTTGTTTTCAACATCTTGATAAAGACCTTATAAAAGGTCAAAATGTTGATTGATTTATATGCAAACCACTAAATTTATTGATTTAAAAGTGCTCTCATTTTTGCAGACTTCATGTACTTTGGAGCACAGTGTAGCACCATGGTCTGAACAAGGTATTTATTTATTCAATTTTGGGCAGAGTGCCAGATTATTTTGTGTGTGTGTATATATATATATATATATATATATATATAAATAATTTAGTTTTTACTTGTTTAGTATATGCACATTATGATTTTGATCAGAAACTTTATTTTAAAAACAGTGTCATATCAAAATGTGTGAACAAGTCACACAGATACAGCACTTTTGTACAGCAAACAATATTTGTTCATTCCATTCTTTAAAATAAAAACAAAGCTACAATATCTTCACGGGATACCAGGAAATTTCCCGGTGGGCCAGCACACTATCGGGCCGCACAGCACAATTACAGAGTAACTGGCAGGAGGGGACGCACTCCCCTCCTGCCGGTCACAGAATGTAGCGTGGCCGAGCAGGCAGACTGCAGGTAGATTTCACAAAAGGATCAGCGCTAAATATAGTCACAAAAATATATTTTAGGTTTTATATTAGAAGGCAGAAAAAGGATAGGGGGCACTCCCAAGACCTGCATTTTGTATGAAAGGTGCTGCCGCAGTGACCAAACTTCATACATAAAACAATAAATAGTTGTAGCGCACTCAGACTACAAAACAATATATAATACAAAGAAGACTACTAAAATGCCTATCTGAGAATAAATATGGGGATTTAGTTCCACCATATGGCCATATGTTGTTAAGCCCACCACTACTTTCAAAGTTAATCCCCATATTTACTGCTATAGTGAGTATACTCTTTTTAGCACTAACACATTATTTGTTTAGTTTTAACACTGTTTTTAATTGCTTTCATCACTCATTTTTGTATACTCACTATGCTCTTATCAGGATTTAATTTAACACTTGTAATTTTCAACACTAGTACTATTTAATTTGTTCCCCCACATTTTTAGTGTAGGACCCACCATTATTGGGGTACTTTGAAAGTAGTGGTGGGCTTAACAACATATGGCCATATGGTGGAACTGATACCGGAGAAACTGACGGAAGCAAAGCACAGAGGGATGGACACAGGTTTCTTCAGGAAGGAAGAGATTCTTTATTGGATCACCGATCGGGACTCAGAGGGACTAATGTCACCAAAAATACAGCAAGTTCTGAGCCCTGAACAATAGTGCAGGCTCCCTATATAGGCACATAACTCCTCCCATATTAAGCTCCACCCGCACATTCTCTTGACCAATCATTACAAATAAGAATTAACTTCCTGCTTGACCGCATGGCTTGTCCAGCACAATGGAGGAGGGGAATACTACATCCTGTATTCTTGCACATGCTCCGTACACTACTGATCGTATCTTGCCTCGTGCAACCAACTGATCGATACGTCAGCATATGCACGTACACATGCCACGTGGTAATCTCGGCCTACTAAATTTATTTTTACCGAGATTCCACCACATTCCCCCCTTTGATGCCTCTTGATATTTTACAATTACTTGAGGCATCACTTAACCTTGGTTTGCATACACCACAAGTTACCTTTGAACCAGACCAGTCTTATCCTATGATGTGAATCTTCAACACTCGTCTTCCTGCATTGGTTCTCCCTGATCTAGAGCCTTATATTTATAAATTGCCATTATCTGTGCAGCAGCCTTCCTCTCTGCTATATTTTCTATCAGGCTTTGCACAGACCTAACTACTAAGGGTATAAGACAGGAGTAGACACAACATTAAAATCAGTAGGACTCCACCTACCACTGCCTTAAGCCCTCCAAACCACTCATACCAGCTACCAAACCAACTACTTGGATTGTACCCTTTCCATACCTGAGTAGGCACATGCGCTAGTTTAACCATATGGCTAGTAAGCTCAGCTATTGCTTGCCCTTCGTCATCTATTTGAAGACAGCAATTGCTCAGGTTAAACTTCCCACATACACCTCCCTCTGCTGCCAAAAGATAATCCAAGGCTAATCTATTTTGGTAAACTGCTGTCCTCATCCTGGTATTATGCTTCGCTAGAAGATTGAGCGCTTGTGATGTCTCGTTAGTAATGATCTCAACCACCGCCTGTAACCTTATAATGCGGTTGAGCATATAAATAGGGGTTCTATAACCAAAGGTACCATCCTCTGCCCACGTGGCTGGCCCATAATAATCTATAATACGCTGGGGAGGCCATTCATTATCTTCCCAGGCACCTATCTCTATGGGTCCCCTTTTCTTCCTATGATTCACATCATACACTTTAACACCTAAAGTCTCACCTGTTTCAATAGGCAACAAGAAGAAGGATGGTTTTAACATACCCAACACACATGCCCCTTCCCAGTCCTGTGGTAACTCCGAATAGGCCTTCTTACCACAGATCCAGTACAAATTCGCTGGGGCTCTCCAGTTAGATGTGATGGATAGATCAAACCATACGTCCTTTAAATTGGCATATCTTGCAAACGGGTTAGATGGTTCTGAGACATTTGAAGCCGACCACCAAGTTGTATTCTTTGTATCATCATCATAAGCTTTTTGCCCTAGACAAGTTAATTCTCCTACAGAAGTATTATACATCATTCCTTTCCTCGCTATGCAAACATAACCTATGATGGAGGTCTTCAATCTCCACTCAGATTTACCTCTAACACTCATATGATAGTCGGCTTGTGTAGATATTAATTGGTCAACTGCCTCAGAACCGGACATTACCTCCTTTGCTTCCCAAGGCCATTGGTCTCCCATGTTAGTACCTCCACACACATAGCAGTTGGTAACATTAAGACTACCGGCAATACTCTCGGCTAAATCAATGAACAAGTTTTTAGCATTATGGGGGATCTTATTATCTATGCTCATCTCTTCATAAAAGGAATGGTATACTTGATGAGTTTGGGAGGTTACCGTATCAGTCTCTATCCCTATAAACAATATTGTCCCAGGGTCTAAACCCGTCCCATATATTTGAAACCCAAATAAATTACCATATTTATCTAAGAACTTGTCAGGGTTATTTATAAGTATATGGATTGGATTGCATTCCATAGACTTACAATATGGATCAGTAGGCAACTTAGTCACAATCATGTCCTTGTCTGCTGTCTGTCCCCAAGTCGCCCACCCCACACAAGACCAATATGGGCAGAAGTTATAATCTCTATTTGGGCATCTTGGACTTACATATTTATTTTTACTACTGGGACAAATATATTTATCGTTAGACCCATACGTCCTCTCCCATCTAAGATCCCCACATACATTCCACGGCTTTCTACCACTTGATATTGCTTTACACGCATCAAATAGCAGAGCACCTGAAGAATATACGGATTTTAATACCGTCTTATTAATTAGGGTCCCCTGAGAATCTCCATTTCTGAGAGTCAACCAAATTGTACGGGGTTGATACTCAGGACTGAAGCACTTAGGTTCTCCTACTCCTAAATGACACACACTATATTCTATATTTAAGTATCTACATCTTGATACATCTCCTTTACACTCATATTGCGAATGCCAAATTAGGGTCTGGGATATATGGTTACCTGTTCTTGTAGTCTTAATGCATACCTCACAGCTAGGAGTGTTGGTACCTCTACCTTCCTGAATATAAAAATACACATAAATAAACATTATTAAAAATACATCTTTCGTCGTCATCCTCAGTCTTCGTCCGTGCGAAGGCACCTCAGCTTCCAGGATGTAAGGGCTGCAGGGAATGGAGTTCTGCTCGTCTTCACAGGGGTCCCCTCAAGACTTTCCCTGACTTATACACTCGTTGGTGAGTGGACAGGCTTTATTATGGCCTTCTCACTCACTTACCAAGTCTCTGAAACAATAAAATTTGTAATCTACAAGGTTCCTCGTCACTCCGACTGAGTCGTGCGTTTTAACCGGATCTTGCAGGGATTCTCTGGATTTGCTGTAACTTGCCAGGAATCGGCTGCTGCTGGTTTAACCCTGGAGTGATGTATCCACGGAGCCACTTCGGCTACTTTTATCGCTGTAGGGGTAGACAGAAGAACAACATAAGGACCTCTCCACTTGGGCCCTAACGGCACATTATTCCACTCTTTAATCCACACTTGGTCGCCTGGGTGGTAACTATGAATTGGGGGATAAATATTCACAGGTAATCTATCTTGTACCCATTTCTGTACCTCCTCCATAGTCTTACCCAACTCTACAACCTGCTGCCGGGTAATTCCTTCTCCCAACTGACTCAAATCCCCCCTTAAGTTACCAAGCACGGGAGGTGGTCGCCCGTACATGATTTCAAAGGAGAGAGGCCCATCCTTCTGGTAGGTGTACTACGGATTCGCAATAGAGCTATGGGCAAGAGAACGTTCCACTTAAGTTGGGTTTCCTGACACATTTTAGCCAACTGATTCTTAATAGTTCTATTCATTCTCTCTACCTTACCAGAACTCTGGGGTCTATATGCCGTATGAAGCCTCCACTTTATACCAAGCATATGAGTCAATTGTTGTAGGCACTGATGAACAAAAGCTGGACCATTGTCCGATCCTATAGAGCAGGGTAGTCCATATCGGGGTATTATTTCTCGTAGCAGGAATCTCGCGACTTCTCCTGCTTTCTCTGTACGAGTAGGACATGCTTCTACCCAGCCTGAATAGGTGCACACCACTACCAGCAGGTAGCGATGTCCACCCGATTTAGGCATCACTGTATAGTCAATTTGTAAATCGGACATGGGAAGTCCCCCCATAAACTGGACTCCTGGTGGCTTTACTGGTCCTTGTCTTGCATTATTTTTAGCACACGTTACACATCTACGTACAATGGCCTGAGTCAAGTTGGACAATCTTGGTATGTAGAAATGTTTTCTGAGAGATTCTTCTGTACTGTCTCTCCCAGAATGTGTCCCGTTATGATAGTTTTGGACAATTTCTACCGCTAGTGATGCTGGAATAACTATTCTTCCATCTTCTAACTGATACCATTTGTTCTCCAAATACTTTCCAGGTTCAGTCCTTAACCACTCCTCTTCTTGAGCTGTATAAATTGGAGTCCATTGAGACAGTGGAGTTGGTATAAGAGCAGCTATATGCCCCACATATTCCTGTCTTCCTGATTCAGCAGCACGCTTAGCTGCACTATCTGCCATCCGATTCCCTTTGGTTACATCACCATCTCCTCTCAGATGCGCCCGACAATGTATAATACCGACTTCTTTCGGCTCCCACACTGCTTCCAATAGTTGTAGGATCTCAGCTGCGTATTTGATTTCTTTGCCTTCTGAATTCAATAGTCCTCTTTCTTTATACAAAGCTCCGTGGGCATGAGTGGTTAAAAACGCATACTTGGAGTCCGTGTAGATGTTCACTCTTAAACCTTCAGCCAATTGTAGCGCTCGTGTCAGTGCTATCAATTCTGCCTTTTGTGCTGATGTTCCTTTTGCCAGTGGCCGAGCTTCTATCACCTTGTCTATCGTTGTTACTGCATATCCTGCATAGCGGATCCCTTCTTTTACATAACTACTGCCGTCGGTGTAATATTGAACATCAGGGTTCTGGATGGGAAAATCACGAAGATCTGGTCTACTTGAAAATACTTCATCCATTACTTCCAAACAATCATGTTGACTTTCAGTAGGTTGTGGCAAAAGGGTAGCTGGATTTAAGGTATTTACAGTCTCTAAATGCACTCTTGGGTTTTCACACAACATTGCTTGATACTTGGTCATACGGCTGTTACTAAACCAATGATTTCCTTTGTAATCCAACAACGTCTGTACTGCATGTGGAACTCGTACATAAAGTTCTTGACCCAGAGTGAGTTTATCGGCTTCAGCTACTAGCAGGGCGGCTGCAGCTACAGCTCTTAGACAAGGTGGAAGTCCGCTGGCCACTGCATCCAGTTGCTTAGACATGTAGGCAACAGGTCTTTGCCATGATCCCAAGTACTGTGTCAATACTCCCACAGCCATTCTTCTTTGCTCATGTACATACAGGTAGAATGGCCGTGTGTGGTCAGGTAGACCTAATGCTGGGGCACTCATCAAAGCCCTCTTCACATCTTCGAATGCCGTTTGCTGTTCTTGAGTCCATAAGAAGGGGTCGTGCTCTGTACCTTTGATAGCTGCATACAGAGGTTTTGCCAGTATCGCGTAGCTGGGAATCCATATCCTACAGAAGCCTGCTGCCCCCAAGAATTCTCGCACTTGTCTTCTATTCCTGGGTATCGGTATTTGGCACACAGCTTCTTTTCTCTCTGGCCCCATAATTCTTTGACCTTCAGAGATATGGAATCCCAGATATTTGACAGTTGGCAAACACAACTGAGCCTTCCTTCTTGACACCTTGTATCCTGCCTTCCAGAGAATGTGTAGTAGATCGTGCGTTGCTTGCTGACATACTTCCTTTGTAACTGCTGCTATCAACAAGTCATCTACATATTGTAATAATACACACTCTCCTGGGATAGACTCGAAATCTAGTAGATCTTGACTTAGAGCTGAACCAAATAGGGTAGGTGAATTTTTAAACCCCTGGGGCAATCTTGTCCAGGTCATTTGGCGTTTCGAGCCCGTTACAGCATTTTCCCATTGGAAAGCGAAGATACATTGGCTTTCTGCGGCAATTCGGAGGCAAAAGAAGGCATCTTTGAGATCTAAGACTGTAAAGTAAGTAGCCCCGCCCGGAATTAAAGCAAGCAGGTTATATGGATTGGGCACGACTGGATGTATACTAACAACCGCATCATTGACTGCTCTCAAGTCCTGCACAGGTCGATACTCATCTGTACCGGGCTTTTGAACAGGCAGCAATGGGGTGTTCCAGGGGGAAGTACAGAATTTTAGGATACCATACCGTATGAACTTATCCAGATAAGATTGGATGTTCTTCTTAGCCTTCTGCGGAATATGATATTGTCTCAGGCTTACTGGATAAACCCCAAGTTTTAGTTCGATTTTAATAGGTGGAATATTGCGGGCCAGTCCTGGTGGGTTGTTCTCTGCCCAAACTCCTGGTATGTTAAATAAGGATTCATCACTCCTCGGGTTTTGGCTAGTCAACACTGTATAAAGTCGCCACTCTTCTTCCTTTGGTACGGACAATGTCATAATACCTGAGGGTCCATTAAACTTTAAGGATGTTGTTCCATTTGGTAGGAACGTAATCTGCGCTTGTAATTTGGATAGCATATCACGTCCCAGCAATTGGACTGGACACTCAGGCATATAAAGGAATTGATGTTTTACTACGTGGCCTCCCAATGTACAGAGTCGACTTTTAAGAACCGGTTTTTCAGCACTTCTTCCAGTTGCTCCTATTACAGTAATAGTTCTTCCAGATGGAGGAGCAACTTGATTAGTCACCACCGAATGTTCAGCACCAGTGTCGATCATGAACGCACTCCTTTTTCCCCCTATTGATACATCGACCATAGGCTCCGCTCGACCAAGGGGGATGGAGCCCGGTCGGTATCAATAGTCCTCCATGACCGTGTCAGCCAATCCCACAAAGTCCCTACCTTCTCTATCGCGGGACCTTTGCGCTGCTGGATAGTACCTATCTTCCCTTACACTTCCTCTGTTCCCATTACTCCCTCTATTACCATTACTCCCTCCGGGGCCTCCTCTACCTCTCGCTCTGCCTCTAAAGTTTCCGTAACCTGCCCTGGGTAAGTCTCTCTCATACTGCTCTCTTTGCGGACACTCGTTCCTCCAATGCCCTTCTTCCTTACAGTACGCGCACTGATTCCTACTCAAAGGCTCCCTATTCCATCTACCATCGCCTCTATCTGGGCCCCGTCTATCTACGCCTGCGATCGCTACCGCTAGCATATCTGCCTTTCTACGCATCTTGCGCTCTTCCTCTTTCTTACTTTCTGTTTCCCTATTCATATATACTTTGTTCGCTACCTCCATTAGTTGGGTGATAGACATACCTGCAAACCCTTCTAATTTCTGTAGCTTGCGCTTAATATCTCCGTAAGCTTGGCTGACAAAGGCAGCGTCTTCCGGATTAAAGGGGGTATACAAGCGGTATGCCTCCAATAATCGGTCATAAAAGACACTGGGCGCTTCATCACTTTTCTGAATCACCTCAACTGTCTTCGACATGTTAATAGCTTTCTTCCCTCCGGCTTTCATGCCAGCAATTATAGCATCTCTATAGGCTTTAAGTTGAGCCATATCTGCGCCATTTACATTCCAGTCAGGATCGGTGTTAGGGTAATGTGTTGCGGCCCATGCTGCCGGATTGGCTTGATTTAAAGCACGGGCTCTCTCCTCTAGCGCCTTAATGGCCGCTTGGTTAATCCTTGTCCTTTCCTCATTATTGAACAATGTCATTAATAACTGCTGGCAATCAGCCCATGTCGGGTTATGTGTCTGAACTATCGAGGTGAACAGATCGGTCATAGCTTGTGGTTTCTCAGTGTACGAGGAATTGTGGGTCTTCCAATTCAAGAGATCGGTAGTCGTGAACGGGACATATACGAAGACTGGGTCAGCATGTGCCATTTGACCTGCGGCATCGATATAGGCTGACCCAGGATTCAGACGAAGAGGCATCTGATAATGTTTTAATTGTTGGGTACCGGTCAGTTGTCGGGTTAGTATGGGGCTACGTGGAGGGGCGTCAGTTAAAGGTTCCGGTCGAGAGGTAATAGGGCATGAGGATGTGGGAACTTGATTTTGGGAAAAGTTAGTGAATAGTATACTCCGAGCCGAGCTAGAAGAAGCTTGACCGGAAGTTTGAAGTGGCGCCAAATCAGGATATTCAAATCTAATGGGGGTTGGTCCTGGTTCCGGAAGGGGAGTTTTAATACGAGGGGGGGTGGATTCTGTACTGGAGGAGGAAGCGGAAGTGGATGGGGGCAATAGGGGAAGGGGTGCAGAGCTTCCTGCATTCGCGTCACTTCCTCTTAAAGGAAAGTAAGGGGCGGCAAAGGGATCTCGGACTCAGGGGGCGTGTCCAAAATGGGCCTAACACCAGTCCTAGTGGACAAACAAGTCCTGGCCACCATGAGGCGACATTGCTCCTCGTGGCATATCCGAATCCATTTTGGCGAGTCGTTTACGGCCTGCCCCCAACAATCAATGTATGGAAACTGTCCGTAAAGTTCAGGCCTACCTGACACAGCCACGTGTACACGCTGTACCAGGGTTGGATCCAAACTGCCACGCGGCGGCCATGCCGCAACCAAAGTAGGCCACTCCCTAGTGCACAAAGTGACCAAACGTACAGGAGACATTTTAACCCCAAAATCACATGTTTTGAATCCCTTTTTAAAATTCTTTACCATACAACCTAAGGGATCCGAAATCGTTGACTCTGACGCGCCCATACTTATCAATGGAACGTCGTTGACAACGAATACTATGCACGCGTTCTTATTCAACAGTCACACCCGTTTCCTCTGGCAACAGCACCACGTGGTACAGTTACCGAGTGAAACGTACACAATAACACAATAATCACTCAGGGAATTCCCGTACACACACAGCTGTTACACCAGTCACTAAATAATCAATATTATGCCCTTTGGCGAAACTATACAGTCACCCACGCTATAATTCTCTATATATGAATTACCCGTCTATAACACACCCCAGTAACATCGTCTTTTACTAGTATCGGTTACAGTACGGTTAGCATAGGTCAAAGCACAATTTAAGGTCACAATACAATTATTAGTGGTTACGGTGTTAAACATGCAATAGACGACAATGATTAGTACTTATATACAGTGTCAGTAAATATACAGGGTTATGGTACCGTGCACTATGATACAGCAACACACTATTAACACTCTCGCTAGACGGCTGAGCTCGCGCTATCTAACAAGATATACACTTTACTAACAATCTTTAACACATTTACAATCCCAACTAAACTATTGGCCAGTACCTTGAATGGACTACCTAAAACTATATACACCCGTTTTGGTTAGCCACACTGCCCAAACACCACATATAGCGAACTAGAGGGCGAAATTTACAAAATTGCCCTTCTAGTCTATTTACTCTATCAAAAGTCTAGTGGGTTCCAAATTTACACGCCTTCCCACTTAGCCAAGATAGGTTGAGAGCTAGCGAACCGAATTTACACAGGCGCCGCTTAGTCTCCCGGTCCCTCCGACCTAGCGAACGTAATATACACCCTAGAACGCTAGTCTAGACAAGACACCGGTGTCCGGCTAGGGCTATTTACACAGGACCCCGCCTGACTAACCAGATCAAACGGTCTTACTAAAGAGCGTTCGATCGAGCGGTGCGCCTTCGCTCCTTCCCTCCGACAGAGGGGGCAGATTCCATACACAGATTTAAACCCCTTTTGGGCCTACCGCACAATCGGTATACCCCTAGTGGGTCTGCCGTCTAAAACAGCAGTTGTCTTACCTCCTCGTTCCTGAACCTGAGTTCACACTCATCGACGGGGACACCCCAGCACTTCTTACGTAGAGGCCGATGATCTCCTGGACAACAGACCAGTGGCGCCGAGACGAAGGGAGGTCCACGCAGAAGTTCAGGGGTGCAGCCGTAGAGAACGTGGGCAAAGATAGACCGTCTCACGCCTCTGCCTCTCAGCTACCGTTGAACGATGAGCTTCCCGGCCAATGCACCAAATGATACCGGAGAAACTGACGGAAGCAAAGCACAGAGGGATGGACACAGGTTTCTTCAGGAAGGAAGAGATTCTTTATTGGATCACCGATCGGGACTCAGAGGGACTAATGTCACCAAAAATACAGCAAGTTCTGAGCCCTGAACAATAGTGCAGGCTCCCTATATAGGCACATAACTCCTCCCATATTAAGCTCCACCCGCACATTCTCTTGACCAATCATTACAAATAAGAATTAACTTCCTGCTTGACCGCATGGCTTGTCCAGCACAATGGAGGAGGGGAATACTACATCCTGTATTCTTGCACATGCTCCGTACACTACTGATCGTATCTTGCCTCGTGCAACCAACTGATCGATACGTCAGCATATGCACGTACACATGCCACGTGGTAATCTCGGCCTACTAAATTTATTTTTACCGAGATTCCACCACAGAACTAAATCCCCATATTTATTCTCAGATAGGCATTTTAGTAGCCTTCTTTGTATTATATATTGTTTTGTAGTCTGAGTGCGCTGCAACTATTTATTGTTTTATGTATGAAGTTTGGTCACTGCGGCAGCACCTTTCATACAAAATGCAGGTCTTGGGAGTGCCCCCTATCCTTTTTCTGTATACATTATATTTGGAACCCAGACCAGATTCCTTAGGGGTTAAGCACCCCGCCCAGGCCCCCCAACTTCAGAGGCTCCTTTAGAGGTGGCCACAGGTGTGTATATATAGGAGGAGTTTCTCAGTAGTCTAGTCGCTTTTATTATTTTCTCTAGTCAGCACAGATATCATCTGCTATAGTGAGTATACTCTTTTTAGCACTAACACATTATTTGTTTAGTTTTAACACTGTTTTTAATTGCTTTCATCACTCATTTTTGTATACTCACTATGCTCTTATCAGGATTTAATTTAACACTTGTAATTTTCAACACTAGTACTATTTAATTTGTTCCCCCACATTTTTAGTGTAGGACCCACCAATATTGGGGTACTTTGAAAGTAGTGGTGGGCTTAACAACATATGGCCATATGGTGGAACTAAATCCCCATATTTATTCTCAGATAGGCATTTTAGTAGCCTTCTTTGTATTATATATTGTTTTGTAGTCTGAGTGCGCTGCAACTATTTATTGTTTCATATTAGAAGGCAACACACCATAGAATAAGAGGGGTTTCCTCTTGATATCCCTCAGTTTACAGAGAACACAACTTGCAAAGGAGAAAGGTTGCTCCTACTTGAAAATGGAGTATTCCAAAATATTTATCAGAGGTAAAGTACTTAATAAAACATAAAAAATAAAAATTTTAAAAGGATATGATATAAAAGTCTTAAAAGGAACATCCAAACTGGATAAGATTAGACGTTCTTGTAATTCCAGAGGTCATGCAAAACAAAGAAGAGAGGCTCCAATGGTACAGTATATAATAAGGTATGTATATAGTACTGTATGGGTTTAATTTACTAGAGCTATGTCCAGCTCTGGTGTGTATAGCGTGAAGTGGAACGATCCCCACTCCTAGGATGTGTGGTAGATAATTTTTCCAAATTTTTCAATGTTGACAATTCCAAACCGAGAAAGTAAAAAATTATAAATCTAGTGCTCACTATCAGATAAATTAAAAATATCCTGTAGAGGAGATGTACTCATTTCTTTGAGCAGACTTACTGCTCAATGAATAGGGTGTTGGTGGTACATTCCCCACCTAGGATTCTTTAGTCCTCACTTGGGATGCTGAAATCAGGATGCCAGGTATAGAGTATTAAATTCCTTTATTCGTACAAAAATATATAAAATATCTACAACGCGTTTCGCCTTGCAAGGCTTTATCAAGTAGATAAAATCAAATAACCTGAAAGACGTCAATGCAATGCATCTCTATGAGGAGATGCAGATTGGTGCGATGATGCGCAGTGTTTTGCCACACATGCGCAATAGTCTTCCAATGCTTTCCTATGGGAATTAAATTGGCTCTGACTGAGATCATCCAGTTGTTAGCCAAAGTAAAGAGCACACTCTTGTTACTTCAAAATAAGCACAACAACATTTTTTTTACTGCTGTGCAATAACATACATTCACAATTTCTGTCCAATTTACGAAATTTTCCTTAATATGTCAAGGTAGTTTTACTGAAACATCGATTATATGCAAATGCAGGTCTTACAATAAATCCGCTCTAGTTTATTTTAAAGCCTTATGAGTGCTTTCTTTCACGTGATAGTTTTCAGTTGTTTTTTCCCCCTGCTTTCACATCTACATACTATGCTGGCACGATGAATTATGAAAACAATATCAAAACACAAAAAGTAAAATTTGTGTTTACAAAAGATTATATAGAACTTAACTACAGCTTCCCTCGGCAACCTTACCACACAGATGCCCAAACAGGAATGTACAAAAAAACGTGAGGATACAGCTGTTGTGACCTAAAATCCAACACAGTGTAATAAAGTATTAGGCATGTATATAAACACGCTACTGGAAGCACTCACAGAATGGAAAAAGGCCAAATCACCTTAAAGATGCCACCCCTAGTCCTTTAGGAGGGTTCACTAGAAATCAATCTCACTTCTTGGGATGCATTATGAGGCTGGTATAGAATTTTTTTTTTTTTTCAGGGCTGCTTTTCATTCCCAGTCCGGTCCTGGACAGATGTACTGTAGTCTTACATCAAATGATACAAGACAAAGAAGCCCTCTATCACCACACTTATTTTTTGGTTTTGGCAGGCTGTATACACAAGAATGTGAAGGTTTTTTTCCCCCTCTTTGGAAGGCTGGAGTCGTCCAAACACCCCCCCCCAAAAAAAAAAAACTAGCGGCTTATATTTTGAGAGTGTCAAAGCAAGCTCTTAACACTTGCTTGTTTACACAATATTGGGCACCATTACAACAGTGTTTCCTCACTAAGATGGCCTGACTTGTTCAACTGGCCTGTTTTTAGAAAGGATCATAAAACAAAAAAAACAAAAACACACAAAACTATCCAATGGATGACTAGAGAAAGTAAATATTGATACCCAAAATGTGTACATGATAGCCCTGTGATCTTTACTGGCTGGTATTTGCCATAAAATGAGTTAATTACCTAAAGCCATGCTCTTGTTTATACCAGTCAATTCTACCAACCAAAAAAACCTTTACATGAAGTGTAATCATTTTACAGTAGGAATAAAAAAAAAAGTCTTGAATATCCAAGACTGCTATTCTATGTGAAATAATTGGAGGCATTGCTGTCCTTAATTGTAATAACACCACACATTTGTAGTGTGTGAATACAGAAGATGTACATTGCTGCTCTGGTAAACTACATCTCTTGTAGCCATTTAAAGTCATATCTGCAGTGACAAAGACTTTTCAAAATGTTTAAAAGTGATACACAAATGAAAATGGAGGAGCCACCTGTAGAATGTGCCTGTTTCCACCATAGGCTTCTAAGTCAATTGCCCCACCGTATACAAATAGATGGATAAATATGACTTTAGGTGTATTTGTATAGTAAACATTGCCATGTTGGTGGTTGCGTGGCAATGACAGGGTGTGGTTTAGTTGTGAAATTGTGATCATGCATAAAACTGGGTGGTGGGCAAAATGACCCTTTTAGGGTTTATAGGTGGCTGAATTGCAATTTGTGACTGGATGGAAGTATGTAAGTTGTGTGAATGTTTATTAGGTAGGTGAGGAAGTTGCGACAGGGATGATAGGAGCAAGCGATTTGAAAGTGAGGCAAATAGGTTACAAGGTGAATATGAAAGTTGTGTGGCAGGATGTGCAATTGTGACAAACTGCGTCCAATTAAAGGGACACTAAAACTACTTAAAGGACCACTATAGGCACCCAGACCACTTCAGCTTAACAGAGTGGTCTGGGTGCCTGCTCCAGCTAGGTTTAACCCCTTTTTTCTATAAACTTAGTCTCTCTGAAACTGCTATGTTTATATTAGCGTTAATCCAGCCTCTAGTGGCTGTCTCATTGACATCTGCTATAGGCGCTTCTTACTGAAAGTCACAGTGAGAAGACGCCAGCGTTCATAGGATAGTGCATGCTTTCCTATGAGACTGGCTGAACGCATGCATGACTTGCTGCGCATGCAGCCGAGGAGGAGAGTCTCCTGCCCGGCGCTGGAGAAAGGCAAGTTTAACCCCTTCCAACCCCTAGAGCCTGGCAGGAGGGGGACGGCACCCTCAGGGCACTCTAGTGGTCCTTTAACCTTCATGAAGTAGTGGTTGTGCATGGTCTGTCAGGGTTATGCACTAAAGTAAAAAAATTCAGAGAATTGGTCAGTATATGACTAGTTCTCCTATTCAGCTGTGCTTACAACTCTGCTACTTTGTCCTGAGTTTTGACAGTCACTTTGAGTTTTCACTTTAGTGACTACGCTTGCATGCTCCTTTTCTCTGGCAATTTAAAGGTCTTAATGCATTTAGCAGATATCCATGCTTGATGCAAAAATATGAACGAATCACAGATATGTATATGATTAATTGCTTCTTTATGAGGCATTACATTGGCAGAGAACACTCAATACATTTGTTTTTCCTTTGGACTTCCCATTTTAAAGAAAGTGGTGATTTGGGCTATAAATGAAATTACCTACAAATAGTGATGTCCCAAATGGTTTGCCGCAGACTCATCATTGAGTAAACTTTGACCCTGTACCTCACAGTCAGCAGACACATTCCAGCCAATCAGCAGCAGACCCTCCCTCCCACCTCCTGGACATAATCCATTGTGAAGCTGCATTCTTAGTGAGCTGTCCAGGAGGAGGGAGGGTCTGCTGCTGATTGGCTGGAATGTGTCTGCTGACTGTGAGGTACAGGGTCAGAGTTTACTCAATGATTAGTCCGCAGCAAACCGTTCGGGACATCACTACCTACAAATTATATAAAGCAGAGTATTAATTTTTGCAAGAGTATATTTGTGGTATGTTTGAATGTAGTGATGTAGTTTTGCAGAGTGCAGACAGAAGGGTTTGTAGATTGCGTTTGATCCCCATTCATTTATCTTTTGCTCAGATTTGTTCTGGTCGTGCATTTGTGACCCTCTTCCCTGTTCCTCTTCTCATACCAACCCCCACACTTCGTTTTCTACTCCTACTCCCTTCCTTTCCCATAGAAAGGTCTCCCTAATACACAAACCCAAGCATGCACACCTTCGCTCTTCATACACTGCTATTGAGGTTGCAAGAGCAGTTACAGGCAGACCAAAAAAAATAAATAAAAAGAAAGTCATGCATGCTCCTGTAATTCAGGGTCTGTTGATTTTGCCCAAGCACATCATTTACCCCTAGAAATGCGATAATGGTGATATAGGGCCCACCAATAGTTGCCAGTGCCATCCCTCTCCTCCATGCCACCCAGAGGCTGTGGCCTTGTGAAATTCAGTACAGCCCATATTGTTTGAGACCTCTATACATTCCTTGACCATTTATTAACAAGCCGCTAAAAAGGTTCCTTTTTACACTTCATGGGCATCCTCCATTAAGACTTTACATCAAATGCATATTAGTGTTGCTCTAATGGAATTCATTTCACAAGTTTATGCAAATTCCCAAAATCCTTTCAGTACCTAGTAGTATGGTCTCCATTACACCAGTCTTAGAGGGACACCGTAGGCACTGTATCTGCTTCATCTCATTAAACTGGTTATAGTGTCTGGAGTCTACCAGTCCTCTTCTATCAGCATTAAACAGTTTTTAAAGCTTTAATGCTAAACAAGAGTCCCCGGCAAGCCATCCCCTCTGTGCTGCTTTGGCTAATAAGGAAGTATAAGCCTGAGCAGAAATGGACAGCTGTGATTGGCTGAGTGTCAGCTGACTGCTTTTAGCCTGTCAGAGTTCCAACTGACAGTATGAATGGGTCTGACAACAAGGAAGTGTCTAATCTCTGCCTTAGCTACACATACAGAAGGGGCCGGACTGTGGGTGGCCAGGGACTCTTATTTTGTGGCAAACTGCATGAACATGGTGCAACACTGAATGGAGGGACAGTGCCAGAGCACTCCAGGCACTATAACCAATTCAAAGAGATGAAATGCATAGTGACTACAGTGTCAAGACTGTTAGAGGGGATGCCAGTTAGATAAGTTCTTTACAGGAACCCAATGAGGAGTTAGATTCCTAAATATGTAAGAAGAAACCTTCACTTGAATGCATCTTCATTCATTTCTGCAGAAAGCAAATCTACCAATGTTTGCAATAAGAGTGCCACTAGTTTAAACTAAAGCCTCACCATTAGTAGAAGATACTATAGCAAAGATCAAAGAAAATCAGTTAAAAAAAAAAAGTGATGTTCTACTTGCATACCTCTGTCACAAAAATTAATAAAACCCAGACAATTCTTTGATAATGCCAATACGTTTAATTGAGCATGGTGTCATACAGAACGTCTTGAAAGTAATTTTCTAGGGATGGAAGTTTGTCCTGACATTGTTACAGTTTTACTTCACAGGGCATTGGCTCTCCAGCTAGGCCTTTCAGCAGATTATTTACGGTCAGGACAGACATTGCATTTCTTGCATCGAGCGTGGCACTTCCAATATGGGGTAAAATCACTGTGAAGAACAGAACATGTTAATCATAAACTGGAGATGTGATGTGTACTTTGCACAAGTGCATGCAATGGTTTCTAATCCATCATTACAATGTCTGTAGAGGAAAGGCTTTCCACCTTCTTGACCTGAAGTTATTGCTTACCTAACCAGAAGAACTAAAACTTCCAACATTAAAATATATTATATATTAATGGATTTTATTTTACAGGAGTTGTCCTACTGTTTCTTCAAATACCAGCAATGTCCACCTAATCCCCTGCAGCTTTTAAGTTAACTAAAATTTATTTTTAAATTAAAATGTACACAAGTTTCCATAAGCTAGTGGATGGACTGTTGCAGAGTTGGTTATAAATCCCTCCTCCTAGAACACTTTGAAAGAAACCATACAAAGTTTATGAATATAAAATAACATACCACAGTTTTTCAGGCTGAGTAGGGGATGATCTGTTGGAATAGGTTCAGGAGTTGTAACATCCAGGCCAGCAGCGGCAATCTGCCCACTTGTCAAGGCATCATGAAGATCTTCTTGGTTTACTACAGGACCTCTGGGAAGGAAGGATAGACCAGATACTCAGATTTAGACATTACAAACCTTCATGTTTATATACATATGTTATTTACAATATTTGATACAAGTACTACAGAACTGATTACATTGGTGTGCAAGACATAGGGAAAATATATAATTTCTAGAGTGAAATATGCTATGGGGATGGTGTGTGCTCAGGATCTTGTAGACCCCTCACTAGTAGAGTATGGCTGGTTAATAGTTTCCTTGGGACCAGTAAAATTAGTGTCAAAGCCAGATTTACGTTGACTGTATTAGAACCAGAAGGCCCTATTGGTCTTAAGGCAAGGTGATAGAGCATCCTATATAGCTAGGGGTTTCAACCCCACTAACCTACTATTCATTACCCTCCATAGTAAAAGGTCATGGGGTAAACAGAAGGGTCAGTTGTCAGACTCCTACCAATGCTGCAGGCGATAACTTTCTAAATAACAGAACAAAAACACAGCTAACATTTAAAAATGGAAAATTAAGCTTGCAAAAAAAAAACCTTAGAGGTCCCTAAAGCTACATCTAAATGTTCCCACAGACATCCAACATGCTAGTCACAACTCAAGCACAGCAAGATGTTGATTGGCAAGTTTATTTGGACTAAAATATCTGTTTATTCCAAGCATAGAAAAATTAACCAATTAAAGTGTTACATATTTAAACATGCAACTACATAGTACCATAAACTAGAAGTCTGTATAACTGGTGGATAAATAAGGTATCTTTACAATTGATTACTTGGTAGGAACACCTGGTAACCACTTGGCAAGGCATAGATTTTGGGTAGAAGTGCTTTATTTTATCCTTACAGTGTTCATTTGATGGGGAGGAGGGAGAGGTTAAAGCCAAGAGATTTTGCTCCCCTCCTTTTGTGTCAAGTCTGGTTAGCTACACCTACTAGAAGAACTGAAACACATATTGGCCATTTTGAGCAGTTCTCTTTAGAAAGACTGATGTGGCTCATCTAATAGCTACCTATTAGAGTGCAATCTATCCAGTACTCATAACATCTGACTTGCGGTCTCACAGACAGCTGTAGAATTGCCTGGAGCCCAAACATTTATAAGAGATTTGGTCTGACAGCTTCAACGTAATCAACATGTGGATTTCAGGACTTTGGCTGTGACTGTTGCAAGTGCTTTTTACCAACATTCCCTCAACCTTTTATCTTCCATCTGAAATGGTACTGATAGATCAGTTTTCTTTGTTATTATTGAAATCTCTTTACCAAAACCATGGACCGTGTCATCTACCTTCACCAATCACTAGATGGTTTCTGTACTTCGTTTGTGGTCATTTAAATGGTGTATTTTTTGCAATTTGTAACTAGACTACTGATCCTAGTTTTTATGGCAAGTTTGCCCATTCATGCAGGTGCCATCACCATTATGCATTAAACCCAACAAATGAACTAGTTTTAACTGCCCATGTTATCCTGCAAAGTCACAAGTGAAGACCAGTCCATTATTTGCCTTTTTATTAGATGAGCATACACCATGGGCAAAGATACAATAATCTCTACAATGCAGTTTACAAAGCCACAAGTACCCAATAGAAGCTTCATAGTACTGGAAAAGAGGTTATGAAGCCATGCCAGTCTGGGATGTCTATACAAGACATTTCCCTTGACAAGGAGACTAAAATAGACTTACTACTACAGAAGGGCCAGAGAATAGAAAAAGGAAAAATCCTCAACCCCATAGTGTTTCAATATTTAGTTTGAGCAAAGACTTACCGACTTGTGTTGATGAGTATAGCTGTCTTTTTCATTCTCCGAAAGAAGTCTTTATTGCAGAGCCCTTCAGTCTCAGGGGTAAGGCAGCAATTCACAATGACAAAGTCTGAATCTTCTGCAATCTTCTCATTAGAGACTAAAGATGGGAAGAACAAACCCAAAATCTATCAGCCATTTGGAGAATCAGTTAAAGCAGTACCTACTCAAAGAATGCAGGCATCTCTAGCTAGTTGTCCAATACTGAACAGTTATTGCCACTGGAATATTGCCTTACAAAGAGCAATGTAAATTAATGTTGGGTTACAGTAAGCCAGATAAGGAAAGAATAGCTATACACGCATCTCATCTGCAGAGGGTTACTGAGCATTGGAGAAGACTGTTCAGTTTTGATTTTTCAACACTGGACACAAACATTACATATTTCAAGGAGTCAAAAATGACAATGCTTCTAATTCCACCTATACAGTCATTGCCACAGTAAAACATGCTACATGATCATTGGGAATAGACGGGATAGTAGCCATCCTGAAAAATAGCATTGATTTAATAGTCAATGGTGAAGTCAGGAGAAAACATCTGTTATTGAAGAACTTTGCAAGGTGAGAATTATTTCAGTTAGAGCGGTCAGTAATATGAAGTGAGTTTAGGATTGATGGACAACATTTCTGGACTTCAAAAATCTCCAAGTCAGTTTCCATTTTAGCTAGTTTGACATGAAATTTGAAATTCTCTTAACTTCAAATTGTTTACCTGCAAGTATCCCCACTCACGACTGTTTAGTCAAGGTCGTCTTGCAGCTTTCAAACAGCACTGAGGAATGTCAGGCAGTGGATATATTTGATCCCATTTATGTGCACAGACATAGCCAATTCAAGGCCTCCCATTGGTTTAAATTAGAATTTGCAAGAAAGCACACAGAAACAGTATGCATGCTGATTTGTTTAAAGGGATAGTTTGAAGTACTCTTTTTAAAGCCAAATTCTAGTAGGATTAAACAATCATTTTGACTTGACCAATTGAAAGGAGACAATAAGGCTCATATATGCAAACCAACCTCACTTGCCATAATATACCTACTAGTCAGAAAGAACCCAGAGGATTGATCATTCTTTGCCCAGCACATAGCAGGGACTTCGATTTAGGGGTAAAGATAACCCCCATATAATCAAATTTGGCACTCAGCCGAGATATTGCTAAATCAGAATGAGAAATGCTTCTCGTATTGTGAAGACGGGAAGCAGCATGATCCAGATAAGTAGCAAACTACAAAGATATTCTGACTAGTTACTACAGAATGGCATCCAGGGGACCTAAGCCCAATCATCATAACTAGATCCCACTATGGTTGTGATCCCATAATACTCCTCCCCATGTAAGATTATAGCATTATGCTTACCATATTCAGCATTTATCTCCTTGGCATTGTCCGGTATTTCCTGGAAATCTGTGTATAGAAACCTTTTCACACCAAATGGGACAAGGCGACGTGCTACAGCTAATCCTATAGGAAAAAAAAACTACAAGTTAAAAATGCAGTTTACAGAATAGTATTACATTTATATAGCTATAGCAAACATTGCAGCTGTCCATATTAAAGTTTTATTTTGACATTATGCAGTGCTCCATAGGATGCAACATTAGATACTATATTCAGACCAACATTTGACAAACTTAATTGCAGGAGAGGATTATGGGAGCTATAAAAAAAAATATATATATATGCAGTATCTTATTGTGGGACAGTGGGGGGGGAGGGTAGGGGAATTGGAGATATTTGCATTTGTAACTGTGAAGGGTGCCTGTCAGGCATTGTTAAAGCCCATTCACTTGCTCGGAGCAATAGGTCATAACTAGAAACATAAAACAAAAACTGTTAAGTCCGGTGCGGTTTGTGAACTGCTGGGAGGTCTTCAGCACACCGGCTTGTTGCAGGACTCCCTCTTTGGGCTGCTGGTATTAATGGAGTGACCCTCTCTGGGTCCCAGGATGTCATGTCGACTGGGTTGCAGTCTCAGTGGCTGTTTGTTACTCCCAGTTGGAGCAGGATGCTCGGTATTTCAGAGGCCTCCCGGACTTTCACCGTTCCCATTTGCTGGGTAGTGAGTAGGCAGCGAGGTGTACCCCATTTGTATGGCTTTTGCTTGCCGCTAGTGCCTGAGTTAGTGGACACAGGGATCTTTGCCATTCCACGTGGCCTTAGATAAATCCAGGCAGAGAGATCATGATCCTTGAATCGTAATGTGTCGGACTGCTACCATAAAGGCTGTGAGATCTTGCCCCTGTTTAAACTGGAGGATTATGTTGGTTTGGTCGTATTCTTGTAGCGGGTCCAGTTATATGGTGCCATCCGTCTAGTGTCAGCCTTGCTTGTTTGGCAGCGAAGAGCTTGGTAAGCAGTTGGCGGATGAAGTGCAGGAACTCTGCCATCTCCATGGTATCAGGAAGGCCGCAGACCTTGATATTCTTCAATCTCCGCTGGTCCTCGAGAGCTGCAATGTGTTCATCGGAGCGGGCTTGTTGAGTTTGGCTAAAGACTGCTCCAGGGTCGCAATGCGGGTCTCATGCGCTTTGAGACCCGAATGGAGGTCGGTCTGGCTTGCTTTTCTTATTTTTACTGTGGCTGTGGAGGGTTCTGTTTTTTTTAGTGGTGATTTGTTTGTCTTTGTGGTGCCGTTTTGCTCTGAGCTGCAGTGATGCGAGTCTTGCTAGTATGGCTGTGCGCTCTGCTCCCTTCCCTATTTTAATAGTACTAGGACCCCGTTATCACCGAGATATGGATCTTGTTTGATTAGTTTGTGAAAGGATGTTTTAAAGTAGCAGCATTTATTTTCCAGAATAAGCTTGGGCCAATATACATTACATGAACTTTCATAAAAAGCTGAGCACTAAAGGCAACACATCTAGACTGCCAGTGTTTGTGGTCACTGTATTGATATAGACAAGTTACTTGAGATGTACAGTTTGTTAGAACAGATCTACCCATCAAAATAGCAACTATATTTACCAATTCTGCCCAAGCCGATGATTCCTACAGTGCTGTTAGAAAGGCCTGCTCCACACAGCCACATTGGGGACCACGTTTTCCATCCTCCACTTTAAAAACAAAAGTCAATTGAAGTCAGTCATTGTTATGGATGAGATTCTTTGTATACATGAGCATTTTCTACAATGCATTAGAGAGACCAGTGCATCAGTTTTAAGTTGTGAGCAGCCATAGTGAACAAATATTTGTTATAGAAGATAGTTATGAGAAATAATGTGTACAAAGCAAACTAGACCTGCTGTGAACCACACGAGAGTTCACACTGCACTCAGGTTCCACAATGTACTCGCCATCCACCCAAGAGGTGCTCTAGGAATATCGCAGACACCACTATCTGCCCAAATCTAGTAAGTAGAACAAAAACTACATGCAACACTCCAAGGCTAGGGATGAATAGTTTATTAGAGGGAAAGCCTCAAATCCCTCCTCTGTTAGATGCTCACCCAGACTCCCAAAAAAAAAAAAGTGTAAAAACCCACTTCATAAAACTGTTAATAGCTCCTGACTGATTCCTCTTCTGCAACTGTCACTAGTCTAATACTATCCTTACCTTTTTGTGTCATTTTACCCCACTCCCTCTAGCATGTAAGCTCATTGAGCTGGGCCCTCAACCCCTCTGTTCCTGTGTGTCCAACTTGTCTGGTTACAACTAAAGCGCTGCAGAATTTGATGGCACTCTATAAATATAAAAAAAAATGCGTGATTAAGGCTCCATAAAGCCAAATCACATTGCACCTCTTTGTGATGAAACTTGTTTTATTCTACTTGCCAGGATGTGAACCACAATCTGTTTAGGGAAGTGGAAATTACACCAAGCACCATAACCCCTTTACTAATCTGAAGTAGTCAGTCTAGAAGTCTGTTTCATAGTAAGATGCTGCACATACTGAAGTTTAACCCTCAGGTGAGATTTACTGACATCATTGGGATGTTGTTACCAGTCTAGAACAAAAGTTCCAGACGAGCTAGTGTCAATTCTATACATTGAGCCAATATTCCTAGTAGGGGTAGGGTTTGTCTAAAGTATGCATGGCTAGAATTATTTTTCTACAACAATCTAGTTTTGATACAATTGTCAGTGAAATTAGTTTCAACTCCAAATTGAGCTATATGTAACTCGTTTATATTCTGCTAAGGTACATCTTCCTGATTCAGGAAGTCATTCTAGGATTCCACTAAACTTAAAACCTCCAGTGTGAGTTGCACTTAATTAAGTATTGCATACTTAACGTTGCCACAGTAGATCTTTCTTGCAAGAAAGGAGGTACCATTATGAAATGAGTTGCTTTCAGTGCCCCCACTTGAGTACATAAGGGACAAGGGTGGGCTGTTTGCTGTATGTATTAAGCCATCTAATTATACACGTGTTATGTAGTGTGTATTAGGCAGAGTCAATGTGGGAAGACTAACTTGACAAAAGCATCACGTTCATAACAGTACTTAAGATTTACTACTTTAATGCATAATCAGGAGTTCCATTTACATGTTCCAAATTTGATTACTCACTTTTTAACCTCTTCTATTGCTTCTGGAAGGCGACGGCAAGTAGTCAACAGCAATGCTACAGTAAGCTCTGCTGTAGCTTCAGTCGAAACATTTGGTGTGTTGCTCACACGGATTCCTCTACAAAATAAAGGTCACTTTGTTCTATGCCATTGACATGAGCACCACATGTTTGTTTGAGGTCTGAGCAGAAACACATTTACTTTATTGATCAAGCCTGATAAGTGTCAATTGTAATGACCAAAGAACTGTCAAATTCAGAATTGGTAGAGTTCTCCACATCAGCCATGCCTTTTGTGGAGTAGTTTAACCTTAAGTTTGAAGAATCCTGCATGAGTTGTATAAAAACCGCATAATATAAAAAGCTGTTTACACTGAACCCAATGTCACATTTGCCTACACCAGTCTAGTATCATGCAGAATGTTTAACACTGTCTGATTGAATCACATCACTTACATGTATTGTCTGTGTAAATGTTATACATACAAGGTATATTTCTGTACTAAGGAATTTCTTTCAAAAAACCCCTATCAGAGTTTGATGCTGGATTTAAAGGACCACTATAATACTATCGTACCCTGAGGGTGCCCCCACTCCCATGGCTCTGAAGGGGAGGAAGGGGTTTATCCCTTTTTTCCAGTGCCGGGCTCCCTCCCTCTTCTGACATCCCTGGCTGAATGCGCGCAGCCAGTCTCATAAGAAAGCATTCTCTATGCTTTCCTATGGACGCTGGCGTCTTCTCCGTGAAAAGCGCCTCTCGTGGCTGGATTAACCCATAGGTTAACATAGCAGTTTCTCTGAAACTGCTATATTTACATCAGGCAGGGTTAACCTTAGATGGACCTGGCACCCAGACCACTTCATTAAGCTGAAGTGGTCTGGGTGCCTATAGTGGTCCTTTAAGTTTGACATGCAGTAACCAAGGGTATGCTATGCTGCCCAATAAGAGTTAGTGTTTCCTGCCAGACTTAATACAAAAATAGAGTTACATTATGTTTTAGACACCACATTATGGTCCATTCAGCTTTATGGAGTCAATACTCAGTTGATGCTTGTAATAACAAAGGTATCCATATTATCTCCAAAAAGACTTTTCATTCAGCAGTATCTAGGATTACATAAAAGACAAAAAGGTTTGTCCTCTTCTGTACTTAACCCATTAAGCTTTCTCCTCTATCCACCATTTCATGCTCTGAATTCTCAGTTTAGTAATTGGCACTGCATGTAATAGTTGGTTTCACATTGAAGGCAAGAGTAGCAAACATGAATGTATAGCCAACTTAGAGAGTCTCTAGTTTGGTTATTTTGGCCTCAAGGGAAACCTATATAGTGACAACCATAACAACTACAGCTTATTGAATTTGTTCTGGCGAGAGGAATCATTACCCTCAGGCTTTTTGCTGTAAACACTATTTTCAGAGGAAATGCACTTGCAGTGTTTACATTACAGCCTAGTGATAACTGCACTGGCCACTCCTCAGATGGCTGCCAGAGGTGCTTCCTGGGCAGTGCTGCACATTGAGCCGCACTGTCATCTCCCTCTGCATGCAGACACTAAACGTTCCTCATAAGATGTGCATTGATTTAATTCATCAATTAAGAGATGCAGATTGGCCAGGCCTGTGTTTGACCTGTGCTGGCTCTGCCCCTGATCATCTCAGCTAATCCTCTGGATAAGATTGTGGTTCGTTCAGACCACCACCACTTCTGTCAACCAATGAGGCAGAGGCAGCAGCAGACTGGAATAAGGGCAGGATTATGCTATATTTAGGAGGGCAGTGGGGACCAGACTAAGTTTAAACACTATAGGATCAGGAATCCATGATTGTGTTCCTGAAACCCCTTAAGGACACATGATGTGTGACATTTCATGATTCCCTTTTATTCCAGAAGTCTTGTCCTTAAGGGGTTAAATTTGAAATAACACTGGTCTTAAAATTTTTCTACAATTTTGTATTATTCCATATGCCACCCCAACATCTTCAATAAAAAAAAATCCTTAATCAGCACCAGATGATGCTCCCTGGCAGTGCTCAGCACAACCTCATGCTATAAAGAATCTTTTAGATGGCTCAGAGCATGCAAGGGATGAAAAACAAAAAAAAACACTATCTAAACTTCCCCATTAGTGCAGACTGTTCAGAGCGCTCATATTTTGTGATCAGACAAGTTCTACATGTGAAAAAAAGGTATAAACAATATACCAGCAAGTGGAGCGCTATATTGAATATATATAT
>OW240916.1:92909232-92929027 GCA_933207985.1 Pelobates cultripes | reverse complement strand
CATCAAAATGCACGGGAGGAGATAGGGAGATAGTAGGTGCCTTGTGTACTATAGCTGGAGCTACTCAAGGTGGAGGTGAGGACGCAGGTTGCAGATGCGCTGTTCGGGTAAGAAGCGTACTGAAGGCCTGGGAAAATTGATCCATGCGGTGATCATTATCCTCCAGTTTCCTTTCACAAGCAGCTATGTGCTTACACAATTCTACAGGATCTATGGCCCTGTCGTAATGTCAGGATTACAGAATGATCCAGCACGTAGAATTGTGTAACACAGAGGACTGATAGGTAACGTATACCGGACCTTAGAATGGCCGGACTAACGTACCAAAGAATAGTCAGGAATAGCCAAGGTCAAGGGACACAGAAAGAGACACAACGATAAGGAAAAGCCAGCAGTCAGGGATGCCAGAAAACAGGGAAGTCAAAAACAATGCCAAAGTCAAATAACCAGAATAACCAGAATCAATAACGCGCTCTCGGACAACCACAAGGGAAACCACGGCAGGGCACTGAGAACTGGGCCTAAATACCCCTCCTCTATATCTGATAGGCTGTAATCGGCCTTTGACTCCAAAGGCAGTTACCAGGTTTCCATTTGCATAATTGCTGCTCAGCATCAACCCTTCTGTGGATTTGGTTGCTGCTCGGCACAACTTTTCCTGTGTGGACAGGAAAATGCCATTAACCACATTTTTATAAGCGGATAAATACGTGATACCCCTGTGTTCCCGTATCCCCATGTCATGGGGGGCCCAAGAGGTGGCCTGATGGCCACTTGATGCACCCCCCCGGCGAGCGTCTGTCTCCCAGTCAAACCCGGCGAGGAAGCTGTGTTCTCCCAGCTCTACTCCCTCAAGAGCCATTTGCTGATGCCAGGAGCCGGAATATGACGTTATATTCTGGCTCCCGGCATCAGTAGACAGCCCGCGCGGCGAGAGGGAGCAGAAAGAACACAACTCCCTTGCTGCGTCTGACTGGGAGACAGGTACCCGCTGCACTGAAGCCCCAATGGACCCCAGGGACAGGTCCATGCCAGTTCTCCAGGTAGGGAGTCTGGGTGGACATTTTTAAATTTTAAAAAATAATAATTTGTGTGTGTCTGTGAGTGTATGCGTGTGTGTGTCTGTGAGTGTATGCATGAGTATGTGTGTGTCTGTGAGTTTATGTGTCTGTGTCTGTCAGTGTGTGTATGCACGCGTTTATATATGCATACAAGTGTATATTATTATTTTTTGGGGGGAGGGAGTAGGGTGGATCTTGGGTGAGTTCCCACACTTTATTCTCCAGGACTTGACCCCTGGTGTAGAGTGAGCGGTTTGTGTGTCAGGGATGTTGTTTGTGTATGTAGGTGGTGCAGTGTGTGTCTGTAAGAGTTCTAGTGAGTCTTAAGGGATCCATAGGTGGTATATGGAATTTACTTTGTGTATCACACATGTACTGTGTGTGTAGGTTTCCCAGTCTGTAAGGGATGTAATGTGTGCAAAGGAACGATAGTGTGTATATGAAATGTACTGTGTATGTCAGCAGTGTACTGTTTGTGTCAGGGATGCTGTGCGTGTGAAGGTTGTGCAGTGTGTGTATAAAGGATCCATAGTGTATAGCTAAATAAACATGTATAGACATAGAGCACAGTCTGCTGTATATATGCATGCCTGGAAGAGTCTTTTCAGGGTACATAACTCTGTGGCAAATGTGAGCGAATGGCTTCTCTGGAAGCTTAGATTGGAGATCTAGAGAAGCAATTTGCAACACTGAGGCAGATTGACATTGTTGAAAATAGCTTGCTGCTCACTGAGCACCGTTTTGTGGTAACAGGTAGAGAGTGGGAGGAAATTAGTCAGCTGTAGAACAGGCAAGTAACTGGGTGACAGTTGGGTGAGGGAAAAGGAACAGGATAAAAGATTGGGCTTCACAGTTGAACTTGATAGACTTTAGTATTTTTCGACCTAATCAACTATGTAATATAGGATAGGTGAAAGTGCATAACAAAATGATATGTATAATATTACCACCAATACAAGTTATATCCCAACCTAGAATAAAACCAAATAAAACCAAATCAAGGTGCAGTATATAACACATTCATTTTTAAATACATTTAAATTTGTTTGTCTAATTCAGATATACTCATCAGCTACAACATTAAAACCACTGCCAGGTGAAGTGAATAACATTGATTACACTTGTGAACAAAATTATTCAACACCTTTTGAAAATCAGGTTTATTGTCAAAATTTACAGACTTTTAGCTGTTTGCAATGAATACATCAAACAAAAGCAATTGGAATTTGGGAAAAGCACACAACACATGGTTCAAGTGCTTTTCCCAAATTCAACTGAAAATTCAACTTACAATGGCTTCTTCAGTCAATGTGGCTAACTGTTCTGCAGTGTGGACTAAAACCTTTATACTACACTCGGTGGTCCATAGAATTTAATTATTAAAGAACAGTAATAAAAATATAGAAGTAAGAATGTGATAAAAGAGGAGTGCTCAATCACCTGTGTGGATCACTCAAAAACACACACAAATACAGTGAATACAATAGAATAAAAAAGGTTAGAGCACACAGTATATATAAATACCACAAACCATGAATTATGTGGAAACTAAAAATACAAAATAAGAGAGCACACCATAGCGTAATATAGTAAACATAATAAAATTTATGTGTGCTTGCTGGTCCAACTCACATGATTCTGAGCCACTTAACAAAGCTGGCTCAGACTAGAAGCTTGTAATTATCCTTTGTACCTCCGTCTTACACCATACACAGATCCAGGATGCAGGAAAATAGGTGAAGAAAAATATACTTTATTGGACTAAAATAAATACAATCAGACTTCACATACAATATACAAGTCCACTGGCCAGACTCCCCGGTGTGTCTGTTTAGACACGAAGCCATAATTCACAACTCCTCCCCAGAAATCCCCTTTCCCTGAGCAGCACCCTCACACATCACATGTCCATTGATAGTTAGACACCCTAAACCTCCACTGTCCAAATAACACTTGGATTGGAGAAAGTGACACAGTGTCAAAGTTCCACCCGGTCATGGCTATTCTCCAATCTAGCTAGGAGTTCCATGCGTGCGACTTGCTGGGCCCGGTTCTAATATAAGAGCTTCATTTTATAGAGCCCCAGGAACTCCTTCCAAGTCCTGGCTATCCTTAGATGCCTCCTTACCTCCCTGACATCCTCTCCAAATAGCGCTGAGATTGGTGGCCAGGGGTTCAAACACAGAACTCCATCTAAGATTCACAGAAGCATGACACAATTTCTATGCAATGAATAGTTCCATTGCGATTCAGGGTATTTCCTGGTCAGGTGCTCGGTGTGCAGAATAAGTCCAGACGATCCCCCGAGTTCCTCCAGTTGAGAAGTAGAGTGAGCACATGGGGCCCTTTATACCCCTTCCCCACAGTGATAATAGCCCTTATTTGATTAACTCGAGGCTCCGGTGACATGGTCTATAGTCTGTTGGTAGGAGGCTCGTCTTCAAGTCCCTCCACAAGCCTGGGGCACAGGGGCTTATGTCACAATGGTGGCTGGAGTAACCCTTTGAGAAAATGAATAGGGCACTTTAGGCCTTGAGTACCTTAGCATCATCCTATTAATCTGTGTTAAACTGTAACCAAATGGTTCAACAGTTAATGTGTATTTCTGGGTGCCTGCAGCCCAGCTGTCGTATCCATGTTACATTGTACCTAAACTCCCACTGAAATTTCAACACTTTCTAATACATATTCCACACCATTTTGCCCACTGAATAGCATTAGTTAAATTAATTAATTGTTGGGTGATTAACATCCTATTCAGTACATTAGACACAAACTATGCTCTACAGTTACAAGTAGTCAAAACTGCCATTAAAACTATTTTTGTTTAGTTCATTCATAAAATGTAACCACATCAATATGTTTGAAAATCCTATGTAAACACTGTAAACAGACACGTGTACTGTAGTTTTATACATACAAAGATGCCCTCTATCACCACTCCAATATGCCTTCCTTTAGAACCTTTGGCGGATTCTGTACACAAGAAATTTATTTTAATATTCTTTGTAGAAATCTGCAAAAAGAAAAAAGCTATTTGCTGATGATATTTTATTGTGAATATCTAACCTCTTCCATCTTTACACATCTTGTGCAGCAATACACAATGTTTCCTTCTGTAAGATAAGCCCTGACAAGTGTTCTTCAACTGAAGCGGTCTTTTCTTTATGAAGTGTGTTGTGTTTTTAGAAAGCACAAAGTTAAAACTCACAAAAACCACTGATGGCAGTAAAACGGTAACTACTTATACACATCTTGTGTCTATGGGAGACCTATTACCTTAACTGGCAGGTTGGTATTCTTTAAAAATGGTAAACATGAGTATATTGCCTAAACGCATGTACTTGTTAGATCAGCTATACCAACCAACTGAACCCGTACAAAGTGATAGCAAGAACTCCGGGCATAATATGTTGAAATATTGTGTTTCATGTATCTATTTTTTAATGTTTCTCATATGCTCACTAATTCTTAAATGTAATCTCTTTATGGTCCGCAGATCCTGAACAAAGTGATTGGATTCACTGTGTAGGACCAGTAGAGTTTGTGGGGAACGCCAACTATATCAGATGCCACGGTCCCAGAGTAGGGAGTGTAAAGTGCAAAAGGGAGTGTAGAGTGGAACATTTTCAAAGGATTAAGAAGATGCTCAGTTTAAGGCTGTCTGAACCACTGCCTTATTTCTGTTTTGAAAGCGCACCACCGGGTCTGTGGGTGCTGCATCCGGGGCATTCTGTGGTTTAGGGATTTGAAAGATGCTCCTCTGCCGTTATGTCTTTTTTTTATAGTTCAGATAGCATGTCTTTTAGGGTCTTGCCATCACCGGAGCCAAGTCAGCACTTGGTGGGATCAACTAAGGGTGTGCTAGAAGTGGTAAAACAGCACTCCCTGTGCCCAGCGATATTTCCTCCGAGAAGTCGGAGTAAGAGTTGGTCAGCGGCCATCTTGGGCCCATACGCGCCATGCGCTCGCCGGAGCATATCCTCAATGTTCGTGCCCGGTCTGGGTTTATTGGGTTTAAGCTTTTTAATCTTGCGAACCACGGTGACCAGAGCTGCAATATTTGGTGGTTTTAGGCTGTAAAATAAGTATTAGACGCATTATTTTCTGAATGTCACAGAGCCCTTTATTTGTGCTTCCGTTGGCTTCCAGTGCTTAGGTCTGCCCCTTAAAAATTGTTTAAAGAACATTACCATTTGCAATAAAACCTTAAATTATATTTATGTAATCCTTCTCTTTATTATTTCTTCACTTTCTTTGTTCTTTCAACAATGTTCACCTTTCAACTTCATCTACCACATCTTTTGCTTTTCTTAAAATCTTAACTGGATACTTTTTGTTTTTGAAATCTTGTAATAATATATTGCTCTGTATCTCATAATACCTCTTTTCGGAGTAATTCCTCTTTATCGTTAA
Organism: Pelobates cultripes; assembly: GCA_933207985.1. Taxonomy (NCBI): domain Eukaryota; kingdom Metazoa; phylum Chordata; class Amphibia; order Anura; family Pelobatidae; genus Pelobates; species Pelobates cultripes. The sequence goes on along the minus strand of OW240916.1, from coordinate 92,923,550 downwards.
CAATTGTCCTTTTGGAATATTCTGTAGTGAAGAAATATAGTAGACACTATTACAATCTAGAACCATCAATATTTTAAAAACAGCTTAATGTCCCAATAATTACTATTCAAATATTCTAAAAATGTATCTCGTTAATTTTCTAGTGATCCATGCCAGTTATCTTTTTGCCAGATAAAGGAAGAAGTTTCTTTCCAATGTGCCATGATGAGATTCACATAACTTGGTGCAAACTTGGTCCCCATCGCCATTCCCACTTGCTGTAGGTAATAATTACCCTCAAAACAAAAGTAATGACTACTTAAGGTCCATTCTATACCTTCTAGAATAAAACCCTACTGATTTGCTATTAAAATATCATCATTCACTATAAAATAGATAGTAGGATCAGGGAGCAGCGCCTATGAAGGAATTCCCATGCTCAGAGTGATATGTTGGAGGGAAGGAAAAAGACACGGATATAGTGTAGTATGTTGAGATCTTAAGTGATGGTAAATGAATGGAAAGGAATTGCACTTACAATTTTCTGGAGCCTAAGCTCAGCTCCAGATATGTGCACCTGGAGGGAACAATCCCCGCCTATGGATATTAGGCATGTGCATGGAAAAAATATTTCGGTTCGGGATTCCGAAATTTGGGACTTTGGCAATTCGGAACTTCTCTTGCAGCCGCTTGCTAGATAACTCCCTAATTCCCACGGTAAAGATAACTTAGTATTAGTAAATAATGACCCTACTCGCTATACAACGAGTAGGGGCATGTCTAGTAAACAGAGAGCAGCCTGTGGCTGCTCATTGTTAAAAAAACCTATTGTCCTCCCCCTCGGCCCCCACCCCTGAGCAGTGGGTGGGGGCCCTAAATTAGAATATGGGGGGGACATAATGTCCTCCCCCCCTGGCCCCCACCCCTGAGCAGTGGGTGGGGGCCCTAAATACTAATTAGGGGGGGACCTAATGTCCTCCCACCTGGCTCCCACCCCTGAGCGGCAGGTGGGGGCCCTAAATAAAAATTAACCCCCCCTTCCCCAGGTGACTAGGGGTCCCCAAACTCCTAGTCACCTACCTCCCCCAAAAAATTAACCCCTAGCTACCCCCCTCACCCTAAAAATAATAAGGGGAGACCATTTAACTAAGTACCTGTAAAAAAATAAAATAAAACTTACCATTTGATGTTTTCTTTCTTCTAAAATCTTCTTTTTTCAGCCCCAAAAAGGCCAAATAAAAAGCCATAATAACCGACGCACTTTAAAAAAGAAAAAAAAAGAGCTCAAAAAAAATAAAAAATCAATCTTCACCCATGGAGGGCTCCGCACAGACTGAGCTCTGCAGGGTGGGGAAAGGCTTATAAAGCCTTGCCCCGCCCTGCAATTAGGCTCAGAGCACTCTGATTGGTGGGTTCCAATTAGAGTGCTCTGACAGGTAAATGAAGAGACTGACAGGTAAGCTTGAAATCCACCAGAGTGCTCTGTGTCATTTTACACAGCGTGGGAAAGTTATTTTTAAGATTTTAGAAGAAAGAGTTTTATTTTATATTTTTTTACAGGTACTTAGTTAAATGGTCACCCCTCATTATTTTTAGGGGATGAGGGGGGTAGGTAGGGGTTAATGTTTTGGGGGAGGGGGGTGACTAGTGGTTTGGGGACCCCTAATTACCTGGGGGGGGTTAATTTTTTATTTAGGGCTCCCACCCACCGCTCGGGGTTGGGGCCAGAGGGGAGGAGATTAGGTCCCCCCCTCATTATAATTTAGGGCCCCCACCCACCGCTCAGGGGTGGGGGCCAGGGGGGAGGAAATAAGGTCCCCCCTCATTCTACTTTAGGGCCCCCACCCACCGTTCATGGGTGGGGGCCAGGAGGGAGGACATTAGGTGCCCCCCCCAAGTAGTATTTAGGGCCCCCACCCACCGCTCAGGGGTTGGGGCCAGGGGGGAGGACATTAGGTTCCCCCCTCATTCTAATTTAGGGCCAGCACCCACCGCTCAGGGGTGGGGGCCAGGGGGGAGGACATTAGGTCCCCCCCTAATTAGTATTTAGGGCCCCCACCCACCGCTCAGGGGTGGGGGCCAGGGGGAGGATATTAGGTCCCCCTTCATTCTAATTTAGGGCCCCCACCCACCGCTCAGGGAACAATAGGCCCCCCATTATTTTACTTTAGGGCCCCCACCCAACACTCAGGGGTGGGGGCCAGGACATTAGGTACCCCCTTCATTCTAATTTAAGCCCCCCACCCATCACTCAGGGGTGGGGGGCAGGGGGGAGTATATTACGCCCCCCCTCATTCTAATTTAGGACCCCCACCCACCGCTCAGGGGACAAAAGGGCTTCCCCCGATTATTTTACTTTAGGGCTCCCACCCACCGCTCAGGGTTGGGGGCCAGGACATTAGGTCCCCCCCTCATTCTAATTTAGGCCCCCCACCCACTATTCAGGGGTGGGGGCCAGGGGGGAGGACATTAGGTCCCACCCTCATTCTAATTTAGGGCCCCCACCCACCGCTCAGGGGACAAAAGGGCTTCGGCACGGCACGGGTGGGGGCTTGGGAGGGGGGACGTGTTTTTTGTTTTGTTTTTTACAGTGAGCAGCCATAGGCTGTTTAATAGACATGCCCCTACCCTACGGGCGGAATACGTCTACTACAACCTACCACAGCATGGCCCCATCCAAACAGATGAAATTAACAGACCCGATCGGGCAGTCCAAAAAAGTGCGCCAAAAGGCCTCACAATATGGCAACGCACAACAGGCACCTTCCCCGACCTCGGAGGCCCTCTCCGATCATGACATCCCGTCGTCCTGATACTCGGATAAGCCGGTGATGGAACGAGATTACACAGCATGCTTCAGGACCTGAGGCAAACGCTACAGCAAGACTTTAAAGATCTAACAACCGACATGCGGAAGGATATCGATGATATTGGGGATAGAACCCATCAATTGGAACAGAGAACTGAAGAACTATGCTTGGCACATAACGAGGCAGTGGAGACGATCCAAAGCCTGTTGGCGGAACAAAAGCTCTTCAAACACAAGCTGGCAGATATGGAGGACAGGGAGAGGCGGAATAATGTACGTTTCTGCGGGATCAGTGACAAAATCACAACTGAAGATCTTCCCAAGTACATAATTACCCTGTGCTCTGTGATAGCACCAGGTTTGGAGGACTCCGCATGGATGCTGGACCGTACTCACCGCTTGCCTCGACCAGCTACGTTCACTTCCGACATACCCAAGGACACGATAGTCCGTTTTCATTACTTTAAATCAAAAGAGACTCTCTTAGCGGCTGCTAGGAAACTTCAAGTACTGCCCGAGCCTTATCAGCATATCTCGATATTTGCCGACCTTTCAGCTGCGACTATGGCTCGAAGAAAGGAGTTCATCAATGTTACTAAAACTTTAAGAAACCATGACATACCCTACAGATGGGGTTATCCCACGAAGATCCTAATTTGGAGAAACAACCGCTCTCATCTTAGAACCAGAAGATGGAACCAAACTGCTGACAGCATGGGGCCTGCTGAAACAAGCGGATCACCGGGATCAACAGAAAACATCTCCCCAGAGAGTCCCAGGAGAATGGCAGATGGTGTCATCACCGAGACCCAAATAACCAACCTGCCACTGAGTTCTGAGTGTCCCAGGACTGGTAATGGGCTATTGGCCACAGTAATGAGTTGAACTGCTATAAATTAGAATTACAGCACACAGGAAAATCCCTGCATCTATCTGTCGTTGCATGATTAAAGTTATAGGTAGCGATAGTAATGCTTGCCCTAGTTGAGTAAGGTTAAATATTTTAATGTTTCCATATATGTAACTGTGACGGGTTGTAGATCTCATGGGGACCCATGGACGATGGGAGCTCAGACCACACTACATGTTGTACAATATAAGTTAACAACTGAAGTGACTCTGCCGGTAGCCCACCGGCAAAACCCCAAGACACAACGAGACCGTGCGGATAGCCAGATTTAGGCAACTTGTCGGAAGCCCTGACAGTCAGATAGATGTTGCAGCTGCTAGTCAGACAGCGAGCACCATGGCACATGTGAAATGCAGTGCAGTTACTAGGGCTCCATATTGCCTTAAGTTAAACCCGCTACACAGCCATATAACGCACACAAGAGAATAAATAAATTAAAAATATAAAATAAATATAAAAAATAAACAGAACAATAAAGAAATAATAAAATAAAAAAAGTAAAAATAAATAAATAAATAAATAAAAAATTATCCTCACCACCAATCCCCAGGGTATAATTCCACGACTAAGTAAGAAAAGTCAGGGACCGGTTTTGGTACGACCCCTCTGGCCGAATGACTGGGTGTAGGTGCAATAACCACTGGCGCCCACGTCGGCCACAATGGTTACTCTCTGCCACGAGAGTATGCTGTATATACTTTCTTTTGTACTTCTTTCCTGGTTTTATGTTTTTCCCTACCTCAATGTGCATGCATGTGTTCCACGATACCTATACACTGTGTTTCAAGGTCGGGTGCTGCTGTCTAGAGATGAAACAAGCACCACTATTATCTATTTGGGTTTATAACCTCCAACTCCTGACGCGTGAATATGATCAGGTGGACAGGATGGGTGACTGTACATTTAATATGAGAGATATAGTGTCCAACCTGATCCCGTATGGAGCCTGAATTGAAAATCTTATCCCTTAATGTAAAAGGTTTAAATAGTCCACATAAAAGAAGGGTAGCTATCCAAGAAATGCACCAGTCCAGGGCAGCTATTGTTTGCCTTCAGGAGACCCACTTAAGCAAACGCAACCCTCCAAAAGTTTGCTCTAAGAAATATCCCCAGGCCTTTCATGCCCTTTCCCCGAACAAAACAACGGGAGTGTCTATCCTGTTTCATTGTGACTGGGTATTCCAACTCGAAACTGAATATGCAGATCCCCAGGGCAGACTATTAATCCTCCTGGGTTCCCTTAATGGGCTGCAAGTCACGGTAGCATCTCTGTATGCTCCAAACGACACTCAGCAGACCTTTCTCAGCGCAGCATTTAAAAAGATCGCCAAGCTCAAAAAAGGACACACCTTTGTGTGTGGCGATTTTAATTGTACACTAGATCCAGCACTAGACACTCAATGACTACACAATAAGGAACCCACATCCTCTTCCAAAACCCTCAGCAACCACTTAGCAAACCTACTGAACACACACGAAATATATGACACTTGGCGAAGCCTATACACCTCTGCGAGGGAATATTCTTTCTTCTCTAGCACCCACAAAACGTACTCCCACATAGACATGTGCATCATAGACAAGCATACCCTCACACAGCTTTCCGATGTCTCAATCGGGCTCAGAACCTGGTCCGATCATGCGCCTCTGCTAATCACACTCCAAACACCATACCAAACTAGGGGGAGAGGCAAATGGAGATTAAATGAATCCCTACTAGAGGACTCTACCGGACTAAGAACCCTGGGCCTGGCCATCACAATTTTTTTTTAATGAAAATAACTCTTCGGAGGCCCCTACGGCGCTGCAATGGGTGGCACATAAGTCAGTGTTACGGGGTCTTCTGATTAAGGCAGGATCGAGGGCCAAACGTAAGGCCAGCGAGACTAAAGAAATTAGACACTAAATATAAAGTGCAGCCATCAAGAAAAGTATCCCAAAAAATTTCTAGAATAACCGACCAATTACATGCCCTAGCACTGCGAGTTATGGAGCGCCGTATGCGGTCCATTAAACAATTATACTACTCCTGTGGCAACAAGGCAGGCAAATTACTAGCGAATAAACTACGAACGAGATACCTTCAAGCTAAGTTACCATACATCTCATCTAGTGGGGTGCCAAATTGTACAAAACGCAAGATATTGTGGAAGAATTGGCAAAATACTATGCCAATCTCTACAAACTGCAACATGACCCTGACACACACCAGCCTTCTGACACTGATATAAGTGAATTCTTACACAACATAGATCTTCCAACTATATCCCAACTTCACTCACAGACACTAGATACCCCATTCACGGAAGATGAAATCAGATCTGCGATTAAATCGCTCCCGAAACATAAAGCCCCGGGCCCAGATGGCTTTTCCAATTTTTACTATATTAAACTTGAAAAATATCTCACACCACACCTGACCACCCTTTTTAACGCTATTAAAACCTCAGGGACAATTCCACAGGAAATGTTGGAAGCTCATGTGGTGGCGCTGCCTAAGCCCAATAAACCACCAACCATAATAAAAATGGTGTTTTTTGTAGAGTTCGTCAGGAGTATCCTAGCTCTGTATTCTACTCCCACTGCACGAGTGTTCAATTCTGGCTTTTTGTCATCTACATTTGACATTACTAATGGAACGCGACAGGGATGCCCGCTCTCCCCTCTGATTTTTATCTTATGCCTCGAACCCTTAATACGTTATATTAAAACAACTCATACGATTAAGGGGCTTTCTACACCTGCCGGGGAACAGAAGTTAGCTGCCTTTGCGGACGACATACTGTTATATGTGATGGACCCGCACAATTCGATCCCACACCTATTCAACCTTCTACACACATATGGGAATATCTCAGATTATAAGAATAATGTAGCTAAAACCCAGGCCCTATCGATAGGGCTCTCATCAGAGATCCAGTCCCTATTACGAACAACACATAACTTAGATTGGCGCAAAACGTCCCTTTCCTATCTTGGAATAAATGTTACAAAAACCACTCGCCTTCTAACAGTGGCCAATCACTCCCCTCTAATCCACAAAATTGACTCAATGATGGACAAATGGAAAGCCCTGGAGGTGTCATGGATGGGGCGAGTCAATACCATCAAAATGATGGTCTTGTCTCACATTCTGTACCCCTTTAGAACTTTACCCATCCCGATAGCACAAAATGTCACAAAAAACCTACAAAGGTTGATCAACACCCACATTTGGAAAAGGAAACCCCCACGGGTAGCCTATCGTCTACTGTGGCCTTGGAATCCCAGATGTACGTAGCTACTATAAAGCAACCATACTGTCACAAGGCCTTCGTCTGCTACACACAAAGCCAGAACCACTGTGGCTTCCACTTGAGCAGGCGTGCACGGGAGGGCAGTCCATACCACATTTGCTATGGTCCTGCACTTTACCAGTAACTGCAACCAACTCTTCCCTTAAAATCCTCCCTACCACCAAATTTCTGCTAACCTCGTGGAAAAGCTGGATAGGTCCACTTGTTCCCCCCACAACATTACTCTCTTTAGCCCCGACCCAGACATTGGAAACACTGTCTCCGAACCTCCCGGTCATAACGTGGGGCGAAAAGGGTATTCAGAGGATAAACGACCTCTGTGACACCCAAGGCATCAAATCGTTCCCCACATTAGCCACTGAATTTAACCTAGACCCCAGGGAATTCTTTCCATACCTACGAATTAAGAACATACTTCAATCCAAACATGTACAGCAAGTCAATATGAGGGAACTATCGTCAGTGGCCAGGCATTGCCTGACACCTTTGAGCCATGTACGACCACTCTCACTGTGCTATACTTCTATAGCAGAACAGGGGACTAGGAACAAACTGACCTACATGTTGGCCTTGGAAGGAGATTTAGGCAGGGCCTTCTCCTAGGAGCAGTGGTGGGGAGCTATTCTACATACCATCCAAGCCTCCAAAAGTGTAGCGCACTGGGAGGCCTACGCCAAAGTTCTGATGAGGTGGTACCTGGTCCCCCAGAGGCTCTCACAAATATATGACAATGCAAGCCCAAAGTACTGGAGATGCGATGAAGAGGTAGGCATGATAAAACACATATTCTGGGACTGCAAACTTTTGCAACGATTCTGGGAGCAAATTAGCAACCTTATCAGGGAAATAAGCAACACACAACTGAACCCGACCCCAGAGACCTCTTACACATGGCTCATGAGCTGGACACCCACCCAGACAGGACTATCATAATAAACATTCTTACTGTAGCAAAAACAGGGATAGCACAACAGTGGAAGAACACGCTAGCTCCATCAATGGATGGAGTTGTGCAAAAGCTGGAACTTACATTTCAGTATGAAAAAACGATGAGTAAGGTACTAGGCAACCTTATTAAACACGAGAAACAATGGAATAGGTGGATATTGGAATGACAGTGCCTTTTAGAAGTTAACTAGAGTAGAAGGAAGAAAAATATCTATAAATAAAAAAATAATAATAATAATCATAATATATAAATAAATAAAAATAATACAAACGCTCCCCTAATAGACGACCATGAGATATACAGGAGGCACATGCACACCTAAAGAGACCCCAAAGTGGATTCCGCTTGTAAATGCTCCTCACCCCATGATAGTCCGTTGACAATCTGTTACTCTTCCTCCCCCCGATTTAGCCCTTATGGAGACTGCCGAGACAAGCACAAGATACCGCGAATGACAAGAGAAAAGGAAGGGACTAAATATCCCTTCACACTGTCCCCATCTATGCTGACTACAAATCAGAGCACTGGTTTAACAATCACTTGATGGGAATGACACCCATAACCTATTCACATACCACTGTATGTTGCCCATCATTTGCTTGCCAGGGCTTCTGTTAATTCCAATACACGAGCACTGGAACGATAAAATCTGCCATGGATACAAGAACGTAATGAGGTGACTGACACCCCTGAGTGACCTTTAACAACATTAAAAAAAAACATCATAGACCAGCTAGCTGACCAGAGTATACTATACCCCTCACACTTTAACAAGCTGATCAGGGAGCGTACACCAACCTCTAGCTATCATAAGTGGCAGGACCTGATAGCTCTACACACCAGTACACAGCCAACTACACAATACTGGCCACACAGCAAAGGGAAAAATCCCCCCTCTCTCGAACTATTTTTTTTTTTTAAATTCTTTATTTTTCTTGTGCAGTGGTAATAACACAGGTATGCATTGTCATATAGTATATCCATGAACAGTAGGGAGACAAAAGTAGTTTGCATGTCAAGACAATCTGCACAATTTTTTTTTTTGTAAGAGTAAAAGGAAAAATAAACATTGTAAGAGATCACAATAATGCATCAGGAAGCACAGGTTTAGGTTGGATATGCAGGAGTAGTCATCTGATGATTAACGAGATATAGCGTGCCTAGATGTATTATAAAGTTTAAACACAACAGACCAATTATGCATAGGACATGAGGAGTAACCACTAGTGGTAACATTTGATAACAAGAAGACACCCTTAGCTAGGCTGATTAAGTATGATAAAAATAATGCATATAGGTAGACCGTAATCTGCCCACAAGATTGATAAAACACGTTGCCTAATGAGACGTATATTAAAGAGTTTTGCGTTATATGGCGATCTTAATGGTTCTGCACTATTTTACTATGGACATTCGTCTCAAGCTAGGTATACTGTCTGCACTAAGTAAGTTATGGGTGTATAAAAGGTGAGATGTCCTAGTAATAGGGTGATAGTCTGCGAGATACATATTAAAAGGTTTGTAGACATATGTTTAGTGCTCACTGGTTAATAAGTTAATTAACTTCTGGGATACAGGCTAACCAAGACGGTATGGTATCGCATGATAAGAAGATGGTGTCCATCAATAGTATAGGGGACTCAGAGATTGCTTAGTCCTTTGGGAGTCTCCAGCTTAGCCAATCCCCAGATTCAGGGAAATTCCCAGGGCGCACTGTGGGCAAGTGGTACCCCTGAGTTCCCCCCTGGGGAGTTTCGATGCTGGATGAGTGTCCCGTTTGGTGGAGTGGTTGTTCGGGTCACTCCACTTGGTCGTCGCTTGTTCTGGAGGGCCAGAGGTAAGTCAATAGTAAGAGCTCTTGTACTGGTGGCGTCTGGCCGCCCTCCGCCGCTTCTCGGTTTTCCTCTGCTTTGTGGTACGTCACTTGGTGGGTGGTAATGTGGCAGTGCCTTGCCCAGCGTGCGCTTGGGTTTTGGGGCTCTGTAGCTTGCGGGGTGCCCTCCGGATTGTTGGGCGGTGGGGCGGGTGCACCTCCCCATGGATCCCATGCCCGGAGTGAGTCTGGCAGGCAGACTCTGGTGCATGCTCTTGCTTTTCATGTAGGGTTTGGGATGAAGATTTGTGCTGTAGTCACCTCCAGAAGTCCCTGCAGATTTGATCGAACTGGGCTTCAAAGCGCTGTCTCCATTGTTGGAGCACCGGGTCCTCTGTAGCGTGGCGGCCATCTTAGGTGCCTTGTGTGGCTTGTCGTCGGACTGTAGTTTACCCTGTGGCAGGTAAGTGTGAGTCTCCAGCGGTGACCGGGATATCCCCCACCGGTCCATTGGGGGGGGGGGTAGCAGGGGAACAGCAGAGCTGCAATGCGTTGCTGACCCTCCGTCGGGAGATCGTCCGCCTCTCCCGGCACTCAGTTTGCTGACCCTGTTAGGCCTCAAATGCAGATCCCGGTAAGCCGGTGTAAATTGCTTTGTGTGTGGTAACAAACTGTTCAGGTTTCATTTACCCGCCGGTAGCTAATTTTACCGCCTTTTTGGGCTAATTTGTGCCTTTTAGTCGAGTGAAAGGTTGTGCAGAGCAGGAGCTGTGCTTGCATGCGTCTGAACAGCTCTGCGTTCAGGCCCCGCCCCCTCCTCTCGAACTATTTTAATCACTGCATACCCCAATTTCCCCGTACTAGCTTCCGAGGAATACAGCTATCAGCACAGAAAACTTAGACCAACTGTTGTAACTAGAGTGGATACGCTTGTAGATCACATATGTAGAACACAGTAATAGCGAGGGTAGAATACTATGTTATATGTCTAACGAACCAACTTTCTCTTCTGTAACCATCAATCTCATAACATGTTAATACTTAAATGCCGCACAATGCTTGTTCCTGCTCTTAGCAGGCCATAGTCAGCAATTGGGATTCCTGTTGTATGTTGTTTGAAAAAACTGACTTATATGTACACAATGTTGCCCATATAAAAGTCTGCAGCTATGTCTCACTGTTATCAGCAATGCATACCTGTGTATTCCCCTGTATTGTTATGACTAAATTTCATTAAAAAATTATATATTGGAAAAAAAACAAAACACATTTCTCCTGAAAAGAGACTTTATCAAAGTTAACAGCAAAGAGGCGTTATCAAAGTTAACTCTTTGATAAAGCCTCTTTGCAGGAGAAATGCATTAGTGTTTTTTAAAGCTGTTTTATGTTACTGATTTTTTTTTATCTCCAATAAAGATAGCTCATTTATGCTATTGGAGCCTCTAAGCCTATCCTTTTATTCTATTTTATTTTTTAAATAATATAATTCCTTCCACTCTCTCCAACATCCCCACTGGAGGACTTGAGGAATGATATCCTTGGTGGGGATCATACCACCTATGCCTACATATATTGAGCAATATCCTATTTGCTCTTCACTTGTGAGTATACCTCCATTTTTTATCATTTTATTCTTATTATCCAGAGAGCACTATTGTGTGTTTTTATCCTTTTTGTATATATCACCAACTATTTGAATATAATATTTTTATTTTTCATGTTGAGTTCATGTTGAAGAATTAATACACATAGATACATTTTCAAAAATCTTTAACATACTAAGTTAAGTGTAATTAATATTAGTTTTTTTTTTTTTTTCAATTTGACAATTTTTATTTTTATTTGTCAGAACTTGGGGTACAGAAAAAAGAAGGGGGGGTTAGAAGGGGAAGGATAAGCACAAAATACTGGCATGATATGGTATGCAGTACATAGATACGTCAGTACAAGGATACAATACGTAATTGCAATGCATAAATACATAATTACAGTGTATAAATACAGTACTCCCATTTCCTCTATGTGTGATCTATGGGGTCCTGACCCTGCTTGTCCTATTGCTATAGTTTGGATAAGTTGTCCCTGTTAGAGTTCCCCTAGGTGGGAGTTGTAGCTTGGTGTCCCTTGGTGTGCATAATGTAAAGCAAGCCTACTGAGCCCGAGGGCCTTTCCTTCGCGTAGTGCCTCATAAGGGTGAAAGGGGGGGTGGTGTGGGGAGTAATGAGGTCTGACACCATTCTTTCCATCAGTTTTCGTGGGTATATCAATCCACTCATGACTTCAATACTTAAGGATTTTATGAGTTGTTGGTTACTAGCTCATGTGCATTGGGTGTCGTGTCGTGTGCCCTCTAATGTAGTGAGGTGGTGGGGCTACCGGAGCCGTACATCCTATGGGTTGTGTACCCGTTGGTTAAGTTATAGGCCCAATTATGTTGGGTGTTTTAACTCCCAATTTTCCCATACTTCCCTTTTCCAGCTATTTCCTGGTGACATTCTTGAGATATTGGATTCATACCTCCCTACTTGAGATACATATTTAATAATATCTTGTGTTGCTGCATTGTTGGGCGATAGCCAGTTTTTTGCTACTAGTTGTTGAGCTGCTACTAGTATGTGAAATATTAAATATCGTACAGGTTTAGGGTAGGTGGTGCCCAGCATAAAGAGAAGTAGAGAGGTAGGGGTGTTTGGTATGGTCACTGATGTGTGGTGGTGTATCAATGAGATGACTGCTTTCCAATATGGTTGGAGTTTGGAGCATTTCCACCAAACATGGAGAAATTATCCTATTTCGGTTTTGCATCGCCAGCAGGTGTTGGGTAGTGATGTCGCGAACCCGAAATTTTCGGTTCGCGAACGGCGAACGCGAACTTCCGCAAATGTTCGCGAACCGGCGAACCGCCCGAAACGCCATTGACTTCAATGGGGAGGCGAATTTTAAAACACACAGGGACTCTTTCTGGCCACAATAGGGATGGAAAAGTTGTTTCAAGGGGACTAACACCTGGACTGTGGCATGCCGGAGGGGGATCCATGGCAAAACTCCCATGGAAAATTACACAGTTGATACAGAGTCTGGTTTTAATCCATAAAGGGCAGAAATCACCTAACATTCCTAAATCACAATCAATATGGATTGACATATGACATATTGACACCTTGACATATGGATTGACACCTGTCCTCAGAGCCCCTGATACACACGGACACAGAGCAGAATAGGGACTGTCCCCCTACATCGGGTCACTTGGCAGATATGGATTGACACCTTGTTACAAACTGCTATTTGTAACGGGCCCTTTAAATGGCAAATTGCCCTGCTTCCCTGGGTTGTGGAGAAGCTATTTGCCAGCCTCCCGCATGACTATGGCCCCTGGGAGATTGTGAAAATGTATGCACTTTTATTTGGTGTGTATGGCCCTTTAAGACTGTCGGTGGGCATATTGGGGCTTATGGACTCTTTATGTGACTGGTGCTGGCCCTTTAAACACCTTTTTGGGACATCAGGAAGATTGGGACACTGCCCCTTTAAGGCCGTGTCCCCAGACTTGTTGGGGACACGGCCCCTTTAAGACGGTGTCCCCTGTGTCCCCAGACCTGGTGCAAACCCTTTGTGCCTGCCTTGCTATTTCCCACTTGGTTCAGTAAATGGGAAATTATTTCAGCTGCAGAGACTAAGTCCCATTCGGCGATGGGACTTAGTCTTTTTTTCAGCTGTTTTTTTCAGCCTTATTTCAGTTGCAGAGACTAAGTCCCATTCGGCGATGGGACTTAGTCTTTTTTTCAGTGGATTTCAGCTGAAATAGACCGACCTCACAGCCCAAATCTATGGAACTGTTTTGGGCAGGAAAATGTGCTTGCAGTCGGTCATAAAGGGACCTCCAGCTAACTTTTTAACCCCTGGATGGATTTGGCTGATTTTTGGTTATGTTTATGTTTTAAGTGTGCTGATTCCAAATATGTAATTATGAAGATGGGATGTGTAGTTTTAAAGTTACAGGGTATGGCTAAAAACTGTATTTTTACTGCCTGTGTTTAATTATGTTAATCTCTTCCCAAACGTCATTTCGTTCAAAGTGGAGAGAATGTTAAAAAAATATATTTTTGTTCGGAGTGTGAGAAATGCTTTTCAGCCGCTTCTAATCTTAAGCATCATTTGAGGAGCCATACAGGAGAGAAACCTTATTTGTGGTGTGTTTAGTATTGTTCTGATCAGTTTAATACCTTCCGCGTCTCCTATCAGTGGACGTGTATATGGCAGCCATTTTAGGAACCGTATACCTGGGACCCGAGCAAGGTCACCTCGTTCAACAGGCGACAACATTTGTCCCTGTAAAACTATCCTGGACATTCTGTACAATTTGTATGGATATGGCAGTGATTTCTGTAACAGGGAGATGGAAGAAGATGCTTGGTCGGTCCTCTTAATTCAAATTTGGGGCACTGCGCGGTCAAGCTAATGTGCCACCAGATAGGAGTGGTGTGTTTGGTATTTTTCTGATCAGTTTAATACCTTCCGCGTCTCCTATCAGTGGACGTGTATATGGCAGCCATTTTAGG
>OW240916.1:92883188-92909132 GCA_933207985.1 Pelobates cultripes | reverse complement strand
GTTGGTGGTTTTCCTGGTTTGGGTAATGTGGCCACATTAGCCGCGAGCATGTCTGCTGGGATAGATTCTAGTGTAGTGGTGGATGTGAAGAGCGACACTAACCTGGGGACCAGAGTGGAGGAGAATTTCTTATAATACAAATTTGGTAGACCATCTGGACCTGGGGCTTTGTTATGTGGCAAGTTTTGTATTACTGTTTCCAGTTCCAATTGGGAGATGGGTTTAGATAAAGAGGATCGTTGCTCGTCTGTCAATTTGGGCAGATTAATTTTGTCCAAAAAACTAGCTATTTCCCCTCCTGTGGGTTGATGCACAGTAGGGTCATTTTTGAGGTTATAGAGTTTCCCATAAAACTCTGCAAAATGGTTACTGATGTCTTGGGGTTTGATGATTTTTTCCCCATTTCGAGAAAAGAGGTGGGATATTTTGGTGTGGGCCTGAGCGTCTCGGAGTCTACTTGCTAAAAGCGAGCCCGCTTTGTTGCCCATGCAGTATTCTCTCGTTTTCAGCCTATGTAGGGTGCGTGTCGTTTTGGCTATGTTAATGTCATTCAGTTCCGATTGGAACCGTGTTATAAGTTCCGCATCTTGTGGGTTTGGATTAACCATGTGAGATGTAGAAGCATCTCTCAATTTCCTAAGGAGGTGTAGAGAGTTAGCCTGGGAGATCTTTTTGAGGTGCGAGGCACGTCTTATGAACAGGCCCCGCACTACAGCCTTATGGGCTCTCCATACTGTCGTGGGACTCGTTTCTGGTATGTCGTTAGTGGAGAAATAGTGTGTGAGTTCGGTTTCTATCTCTAACTTAAACTGTTCATCCTGTAGAAGCGATTCATTTAATCTCCAGGGGTTACAACCTCGGTATCTAAAATCATCTTTTAAAGTTGCTATCACAGGTGCATGGTCAGACCACAAGATATCCCCCATAACACACGATTGGATTAGGTTAAGTGAAGGGCCTGGTACAAGTAACACATCTATTCTGGAGAATGACTTGTGTGGTTTAGAGTAGTAAGAGTATCCTCTCTCTGAAGGATGGATGGTTCGCCAACTATCATATAAATTGAACTTGAGCAATAACTGTGTCAGGTTTTTGCAATGCGGTTTGAGGGATTTGTGTCTAGAGGCTTGTGGAGGCGTAGAGGTATCAAGAAGGGGGTCTAAGACGTGGTTTATGTCTCCACATATCACTGTGGTTCCTCTTTGTACCTTCGCCACTTTCGTGAGGATACTGAACAAAAAATTACGTTGGTTTTCATTTGGTGCATACACGTTTACTATTGTGTAGATTGCATTGTTCAATAAGCAGATAACTATCAGATACCTTCCCTTGTCATCTGAGAATCTTTGTAGCAATTCAAAGGCAACGGAGTTGTGGATGTATATGGACACTCCTCTGGATTTGGATAAGTGGGATGAGTGGAACTGGTGGGGGAAGTGTTTCATGCCAAAGTGGGGCGTATTAGCCTTGGCGAAGTGGGTCTCTTGGAGACAGAGTATGTCTGCCTTCAGCTTGCGGGCCTCTTGGAGTAACATGTGCCTTTTATGGGGCATATTTAGTCCCCTCACATTGTGGGAATAGATCTTCAGAGTGAGTTCTGGGTGAGCTTGTTAGGTAAGCTAGTGAGTACCTTATTTGGGTGCAAGTATCCCATTATACATAGGTTAAGGAGAGGATGAGATGAGGTACCTAGGTATGCCATGCTTGTGGCAAGTTTTGGGGTGCTCAGTTTTGTGCCTGGGGATATAACTGGGTAAGTAGGGGGGTGGTGGTGGGTAGGGTAACAAACATCGAACAAAAGTATATACAGGTAAAACCGATCTCGGTGCAAGGCGCGCCAGTGCTGCGCCGTGGGGGGCATGGGATCGGAGTGGTGGACAATTGTGGCCTGAGCTGGCTAAATGTTGAAGTGCTGCTCAGACAACTTATAACACCAATCGACAGGGCCCCTTGTTTCAAAACCACAAGGGGTTCCAGAATGAGCACTCTTTTCTGTGTAGCGGGAGTGGATGTATTGTCCCCGCAGGGTGACATTTTCTTGTAGAGAGGGGGGGGAAAATTTAGTGCTGTGACCGGTGCCGCGTGGGCAGACTTGGCTAGTACGGTAGGAGACTAGGGATTCGCTACAGTGCTTTCCGTGTGCGCATAAGGTTTAAAGTCGCATTAATACATGCGACTTGGTTTGGGAGGTTCACCTATGGAGCGGATGCCAATAGATGGCAGAATGGGTAGATAATGTGTCCGCCTCATTAGCTTGGAGGTGTGGAGGGCTTTAGTGTCTGTATTTGGCCCTTATGTAGTTCCCACTGTAATACATCATTCACATACAATTTCCATATCATTGTTAGCATTCGGGTTGAGCTTCGCTTCGACTCTGTGCCAACAACCCCTACTTCAAACACAATCATGCAACGTGACAATTGTACATAAGTATATATCTAGAACACATGGGTTGCGCACCGAAGGATCAGGTGGCTACTAAGTTTCATCTACCCTGGTTGTCGGCTTAATATTGTGTATACTATATCGGATCTACAGAGACATAACTCCGCATTCCGTCCAATCCTCATGTGGGTCTACCCTGGAGCGCTGCCTAAAGCTCAGTCCATGCTTTTTGGAGATGGTGTACTGGTAGAAAGGCTGGTTACCAGCGTTTCGTATAGGCGTTGTGCGGGTTAATCTAATTTACAGCTTTTCACAGAAAAATCAATCAGTCTATTGTCGCATGTTTCAGCTCCCAGCTGAGGGGGGGTTGGAGGCCCCTACTTGGTGCCAAACACTAATCAAGCGTTCCCACAAAATTGCAACGTGTCGTGGCTCATCACTTTAGTAATCGATGTGCCAGTCCCAGCTTGGCTATGCTTACGGGTTGTACGTGAGCCCTATGTACCTTCCTTGAGTGATGTGTGTGGTTAATAACGATGCCCACGTGTTACACTATGTGAACCTCCTGAACACTGACGGTACAGCACTCTATACCGGCCATTTTTCCTATTATTCTTCTGCGGCACCTTGTCCAGCCCACATTGAGTTTTTAAGTTATATAGGGCATATGCTATACTGCTCTGCCAAACACTTATACATAACAATTACAGTACAGTTATACAGGAATAATTACAGTGCATGTCATTATGGTATTGTCAGCTTATAGCATCCATCGCACGGATGCTGTTGGGTAGGATGGTTGTTAAATGGGTTGTAATGTGAAATACAGTCATATACCGCCGGAGCGGGAATACTTGCGGTAAGTTGTTAGTTGGTAGTATGCCAGTCTTTCTCCACTTGGCGCGGTCCCTTGGGAGTTTGAGAGTCCCCTACTACGGGTAAGTTCCATTGTCTTAGGAGGTCCAGCCCTTCTTCCACCGTGTGGATGGCCGTAGTTGTCCCGTTTCTTGAGGCAATGAGGCGAACCGGGAAACCCCAGCGGTACAAAATGTGGTTGGCTCGGAGGGTCTCCGTTACCCGCTGGAAGGTCTTGCGTTGTCTCAGGGTGGCCGCGGAAAGGTCAGAAAACATCTTGATCGCGGCATATTCCATCGGTAAGTCTTTCGCCGTCCTGCTCCTCCGCATTAGTAGATCCTTCACGTGGAAATAGTGGGCTTTCAGCAAAACATCCCTGGGTAGTGAAGACGCTATTTGTTGGGGTTTCGGGATCCTGTGTAGGCGGTCTAATAGCAACATGTCCGTGTGGACCTCAGGGGCCAGAGCCTTGAAAAGGCCGTGCACGTAGCTGGGAAGGTCTGCTTGGAGAATAGTCTCCGGTATGCCCCTCAGTCTGATGTTGCTTCTCCTTGATCTGTCTTCGAGGTCCATAATCTTGGTTTCGCATTGCTGCAGTTGGGATGTGAGGGATTTGATTTGTTCAGTCGATGCATTATGTGCGTCAATTAAGTCCTCCATTTTGGTCTCCACGTGCGTTGTGCGGGAGCCGATGTCTTGTATGTCGCGTTTTAATTCTGCAACGCTTGATTGCCAAATTGAAATTCATCGTTGCGATTGTTCTTCTAGGGCTTGTTTCAGTGTTGTTATGGTAAGCAGCCCACCGTTTTGTGGTGAGTCGGCTTCCGAACCAGGGCTGCTGCCTCCTGAATTTTCAGCGCCATCTTGTTGGTCCGCAGCCGCGGATTGTATAGCTAGGGCTGCCACCTTTTTTTGCGAGAAGAAGTTGGTTTTGTCGAGCTTGTCTTGTTGTCGCCGGGATTTGGGTTGCGACATCTCGCTTTCGGCTCGAGTTTCCCCGCAGGGTTCTCCCTTATTCTTAGTTTCGCCTAGCTCGTGGTGCAGAGCTAAAGACTCAAGCGGCCATCTTTCTCCGCTTCCAGCCACGCCCCCCAAGTTATATATTTTTATTCTGTTTTGCTAAATAAGAAAAGCCATGCTTCTTTCTTCCTGGAGATAATCTATTTGCCTAGAATATGCCCTCAGATCCAAGCTATCTGGGGATATGTGGAACTTAAAGTTTATGTTGTGTAAAAAGAAAGTTATATATTTTTATTCTGTTTTGCTAAATAAGAAAAACCATGCTTCTTTCTTCCTGGAGATAATTAAGGCTCTCTTTGCTACCTTAAGTTAATTATCTCCAGGATGGAAAAGAGGGAGTGATTTATGTAAAAGGGGAGTGCTTATGCTATAGCCACTGTGATTGGCTACTGTGTTACTTTTGTCCCAGTCTTCCATCTGGTCCCCTAGGGGAGTGTCCACCAGGTGGAAGACCTGCATAAATACCGGGCAGGTAGCCCACAGTAAATCAGATCGTTTTACTCCTTCATGAAGTCTCGACTCATGTTTGGGGGATTGGGAGCTATAATCACTTCGTTTCAGTTGGATTTCGGGAGAAGCTGCAAGGATAATCGCTGCATGAATGCAAGGATCCTTTACAGTGTATATGTGCCAATGTGTGGCCACATGTATGTGTGTCAGTGTTTGTATCTGTATGAATGATTGTATCTATGTGTCTGTGCCTGTACCTGTGTATTTGTATGTGCATTAGTGTGTCTGTTTATCTGCATGTGTGTCGGGTTGTGTGTCTGTGCATCTGTTTGTGTGTTAGTGTTTGTTTGTATTTGTATGTGTGTTAGTGTGTGTGTCTGTGTATCTGCACATGTGTGTATCTGTGTGTGTATATATGTCAGGGTGTGTCTCTTATCTGTATCTCTCTACCTGTGTATTTGTGTATGTGTCAGTGTTTGTATCTCTATAAGCACACAGCCACAAAGATGTTTATCTGTATCTGTGTGGCTGTGTGTGTGGCAGTGTATAGGTGTAAATATCTCAGCATTTCAAACTCCAACACTACACACAACTACACCCCTGCATTTAAACGTCAGCAATTCCAGACAGCCACTAGAGGCGCTTCCTGCATTTTCATGCAGTTTAACTCTGTGAAACAACATGGACCTCCTCACGTTTTGCATGATGACATCCAGCATCTTCAAAATCCCCGTAAGAAAGCAACTGAAGTTCTAATGTGCAAGTGGTGTTCACTGCGCATTAAGTTCCCCCATCTGCGTGATATCGCTGGAGGAGGAGACCTTGGTGCTGAAAAATAGTTTTGCAGAGGCAGATGGATACTACAGTGCCAGGAAAACAATTTTGTATTCCTAACACTATAGTGTTCCTTTAAGTGTTTTATTTGTAGTTCTCCTGGATAAAAAAATACATCATAATATCAATTTATTTTATCAATGAATATGCATTGAGAAATTCCCTCATTATTTATCCTACCCTGAAGCCTAGATAATATTATTAAACTAAACAAAAGGGCTACACCCCCCCACAAAATGAACACACAATATTCTGAACTGCTTCCTTAAAATCCAATTCTTTGTTGAAGGATAGCTTTCAATATTAACTCACAGGCTGCAAAATTATTAATTCTCACATGTTTCATCTTACGAAAGAGACTTAGCAATAAATTATATTATTACCTAACTCTACAGTACTCATTTTATGGAGCTTGGAATGTTCTAAGACTGTGTCTGTTCGTTCCCGTATCAAACCTTTGATCTGTATTTAAAGAACGTACTAGAAATACTATAGCTTGCTCTGTTTATGATCTATAGCTATGTCTCATCGGTCTCTTCTCCCTGCTCTCTTACAACATTTGCTTAGCATGCAATGCTTAATTTCTCAGTTTCAATTGAAAGCCCAAATGTCTGCAAGAATTCCCGTGCCTCTTCAGCATGTTTAATTCCCACTCTTTGCCTACTCCATCAAACCACGAGTTTCCGCAGTGCTCCCTGCTGCAATCATGCTATCGTTTGTTTCCTTATACACGTGGATATCTTTACATTCACAGGCAACCTGTGCTTGTTCATGCACAGCCTTGCTCGTCTTTACAACGTTTGCTTTTTTTCTTGTACTTCCATCCGCTTAGAATACTTGAATACAAGGAATACTTGAAGAAGAAACCTACGGTGGTTTAAAACCTTTCTACTGTCTCCACGAGCAACAACAATGCCAGTTGTAAAGAAGAGTAAAACCAAAAGCAACCCACTTGCTCCCACTGCATATTGGGAATTTATCGAGTGCCGATGAGACTTATCGACGCTGTACAGATGGTAGCTGTCATTTAAAAGCCATTGAAATCTTTTTGCATTTATGCGAATGGCAAAGCTGTGTCAGCGTTTGCTGGTTAAACCAGCAGACTTCTACGAGCAGACATTTTTGTGTGTGTGTGTGTGATTTAAAGGGAATCTATCATGAAAAGAAAAATTAAAAAAAAAAACAACCCATACAGACTTATTATGTATGAGGATTAAAACGGATTTAACGGTTTTCACCTTTTAATTGCCCTAATAAAAGTTGAAATTCGCCACATCTGCTGTACGCCTCATTTTGAATAATGGCTTTTGTCTCTGTAGTATAAGGCAGACAGTATTTAGCACAGAAGAGCTTCCTTGATTCATAATTATTTCAGAAAATAGTCTTGGTTTTCCAATTAATTCAAATGCCACGTTGGCATTAGATCTAACCTGTCTGCCCTTTCCTAGCACTCACTTGAGGGTGTGAAGCCCTAGAGAATATGAGAAAAATACAGACTTTCACTGGTGTTTAGAATGCAATGCAACTCATTGGAATTGGCGTAATAAAAGCCATGCAGGAATCTTTTGCTACTGGCATGACCTCATAGCATGCAAAATTTTCCGTCAGTTCACTCCTGCCTCGGAATGCATAACCTCACCAGACGCATCTTTAAATATGCATAGCAACACTTATGATCACATTACATATGCAGAGACATGCAAATGGAAATGTGCACAACCACCTTGCATTATGCTGATCACTCCAAGGGTCTGGCGAGATCACGGGTATAGGTGAAGCTTTCAAATAAAAAAAATTTAAACAATGAGGAAAAGTAAAAAATCCCCCCTAGCCCCTAATCTACCAAGTTATTTGTAGTCTCATTTAACGATTTAACAATTTAATATATTTATACTCAGTACTCCTAAAAATAAAGCCACAGATATCTTAGTCATAACGAATAAATAACGAAAACATTAAGAAGTGTTAATATATCCAGGTTTATTTTGTAGGGAACGTTATTTGAATGCATATTCTCAGTCCAAAGTTACAAAGTTTGTATTTGTTCCATTGCCATCCACTTTTCACAGTGAAAGTAAAAAACAAAAACAAAAAAAAAGGCTTATACACGTTTCAAAAGCGTTCGTTGTTTCTCATTTTTCTTTTTCTTTTCTTTCTGAATTTACTATGCTGGTAAGATTGTCATCTTTATTATTAAGCACAACTTTTATATAGTTAGACTTTTTCTAACCTCAATAAGAATAGTTCACAATGCCCTACCAAAATAACAACTAATGTAAACGCAATAAAAAAAAATGCATTTTCTTCTCAATGATAATAGATATGAATGATAAATTTAATCGTTGCCCAAGTAGAACTGTTCTCCGAAATAACGTCAGATATGCTTGCTTTCATTAATATTGCCGACTGCAAGCTGAGAAAGTGTAAGAGTACATCAAACCAGAGTGACAAGATTGTGCATGAGATCATGGTTCAGGTATGAACACCAGTTGGACTCTCCTAGTGCCCATGATGTAGAAGTCTTTTTGGGCTCCGAAAAAATAAATAAATGAACCATGGATCTTCAAAACGCCATAAATAATATTATTGAAATGAATAGAAATTACATTTTGATTTATGAACCCACGATAAAAAGGTTGAGTTATCCTTGAAATCAGTCTCACTTGTCAGCACAAGCTGCCAGTGTCTTGGACAAAGCTGGGAACTTGCCAGGTCTGGCCCAGAGGCTGTGGACTTGACAGCTCATTACCATGCCTCCGGGGCAATGCAGAAATTTCCAGGTAGGAAGAGTGGCATTTAGCTCTATCAGAAATAATAGAGATACCTATTGCTGCTTGAAGACCAGTCAAATGCACTGAAAATGGAGAGTTCTGCTGTTCACCATGTTGTCATTGCACCAGTGCTTGAATGTTTGATGTTGGTCTTCAGAGGGGAACTAAAACAGGCATGTTAGTATGAATTCTACAAAAGTTCAAAGTCAGCATTTAGTAATGCATTCAGGCAAATTCAAACAAACTATTTGAATAAACAATACATACAGTATAAGGCGGAGTTTCTTTTCTTTTCATTAAAATAATGACTGGACCAATATTATCTATAGATAAAATAAAAACAGACGCAATATAGTGCAATATAGCCTATACACAATGTTGAAGTTCAATAGTAGGTAGAAAAGCACTCACAAGCGTAGAGCCATAAAGATCGGTTTAGATTTCCAGCCTTGTGGGATTTAAAGGTGCCCACTTCCTTCTTTGTGCTGATTGCTGGTTTCAAGCAAGAGGATGTCCTCACAATAATCAGTAAAATGTAGGGTGCTTTATTGTAAAGTGCACAAAAGTGAATAAAATATTAAAATTACATTAAAAACCTTACAATTTGGAAGGTAAGTCCTTTGTAATAGTCCTTTTATGGTGCAAAATCGCCTCATCCACTTCCTCCGTTGCTGCTGTGTCTTGTCCGTGGGTTCATTTTGAATGGTGCTTAATTGACTGTGGTTTCAACCCCCCTTCCATTTTGGCTGTCATTTTGCTTCCGCTTCCTGGTTTTGCGTTCCAGCCGTGGAACGAATACGTCATTTCCGCTTCCGGGTTTTGCGTTCCAACCTTGGAACGCATGTACCACGTGATATGTATCGATGGTACAATTTCTCTGAGCTTTCGGCTCAATTACATAGAGGGTAATAGAGAAGAACATACACTTGTATTCATTTATCCACAAACTCATGTGGTAAGGGAGGGATTTACAATCATTAGTACAGTAGCCAATCCTGTCCTGGTAACCTCCCACACATCTCCTCCCCTCAGCCAGCATCATAATCCCCTTATCCAGTACAGTAATTCCCCCCGTTTCTGGATGTACCCCTAAACGTAGGGGTACCCCTTTAAATCCTACACCCCCTGATAGCTCTGATCTGGCTGAACAACATATCCAAAAATCACCCAGATCAGACCAGGGGTTCGGGAAATTTATGGAGGGAATAAAATGACCGACCGCACTGACTGAGACAGCCGAATGCGGTTCCATGCGAATGGGCCCTGCGGTCGGTCCTGGAATAAGGGAACAAACTGTACGAAAGCCTCTAGCTATAGAGGCTAGGGAGGGTTCGCCTGAATCCCCTCGTTCGGTTCTTCCTGTCTACCGAATGAGGGGCCGTTCGGTAGTTAGGAACCGAACGGACCGGGCTGGTGGAGGTTTCAGCGGTGTTCGCCTAGTCGAGTGTCCGATTTGAGTTCCAGACACTCGACGGCAAAACACCGCTGTTCGGGAGTTTTAAAATGGCCGCCGCCACGTGTTCGTTTGTCGAATGGCGGCCACCCCCGAGAACAAAGGACGGCTACTTAACTTGTCAATTACCCGTTCGCAACAATGTTGCAATGGGTAATTGAGGACACACTTCACACAGGGGAGGTCTGATTGTTCGGTAGTTTCATTCCCTTAGTTTATTCGAATGATTCTACCGAACAATCAGAGTAATACAATTCTTTTAAACACATATAACAACAGCAGATCACACGAATGCAGTTATTCACAATACATTTGCAGGACAGCCCAGTGCCATCCGCTACACTGCTCCCCCTTGCCCACAAGCCGGCATACACAGTCTGATCCAACACGGATCGGCTTGGGGATGTCCGGGGAGGCTCACGGATCATTTCTCTAGGCCAGTTTGTCTTGACAACCCGTCAGCGTTTCCATTCTGTTTACCCGGGCGGTACTGGATATTAAAGTCAAAGGGCTGCAGCGCCAGACTCCAGCGCAGTAGCCTGGCATTGTCCCCAGCCACCCGGTTTAGCCATACTAACGGGTTGTGATCCGTGAGCAGGGAAAAAGCTTGCCCATACAAATACGGCTGTAATTTCTTCAGGGCCCACACCACAGCCAAGCATTCCTTCTCGATGGCGGCGTAGCTTACTTTTCGAGGTAACAGCTTCCGGCTGATGTAAGCCACGGGGTGTTCTCCGCCATCGGCCCCGACTTGGCTCAGTACTGCTCCCAATCCAAACATAGAAGCGTCTGTGTGGACAAGAAAATGTTTAGTTGGATTGGGAGCTGCCAAGACAGAGGCATTGGTCAATGCATCTTTCAACAGCTGAAATGCCTGCTCACACTCCGGGGTCCAGGTCACTTGGCGGGGAAGGTTTTTACGGGTTAAGTCAGTGAGAGGTTTGGCCAGGGCACTATGGTTCGGGACAAATTTTCGGTAGTACCCGGCCGTTCCTAGGAATGCTAATACCTGAGTCTTAGTCCTAGGGGTAGGCCATTGAGCTACAGCCTCTACTTTGGCTGGTTCTGGCTTCTGCTTGCCGCATCCTACCCGATGGCCGAGGTATTGTACTTCAGCCATTCCTATGCTACATTTGGCTGGTTTCAGCGTTAAACCAGCGGCCCTAATCCTGTCTAGGACCGCTCCTATATGGGTCAAGTGTTCCTGCCAGGTATTGCTGAAAATGGCAATATCATCGAGGTAAGCGCAGGTGTAATCTTGGAACCCATCCAGGAGGCAGTCCACCATCCGCTGAAAAGTAGCCGGGGCGTTTTCATCCCAAACGGCATGACCTTAAATTGGTACAAGCCGAATGGGGTGACAAAGGCCGACTTAGGGATGGCGTCTTGTGCTAAGGGGATTTGCCAATACCCCTTACACAAGTCAATAGTGGTGAGATAGTGCCCCCTCGCCATCCGGTCCAGTAGTTCGTCTATCCTGGGCATGGGATAGGCGTCAGATACCGTCTTCTCATTCAGTCTCCGGTAGTCTACACAAAAACGGGTCGTGCCGTCCCGTTTTGGTACTAGCACTACCGGGGACGCCCAGGGGCTGTCAGAGGGCTCAATCACCCCCAGCTGGAGCATCTCATCGATCTCCTTGTGCATGTTCTCCCGTACCGCTTCTGGGATGCGGTACGGGGTCTGACGCATGGGAAGTTGCCCTGGGGTGTCTACTCGGTGAGTGGCCAGAGGAGTGTAACCAGGTACATTAGAGAAGATATCCTGCTTCTCCCTCAACAGCTGTTGTACCTCGCTCCGCTCCTGTGGGCTCAACTGGTCCCCCAGGGTGACTTCCCCTAAGTCCCCAGATAACTGACCCTCTCCCAGCAGATCTGGGAGAGGCAGACTGTCAAACTCCTCTGAGTTAGGCGCGCATATAGTGGTCACTTCCTCAGAGCGCTCCTGGTAGGGCTTCATCATGTTCACATGGAGCATGCGTCACCCCCCAGTACCAACGCACGAGCCTATTATATAAGTGGTGTCACACCGTTGTTCTACCACTTTATAAGGGCCTTGCCAGGCGGCCTGCAGCTTATCGTGTCGGACAGGTTTTAAAATCAACACTTTCTGCCCGACCTGAAAGCTACGGTCCCTGGTGCCCCGATCATACCATGTGCGTTGGCGTGTCTGAGCCGCCTGCAAATTCTCGCGTACCGTCTGGGTTAAGGCCTCCAGGCGGTCTCGGAATGCCAACACGTATGGTATGATGGGGGTACTGTCAGTGCTCCTTTCTCCCTCCCAATGCTCTCTGATTAAATCTAAAGGCCCTCGTACCCTGCGGCCAAACGATAATTCAAATGGGGAAAACCCAGTGGATTACTGCGGCACCTCCCTGTACGCAAAGAGAAGGTGAGGCAGGAACTTCTCCCAGTCCTTGTGGGTCTCTGCGAAGGTTCGGAGCATTTGTTTCAATGTACCGTTGAAACGTTCACAGAGCCCATTCATCTGGGGGTGGTAAGGGGAACTAATGACAGGCTTAATGTCACAGAACTTCCAGAGGCGCTGCGTGACTTCGGCGGTGAACTGGGTACCCTGATCAGAGACAATCTCCCTGGGAAGTCCCACCCGGGAGAATATCTGCATCAGGGCTTCCGCTACTGTCTCAGCCTGTATATTCGTCAGGGCCACCGCCTCTGGATATCTAGTGGCATAGTCTACCACTGTCAGGATAAATCTTTTACCTGACGGGCTCACTTTGTTGAGGGGTCCTATTAGGTCAACTGCTACCCTACTAAAGGGTTCCTCGATTATGGGAAGGGCATGTAACTTGGCCTTGCGCCGGTCCCCCCTTTTCCCCACCCTTTGGCATGTATCGCACGTGTTGCAATACCTGCACACTTCCTGGCTAATTCCAGGCCAAAAGAAGCTTTGCGTTAGCCTGTGCCGGGTCCTGCTGACCCCTAAATGTCCAGATAGCGGAATGTCATGCGCTATCCGGAGTAACTCTGCCCGGTACCGCTGGGGTACCACTAACTGCCTCATCACGATCGGGTCTGACCCGGCTACCTGCTTATCCGTCTCCCTATATAACAGCTGTTTGTCCCAGATAAACCTTTCGCCCTCTCCCCCAGGAGTGTCTGCTGTCACCTTGTCCCTATACACCTGCAAGGTGGGGTCAGTCACTGTCTCGGCTGCAAATTCGTTAGGGGGTGCCCAGGGGACACAGTCAAGGGAAGGGGAAGGATCTCTTACCTGAACCTCCGGGAGTGTGTTGTAGTCCTGGGTGCGGGCCTGTTGTCGAGTAACCACAGGGTGAGCTTCTCCTGTGGTGGGTGTCTGGGGCTCAAAAGCAGACGTGAGCCTCCCCAGATCGTTCCCCAACAATACCTCCGCCGGTAACTGCGGCATCAACCCCACCTCCACATGCCCTGCCCCCGCTCCCCAATGTAAATGTACCCTTGATGTAGGTAGCCGGTACACTGCTCCCCCGGCTACCCTGACGGCCACAGTTTTACTCAGTTTCGCTTGATCCGACACCAGGTGACTCTTTACCAGGGTGATAGTAGCCCCTGAGTCGCATAGTCCTTGTACCGCTTTACCCTCCAGGTATACGGTCTGCCTGTGATGCTGTCTGTTATCAGCATTGGCCTGGACTGGATCCGCCTCATGCAGTACTTCCCACTGTTCCACGGTTGTTATGGGAACGGCTGAACCATATGGTGTGGCCACTATATCCTGGTAGTGGTGGGCTGCGGCTGCTCTTGGCGGTGGTGGAGGGCCGGGGCGAATCCAGGTGGAACGATCCCTCAGCTGGGGACATTCCCTTTTATAATGTCCCCATTTCTGGCAGTGATGACAGGGGCCAGAAGTGGGCTGGTGAAAACGTGGCTGTGCAGCGGGCGGTGGTGGTCGTGGCAGTTGTCTCGGTGGAGCTGGGTTGTAGCTGTTTCCCCCAAATGTTTTAAAGGTGGCTTTTGGGGCTGCAGGTTTCTGCTGCCTGCGTGCATCCAGGTACTCATCTGCCTTCCTGGCAGCTTCGGTGAGGGAGGTAGGGTTTCTGTCCCTCACCCATTCCTGGACATCGCTGGTTACCCCCTCATAAAATTGCTCCAACAACACCATTTGTAATAAGTCCTCCATGGACTGTACCCACCCCAGGGCGGCCCGATGTAACTTGCAAGCCCATTCCACATGAGAGTCCTTGTCATTTTTCTTTAGTTCTCTAAACCGCCGCCGATATGCCTCTGGCGTAATTGCATATCGGGCCAGGATCACCTCTTTTACTCTGCGGTAATTCCGAATTTCCTCATCAGGTACAGTTCTATAGGCTTCAGCAACCTTCCCTGTGAGCTTCCCTGCTAAAATAGGCACCCACTCGTCTGGGCTAATACTATGCAATGCACACAGCCTTTCAAAGTCTTGGAGAAAAGCATCTATATCCTCCTCTGCTTCTACATACGTTTTAAATGCTTGGTAAGGAATTTTTGTCTTACCCTGTGTGATGGTAGCTGTGGTAGCATTCCTCTCCAGCTGCTGTAGTGGCCTTTGATGCAGTATAAACTCCTGCACCTCTGTCATTGTCCTGGATATAATATCTGCTGTTGGATTCTCTCCATAAAAGGACAGCCTAAACTGCAGCTGTCTCTGGAACTCCTCTTTTTCAGCTCCATCTGCTGCACTCTGCTGCTCAGGGATTACCCTGTCCTCATGCTGGTATTCATCAGGTGGCCATCACTTCTGCAATGAGGGTTGCTTTCCTTTTGTTGCTGGCTGCAATACCTTTCGCTTCCAGGAGATCTTTAAGCGTGGATCTTTTTAGCTTGGCATAATCACTCTCCATCCGTATTCCATTAGTCCTTGTTCCCTTGTGAGTCTGGATCCCAGCGCTGCCAACCAATGTAGTGGAGATGCAATATTCCCCAGGTTATCTCTGCTTATAATCCAAGTGAGGCTCAGGAACAAGTAAATAGTAAATCCACAGGCAAGGTTTCCAGCAGGTAAAATAACAGCAATATTTTGAATGGTGCTTAATTGACTGTGGTTTCAACCCCCCTTCCATTTTGGCCGTCATTTTGCTTCCGCTTCCTGGTTTTGCGTTCCAGCCGTTTAACGAATACGTAATTTCCGCTTCCGGGTTTTGCATTCCAACCTTGGAACGCATGTACCACGTGATATGTATCGATGGTACAATTTCTCTGAGCTTTCGGCTCAATTACATAGAGGGTAATAGAGAAGAACATACACTTGTATTCATTTATCCACAAACTCATGTGGTATATGTAGCGGAGATGCAATATTCCCCAGGTTATCTCCGCTTATAATCCAAGTGAGGCTCAGGAACAAGTAAATAGTAAATCCACAGGCAAGGTTTCCAGCAGGTAAAATAACAGCAATATCCCCCAGCAATCCCAATAACTGGATGACACACAGTTTCAGGAGCAGAACTGAAAGCTTTAATCCACAGTGTCCTTTTAAAGCATGCTCCCATGCAAGGGAGGGATTTACAATCATTAATACAGTAGCCAATCCTGTCCTGGTAACCTCCCACACATCTCCTCCCCTCAGCCAGCATCATAATCCCCTTATCCAGTACAGTAATTCCCCCCGTTTCTGGATGTATCCCTAAACGTAGGGGTACCCCTTTAAATCCTACACCCCCTGATAGCCCTGATCTGGGTGAACAACATATCAAAAATCACCCAGATCAGACCAGGGGTTCGGGAAATCTATGGAGGGAATAAAATGACCGACCGCACTGACTGAGACAGCCGAATGCGGTTCCATGTGAATGGGCCCTGCGGTCGGTCCTGGAGTAAGGGAACAAACTGCACGAAAGCCTCTAGCTATAGAGGCTAGGGAGGGTTCGCCTGAATCCACTCGTTCGGTTCTTTCTATCTACCGAACGAGGGGCCGTTCGGTAGGTAGGAACCGAACGGACCGGGCTTGTGGAGGTTTCAGCGGTGTTCGCCTAGTCGAGTGTCCGATTTGAGTTCCAGACACTCGACAGCAAAACACCGCTGTTCGGGAGTTTTAAAATGGCCGCCGCCACGTGTTCGTTTGTCGAATGGCGGCCACCCCTGAGAACAAAGGACGGCTACTTAACTTGTCAATTACCCGTTCGCAACAATGTTGCAACGGGTAATTGAGGACACACTTCACACAGGGGAGGTCTGATTGTTCGGTAGTTTCATTCGAATAAACTAAGGGAATGAAACTACCGAGCAATCAGAGGAATACAGTTCTTTTAACAACATATAACAACAGGAGATCACACGAATGCAGTTATTCACAATACATTTGCAGGACAGCCCAGTGCCATCCGCTACAGTATACATAAATAAAGGTAGTGTTAAGATATATTAAAACATTATGCAATTACTCTCAAATGATATATATCAATAAAAGTGGTATACTAAAAGGGGAAATATAGGGAGAGAGAAATATATATGCATATTTTAAAAGGTGCATACTAACTGGTATAAAATAATTTATAAAAGTTAACTGTTATAGTTTTTATGAAATCATAATCTCTATAAAAACTCAAATGAGAGAAAAGATAAATACTTATACTAAAAATATTAATTTTAGTACAAATTAAAATTATAAAAAAAAAATAATAATTCTCTATTAACCCCTTAAGGACCAAACTTCTGGAATAATAGGGAATCATGACATGTCCCACATGTCATGTGTCCTTAAGGGGTTAAAAGTGACAGACTTCAAAATTGGAGTTTAAACCATAAGGGAAATTTTTTTTTCCTATAGTTACCTCCTCTCCAATTCCTTTTTACTTCTTTTATAGCACTAAAAAATAGGTTTTCTGTATTTTGATTATGAAATTGTTTAAAATGTAGGGACACACTGTGAGTTTCTAAACCGTTTTTAATGTTTCTGATATGTTCGGCAATCCTGACCTTCAAGGGTCGGATAGTTCTGCCTATGTAGAGTAAATTGCATGGGCATTTTAATATGTATATAATGCCCTTTGAATGACAGGTTAAATGGTCATTAATAGTATGTGGTTTTTTAATAATATTTCCTATGTCTTTTAAGTTACACTTTTTACTATTAGTTGTTTTGTATGGGAGGCACATGCCACATCGATAAAATCCTTTTAACTCTTGTATAAAGTGCTTAGATTTTTTAGGTGAAAGGTGGCTTTTAACTAAAATACTTTTAAAATGTTTTGCTCTACTGTATGTTATTTTTGGTTTTGATGGTAGAATTCTATTTAAAATGGGGTCATCCTTTAGCAAATGCCAATGTTTTTTAATGATTTTTTGTATTCGTCCGTAAAATTGCATATAAAAGGAATTTCGTTGGTCTGAATTGGTTATTTCTTTTGTTTATATTGTATAAGGTTTTTTCTTTTTAAATTACCTACTTACTCTATTTCTTTCTCTAGGGTTGTATTGTCATAACCTTTTTCTATAAATTGTTTTTTAATGTAATTAGCCTGTTGAAAAAAATCCGAATTTAGTTTACAGTTGCGCCTGATTCTTAAAAATTGGCTTTTGGAGGCATTATTAAGCCATGGATGATAATGGCAACTTGTTTTTTCTATATAACTATTTGCGTCAACAGGTTTAAAATGATTTTTGGTTATTATTGTTGACTCGTGTATGCTTATGTGCAGATCTAAAAATTAAATTTCAAATTCGCTATCATGGCTAGTTAGGTTGATCCCATAGTCGTTGGTATTTAAAAATAGAATAAAATCCTGAAGTTCATCTGTGGTATCGGTCCATATAAAAAATATATCGTCTATGAACCGGCAATAGGACACCAAGCTCGTCCTCCATCGATTTCCTTGTAATACAAAATGCTCTTCCCAGAATGCCATAAAAAGATTGGCGTAACGGGGGGCGAACTTGGTGCCCATTGCCGTGCCACAGATCTGAAGATAAAAGTATTATTAAACCAAAAATAGTTATTGGTTAAAATAAGTAAAATTCCTTCTAAAATAAAATTGATTTGCTCAGATTTAAAATTGGATTTTTCTAAAAAATATTTTACTGCTGATACTCCTTTATCATGTGGGATAATACTATATAAGGAGGTCAAATCACATGTGATCATACGATATCCTTTTACCCATTTTGTTTCTTCCAGAATCTGTAAGGCATGGATAGTGTCCTTAAGATACGAAGAATATTTTGTAACTAACGGTTGGAGTAGGATATCGATATATTCTGAAATTCTTGAAGAAATTGAATCAATACCTGATATGATAGGCCTCCCCGGTGGGTTTTCTGTATTCTTATGAACCTTTGGTAAAATGTAGAACACTGGTATTTTTGGACTTTCTACTAACATATACTCTGCTTCCTTATCATTTAAAATTCCTAAGTCTTTCCCTTTCTTTATATATTCTTTAAAAATGGTAATGGTATCCTGTGTGGGATTGTGAGATAATTTCTGATATGTGGTGGGGTTTGAGAGGATTCTTTGTGCTTCTCTAACATATTGTTCTTTATTTTGAATCACTTTATTTTGAATCACTTCCTTTATCCGCAGGTTTAATTATTATGTTGTTATCTGTCTTGATATTTTTCTCCTTTAGCGTCAGGTTGTGCTGGTATTTATTTATTTTTTTGCATTTTTCCACATCTTTCATTACCATTGTTTCAAATGATTTTATTTCATTTGAAGTAAGTTTCCTGGGGAAAGAATTTTGATTTCTCCTTAAGAGATGTGTGGAAATATTCATCTTCTTCTGTTACTGATCGATTCTCTTCTTTATTACTAAAAAATTTCTTAAGACAATTTTCTTATAAAAAGGTTCAAATCTACAAAAAAGTCAAATGAATTAAAATCAGCAGTCGGGGCAAATTTAAGGCCCTTATTTAAAATACTAATTTGTTCTTCTGCTAATGGTTGACCTGTAAGATTAAAAATCCCTTCTAAATCGAGGTCTTTCCTCTCTTCTCTCTGTGTTGTTTCCCTCTTTCTTCTCTTTCTCCTTCTTCTTCCAATGAGCGCTGTATTTTCCCCGGTATTTCCCAAGGTTGAACAAAATGCAAAATGATGGCCGAAATGGAAAGGGGGGAGAAACCACAGTCAATTAAGCACCATTCAAAAGGAACCCACGGACAAGACACAGCAGCAACTGAGGAAGCCTCTGGATGAGGCAAATGCGTTTTGCACCATAAAAGGACTATTACAAAGGAGTTACCTTCCAAATTGTAAGGTTTCTAATTTTAATATTTTATTCACTTTTGTGCACTTTACAATAAAGCACCCTACATTTTTACTGATTATTGTGAGGACATCCTCTTGCTTGAAACCAGCAATCAGCACAAAGAAGGGAGTGGGCACCTTTAAATCCCACAAGGCTGGAAATCTGAGCCGATCTTTATGGCTCTACGCTTGTGAGTGCTTTTCTACCCACTATTGAACTTCAAAATTGTGTATAGGCTATATTGCACTATATTGCGTCTGTTTTTATTTTATCTATAGATAATATTGGTCCAGTCATTATTTTAATGAAAAGAAAAGAAACTCTGCCTTATACTGTATGTTTTACTTTGTGTGTTGTGAGATTTTAAGGTAAAACTCACTAAGGTGTTAGAGCATCGATTTATATTGGCGTTACTCACTGAGATATTGTAATTTTTTACCTATTGATATTTGAATAAACACCTTCCAGCTTTGGGATGTCAACAAAAACAGTAAATAATAGTGACAATCAATCTGTCACCCTAATACGATCTTACTGGGGTACAGTGTAAAACACACTTACCTCTAAAACACTTATTGTTCCCCATGACGCCCCGTGGCATGCTGGGATATCTAGTTTACAAAGAATCATGATATGACAAGCTTATGTATGTGTTCATTCATGCTAATGCACAACTCATAGCTAACTACTATGTTTTTGCCAACTCTCTCATGTGACCGTACCCCTTCAAGAAGCACTTTACAGGAAATTAGATTTCAAGCTTACTGACGTTAGACAGTACATACCTTGATTTTTATTAAGTACCATGATTGTGCAAGATGATTGTTGTATTTGCTTTAGCGCAGCAATATAAAGATATAGAACAGAAACACAGCATTCTCCTGAACATACCAGGTTGCTTCTGGAACCAATCGATACAATATATAAAATACAGCACACTCCAGTCCAAACTAGCTTTAAATCTTACAGTGTTTATAGAATATCTGTCTGAGGTAAACTTATGGGGTTTTGGATGCAAAATAAGAATGTACATTGCACAAGACTGCCATACCATCAATGCTCTCTTATTCTTACCTAATTTAATGATTGCTCCTATGAGATTAATTTGTTGCAGGACACCCCTTCAGCGGCTGAATTATTGTTGCTGCTGCTGATACAGCTGCACCGGAGCCCACATGCTTTTGGCGCCCTTCAGGTGTCATTCACACTTAGTGACACTCACTGGTCATCACTGATTTGTGGCCTGTTCAGATGCTGCAGCTCTTTAACAGTGCGACTGGCCCCTGTCAGTGGTGCTGGGAGGAACCAACCCCCCTCCCCATTATCACATTTTCCCACCCTTTCCTGCCAACGCCGCACTTTGACTGACAGACACTTTCTTACTGATGCATTCGCTGACATAAACTCACTAAAAGATAGTCATTGGCACACATACTGTTTAACCAACACACACTTTCACAGACAGACAGACAGACACACACACACTCACTCACTAACAGACACATACTCTGATATATACTGACTGTAGCGTTACTTACCTTAACCGGGGGCCGGTCGCGGTCCTCTCTTCAAGCCGCGCGCGGTCCTGTGGCTGCACGAGCCACGCGCGGCTCATCCAACTGCTTTGGATGGAAGGCGGGCAGTGACCGCGTGAGGCGGTCACGTGTCCCGCCTGAAACTAGGAGCGCGCCGCGAGTCTCGGGCGCGCTCTTAAAGAGACAGTGGGAGCCTAATTGCCAAAAGGCTCCCATTGGCTTCTGTCATACCACACTCCCTATACAATTACCTTTTGGGGGTGTGGAAGTGACAGGAGCCAATCACTTTCGTTTAAAAGCTATTTAAACTTACCTTTTTCCCCTAGCTCGTTGCCCTATCGTGGTTTCTGTTTCAGTTCCCTTTAGCGCTTGTGGTGTTCAGTTGTGTTTTCTCGTATTGACTTTGGCTTCGTATTCTGACTTCGTTTTCGCTTTATCCTTATCTGTACTGTTTGCCGGCTTGCTGTTTTCCGTGTACCAGACCCCCGCTTGTCCTAGTTTACGCTGTCTCTCTGTGCCCTTGACCTCGGTTTGTTCCTGGCTCTGTCTTCTCTCATATACGTCAAGTCCGGCCATTCTAAGGTCCGGTAGACGTATCTCTCCTCTGTATTTGCCTCTGTTTAGCTGGATCCTGCGTGTAGGGGTATATTCTCGTTACACTGACGAACAATGACATAAACACTCACTGATTTGACACACTCTGACAGACACACACTATTACTCAGACACTCACTGACAGATGCATACACTCATTGACAGACACATACACTCATTGACAGACACACACTCATTGACAGACACACACTCTCATATACACTGACAAACAATGACATACATAAACACTCACTGATTTGATACACTCTGACAGACACGCACTATTACTCAGACACACACTGACAGACTCACATTCACTGACAGGTGCACACTCACTGACAGACGCACACTCAATGACAGGTGCACACACTAACTGACAGATGCACACACTCACTGACAGAACACTCACAGACACACACACTCACTCACAGACACACATACACACTCACAGAGACACACACATTCACTCAACGGCACACACACACACACACATTTCCCCCAACACTCACAAATTATTATTATTTTTCTTTTATTTAAATCCACACAGCCTCTGGAGTGGATTACTTACCTCCGGTCCAGTGGGGCTGCTGCGCGGGCAGGCAGGGGGCAGAGTAGGCGGCGAGGGAGCTCTATTCTTCCTGCTCAGCTCACTTGCATGCCACTTAGTGATGCTGGGAGCCAGGGTGACATCATATTCCAGCTCCCAGCTTCATTAAGCGGCGCGCGAGGGAGTTGAGCAGGAAGAGCTCAGGTGGGCATGCTCCCTCACTGCCCGCTGCGATCGAAGCTGCCGCCTGCCTCGGGGGGCTCAAAAGTGGCCGGCTGGCAACTTTTGAGCCCCCCGAGGCAGGCGGCAGCTTCTATCGCCTTGTTTGCCTCGTGCCCTGGGGGTCTCAAGAGCTGGCCGGCTGGCCACTTTTGAGCCCCCCGAGGCATGCGGCAGCTTCTATCACGGTGGGCAGTGAGGGAGTATGCCCACCTGGGTATTTAGGGGCGGCTTTTTTTGCCACCCCCTGCAAAGTGCCGCCCAAGGCAAATGTTGCCTTGTTTGCGTTGTGTAAGATACATCGCTGTGTATCTGTGCCAGTATGTGTGTGTATCTTTTTGTGTGTCAGTGTGTGTGTGTATCTGTGTCAGAATGTGTGTGAATCTTTGTGAGTGACAGTGTATACGTGTATCTGTGCTAGTGTGTATATGTATCTGTGTGTGTCAGTGTGTATGTGTGTGTGTCACTGTGTATGTGTATTTATATATAACAAGAAACACAAGTTAGAAACAACTGGTACACACACCACCACGTGGACCTGCAAGTAATACTTCTCTAAAATGGAATGTAGAATCTCCATATACTAATATTAAAATAAATAAGAGCAGGAATCTGTAATAAAAACAATACAAATGCACATAGTGCCATTCGTTTTAACAAATAAGTGACTACTTAATGGTATGAATAGCACTCACAAAGGCAGAGCTGTGTCAGGCTCTGTATAATAGTCTTCTGGGTGCCACCACTACTGGCCTTGGATATTTAGCAGCCAACACAGGTGAAGTAATTGTTCCAAATATTTATTATTAAAAAGTTAAAAATAGAATAACAAATAAAGGACTTAAAAAGCAGTGTGTAATACAAACAATGACAGTATATACTACTGCATAAAAGGAGAAAAAGTCTTTATCAGTAAACAGCAGACACGTTTCGACTGTCAAATAGTTTTATTCAGTGCTGAATAAGTTCATACATTCTGATGTCAAATATTCCAAACGTATACCTCCTTTGTATTAATTGAATAGCTTCACCTTTGATTAGGCGTGCTCCTATCTCTTCCGGTACTTCCGTTTGGCATCACTTCCGGTGCGCCATATGTCATAAAATGTATTGAAAGTCCGAGTTCCATTTTGGGTAAGGGAAAGATTGCCCATAACATAAGCAAGCTACAGATCGTTAGGTTTCACATGTAATAACCTCATGGAAGCGTTGCAAGACAATTCATGTAGCTAGTGATTTGAAGGAAAAACCAATACATACCATTAAACATAAAATAAACTACACCTGTGTGAGTAGGTGTGTGGCAGTGTATGTGTATATGTTCATACATCCCAGTATTCAAACACATAATACACAAATACACACTTGCTTTCAAACATCAACACTACGCACAAATGTACACCTGCATTTGAACGCCAGCACTACATACAAACACACTACTTCATTCAAATAGCAACAGTACATACAAATACACTACTATATTTACACACACATAGTCCATACAAAAACATGTTTACATTCAAATGCACAAACACTGCTCACAAATGCAACCCTGTGATAGTTCTAAACTGTTTTTTTCTGGTTTTAACTCCAATATAATATATTACATAGCAGGGGTATCCTCAGCATAGGACAAGAGATGGACAAATTCCCATCCTGACATTGCTTATCCTTTGATTTAAAAGGGGCTCTGTAATGACTGATGCCTATGCACATTATAGCTTGGTCCCCCCCTCCAGGAAAATGTCAATATACATTATTTTAACTCTGAACTCGTTCCAAGCTAATGTTAAACCGAAAACCATACCTTAAGCAACTAATATAGTGTTTGTCACAAAGATAAACTATGCATATAATTCCTTTTGAAAATATTAAATTAATGCTTACCTCCTCTCAAGCACTGTTGGTGCTGTGATCATGACTCGTTTGTGGGTTTATACTAACCTGTAATAAACAAAAAACAGATTGAGAATGTGCAAAATAGCACTACTTAGCCACAATTTACATATGCAGGGGGACAACTGGTATTTTAGAGAATAGAAAAGGCAGACCATGACTGTATGGTTCTCCATCTCCTGTCCCTCTCAAGGCGTAGCATTACTGGGAAAGGAGCTGAATAATTGGTGACATCTTCTAATAGCAACTGCTGGCGTAGGAGTGTGACTTCTAACAATCCTGGGCAGAACGGGACATGTATGTCCATCTGTTGCCCTAATAATAGGGTTCCTCGCTACGGAGCTCCAGTTCCCCATGCAACATTTCTTTAATGTGCATTGTGATATGACCCATCATGCATTGCAGGATATAAAAACATGATCTGCTTATTAAATATATATTTATAGACATTTTGATTGACTATAATGATAGTTCTTTTAAATGAATGCAGCATCATTACAAAAGCACTGCAATGATGAGCGACATTCTAAACACAATTTTGATGCTAGTTTCATATGTTTCACTAGTGACCTTTTTAATTTGATAACCACCCTTCTCAGCAGTCATTGTAGCAGTGTTTCTAGTTAATGAAAACTGGAATGCAACGTGGCTTTTATAGTTTCATTAACCAACTTATTTTTTTTAATATAAAAATAATTTGAGCCTCAGTGAAATTCATTTCAGATTTCTTTTATTAATATCTTCTTATTTTATTTATAAATCCTGTAAATCCTGGTCAACAAGTCAATATCTTGTGATATTTTGTTTTTGTTTATTTTCCCACCAGCCAGATTGTTTGTTGCTGTCTAACCAACGATGCCCTCTCTCAATGTCCCTAACCTGAATCTATGCATGTTCCTTCCCCGACCCATCTCTGTTCCCCCCAACTCATCCAAGCTGTTTTGTTCTCTCTTCTTCAAAACCCGATGCCTTATTCTAATATAAATACATACATACACTAGCAGTTTTGTTTTTTTTACAGACGCAAACCACACATTTATCCTCCTATTGCTTGTTCTCTCTATTTTAATGTTAGAGTTGAAATATCTGTTGGGTGAGCACACAAATGCATATCTGTATGGTGTTTGTCATGACAATGACATTCTCGTGTGAGTGACATGATTGGTTTTCTCCTTTCAGTTTCTGTGACATTTAAAGAGCAGAGCTTCATATCTTATATCCTGTTAATAAGTGCTCTGGAGGTGCCGGCATGAATTGTTTTTCTGAGCAGGCATTCACGAGCTGCCCTACCCCACTCATTCACACTAAAAAAGGACCCCAGCTATGCTGAGATGCTGCAACATCTGCGTATAAGGTCCTCACCACCATCAGTCAGTTGCCTGATTTGCCCACAACATTCTACTATGATATATTATCCAGATAACAGCTCAACTGACTCCATAGCTGAATCGAGAAAAACCTTTTGAAATTATATCATATCAATTGTGGAAAAAAAAGATGTTGAGGGAAAGCGTCTTCCTTAAAAGTATGCATTAAAGTGGTTTTATCACCTTTGGGTTTTTTTGTATCTTTTTCAAAGAATCTCCAAAGATGACATACCCGCTTGGTATGTGGCAGCTGAGGATGATGCTAAAGGCAGATATACTAGCTTGGAGTTCTACCTTGCATTCCACGTCATCATCCTACTTTAACTCCTGGTGCTTTTTCTGTCAGGAGCTGTGTCACTGCTGGACACAGAGGTCTACGGACAATATAGTGGTATGTGCCATCAAGTTTTGTCAATTCCCACAACCATTGCTAGACACAGCTTTTGGGAATAAAACTTAGCTCTGCCTTTTGTCATGTTTTGAAAAAAAAAAAA
Organism: Pelobates cultripes; assembly: GCA_933207985.1. NCBI lineage: Eukaryota > Metazoa > Chordata > Amphibia > Anura > Pelobatidae > Pelobates > Pelobates cultripes. Next base: position 92,883,549 of record OW240916.1, on the reverse strand, counting down.
AATCGAAAAAAAAAGGTGCTTAAAATCCCTAATTAATAAAAATGTAAATAAAATAAAAATTGAGTTAATTAGCAGCTGATCACTACCAAGTGTACTCTCTAACACCAAAAAAATAGCACAAAAAATGTCGATTGTGGTGAAGCGCTTCAAAATTACCTTTAGTTGCTAAAGTGCTTAGTGTATTCAATGTGTCAAACCCAACAATTTAAATACACACATGATGGAAATTTGGCATGTGAAGGAAATTTGTACATGTATTTATACTGTTGGGTTTTGAACATTATTGCTTTTTGACACGTTGAATGCACTAAGCCTTTTAGCACTTAAGGTCAATTTGAAGGTCTTCACTACAATTGAAATT
>OW240916.1:92852161-92883088 GCA_933207985.1 Pelobates cultripes | reverse complement strand
AACCTGTATTATTAACCCATTTAATAATAGTTTGCAGAAGAAAATGGGAAACATGCTCTTTTTTGGACATCAAAGCAAATCAATGTTTACAGATAAGAAAATACTTTAACAACACTATTAATGCGTTATAACAGAACATTTCATTTAACATTAGATTGAGCCGCATAATGTGGACAGTTATCTCCTAATAGAAATTTAGTAGCATCAAATAAGAATTTATAAGTACATAATTTAGTTGGCGTATTAAAAAAAAAAAAAAAACATTAATGATCAAAGGATGTAAATAATATACAATTACTAATTTTGGGGAAAAGTAAAAAAAAATATAATATATATATATATATATATTTTCCCCCAAAGCGAGCCCACAACGTGTTCTCCGGCCACCAGACCTCCTGCCCCTATTCCTCACCCAGCAAGGCTGACTGCTCTGAGCCTCCATGATATTCCCAAACAGCCTTAGTAGCCATGTGCGGCTGTGTCTGTAGCACTCACGTTGTGCACTGATCACTTCCTGGTAAGGCAGAGGAATGGGAGCACTCGGCGGCAAGACATGCCTTCCGCATTCTAGGAACCTGGAATACAAACAGCGCCACCTGCAGGATCAAGTCATCGTTTATAATATTCCAACTTCTGTGGAATGTATGAGTATACTGTGCCACCAAAAAGTATATAAATACATCTAATTATATATATATATACTGTGTCAATTTAATTAAAAAAAAATGTAGTTGCTGACACCTGTACTTGGCTTACAAGTCTATAAATGTGGTTTACAGCCTTCTCCAGTATGTGTATCCTCACGATTTAAACTAGGATTGTAAAAGGTGAAATTGTTTATTTACTAAATATTTTACCAGGAAAGTTTAGATAACAGATTTCTGAAGAACTACTAGAAGAAAAGAGAACGTTGTGAATGTGTGTCTGACATAATATGACTAGGATACCTCTCAACAGTCCTGGGTTCAGAAGGACAGTCTCAATGTAGGTTGGGTTGTGCTGTGTAAATTAAAGAAGCACTCCATTAATATAAATAAATAAGAACTGAGTAGCTATATGCATGTAATTTGTTTTGCATGTCTTCTTTGTGGGTATATGAAATCTTTGCTTTAAATCTAGTATATGCTATATATTGCAAGCTGCATCATATACTAGATGTTTGCAATGTTTACATTGCAGGGTTAAATCCACCTGTAGTGCCTGTCTTCCCGGCAGCCACTAGAGGCCTTCCTCCTCCAGGCTGAGCAAAGCTCGGTTTGGGAATCAAATGCTGCTGATTTATTTTTTTGCGCCAAGGATATTTTCTTTTTGTTATATATTTGAGGAGTACTGTTTTGCCGTGCATGCACTCTCCAATCCAATGTTTCTCCTTGAGAAGCATTGGATTGGACAAGATGATGGGTAATGTCAGCATGCTTGCTGACATCCCCTGAGGGGGAGCTGTAGTGGAGAAATCGAGGTGAGTAATATTTATTTTACTTCATTTTTACAGGGCAAAATGGGGTGGATAGAAGGGACCTATAGTCCAGAAATAACGATTGTTATTCTCAGGAGTATAGGATCCTGGTAAACTTAGGAAACTGACACCATGAGAGAGAACTTCTACGGGGCCAGCCAGTACAGCTGCCAGTCACTTCCTCTTTTCGACATGAGTCTCTTCTTGACTCCCTCTAGTGGTATGCCTCACTTAATTTGCATTCAGATGGATACAAAGAATCACCTTGTCCTAAAGGAGAGAACACACATCCTCTGTGAGGGATGTCCTCTTGATCATGTCCACTGAGATTCGTCAGGAGCCTACCCTGTTTGCCATAACCTGATTCTGAAACCCTTTAAAACATAGTCACATGATCTAAGCATCCAAAACTCCTGCTAATTGCCAGAAAGGATATTCCCTTGGAAGGAAAGAAAACAGGGATTTTATTAACGACACGGAGGCGAGTATTATGCTGCACTCTTTCTTTATTTTCCCTCAGCAGCAAAGAATTTTTTTTTTTTTTTTAAAACGTAATCAAAGTTAACAATAAACAGTCTGAGAGGAGTATCCTAGCAACAGGAACAGCCAATCGGATTCCACTCTCCAGCATAATAGGCTCTGTGAACCAATCCAATTCCTCTTTCTTTGCTGCTCCCTCAGTTAAGTAACATCAGATCCCATGGTTTCTTAACTGTGGGATCGCTTTTTACATTTTATATTGCTGTTTATATTGCTATTTAGTTATTTATTTATTTAATATTTCTTCTTTAAATTGTTTTACTATACTACTCCTTTAAATCGCTTGTTTTTAATATTATGTGTCATTGCTGACCCAGCAGCGCTTGATGGTTAAACTTTTGAGGGTTATTGAAGTTTTCAACTAGTCCCCTCATAGCTTAGCGTTTTTTCTGCCTGTCACTTGGCTGATTTCCTTAACCCTGAGCCGGTGAGTTTCACCGTGCTCGGGGGGGTTTTCTATTTCCCAACCCCGTCCGACCGTTAATGAGGCGAGCGCGCGCGCTCCCCTCCCTGCGCCCATTCACCTCTGTCCCGCTGTTTAGATACCCGCGTTCGGGTATTTGATGCGAACGCACTCTAGGCATTGCGTTCGCACCACGAATTTACATTTCCAGTTTTCTCGCGGTCTAACCCGCGAACGCTTTCCTCCATTGACACAGACGTTCGCCTATGCGAACGCTTCTGTCCCATCCCCGTTCGGGATTTTTTCTCACTATTGCGGCGGCCATTTAGTGCTTTCCCGCGCTCTGCCACTAGCACTGCCCCCCACAGACCGGAACTCTGAGTTGGGAGCTAGTGCTAGTGACGGTCGGACGGCTCTCCTCTCTCTCTACGGTACCTGTATTAATTCTATGAGTGAACACTTTATTATATTATATTATATTGTACTGTTTTTTCCTTTCATATATTCTGTCCAGTATTATAGATTCCCTCCTACAGGGTTACTCAACCCTCCCCTATAGCTTTTGTTACCAACAGGTTATCATATTTCAGATTCATATATAATCCTGTCAGTCACTGTCATAACTATGCCTTCTGACAAGGATACTCCCTCTGGGTCTATTAACCCTGACAGGGCTGGTTTTCAGGCACCTTCAGGTGTATATGATGATATGGCGGTTCCACCCGCTGAGCTTGATACCCCTGCTGTTATGCAGACCTTGATTGATGACACCATGTCACAGGCTATGACTAAAGCCCTCATGTCGGCCATGGGACTAATGTCTGATTCCATATCCCAGACACTTACACATGCCCTAATCCAGGCGCAAAAATCAGCGCAACCGACTTCGGCCCAGATGGTGCCTGTCACAACTCCTTTACAACCTCAGACCGGCCGCAAGGCCTTGGCAAAAATGAAACATTCCTCAATGCCACAGATGGACAGCCATGCACCTGTCACAGATGGCGCGTCTATACAACCGCGCAAAAGAGCCACTAGCCGGGCAAAATCGGCTAGATTGTGGAAAAGGGCAAGAGCCCAAGTTGATTCTGAGTCTGATCTCAGCGACATTGAGGAGGAGGCTTCTGTTGTTTCGGAAGATCCATCGGATCCCGACTCAGATTGCCCGGCCGGGGACTACGGCCATTCTCAGGACTACAGTCCGCTCCAGTCTGACATGCCTGTTGTAGACCACAAGGCACAAAGGGATGTAGATATGATTGTGGATCAACACGGTGAACCCCTGGTTGATCCCGACCTCTTACGCCACCCACGGTCGGCGGAATGGTCCCCCCCAGAACATGTGGCCAAATATATAGCGTCTAGGGTACGCAAGCCTTTAGAAAAGGCGACACGGAATAAACTACGGGGAGAATGCCCGCGCCCCACAGTCCCAGATGATGCCTGCAGCACACCTGCAGTTGATCCAAAGATTACCCAATTCTTGGGAAAGACAGGCTGGAAGCCCAACAAAGGCTTGGAGTTTGCCCTGCGCAATTGCCAAGACAAGGTCTTGGACATCCTGGGCCCAGCTACCAAAATATTCGAAGTGGTCCAAGATGACCAAGAGTTGGATCGGGCCGCCATAAATGGATGGATCCAACGGATTATTTGCCTGATTGGCAATGCCAACACGGCAATAGCCACGGAACGCCGCAGGCGATACTATTGAAAATAGAACCGAAATTGGTTAATATGGCCCTGAACGAACCGGGCGCCCAAGCTAAGGGTCTCCTATTCGGAGACAATTTTGTCAAGGAGTTGGGCTCCTTTGTCCATACATTTACTGCCCTAGATAAGGCGCAATCCAACATGCGCAAGGTGTTTCACCCCAAGGTTTTTGGTGGGGCCGGAAGAGCAAGGAGCCGTCTGTCCGGCCGTGTTAACAGAAGTTCTTTTAGACAGAACAGAGGCTCCTATACGGGACGAGCCAGTTTCACGGAACACCGCAACGCTCCGGCGTTCTTCCCACAGCGTGGACGGCCATGGGTTGCCCGTGGACCACGGAATGCCCACTCCGGACGACGACCTTACGGTAAGTCCTCTCCATTTACGTTCTTCCCTATGGGCAGTGGGGGGCAGACTCCGACATTTTTCCCACATGTGGGCTTGCATATCGTCAGATTCTTGGGTGCTAAACACCATAACAGGATATACAATAGATTTCCTGTCCCTACCCGTGCAATTCTCCCAACCACGAGAAATGTCTTTTTCCCTAGCAGACAAGACCCTGGTCACCCAGGAAGTTTCAGACTTACACCACAAAAAGGCCATTTCAGAAATCCCAATGGCCACGGCAGGTTATGTCAGCAACCTGTTCCTGGTTGCCAAGAAAGGCGGCGGGGTCCGCCCAGTGATCAATCTGAAACAACTCAACACTTACGTCTCTTACAACCATTTCAAAATGGAAGGAATACATTGTCTAAGAGATCTCCTCCAACCAGCGGATTGGATGGTGAAACTGGATCTCAAAGACGCTTATCTTACAGTGCCGATCGCCCGGCACCATCAGGATTTCCTGCAATTCATCTGGCAGGGCAAGAAGTGGAGGTTCACCTGTCTCCCTTTCGGGCTGTCATCGGCCCCGTGGTGCTTCACCAAACTCATGAAGAATGTGACGGCCTTTCTTCGGAGCCGAGGAGTGCGTCTTATAATCTATCTGGACGACATCCTCATTATGGGCCAATCCGCCCAAATTGCACTGACCCATTTGAACTGGACTCAGACCCTATTACAGAACTTGGGTTTCCTCATCAATTGGGACAAATCCATCTTGACTCCCACTCGACACATAGAGTTCTTGGGTCTCATCGTAGACTCCACGTCTCAGACCCTACATCTACCGATGTCGAAACTGAACAATATCAAAAAGGAAATCAAACGCTCCCTGGCAGCTCCTCAGCTGTCCCTCAAACAGTTGGCAAGGGTGATTGGCCTCCTGGCGGCCTCCATACAAGCCATCTTCCCGGGGCCGCTCCACTACCGGGCGTTACAGCGCCTTCACGCTGCCAACCTGAGAGACGGGGTTGCCTACACAGATCTGATCACTCTGAACTCGGAAGCGAAGGACGAACTGACATGGTGGCTCTACCATATGGAAGCCTGGAATGGTCGAGCCATTTTTGGCACCGCACCAGATCTGGTAATAGAATCAGACGCGAGTTTACACGGCTGGGGTGCTCGCTGTGGAGACATCTCTACAGGTGGCAGGTGGTCCAACAGCGAAGCTACACTCCACATCAATTGCCTGGAACTCCTGGCAGGATCCTTTGCGATCCGCAGTTTTTCACCGACCCTGGTACAATGCTCTATCCTTCTGAAGATGGACAATATATCGGCAGTCCGATATATCAACCATCTGGGGGGCACGAAGTCAAAGGTCCTGGCGAACATGGCACGAGATTTTTGGCAGTTTTGCCTGACTCAAGGCATTTCTGTGACAGCGGAGTATATTCCCGGGCTCTGCAACACCACGGCAGATTGGTATTCACGACACCTCCGGGACGCCAGCGATTGGCAATTGGACCCCAGGGTATTCCGAACTATTCAAACAATATGGGGCCCCATGGACAAAGACCTGTTTGCCTCCCGCTTGAATGCGCAACTTCCCCGATTTTTCAGCTGGAGGCTGGACCCAGCAGCGCTAGCGACAGATGCGTTCACGCAGGATTGGTCGTCCACAAGGAATTATGCCTTTCCACCGTTTGCACTGATTCCTCGCTGCCTCCTACAGTTACGACGACAGTCGGGAACCCTGGTGCTTGTCGCACCGTTATGGCCCTCCCAACCTTGGTTCCCTCCCCTCCTGGAGATGGCGGTGGACGTGCCTCGAATTCTCCCACACTCCATCTATTTACTGCAGGACCCAGATGGGGCCCCCCACCCCCTGGTGCAGCAGGATCTGCTACGGCTAACAGCGTGGCTAATTTCAGGGGACCTTGGGCAATCGAGGGAGTTTCGGAATCGACTCTCCGCCTTCTCGAGAACGCATGGGCACCCGGCACAAGACAGGCTTATAAGTCTTCATGGGGCAAATGGCGTGATTGGTGCCTGGAACGAGACTTGGATCCCATATCAGCTCCTGTGAGTGATATCCTCCACTTCCTCACGTCCCTGTTTGAGGATGGCAAGGCCTATCGTACAGTGAACCTATACCGCTCGGCCATTTCAGCGGCACACCAGGGGACTGCGGGTGTCCCGATTGGACGACACCCGTTGATATGTAAACTCCTACGTGGCATTAAATTCACCCGACCCCCGCTCCCACGATATTCGATGTTATGGGACGTCTCCGTCGTTCTAAAATTCATTGAATCATGGCCGGACAATGCACAACTGTCCCTGAAACAATTGTCGGCCAAGCTGGCTATACTTCTCTGCCTCATTTCTTGCAAAAGGGTATCCGATGTCAGAGCTCTGGACATTACCGCACGCTCCTACACCCCAGAGGGGGTCACCTTCGATATCTCTCGCAGAACGAAGACGTCATCGAAGTCGGTGTCATACCCAGCGTTCCCCGACAGACCGCTCTTATGCCCAGTCAAGTGCTTACAATCCTATGAGCTCCGCACCTCCACATTTCGGGACATGACAAAACAAGAGCTTTTCATATCCTTCCAGAAACCTCACCTACCGGTGTCTACCCCGACCCTGGCGCGATGGGTCAAATGGATGATGTCCATAGCGGGCATCGACACTTCACTATTCTTACCTCACTCAGTGCGAGGAGCGATGGCTTCCAGAGCCTCCATGATCGGTTGTCGACTGGAAGACATTTTGAAGGCAGCTGACTGGTCCTCAGAATCGACTTTCAGGGACTTCTACTTTAAACCCATTCAACACTTCGCGGGATCTATAATTTCCCAGCTTTAAACCAGCATAATAGGAGCCTCCGTGTCTTAATAAAATTCACAGATTTTACTATTAGCATGACGTAAAGTCATGATTTTATTAACGACACGGAGGCGAGTATTATCCCTCCCTCCCATCCCAAGGAAGGATGGAATATGGGTAAGTTGATTTCAAGGTAAGTCCTAGTAGTTTGAGATTGATACACGTTAGGCTTGCCAATACTCCACTTAACTGCTCAGACTTCTTAAACAAATGTCGTGACATTGGACATATTATGAGTTATGTGGACATCCAGTTTAATACAAAGATATTACCATATTTCTCCTTGTCTTACAGCTTAACCTTCTTCAGGTCATTGGAAGTTCCCTTGTTACACGGTTCTCTTGTCTGGACTGGATGATTACACTACTTCGGGATCGCAAATCAAGAGGAATTGGATTGGTTCACAGAGCCTATTATGCTGGAGAGTGGAATCCGATTGGCTGTTCCTGTTGCTAGGATACTCCTCTCAGACTGTTTATTGTTAACTTTGATTACGTTCTAAAAAAATTTTTCTTTGCTGCTGAGGGAAAATAAAGAAAGAGTGCAGCATAATACTCGCCTCCGTGTCGTTAATAAAATCATGACTTTACGTCATGCTAATAGTAAAATCTGTGAATTACTTTTAGAAGGGTAGCGGCTAGTTCCTATCCAGTAGAAGGACCCCGGTGACATCACCAGACCATGTGACTGCTTGGTCACATGGTACAGAGAGCTACAGGAAGCAGCAAAGCGGGAAATCCAAATGAATGGGATGGACTGAGCTGTGCTGATCTCCTCCTGCTGCTGGTGGGAGAGATCTGATGGAAACATTACAAAGTATCTTATTATACAGGACAGCCTGGGAGCTGGAGGCTTGCACTGTATGTAAAGCAGAACACTGCAGCCATTACACAGACTGAACATGGAGAATGAAGGGAAAAGGGATCTTTCAGAGAAGTCACTTTTATTTTATATTTATATAGTTTTATATTTATTTATTGTTTTTGCCAGTTAATTATGCAGTTATGTTAAAACCTGTATTTTAAATCTCTCTTTTTGTCTTTAATTGTAGATATTAATCACTGTCCAACTGTTTTACAGAATACATTGATTATAATGGGACTCTTATATTTTTGTATTTCTTTCTCTCTCCCAACTCTCTCTGACAGCATGATATATTAACCCTTTTATCCCCACTGACAGTCAGTGAGTGTCTCTCTCCCATCCCCTCATTGTGAGTCTCTCTCTCCCATCCCCTCATTGTGAGTCTCTCTCTCCCATCCCCTCATTGTGAGTCTCTCTCTCCCATCCCCTCATTGTGAGTGTCTCTCTCCCATCCCCTCATTGTGAGTCTCTCTCTCCCATCCCTTCATTGTGAGTCTCTCTCTCCCATCCCTTCATTGTGAGTGTCTCTCTCCCATCCCTTCATTGTGAGTGTCTCTCTCCCATCCCTTCATTGTGAGTGTCTCTCTCCCATCCCCTCATTGTGAGTGTCTCTCTCCCATCCCCTCATTGTGAGTGTCTCACTCCCATCCCCTCATTGTGAGTCTCTCTCTCCCATCCCCTCATTGTGAGTCTCTCACTCCCATCCACTCATTGTGAGTCTCTCACTCCCATCCACTCATTGTGAGTGTCTCTCTCCCATCCCTTCATTGTGAGTGTCTCTCTCCCATCCCTTCATTGTGAGTGTCTCTCTCCCATGCCCTCATTGTGAGTGTCTCTCTCCCATGCCCTCATTGTGAGTGTCTCTCTCCCATGCCCTCAGTATGCCTCCCTCTCTCTCGTCCCCTCGGTGCGCCTCCCTCTCTCCCGCCCCCTCGGTGCGAGTGTGTGTCGTGCTCTCTCTCCCATCCCCTCGGTGCGAGTGTGTCGTGCTCTCTCTCCCGTCCCCTCGGTGCGAGTGTGTCGTGCTCTCTCTCCCGTCCCCTCGGTGCGAGTGTGTAAGTGTTGCCATGGCAACACTCCCGACTTGCATTACATGTTATGTGTAGCGTTGCCATGGCAACCTGCAGCAACGCTCACACAGTTCGCGAGAAGAGAGGATCTGATGCTACAGGATGTGCAATATTACACTCCTGGGTCCCTTCTTCACAGGACACCGTATGCTGTGCCACCGGACTACCAGGGAATCCTGTGTGCCACCCACCCTGAAACAGGTAAGAGGCAGGGAGGAAAAAAAAACCCCTAAATTTAAGAAAAATATTTAAAAAACTACTGTCCCCTCACAGCCCTTATCCAATCCCACTGCACTACATTCAGTACACATAAAGACATTGCATCCACTATACACAATGGGAAAGAGGAGAGGTGTGTCGGGTGCTGACTTCAAAACAAAAAGAGTAAATAAGCAGCAGTAACTAGTGCAAGGATTCCCAGCCTTGTAAAGTAACAATATAAAAGAAGGAGAAGAAACTGCGCTTTAAATAAATTCTTACATACATACACTTGATGTCCCTTAATCGATGTGAATAATATATCCTCAAAAAAAACACAGAGAGGGAAATACAATAGTGCAATATGTTATAATAAAGACCAAAATTAATGTGTAAACTGAGGTATTTCAAACTCACATTTGGTAGAGCTAATCAGGAGCTCTACCTTAACTTGCACGGACGGTACAATCCCCGTCTCAGGATAGAAAGTTCAGCTTTTCAATGCTCCATTGATGTGATGGCATAAATAAAAATGGAAACAGAAGAGAGAGAGCTCCAATAGTGTAGCAGTTCCTCTCTCTCTCAGGATGCCTGCCTTTTGCTCGCAGAGCAGTCACATGTCATTACTATACACAATGCATTCACTACACACACTGTATAACATAATGGATGTGCGCAAAGCTTTTTTGGGGGCTTGGCTTCTTGGGCCAGCCCTGCTCTCTCCCACCCACGCACAGCCAGTGTGCCTCTCTCCCACCCACGCACGCACAGCCAGTGTGCCTCTCTCCCACCCACGCACGCACAGCCAGTGTGCCTCTCTCCCACCCACGCACGCACAGCCAGTGTGCCTCTCTCCCACCCACGCACGCACAGTCAGTGTGCCTCTCTGCCACCCACGCACAGCCAGTGTGCCTCTCTGCCACCCACGCACAGCCAGTGTGCCTCTCTGCCACCCACGCACAGCCAGTGTGCCTCTGCCACCCACGCACAGCCAGTGTGCCTCTCTTCCACCCACGCACAGCCAGTGTGCCTCTCTGCCACCCACGCACAGCCAGTGTGCCTCTCTGCCACCCACGCACAGCCAGCGTGTGTGTGTTTGTCTCTCCCACCCACGCACAGCCAGCGTGTCTCTCTCTCTCTCCCAGCCACGCACAGCCTGTGTGTGTGTGTGTGTGTTGCTCTCTCTCCCAGCCACGCACAGCCTGTGTGTGTGTGTCGCTCTCTCTCCCAGCCACGCACAGCCTGTGTGTGTGTGTCAGCTCTCTCCCAGCCGCACAGCCTGTGTGTGTGTGTCGCTCTCTCTCCCAGCCACGCACAGCCTGTGTGTGTGGTGTGCTCTCTCTCCCAGCCAGCGCACAGCCTGTGTGTGTGTGTGTGCTCTCTCCCAAACGCCAGCCTGGTGTGTGTGTGTGTGTGTCGCTCTCTCTCCCAGCCACTTTAGCCTGTGTGTGTTTGTGTGTGTCGCTCTCTCTCCCATGCCTTTACAGCCTGTGTGTGTGTGTGTTGCTCTCTCTCCCAATAAGCTTTTACCTGTGTGTGTGTCGCTCTCTCTCCCAGCCACCTGGCCTGTGTGTGTGTGCGCTCTCTCTCAGCCCTTGCACAGCCACCTGTGTGTGTCGCTCTCTCTCCCAGCACAGCCTTTGTGTGTGTGTCTCTCCAACCACGACCTGTGTGTGTGTGTGTTGTAGCCTGTGTGTGTGTCGCTCTCTCTCCCAGCCACGCACAGCCTGTGTGTGTGTGTGTGTCGCTCTCTCTCCCAGCCACGCACAGCCTGTGTGTGTGTGTGTGTCGCTCTCTCTCCCAGCCACGCACAGCCTGTGTGTGTGTGTGTCGCTCTCTCTCCCAGCCACGCACAGCCTGTGTGTGTGTGTGTCGCTCTCTCTCCCAGCCACGCACAGCCTGTGTGTGTGTGTGTGTGTGTGTGTCGCTCTCTCTCCCAGCCACGCACAGCCAGCGTGTCTCTGTCCCACGCATTCCCCTCCTGCCAATCATTTCATGTAGTGTGGCCAAGGCACCGCAGTAGAGAATCTTCTGTATCCTCTACCCAGTCTAACAGGAAGTGCTCCCAGACAGAATAGTCCACGCTACAAGTAGGTAAGATGGCACTGCAGAAGGAGGAAGACAGCAAAAAGAGGGGACGGACAAAGAGACACACAGGGGACTGAGGGTGGACAAAAAGACACAGAGTGGGGCGGGGTGGCAAAGAGATACACAGGGGGCAAAGTGACACACAAAGAGGTTTTGGGGGCAAAGACACAAACAGAGGGTTTGGCGGGGAAAAAGAGACAAGGAGGAGCACACTTAGAGGGGCTTAGCTAAACAAAGAGGCACACAGAAGAGTTGGGGGGATATAAAGACACACAGGGCTGGAGGAACAAACAGATACACGGAGGGGCAAAGAGACACATGGAAGGACAAAGACATACAAAGGGGGCAGCAGGGGGGGCAAAGAGACAGTGGGGCTTTGGGGGGGACAAAGACACGCAGGGGCAAAGAGACAAACTTGGGGGAACAGACACACAAAGGGGGGCAAAGAGGCACACAGAAGGGCTGGGGTGTCAGACACAGAAGGGCTTAGAGAGAAAAAGACACACATAAAGGAGCTTAGAGGATAAAGAGAGGAGAGACACAGGGCTGAGAGGGACAGAGAGACACACAAAGCTGGCGATTTTAGTTTTTTGGGGGTGATGCAAGTATCTGGTCTTGTCTAGGGTGCAAAAGACCACATCACTGTTTTATTCAGGGGCACTTATGCCCCGAGTAAGGGACCTAGCAACTTGGTCTAAGCTTGCTCTCAAACTCTGTTAACAAATAAATTGTATAATTTTAACTCTATATTTATGAAAAATATCCCTTATTAAAAAAATAAATGTTTACTAATCTAATGTCCACTCATCATTGAGTGTTGTATTTCATGTATTTGTGTATATGTCTTTACCACCCACCTATCATATGTGTGAGCGCCCATTCCTTGTGGACTGCCTGGGAGTGTGCGTTGTTACTCCCATCTGCAGGTCAGTCCACTTTGTGCAAAGTGCATGTGCTCAATGTATCACCAAAACTGTCCAAAAAATTTTCAAGTAAGTATTTTAAAAATGAAATCAATGTTTTTTACTACTGCATGTTGGAACTTGATGAATTATTTTTTTTAACATAATTAGTTAGATTTTCTGTAATATAAATATAAATATAAATATATATTTTTAATTTAACTTTTATTATTTATATCAGTGTTCATTCATTCTGGAGTTATTCTTTTTAATATGTTTATGGGAATAGAATAGAATAAAGCAACAACTGTACATGTTTCACAATGTTAACCTTTATTCCTGTTTACTTTTAATAAAAAAGAAATTTAAATTAAAATCTGTTTGTTTTCTTTTAACTATATGCCTATACTGTTTTTCTTCTCATGTGGGAAACCATCTTGGTTTCTATAGCGGGCCGAGGGTAACCCAACTGGTTACATCAGCTAATGCAGAATGAAGAGACCCATTTCCCCCCAGTAACTGGACGACACACTGTTCCAGGGGTACAACAACCACTTTATTTGGCCACACAAATGCTCCCCTGGATACTGTTCGTCTATACTAATGGCGGCCACCCAGGGAAGCACTCGTTAATTAGTTCCCTTGCCAACTTTCTAATTGATTGGTGTGAGCACGCCAGGGAGCATTGGAATCCGCAAATGCTCCCCATGGATGGTGTTCGTCTAATGAACGGGCTGCCACCCAGGGTCGGCACGCGCCGAGGCTTCCTTTGCGGTCTGTGGTTTTGACACCTCATAACGCGGTTTGAACGTTCTACGACAACATTCTAAATGGGGTTTCGTGGTGGTCCCTGTTAAGGAGGTGAACGGAACCCGTTCGGATGGCGCTCCCGAAAGGGGAGCAGGCAAAGCATATGAATACAGGGCAAAACATGAGGAATAGCAATTCACGGAGAGGAACAGTCCCCCACAACCAAACAATAACTTTTTAGTCACATGGGTATATTAATCTAATAGATTAAATCAAGACTCAACAAATCCCAGGTGCCAGATCGCCATGGCGACTAGGAATTTTCTCTTGGCGCTTGGGTATTTGTCAGTGCGTTCCTGGGGGCGGGGGGATAATGGAAGCGGCGGCGAAGGAGCTGTGAACTTGTTTCTCTGCTGTGATGCCGGAAGCCGGCCCGCGAGGAGGCAGAGCAACCCCACACTGGACCCGAGGGAAAGGAACGTAGGGTGGCTGGGTGCCATTAAATTAAAAAACTAATAATTAGTGAGTGTGTGTCTGTCAGTCAATGAGTGTGTGTGTCTGTCAGTGAATATGTCTGAGTGTGACTGGCGCCCTCACCTTTTTTCCCACGCTGTGTTGGCTCGCAGTGGCTGGCCCTGCCTCAATGGCTAATAATCATTCTTGATGATCTCAACCAGTCCATTGCTTCCCATAGGATAGCATTAGGAGACTACTGCGCATGCTTGGCAAAAATGCCTCACTGCGCCAATCAGCATCTACTCTATAAGTGGGGGGTCTAGTGGGAGTATTATTAATTACCAATCAAATATTGACAACTATTAACTAACAGCTTGGAAAGGTTGTGCAGACAGCATAAAATGTGCAACAAATTGATTCTAAGTTTATCTAAGGGGCATTACTAGGCAGGGTGTTCTTAGAATAGGAGGGTGTAGCGATATGGTCTTACTAGAAGAGGGGGAACAAAGATGGTCATGTGCCATACTACGTATGTGACATCCTTTCAATGTACAAGGTTGTTACTCTTATGATTCAGCTGAACAGAAATTAACCACTTCATTAAGCTGTAGTGGTTCTGGGGCCTATAGTGTCCCTTTAAGAATTATATTTGTGTTGTTGAAAATATAGCTTTGTTAGTTTTAGAAAAAACAACAACCTGACTCCTAACTAACCGCGGATTAAGTCCACATAGTAGCAGGTGTGGTTTGTGAAATAGGAGCCCGGGCATAAGATGCTGCCTTCAAAGTATTGTGTAGTGGACATGTCCAAAGGTGATGTGAACTAGCACAGCTGTGTATTGTCCTAAAAGCAAGGTAGAATATCCAAATAAAATGGTCAATAACTGATTTTTTTCTCCTGCTAGATGTTTAACTCCTTAAGGACCAAACTTCTGGAATAAAAGGGAATCATGACATGTCACACATGTCATGTGTCCTTAAGGGGTTAAAGACCACACAGTTTAAGGTGGAAGGGCACAGTGAGTCCGGGGTAGATGGAAGAATATTGAATAAATAAAATGAAAAGAAATAATTTACATTTTTCTATAATATTTCTATATTTTCAAAGCATGGCAAGCAGATGTGAGTAGTAAACACAGTACCATACACCCATTCCACTTTACAAAGTGTCAGATAAAATAAACCAGTTTTCTTTATTTTTCACAATCTTCGGCTAACGTGTCCTTATCAAAGTGTATAAAAATACCCATAAAAAAAAAAAGTCACTACAGCCAAGTGACAACAAGCTATCACAGCCCTTGCAAAGCATAAGCAACAAAATGGCCTACACCAGCCTATAAATGGCAAACCATTGCAAAAGAAGATTGTGTTGTTTTTTTAAATATGTAAAAACGTATTTAATCTGTAAAACATACTGTTGCCTAGGAAAAAAGTTAATACTTGAGTAGGAGATATTGCCATTTTCTGCAACAACTGAGTTAACCAAGTTTTACAAATGTTCTACTAAATTTTGAAAGACAGCCGGGAGTTTCTGCAGCTCAGATGAAGATTGATTGTGAGTAAATAGTTAAAAAGACCACACAGGTGTAAAGTTAAAGGGCAATGTGTCAGGATTTTTATAGGTGGTGCTGAACGAAATGGCGCCCAATAGTGGCACAATCTTAGTGTGCTCTAATTTCCAACATGAAGTCATGACAAAAGTAGGGAGTTTACGCTACTTGTGCTGTTTCTGAACTTCCACGTTGCTCTGGTGCTATTTGCTGAAAATTCCTCTAATAATCTCTACCAAACTGTGCGTGGCAGAATCTCAATTTCAGAAGCCAAATGTGCTGTGTGAAGTATAAAACCAGTGCAAAGGATTTTATAAATATAACAGCCAATGCACCTCTTCTCACTTTCCTGACACTTGCGGCTGCCGCTCCCTGGACAAAATCACCCTCTGTGAGTCCACGACAAATGAAAAAATGTTGGAGTCAGAAACGAACCAGACCAGTACCCATAAACTAAACATTAAATATAGGTATATAATGACACTGCGGAAGTCAAAAGAAGAAAAGAAAATCTCAGCATTAACAGTACAGTGTGTTTATGTGAATTTTATTTCAAAGCAATGACATGAATATATGTGTTGTATATAATCACAGTGCCATATATCCTCCCTCACCTTACATGGGTCTATATACTGCCCACTCCAATTTCTCCATTGCCAGCAATTGCATCCCTTTACTTTCAAATTGACCTGCACCCACATACGCACTGTCCCCCACTTTCCACACTGCTACAGCTTTACGAAGTTGGGACCAACTCAGTCTCCCTACCGGCCCGCAGCATCCAGTCATCATGAGCCGCAAGGGTTGTAGCAGGTCTTTGCGTGTAACAAACTCAGATCTCAGTACGTGCTGTGTTGTGCTCCACATAAGTTAAAATCATCCCCTCTAGCTGAGAAATTTGCAATCAATAAATGTTCATTAGCAGTATAAAAAACTAGGAATTCTTATCCTTGTAAAGGATCACTATTAGCTTAAGGTTTACAGTCTCTTAGCAGTATAAAAACTATATAAAGGATCTTTGTGAGCTGGAGCTATAAAGGTCCTTTTGCTGGATAGGAACTAGATTTCTCACTATGAACCGTCTAGTTTCTATCCTTTAAGAGGACCCGAACACTATGAAGCAATAGGTCCTTTAGAAGGATAGGAACTAGCTTACTCACACTAAGCTGTCTAGTTCCTATCCCTATACAGGACCTGACCACTAGGGGCAAAAAGGTCCTTTAGAAGGATAGGAACTAGCTTACTCACACTGAGCTGTCTAGTTCCTATCCCTGTAAGGGACCATTGTTAGCTGAAGGTATAGAGGTCGCTTAGCAGTATAGGAACTAGGTATTACTATCCCAGTAAGGGACCTGTGTGTGCTGGAGCTATAAAGGTCCTTTTGCCGGATAGGGAATAGATTTCTCACTGTGAGCCGTCTAGTTCCTATCCTTTAAGAGGACCTGAACACTATGAAGCAATAGGTCCTTTAGCAGGATAGGAACTAGCTCTCTCAGTGTGAGCTGTCTAGTTCCTATCCCTATACAGGACCTGACCACTAGGGGCAAATAGGTCCTTTAGCAGGATAGGAACTAGCTCTCTCAGTCTGAGCTGTCTAGTTCCTATCCCTGTAAGGGACCTGTGTGAGCTGGAGCTATAAAGGTCCTTTTTCTGGATAGGAACTAGATTTCTCACAGTTAACCATCTAGTTCCTATCCCTGTAAGGGACCATTGTTAGCTGAAGGTATAGAGGTCCCTTAGCAGTATAGGAACTAGGTATTACTATCCCTGTAAGGGACCTGTATGAGCTGGAGCTATAAAGGTCCTTTTGCCGGATAGGGAATAGATTTCTCACTGTGAGCCGTCTAGGTCCTATCCCTGTAAGGGACCTGTATGAGCTGGAGCTATAAAGGTCCTTTTGCTGGATAGGAACTAGATTTCTCACTATGAGCTGTCTAGTTCCTATCCTTTAAGAGGACCCGAACACTATGAAGCAATAGGTGCTTTAGCAGGAGAGGAACTAGCTTATTCACACTGAGCTGTCTAGTTCCTATCCCTATACAGGACCTGACCACTAGGGGGCGAAAAGGTCCTTTAGCAGGATAGGAACTAGCTCTCTCAGTGTGAGCTGTCTAGTTCCTATCCCTATACAGGACCTGACCAGTAGGGGGCGAAAAGGTCCTTTAGCAGGATAGGAACTAGCTCTCTCACACTGAGCAAGCTATTTCCTATCCTCAGAAAGGACAGGGTCCTTCTACTGGATAGGAACTAGTTGCAACCCTTTTAGAAGGGACATGTGTACTGCAAGGTGCAAGCTATAAAGCCCATGCCATGGTTCTGTTACGATGTATACAAAGCAAATACAACTTTCAGCAAAGAAGTTAGATGTTACCTTGAGACTGTACAAAGAATGCACAATATTTTTCTATGTTGACCTGTAAATTCAAGTCTTCCTCAAACTCAGAATCCGTAACCATAGGCCTGTAGATACATAATTGAGGCAGACCGCTGAACAACAGGCAGTGCCAACCGTTTAATAGGCCATGCATATATTAATAAAAAAAAAACCCATAATAGAATAATAGAAACATAATTACTCAATAAAAGACCGTAGTTGATAATCCCCCTTTTTGTTAGTAAATGTGTACTTTAAGTGAACAAAAAAATTGCACAACACATTAGTATGTTTTAATGTACCAAAATCTCACAAAAATTATGCAATAAAGTATGAGGCTCAGTGAACCATCTCACAATAAAAGCATAACTATATAAATTCACTTTTAGTATGGAGCTGCTTTGCCTGTTATTATTCTTTGTTGCACTTCCCAGGATAATTGTTCTCCCTCTGATGCGAAGCTTCAAGGGAAACTGTCATTTGCCAGGATATTAAATATTATGAATAGCTATGTCTATATTTAGCAAATATATATTTGTGAGGCATGAAAAAAAAAAAGCAAAAATCTCTTTATCACCTGTGTGTGCCTTATTTTTTTTTTTTGTAAAAATGATTTTTTATTGAACGGTTGTTGTATCATACATAGATTTATGCATGGGGATCAGACAGTGTGTATGGAGACTCGCAGGTCTCTACGATATATACCATATGCCATATACATCCGTGTTTGCTCGCAGGCTCACCATTTTCTTTTTTTTTTTAGGTTTATTTATTGTTGTATCATACAAAGATTTATGCATTGGGATCAGATGGTGTGCATGGAGACTCGCAGGTCTCTATCGTATATTCCACATACCATATGTACCTGTGTGAGCTCGCAGGCTCCATGGTTTTCAGTGCTGTGTTTTGGCTCGTGGGCCTCCTGTCTCACCTGGGATGTGTTCTCTCGTGCCCATGTCTTACAACCTTCCCTTTTTGCTATGTGTGATGTGCGTTTTTTCTGTTGCGATGTAGGGTCTGCATGACTATACACGTGTGTCCGGTAGCCTCTCTTTTATATTAGGGGTTTGATATTCCCCGGAGTAATTGCTCTATTGCGTCCTTGTGTGTCTATCTCCTCACCTCCGTCTCCCTGTGTTCTTCTTAGCTGTTAGTTAGTCTGATCAGTTATCGTCTATGGGTGTCTGGTAGTTTGTTATTGTGCGTGGGCGGTGTCGTGACGTGAGGTAACATCCCCATTCTATTAGTCGTCCGCCTTGTAGTCTTTAGCTGTTATTGCGTTTCCTGTGTGTGTTATCTTGTCCGGTTTTGCCTGTTGCGTTCGTGTCCCAGCGTGTAAGTTAGTACGTGTTTGTGGGTGTTTGCAACTATATTGTGCCTCTGTCATTCTCTTTGTCTGTGATGTCTACTTTTGTTGTTTCTTTATATGGCCCCTTGCGTGTTTATCTGTTTTTCACAGTTTTAGGGGGTTGGTATCCGTTTGCTCTTTACTCCTGTTCTGCTTTCAGTTCCGTCAGGTGAGCTCCCTGCGGTTTCAACCTTCATTGCGGTCGTGTGCAATGAAGCTCTCTCTTCATGTTTGCCCTGGGTTATATAGGGAGGTTAGGAGGGGTTGGGGCAAGATGGGTGGAAGGGGGGGATTGAGTCTGCTATCTCCCTCGGTGCACCTGGGCCCGCCCCCCCAACATTCACCCCGCCCCCGTCCCAGTGCATCTCGTCTTCCACCTCCACTTAAGTGCTGGGTAGTATCCAGAGAGTGTCCACCTTTCCACATGTTTGTCGCTTCTCCCTTGTGAATCTGCTATTTTCGCCTCTGCTATCCTGATGTCTTCTACTCTGCATGTAAATTCTTCTATCGTGGATGGGTTTTCCTTTTTCCAGTGCAGTGGGACCAGGGACTTGGCCGCGTTTAGTAAGTGTCTCAGTATCGACCTCCTGTAGGAGGGTATTGGTCGTTCTGTATGATGTAGAAGAGCGTCCGCCATCGTCAAGTGTGTGGGTTTGTCTAGTATCTGCTTGAATTCCCGTTGAATGTTCTTCCAAAAAGGTTTTATTTTGTTGCAGTCCCACCAGATGTGCCTTAAGGTGCCGGGTTCCTCCCCGCATCTTCAGCAGGTGTACGGAATTGTCAGGTTGTATCGGTTGATCAGGGACGGTGTACGATACCAGTGTGTCAAGAGCTTATAATTTACTTCCTGGTAGTGGGAGCTGGAGGCGCTTTTGTGTTGTAGGGTTAGTATCTTCCCCCATTGGTCGTCCGTTAAGGTCTCCTCTGTCCAGTCCTCCCATTATCTTTTGTATAAGTTGTTGTTAGTACGGTTTGACGTCAGTAGGTTTTGATATAATGCGGAAACCCTACCCTCCACCTCTGGTGTCTGTGTGCATAGGTTTTTATACCATGTTAGTTCTCTGTGTATCTTGCTTCTGTGTGGTAGGTTGTGATAGTAGTGCTTAAGCTGGATATAGTGGAATTGGTGCATTAGCGTGGGCGTTTCTTCGCCCGAAATTACCCTTAATGGTTGGACTCCCGTATTGTTCAGGACTGTGTGTATTGGTATGTATCCATCTCGGTCGTCTATTGGCCAGGCATTCGGTGGAAGGCTGTCTCCCAGGTTTGGGTTTTTACGTGATGGGTATCAGGGGACTGGGTTTGGGCGAGATCTGCTGCTCCTTTCTTATTGTGGACCAGTGCGTTAGGGTGTGCGTGAGGGGAGAGTCTTCACCTAGCAGCGTCCTGGTGTCCCTTTCATTATACCACACCAGTGTATGTAGTTTTTTGTCTACAGTGTCCCTCCAAAGCTGGACCCATCGTTTGTGTGGCGTGTCCGTGTGTAGTTCTTTGAGTCTCTGTAATACCGTTGCCTGATGATATCTTTTTGATGTCAGGTAGAGCCAGCCCACCCCAACTCCTCGGGAGGCAGAGTTTGTCGTAGCTGATCCGTGCCCTTTCTCCCTTCCAGACATATTGTATGAATGCTGTTATGAGTGCCGTAAAGAATGTGTGCGGGATTGTCTGTGGTGCTGTGTGTAGGAGGTATAATATCCATGGTAAGATGTTCATCTTTAAGACTGCTATTCTCCCGATCCAGGTTATGTGGGGGTAATTCCATCTTCTGAGGTCTTCTATGATGTTTATCAGGAGTGGAGCATGGTTGTGGGTATAGATGTCCTTTGTTGTATGTGTTATACACAGTCTGAGGTATCTCATTCTGTCTGCGCACCAGTGGAATGGGAACTTCCGCTTTAGTTGCTCACATTCGTTATCCGGGACCGTGACATTGAGAATTTCACATTTGGCCAGGTTCAGTTTCAATCCGGACATCCGGACATAGTTTTCGAATTCTTCCATTAGTGGTGTAATTGAGTCTAGCGGATTTTCGAGAAAGAACATCATATCATCAGTGTATGCAGCGACTTTGTGTTCCTGTTCTCTATGTTTCAGTCCTGTTATCCTCTCGTTTCTTCTGATGCTTTCTAATAGAGGTACTAGGGTGAGGGCGAATACCAGGGGCGACAATGGACACCCCTGTCTCGTGACGTTTTTTTAAGTCGAAACCGTCTGTAAGTGCACCATTCACCCTAACTCTGGCGGTCCGTTGACTGTAAAGCGCGGTGATCCGTGTAAGCATACCCATGCCTATACCTGTGGATCGTAGTGTTTCAATCATGAAGCTCCAGTCCACCCTATCAAAAGCTTTCTCTGCATCTGTGGAGAGTAACAGCAGTCTCGACTCCGTTTGTTTGGCCAGATGTTGTATGTCAAACAGTCATAGGGTGCAGTCTCTTGCTTCACGTCCTGGTATGAAGCCTGTCTGGTCTGGGTGTAGTAATCGTGTCATATGGGTTTGTAGTGTCATTGCCAGGATTTTGGAGAAGAGTTTGATGTCCGTGTTAAGGAGCGATATTGGGCGGTAGTTGCCGACTTGTTCGGTGTATTTTCCTGGTTTGGGGATCACTGTGATGGTAGCCACCAGTACCTCCCTATGGAAGGCGTGTCCGTCTCTTATGCTGTTGAGCACCTTGGTCAGATACGTTAATAGTATGTGTCTGAATTTCTTGAAGTATTCCACCGGGAAGCCGACTGGTCCCGGGGCTTTGCCCGTTTTTGCTGTTTTTAGTGCCTGTCTTATTTCCAATCTCATTCCTCTGCTTCAACCGGTGTGAGGGTGTTTTGTTGTAAGTTGGTCAAGTATTCTATTATGGCCGCCTGCCTTGTGGTCGGGGATTGTCCATCGTTTCCTTTGTGTGTGTTGTATAGTTTTGTGTAGAACTTCTCAAATTCGTCTGTGATTTCCTTTGGGAACTGCGTTATTTTACCCTGCGCTGTTCGGATGGTGTGGACTTGTGCCCTATTTTGTGTGCCTCTCAGTATCCGTGCGAGGAGTTTGTCCCCTTTAATGGCGTGCCTGTAGAAGAATGCACGTGATCGCTGTATAGTTCTGGTGTGTTTGCATTCAAGGAGCTCTGCCAATTGTCTTCTGGTGGACATTAGGTCTCTGTAGGTCTGCTCCTGTTGGTCGCGTTTGTGAGTTAGTTCCAGGTTGCTGATCTTCTGGGTGAGGTCTATGATCTGGTGGCTAGTTTATTTCTTCCTTTGGGTGGCTATTCGGATGAGGTGACCTCTGATGACGCTTTTATGAGCTTCCCATACCGTCATGTCTGATACTCCTTCTGTGGCATTCACCGCAAAGTATTGATTAAGGTGTTCCGCCACCTGTGCCTGTATTGCCGCATCTATCAGTAAGGAGTCATTCAGCCTCCATGAGGTTCTTGTCGGTCTGAACAATGGTGATGTCATAGACACTTGCACCGCGCTGTGGTCCGACCACGTCCTAGTGAGGATGTCAGCACTCTGGAGGTATGTGAGCCCCTCTTGTTGCACGACTATATAGTCAATTCTGTTGTACCTATGATGTAGCGTGGAATAATAGGTGTAGTCCCTTCCCTCTGGCAGCAGCACTCTCCAGGTGTCTACCAGCCTTATTTCTCTAAGAGCTTTACGTATGGTTTTAATCGCGGAGTCTGGGACGCTACTGCTTCCCGTGGAGGTATCTTTTTGCGTGTCCAGGGGTACATTGAGGTCCCCTCCAAATAGGAAGGTTCCTTCCGTGAATCGAGAGAGTCTCGCTATTGTTCTCCTAAGGAAGCTGGCTTGTCCACTGTTTGGAGCGTAGACCGTAGCAAACGTGTATATTTTCCACGCTGTCTCTCTTTTAATGAAGAGAAATCTACCCCTGTGTCTTCCATCTTGTCCATAAGGGTGAATTGTAAGTGAGATGCCAATAATATCGCCGTCCCTGCTTTGCGGGCCAATGGGTGAGTGCTATAAAAGTTTGTTTGGTAGCTGTTGTCCCGTAGCAACTTGTTAGTTTCTGGTCTGAGGTGTGTTTCCTGTAGGAGGGCGACTGATACATGTTGCTGCTTGAGGTTGCGAAGGAGGTGTGATCTTTTCTCCGTGTGTTGAGGCCCCTGCAGTTTTGTGGGGGCCTGGGCCGGGGGAGGCGGGAGCGGTGGGTTTAGGAGTAGTGTGTAGGTGTGTGTGTGAGTGGTGCGACTATGTGTGGGTGGTAGGTTGTGTTGGAAGCTGTGTGTGTCCCCGATCTGCCGATGGGTTGAAGGCGTTTGTTTCGTGAGGTCGATCGGGGGTGTTAGGGGTTTCGCGGTACCCCGGTATAGGGTAGCTCCGTGTGTTTGGGTAGATAATCGGTGCCGTACCGCCGGTCAGTTCTCCCGGCTAGGCGTCAGCAGTGGTCTCCCAGTGGGTATTCTACACGGATTGTGTGTCGGGTGGTGGCCTGTGCCTTTTGGGGTGTATCTCTCCAGTTATTTTGATTGGGGTAGTGTGTGGTATAATTATCGTTTGATAAATGCACTCATGTTATTTCGTTTTGATATCTGAGATATAACCTTGTCTGCTATTGAGTGTCTTTAGTGAGGTATTGTCTCCCTTCGTGTCAGTTCATCGTCATACGTGGTGTGTGTGCTGATGGTTTGGCTTGTGAGTGGTGTGAGTCCAGTAGGGCATGGGATGTAGCGACTATGTGCATGGTGATCTCCTTTAACACTGGCTGTGCCGTTCCAGGGGGGGACATGAGTGCCCTACGGGACTCGAGGTTGTCTAGCGTGTTTTCCTTGGATCGTCTGCTTCTGCCTACAGGCAGTTGACCAGTCTCTATGTGTCCCTTTATGCTGGGGTTGGGCAACAGCTCGGTGGGGCTACGCGTTTGGTATGTGCTTCAGCATATTTAAACAGTTGAAAAGAGTTGCAAGTTCATCATACATAGATATTCCGAATACCTTATAGCTTCACTTCCTCCCTCCTTATTTTTTTCCTTTTTCTTCCCCACTTCCCTCTTCCCTCCCCTCCCCTCAATTACCAAACAATCAGGATTAATATCATATTATGACACTATACCTTCTCCTCTTCCCATGACGTCCCCATCCTTCCCATCTAGGTCTCTTCTACCTCTGTCCCTTCTCCCTTCGTATTGTACGATTGACTTTCGGCCACTTATTCCGTATGGTAGACATCTGTCTCTCATACCCTCCTTTCCCCTTCCCATCTCTTCCCTCTCAGCCAGCCATCTACTTCCTAGGTCTCTGTCCCCTCCCTCTCTCCCGACCTCTGACCCTTGGACCCTGTTGTTCCCTATTTCCCTCTACCCGCAGTCAACAACCCCACCTTCAAACAGTGTCACATTGTACCATAGTCCCTGCTCAGGAGCCGTACGTCCGTGTCTGATTGTAGTCAGTCCATGCAAGTGGTCCTTATGCTCTGGTCCCAGCGTGTTTTTTTTCTCTTCCTTTTGTATGCCCTCTGCCCTGTCCCCCCCAACCTGCTGCCCTTCCCTGGGGTTGATCAGGAGGCAAAATCTCTTGGTGGTGGTAGTGATCCAGTGTCTCTAATTGTAAGGTGTGTGGTGGTGCTTATGTCGCCTTGAGTCTAAGAAGTACTATAGGCATTCTGTGTCCCGGGATCATATGTCATTGTCACTGTCATTGAGTGTCCAAAAGTCTAAGTGTGTATAGTACTTATCTGTGTGTACTTGGTCTTGAAGTTTGTCTGTTGTCTGCTGCGGGAAACTTTACACCTCTGCTGGTTCGTGCCATGGTCCATCTCCTGTTCTGAGGCCTATTCCACTTCGGGGTGTGCTTGTTGTTGTGCTGGCTGTTGGTATCTGCGCGCTTGGCGTCCTTGAGGCGAATCTTCTCTGTGGCGTCTGGGTGCTCTAGGGGCCATTTGGTGGTTTCTCTGCTCTAGTGGGCCCAGGACCCAGTCTGTTACTTCAGTGCATTCATGTAGACCGCATATAATGTCCCTTGGTGGGTTTTCTGTAGTGCGGGGTCTCAGAGCCTTGTGTGCTCTGTCGAAGACGAGGTGCTGCGGGGCGTCTGGGCCCAGGATTTACCTGAACAGGTCTGTCAGCATGGCACCAACATCTTCTTCCCCAGGGGCTTCAGGTATGTTGCGGATCCTTATGTTGGATCTGCACCCCCTATTGTCCAGGTCTTCTGTTTGTCTTCTTATTTGCAGTAGCATTGCCCCCTGTCTAGCTACTGCTGCATTTGTGGCCTCTATACTGGTCGCAGCTGTTTGCTGTGCGCCTTCCAGGGTCTGTATGTGGCCATCTTGGGCTGTGAGGTCCCTCTGCAGTGTGGCTACCTCTGATCTTATAACTTCATGTAGGTTTGCTGATAGGGCTTGAAGGTCAGATTTTGTGACCATGGCTTCTATGAGGGCCCTAATATCTGCCCTGATATCTGCTAAGGATGGTTCCTGTGCGTCAGGTACCTGTGCTGGAGCTCGGTCGTCGGCCATCTTGGATCCTGTTACAGCGCGTGGCTGTCTAGTCGGCGTTCTTAGGTACCCGTCCAGCGTACCAGTTTGCTGTGACTGCTGGGGTCCTGTCTCCGTCGGGTGAGAGACGGGCCTTTTATTGCGGCCCATTGGGTAGGTTATGCTGCCGTATGTGCGCTGTTTAATTGCTGAGCGGGACGGAGCTCCTCTGTTAGGTGGCCATCTCCGCCCCCCCTCTTGAATTTCTTAAAGGAACACTATAGTCACCTAAATTACTTTAGCTAAATAAAGGAGTTTTAGTGTATAGATCATTCCCCTGCAATTTCACTGCTCAATTCACTGTAATTTAAGAGTTAAATCACTTTGTTTCTGTTTATGCAGCCCTAGCCACACATCCCCTGGCTATGATTGGCAGAGCCTGCATGAAAAAAAAAACTGGTTTCACTTTCAAACAGATGTAATTTACCTTAAATAATTGTATCTCAATCTCTAATTTGAACTTTAATCACATACAGGAGGCTCTTGCAGGGTCTAGCAAGCTATTAACATAGCAGGGGATAAGAAAATCTTAATTAAACAGAACTTGCAATAAAGAAAACCTAAATAGGGCTCTTGTAATGCTAAACTACTGGAACGCAACTGCAGAAACTTTTAAATACTTCAATTTATAATTTTATTCTTTTTTGTTATTGAATTGCAAGAGTGGTTACTGTAGCTTTAAACCCTTATAGCAGGTTGTTAGTTGCAGAAAAAAATAAGCCACTGAAGTTTTGCATAAAGCCAAGCAGTCCCAATTAAGGATAGTGCAGAGAATGCATGCAGAATTAGAGTTGAATTAAATGCAGTAGAATTAGCTTCAAGAGTGTTTAACAATGAGGCAGCTTATATTTTGCAACTGAGAGAAAATTGGATTGAAGGAAAAAAGTACTTAGCTTCAGAAGCAGTTTCCAGAAAACCGGAGAGTTCAAATTAAGCAGTTCCTTAGGGGTAGGAGCAAAAGTCCGTTTAACAATCCGAGGTCGAGGAGTGGAGAAGGAGGGTAGTCATTTTCAGAGCGGGTACGGTACACGGAAAAACTTCGAATGTAATTGGGTAGCCGGTAAGAGGTTCACAGGAACTCGTTCAATAATCCAGCAACTTTGAATCTGGCACGGTCTTCCTATGTAGCGTGAGCAGACCGCATCAGAGAAGGGGCGGGGCAGAGCTCCGTCAACCCGGAAGTTGCTTAATTCGGCGAAACCGGCAGGTATAACCTGACAGCTCTCTTTAAAGGAAGTGTTTATGGAAGGCTGTGCAAGTTACATGCAGGGAGGTGTGACTAGGGTTCATAAATAAAGGGATTTAACTCCTAAATGGCAGAGGACTGAGCAGTGAGGCTGCAGTGGCATGTTCTTTACACCAAAACTGCTTCAGTAAGCTAAAGTTGTTCAGGTGACTATAGTGTCCCTTTAACCGCTTTTGTGTATCTCTTTCTCCCCTTCTTCAACCTCTCTGTCTCTTTATCCCCCCCAGCCCCTCTGTGTGTTACTTCCCCCAGCACCCTGTCTCTCTCACCCCACAACCCTTCTGTAGAGGAGCTTCAGTAACCTCTCCCCGGTTTGACAGGAAGCAGTATGGCACTCCCTGCACTCACTTCCCATCAGACTGGGGTAGAGGGTACTGAAGCTTCTCTACCCCGGTCTGTGGCCCTGCCTCGCTACATTTAGAGACTGGCAGGAGGGGAAGGCCGTGAAAAGAAAAAGGCATGAGAGAAGCAGAAGAGAATGATATGAAGAGAGTTGAGCAGGTGATATACTACACTTCAGGGTACGGATGAATGCAAGGTACTCGGGTTTAATCCTGCCTCCTCACTGGGTTGCTCAAGAGTTTTTATGACTGTCACTGTACTATCCCCTCATATTGCCCTGGTTGAGATGGTCCAAATAAGATAAAATCTTACCTTTATCCCAGCATAGTGCTGGTCCCATCTCTGATCCGCCTCCTTGGATTAGAGATCATCAGAATTGACAATCTCAACCAATCCAGCATTTCCCAATACTGACTAGCCAAATGTTGTGCTGGCCAACCAGCATCTCCTCAAAAAGATACATTAAAGAGGGTGGAGACACTGAATGTCAGTGCTGCACTGACCCAGGAAGCACCTCTAATGGCCGTCTGAGTTACTGTCACTGGAGGTGTCCCTAGGGAGCAATGTAAGCCTTTTTCTCTGAAAATGTAATGTTTACATGAAAATGCACTGCAGGGGTTAGAATCTATCACACTAAACAATCAAAACCACACTTATATAGCTGTAATAAAAAACACATTGACACAGATATGTGGAAGAAAAGGATGTGGTCTTTTATTTAATTTACAAACACATTGTAACCATAACTTTACTCACTTTCAAAACTACATAACTTGTGACCAAAAATCTCTGGTCTTTAAAACCACCCAGAGATTTAACTCATGACTTACCATAGTTCTGCCCTATATATAGCCATAACTTAAACATATTATTACAGTCCAACCCCTCCTTTGAATAGGCAGGTGACCTTAACCCCAATAAAAGACCACAACAAAAATAATAAACAGAGAGCAGCTGCAGCATAACGTTTTGAAGGCGTCCAATTCACGGCTTATATACAGTGTTTTCCTGGCAAAATTGCCCTCACAGACACTAAAGATAACTGCCAACCGCGAAGGCATCGTGCTGCCAAAATGTCATGCCCTCACGATGCTCAGTGTGCGCATGCAGCACGCGGCACAAATTAAAACTCCCAACCCCACAGCACACATGTGTACATGGTTAATTGACCATGTACAGTCTGACTATACTTACCAGAACAATACATTAAGCTGTAGTTGCTCTGGTTACTTTAGTTCCCTTTTATTTAGATTTCCTTTATTAACCCCTTAGCGACCGAGGACGGTTCAGGACCGTCATCGGCATTTTTGCCTTGAGGACCGATGACGGTCCTGAACCGTCCTAACGGTCTGGGGGTACTTACCTGATCGCCGACGTTCCCCTGGCGGCGGTCAGCGTGGCTCCAGTTGTGGGGAGACTGCCTGCAGCCCAGACAGTCTCCCCACACTGATTTAGGACCCCTGTGGCCATGTGATCGCTTAACACAGCGATCACATGGTCACAATAGGTGTCCATAGTGCTGCCTGCAGGGGGACTGTCTGTGCTGACAGGCAGTCTCCCTGCTAGTGTAAAAAAAATAAATAAAAATAAAGTTAGTGTTAATAAAAAAAAATTTAAAAATTATATATGTGTATAAATATGATATATAGACATATATTATATATATATAATATATGTCTATCTATCATATATATAATGTCATACTAAGTGTATTTTTATATTAATATGTACTTATATTAATATAAAAATACACTTATAATTAAATTACACACGTATATATATAATATATATAATAACTATATATATTGTATATATATTATTATAAAATATAAATAATAAGTAATTTAAATATAATAAAAATTTTTTAAATAATAATAAAAATTTTAAAAAAAATTATATAGCTATATGAAATTTTATTCTAACTGTATTTTAAAATTAATATATATATTTATATCAAAATACACTTAGAATGAATTTGTATATATATCTATGTATATATAAATAAATAAAAATAATACGAAATATACATATGTCCATATACAAAATTACATAAATAATTATATAAATATACACGTAGATTTCAAATATATAAATATGCATATATATTTAAATTCTACGTGCGTATTTATGTAATATTTTTACATAATTCAGTAATTTTATTGATTGCAATTTGAGGGACCTGCCTGCCAACCCAGGACGAAATTCCAGAGAATTGAATTTGCTAGCACTGTATTTTACCCTGTAACGTTCTACGACACCCTAAAACCTGTACATGGGGGGTACTGTTTTACTCGGGAGACTTCGCTGAACACAAATATTAGTGATTCAAAACAGTAAAACATATCACAGCGATGATATTGTCAGTGAAAGTGACTTTTTGCATTTTTCACACACAAACAGCACTTTTACTGATGATATAATTGTTGTGATACGTTTTCCAGTTTTTAAACACTAATATTTGTGTTCAGCAAAGTCTCCTGAGTAAAACAGTACCCCCCATGTACAGGTTTTATAGCATTTTTGAACGTTACAAGGTCAAATATATGGGTCAAATATTTTTACATTGAAAATGGCCAGGTTGGTTACGTTGCCTTTGAGAGCGTATGGTAGCCCAGGAATGAGAATTACCCCCATGATGGCATACTATTTGCAAAAGAAGACAACCCAAGGTATTGCAAATGGGGTATGTCCAGTCTTTTTTAGTAACCACTTGGTCACAAACACTGGCCAAAATTAGCGTTCAATTTAGTTTTTTTACTTTTTTCACACACAAACAAATATGAATGCTTACTTGGCCAGTGTTTTCGACTAAGTGGCTACTAAAAAAGACTGGACATACCCCATATTGAATACCCTGGGTTGTCTACTTTAAAAAAAATATGTACATATGGGGTGTTATTCAGAGATTTATGACAGATAATAGTGTTACAATGTCACTATTGATAAATTTAAAAAATTTATGTTTTGAAACCGCAATATTCTACTTGTACCTATAGCCCTATAACATGCAAAAAAGCATGTAAACACGGGGTATTTTTAAACTCAGGACAAAATTTTGAATCTATTTAGCAGTTTTTTTAATTCGCTTTTGTAGATGAGTAAAAGATTTTTCAAGTAAAAGTCAAAAAACATGTATTTTTTTCAATTTTTCATTATATTTTTTTATTTTGTTTAAATTAAAATACATGAGATTATATAAATAATGGTATGTAAAGAAAGCCCCTTTTGTCCTGAAAAAAACAATATATAATTTGTATGGGAACAGTAAATGAGAGAGCGGAAAATTCCAGCCAAACACAAACACCACAAAAGTGTAAAAATATGCCTGGTCGCAAATGTGCAACATCGCAAAAACAGTCCAGTCCTTAAGGGGTTAAAGTACTTTTATATTACATGTGTGACGTATAACAGCTTACACAAACAACCTATACTTATATAAATATATATATATTTACGTTTGATTTAATGGAAAAGAAGTAAAAGTGCAACATAAAAATTACCCTTTCATTTTCTAATTTTGCCACCAGTCTCTGCTAAATTATGTTGTAATAATATATGTTTTCACACACACATACAACACTGAAATTTTGCAGTGTATTTTGTTAGAGGGATACTTCAGACTCCCACAGGATGTCAACTTGCTGAACTGCCTTATGTGTAAAGAGTGTGTCCCCTTCAGTAGAAATTGACAATTTAATAAACTTACCTGCCTTTCAATCAGAGAACCAGTCCTGTTACCTCCTTGTTGCTTAGCACAATGGAGCTAAACTCAAGAGGAAGCAATTGCCAGCACCTGCCTTGCTAAGACTTCTCATTGAGCTGCCTTTGGAAGTCTGTGATTGGATAGTCAGAGAAGTCTGGACGGGTTAGGTGAGGAGGGCTTGCAAAGACTGCAGAAAGGAGATCTACAGGTTTTGCAA
>OW240916.1:92787362-92852061 GCA_933207985.1 Pelobates cultripes | reverse complement strand
TGTATTTAAATGGTTTCTATTATAACCCCCCGTCTCATCTTTCCTCCAAGCTATACATGTTAAGATCCTTTAACCTGTCCTTGTAAGTTTTATCCTGCAAGCCATGATCCTATAGGTGGTGGGAACAGCTGAGCAAAGTATTATACTCCGGCAGGGTGAGAGCTTCTAAGAAAAGCTCTTAAACACAAGGCTGGAAAGATGAAGGGTGCGTTGGGATTCCAACGACAGCCAGTTTAGGTCTTTTAACGTGTCGCAATGGTGGGTCATGTAATTACACAAAGCAGCAGAATGAGTTATACAATGTAGTAAGTTAATTAAAGGGACACTAGAGTGTCAGGAAAACAAATTGGTTTTCCTGACACTATAGTACCCTGAGGGTGCCCCCACCCTTAGGGTCTCCCTCTTGTGTCGCTAAAGGGGTTAAAAGTAGCTCCTCGTCCGACGTCTCAGGAGACGAATGCGCATGCGTGGTTCTTCTGCGCGCGCATTCAAAGTGTCCGTAGGAAAGCATTTTTCAATGCTTTCCTACGGACGCTCTGTGTGATTGAGGCATAATATGCCTCAATCATTGCAGATGCGCCTCCAGTGGCTGTCTGGAAGACAGCCACTAGAGGCTGGCTTAACCCCAAATGTAAACATAGCAGTTTCTCTGAAACTGCTATGTTTGCATCTGAAGGGTTTAAACCTGAGGGACCTGGCACCCAGACCACTTCATTGAGCTGAAGTGGTTTGGGTGACTGTAGTGTCCCTTTAAGGTGGGTTTCTGGTGCAGGTGCATGTACTACATCCCCATAATCAATGACCGGCATTAGCATTTGCTGTACAATCTTTTCCTTTACTGTGGGTCTTCGGCAGAATTTGTTTCAGTAAAGGGCACCTTGTTTTGGATAAAGTTTTGATGAGAATTTTTTTATGTGGAGGCAGGCCAAAACATAGATTGGGGTCTAGCAACATATCTAAGTATTGGACTGTGGCCGTGTGTTATTTGATTTTGTAATTTAGGTACTGTTCCAAAGATCATTGTGACAGTTTTGTCAGTGTTTAGAAAGAGTTTATTTTTTGTGATCCACTTTTCTTTAATTGAGCCAGTCTATAATGCTCTGATACATATGAGTGAAAACGTTTTCATTATTCACTGTTGTGGCCCTTGACATATTAATATTAAAATATATATATATATATATATATATATATATATATTTTTTTTTTTTTTTATTATTATTTTTTTAATGCAAGGAATAAAGGCATATGAAATAAAAAAAAGGTTATTAGGGCAAACACTACATATTTTATATTTGGGCTCCCCACGTATGCACTTGGTAATGGACCATTGTTGCTTGTTATTGTATTTTGCATAAATATTGTGTGGTGTTAAGGAGTACCCACACTGGTGTTGTAGAAACCAGAACTGTATTATATTAGTTAGTATATTCTTTATGTAAGTGACTAAGAAATAAAGTAGGGGTGACAAGGTGTGTGAATGTGACTGCGAAGTATGGAAAGAGGGACAGGGTATAATGACTGGTAAGGGAACTGCAGATTGTGACTAGCTGGGAGTGCAATAAAGTAAGTGCAAGACGCTTAAAGAGATACTCTAAACACCAAATCCTTTCAAATCTTACACCAAACACCAAATCTTAAAAAGATACCATTTACTGCCCAAATAGAATTTTTTTTTTTTTTAAACAAAATCACTGTTTATTAGATATACTGCCAATGAAAACAATCATGCATTTAATTATACAGTTTTTAAATGGGGTATATCTAAAACAGCTTGCATAACCTGCAGATCTCTTGCATGCAGTCTTTGCAAGCTCCCCTGCCCAGAGTGTGGCTGTTTAAAGGGCCACTCCACTGCCCAAATAGGCATGAAAGTAAAAATGACTGTTTAGTAGATATAACCCAATGAACTGCAATCTTTGCGTGCTCTCTCCTTTTGTCCTAGAAGAGATTCAGTCTATTTCCAGTGAAACAGCCTATTGGAGGCTTTTCATTTAGAAGCCTCTGAAATTCTCACTCCATGCGAGTGCACATCGGCTCGTGCTCATACTCAAAGCATTGTGATCTGAGGTATGACTATCAGGTTTGGAGGGCGGGAGGCAGGCATGCTCAACTGAGCGCGCCTCCGACTTCTGTTAGCCGAGGGGAGCTAATGGAAGCAGGAAGAAATCTCCCTGGTTGTTTGGTAGTCTGGGAATGATTCATTAATTATTTTAAAAGTGCTCATATAAATCAGCTCTTTTATTAAACTATTATAATGGGATATTTCTTATCCATAAAGCCAATGCCGGTGCTAGACTATTTTGCACCCTAGGCAAGACCAGCTACTTGCCCTTCCCCCCCCCCCCAAAAAAAACCAAATTGTCAACTTCAAATTTTTTAAACCAATTTGTAGAAAAAATTCAAAGCATAAAACTTGAAACTATGTCCCCCAGACCGCCCCCATTTGTGTCCCGTTTCTAAAAACCTGCCCCAAGCACACACCTTATTGCTTCCCATCATGTATAGCAGGGGTAGTCGACCTGGTCCCTACCAGTGGGTGGTTTGGGATTTAAGGTTTTCTGCAGAAAACGCCGGGTGGGCCTCGATGGCCATGGACCAGGACCGGCAGGGGAGATCCTTTCATCTCCCCTAACGGCCTATGCAGAGCAAGTCTTGCTGTAAGCCCTCTCGGGCTGGTGAAGAGATCAAAGATTTCCCTCACCGGCATGCTGGCATTTGGCTCCAGCAGAGGGAGGGAAGGGGGGAAGGGCTCTGTGTTCCTCCCGTGAGCAGACTGATCAGAGAATTGCCATGGTAACACAGAGACTGTCCCTTCACATACACACACCACCCATAGAAAAAAAAAAAAAGTAAAATGGAAAATAGAAAAAAAAGAAAAAAAAAAAAGAGATACATTTAAGTACATATTTTATTAAAAAAAACTGCACTTGTGCTATAAAATTAGTTACACTGGCACTGGTGGGCAATAATGAAATGTTACCATCAACAATGTTACAAAAGTGGGTGGTAGGTATCAAAAGGTTGACTACCCCTGATATATTGGGTTGGTAGCAGAAATGACAGGTAACTAGAAGCGCAGTACTTCAATCTCACGCCATGGCGGACTTGACTACACACACTGCTACTGATCAGCCAAAAGTTAAACCAAAAGGAAAATGAGGAGGGAGGGAATGCTTGAGTGTGAAAAATGCAAAAATATGAATGCAAATACGAACGCTAACTTTGGCCAGTGTTTGTGGCTACTAAAAAAGACTGGACATTCCCAATTTACAATACCTTGGTTTGTCTACTTTTGCAAGTGGTATGCCATCATGGGGGTAATTCTAAATCCTGGGCTACCATACGGTCTCAAAAGCAACATTGCCAATCTGGCAAATATCAATGTAAAAACTGATATGGGCAAGCTCTATATTTAATCCTGTAACTTTAGAGAACACCATAAAACATGTTACACCCGGGAGACTTTGCTAAACACAAATATTAGTATTTCAAAACAGTAAATGTATCACGATAATATCATCAGTGAAAGTGCCGTTTGTGTGTGAAAAAAAAAAAAAAAATGTAGAATTTAAATATATATATATATATATATATATATATATATAAATAAAATATTATATATGAAAGTACTTTCTATTGATTTAATAAAGTGTTTTAAAAAAATAAAAAAAATAAAAAAAAAAACTTTAAATATATAACTATATATAACTTTTTCCCCAGGCACAGCACAGGGAATGTCAGGTAGTCCCCCTGAACAGTGGCGTACACACAACCCATGGGGCCCCGGTGCGAAAACTGATCCATGGGCCCGCGGCTGCGACCGCGGTATGTACGCCAGTGCATGCAGATACACATACACTTAAAGGACCACTACAGACACCCAGATCACATCAGCTCAATGAAGTGGTCTGGGTGCCAGGTCCAGCTAGTTTTAACCCTGCAGCTGAAAACATGTTTCACTGAGGTTAATCCAGCCTGTAGTGGCTGTCTCATTGACAGCCGCTAGAGGAGCTTCCGCGATTCTCACTGTGAAAATCACAGTGAGAAGACGCTGAAGGTCCATAGGAAAGCATTGAGTAATGCTTTCGTATGGGCGGTTTGAATGCGCGTGCGGCTCTTGCCGCGCATGCGCATTCGGAGCTGAGAGGCGGATCGGGGCAGAGGGATCCCCAGAGCCAAGGGAGTCCGGCGCTGGAGAAAGGTAAGTGCTGAAGACACACACACTCTCACGAACAGACGCATACACACTAGCTAACAGACACACATAGAAACATAGAATGTGACGGCAGATAAGAACCATTCGGCCCAACTAGTCTGCCCAGTTTTCTAAATACTTTCATTAGTCCCTAATGAACACACTCTCACGAACAGACGCATACACACTAGCTAACAGACACACACATTTACTGACAGACATACATACTCACTGACACAAAAAGTAACACTAATACACACACACACACGTTTTAAAAAAAATTTAATCCCCCAGCCTCCCTACCTTTGGGAGTGCTGAGGGGATTCCCTGGGGTCCTGTGGTGTTGCTGGGCTGCCGATCACCGGGCAGGCTGGCGGGCGCGCGAGGGAGCACTCTCCCCTGATTGCTCCCTGTTCAGCTCCCTCACGTGCCGCGTACTGGAGCCGGAATATGAGGTGCGGTGCGCGAGCAAGCTGGGCAGAGGGCGCTCAGGGGAGAGTGCTCCCTCGCGTGCCCACCAGCCCGGTGACACCGGTACACCACACTGGGGTACATACCGAGTCACAGGGCAGCCGTGCCCCCTGGTGGGTCAGGCCCAGTCGCAGCCGCGACCCGGGATGTACGCCACTGCCCCTGAAGGCAGAGCAGCAGCCCACCATTCGGCCATGTGATTGCGAGGGCCGAATCTGCCGCAGGGGTACTGCCTGGGCTCTCAGACAGACCCCAGATTGCGACCAACAGCGGGGACCCGGTAAGCACATAGGATGGCGGGGACGTTCCATGCCACCCACCGGCAGTTAGAACCGACCCCTTAAGGACGGCATAGAACTCCTGGCATCCTTAAGGGGTTAAGGAAAATGTAGCTGAACTGGAAACATTCTCCAAATTAGCTATGCTTCCAGCTCAACTACTTTTTCCTTATATTTGAAACTCCCTTTCCAATCACTTTGTATTCCCAACAATTCTTGTTTTGGTAAATAATCATGTTAGAATATACTGATATTGACTGTGTCTTCCACAGGGATCAATCTGAAGTTTTCTTAGTTATTTGCTCTTATCTATATACAGTTTAAATATATCTGTATATCTAACTAAACTGTTGGGAATTGTTCCCTATGGCAGACACAACCTATTTCTGTACATTCAAAATATTAACATAATTAATAGACTAAGTACTCAATATACTATAAGGAATAGGATTATATAATCCAAGTGGTGATCCCATTTCCTTATTCCTCCTATTACATTTTAGTAAATTTTTTGGCAGGTTATTAACGTCTTTGTGAGTTTTACCCAGCAATAAGGAGGAAAAGGGAAGCTCATTTAATTTATTTTAAAAGTTGTATTAACACATATTACTACAACCCACATTACCACTGCTTCACGAAATACTACTACACATGCTGCAACCCACACAGTTAAAAAACAAACACACACACAGACATGCCCTCCAACATTTATACATACTGCTACACATGCACACACATTATACACACATACACTTTTTATGTGTTTGTGATTGTGAGTACATACACAACATTTTCCATCATATTTTCACTGTTAAGGTTTTATTTTATTCGTTTGTAAAGGACGGGGATGCCTACAGGTTCTAGTCATGTAAACCCAGTTCTAACGGAGTGTCCAGGAAGTCATGGTGTATATTGCAACATTACTAATATAATGGAGAGCAATGTCCAATGTTGTCCAAACCCTTTTCTTAAAGGATTGGCTGCATCACCATTTGTATATAAATAATGCAGGGAACGTACAGCCAGGAATACTTACGTGTCAACCTGAGACAGTAGCTTCTGCCCTTCTGGGGGCAATCTCCTTGTGACGAACACCTTCATCAGCTGCTTTGCTGCTCTCATTACTTGACCTTACTTCTCTCCTGCTGACAAGGAACTGCAGGCTGGAGGGGAGGAGCTGACTGTGTTAAGAAAAAGTGTGATTAGTCTCACAGATCTGGGAGACAGTAGCACCATCTAGTGTTCATTTCCCAGATTTCTATAGTGTGATTTTAGGGTACTGTATAAAAATGTATTAAAAAATATAATTTACATACTAGACCACATACCTATTACTCAGACTCAGGGTTATTCACTAAAGTTTGAATTGTTAAAAAATTCAAAGTGATTTCAGAATTTTAACTTAAAGGAGCACTATAGGGTCAGGACAGGGCCGTTTGAAGGAATTTGGGTGCCCCAAGCAAAATGGACATGAGGCCCCCCAACTTCCCGTCCCTGTGTCCTTCTTACTCCCCTCCCCCCTATGTTCTTTTTACTCCCCCCATGTTTTTTTTACTCCCCCATCCCCCATATTTTTTTTTACTGTATTGCAGCCTTATAGGAAACACTGGCTCTGCTTGGGTCCCTGGGCCACAAGCAACTGCTTGGTTTGCCTGCCCGGTAGCGACGGGCCTGGGTGAGGAACACAAACATGTATTCCTTACCCTATAGTGTTAAAATCACCATCTAGCCCACCTGGGCCCCTCATGCCTCCATAAATATAGCAAAATCTTGTATTCAAGTCTGAAACTGCTGGCTCTGCCCCTGTTTGCCTGTGAACTGTCCATGTCTGCTGACATCATCAGAAGTGGTGGTCTGAGCCAATCACAATGCTTTTCCATAGGATTGGTTGAGACTGTCAAGGAGGCAGGTCAGGGGCAGAGCCAGCACAAGACAAACACAGCCCTCGCAAATTAGCATTTCCTAATAGAGATGAATTGAATTATTATTTTATTATTTATATAGCGTCATCAGATTCCGTAGCGCTGTACAATGGGTGGACTAACAGGCATGTAATTGTAACCACACAACTGGACGTACAGGAACAGAGGGGTGGCGGGCCCTGCTCCATGAGCTTACATTCTAGAGGGAGTAAATCAATGCATCTCTATGAGGAAAGTTCAGTTCTACATTCAGAGGGAGGAGACACTGAATGGTAATGCTGCTCAATGTTCAGCACTGCCTGGGAGGCACCTCTGGCAGCCATCTATGTATATAAAATCCGAAAATATGAGAGAACTCGCTGGATTTTAAATCAATAAATTTAGGGTGTTAAAGTTTACAGATAAATCAATCAACGTTTCAACCTTTATAAGGTCTTTATCAAGATGCTGAAAACAAATAATTTCATGGGGTATATATAAACTGTACTAACACTTTATTTATTTGTTTTCAACATCTTGATAAAGACCTTATAAAGGTCAAAATGTTGATTGATTTATATGCAAACCACTAAATTTATTGATTTAAAAGTGCTCTCATTTTTGCAGACTTCATGTACTTTGGAGCACAGTGTAGCACCATGGTCTGAACAAGGTATTTATTTATTCAATTTTGGGCAGAGTGCCAGATTATTTTGTGTGTGTGTATATATATATATATATATATATATATATAAATAATTTAGTTTTTACTTGTTTAGTATATGCACATTATGATTTTGATCAGAAACTTTATTTTAAAAACAGTGTCATATCAAAATGTGTGAACAAGTCACACAGATACAGCACTTTTGTACAGCAAACAATATTTGTTCATTCCATTCTTTAAAATAAAAACAAAGCTACAATATCTTCACGGGATACCAGGAAATTTCCCGGTGGGCCAGCACACTATCGGGCCGCACAGCACAATTACAGAGTAACTGGCAGGAGGGGACGCACTCCCCTCCTGCCGGTCACAGAATGTAGCGTGGCCGAGCAGGCAGACTGCAGGTAGATTTCACAAAAGGATCAGCGCTAAATATAGTCACAAAAATATATTTTAGGTTTTATATTAGAAGGCAGAAAAAGGATAGGGGGCACTCCCAAGACCTGCATTTTGTATGAAAGGTGCTGCCGCAGTGACCAAACTTCATACATAAAACAATAAATAGTTGTAGCGCACTCAGACTACAAAACAATATATAATACAAAGAAGACTACTAAAATGCCTATCTGAGAATAAATATGGGGATTTAGTTCCACCATATGGCCATATGTTGTTAAGCCCACCACTACTTTCAAAGTTAATCCCCATATTTACTGCTATAGTGAGTATACTCTTTTTAGCACTAACACATTATTTGTTTAGTTTTAACACTGTTTTTAATTGCTTTCATCACTCATTTTTGTATACTCACTATGCTCTTATCAGGATTTAATTTAACACTTGTAATTTTCAACACTAGTACTATTTAATTTGTTCCCCACATTTTTAGTGTAGGACCCACCAATATTGGGGTACTTTGAAAGTAGTGGTGGGCTTAACAACATATGGCCATATGGTGGAACTAAATCCCCATATTTATTCTCAGATAGGCATTTTAGTAGCCTTCTTTGTATTATATATTGTTTTGTAGTCTGAGTGCGCTGCAACTATTTATTGTTTTATGTATGAAGTTTGGTCACTGCGGCAGCACCTTTCATACAAAATGCAGGTCTTGGGAGTGCCCCCTATCCTTTTTCTGTATACATTATATTTGGAATCCAGACCAGATTCCTTAGGGGTTAAGCACCCCGCCCAGGCCCCCCAACTTCAGAGGCTCCTTTAGAGGTGGCCACAGGTGTGTATATATAGGAGGAGTTTCTCAGTAGTCTAGTCACTTTTATTATTTTCTCTAGTCAGCACAGATATCATCTGCTATAGTGAGTATACTCTTTTTAGCACTAACACATTATTTGTTTAGTTTTAACACTGTTTTTAATTGCTTTCATCACTCATTTTTGTATACTCACTATGCTCTTATCAGGATTTAATTTAACACTTGTAATTTTCAACACTAGTACTATTTAATTTGTTCCCCCACATTTTTAGTGTAGGACCCACCAATATTGGGGTACTTTGAAAGTAGTGGTGGGCTTAACAACATATGGCCATATGGTGGAACTAAATCCCCATATTTATTCTCAGATAGGCATTTTAGTAGCCTTCTTTGTATTATATATTGTTTTGTAGTCTGAGTGCGCTGCAACTATTTATTGTTTTATATTAGAAGGCAACACACCATAGAATAAGAGGGGTTTCCTCTTGATATCCCTCAGTTTACAGAGAACACAACTTGCAAAGGAGAAAGGTTGCGCCTACTTGAAAATGGAGTATTCCAAAATATTTATCAGAGGTAAAGTACTTAATAAAACATAAAAAATAAAAATTTTAAAAGGATATGATATAAAAGTCTTAAAAGGAACATCCAAACTGGATAAGATTAGACGTTCTTGATGATTGGGTTCTTGTAATTCCAGAGGTCATGCAAAACAAAGAAGAGAGGCTCCAATGGTACAGTATATAATAAGGTATGTATATAGTACTGTATGGGTTTAATTCTACTCACATTTACTAGAGCTATGTCCAGCTCTGGTGTGTATAGCGTGAAGTGGAACGATCCCCACTCCTAGGATGTGTGGTAGATAATTTTTCCAAATTTTTCAATGTTGACAATTCCAAACCGAGAAAGTAAAAAATTATAAATCTAGTGCTCACTATCAGATAAATTAAAAATATCCTGTAGAGGAGATGTACTCATTTCTTTGAGCAGACTTACTGCTCAATGAATAGGGTGTTGGTGGTACATTCCCCACCTAGGATTCTTTAGTCCTCACTTGGGATGCTGAAATCAGGATGCCAGGTAGAGAGTATTAAATTCCTTTATTCGTACAAAAATATATAAAATATATCTACAACGCGTTTCGCCTTGCAAGGCTTTATCAAGTAGATAAAATCAAATAACCTGAAAGACGTCAATGCAATGCATCTCTATGAGGAGATGCAGATTGGTGCGATGATGCGCAGTGTTTTGCCACACATGCGCAATAGTCTCCCAATGCTTTCCTATGGGAATTAAATTGGCTCTGACTGAGATCATCCAGTTGTTAGCCAAAGTAAAGAGCACACTCTTGTTACTTCAAAATAAGCACAACAACATTTTTTTTACTGCTGTGCAATAACATACATTCACAATTTCTGTCCAATTTACGAAATTTTCCTTAATATGTCAAGGTAGTTTTACTGAAACATCGATTATATGCAAATGCAGGTCTTACAATAAATCCGCTCTAGTTTATTTTAAAGCCTTATGAGTGCTTTCTTTCACGTGATAGTTTTCAGTTGTTTTTTCCCCCTGCTTTCACATCTACATACTATGCTGGCACGATGAATTATGAAAACAATATCAAAACACAAAAAGTAAAATTTGTGTTTACAAAAGATTATATAGAACTTAACGACAGCTTCCCTCGGCAACCTTACCACACAGATGCCCAAACAGGAATGTACAAAAAAACGTGAGGATACAGCTGTTGTGACCTAAAAACCAACACAGTGTAATAAAGTATTAGGCATGTATATAAACACGCTACTGGAAGCACTCACAGAATGGAAAAAGGCCAAATCACCTTAAAGATGCCACCCCTAGTCCTTTAGGAGGGTTCACTAGAAATCAATCTCACTTCTTGGGATGCATTATGAGGCTGGTATAGAATTTTTTTTTTTTTTCAGGGCTGCTTTTCATTCCCAGTCCGGTCCTGGACAGATGTACTGTAGTCTTACATCAAATGATACAAGACAAAGAAGCCCTCTATCACCACACTTATTTTTTGGTTTTGGCAGGCTGTATACACAAGAATGTGAAGGTTTTTTTCCCCCTCTTTGGAAGGCTGGAGTCGTCCAAACACCCCCCCCCAAAAAAAAAAAACTAGCGGCTTATATTTTGAGAGTGTCAAAGCAAGCTCTTAACACTTGCTTGTTTACACAATATTGGGCACCATTACAACAGTGTTTCCTCACTAAGATGGCCTGACTTGTTCAACTGGCCTGTTTTTAGAAAGGATCATAAAACAAAAAAAACAAAAACACACAAAACTATCCAATGGATGACTAGAGAAAGTAAATATTGATACCCAAAATGTGTACATGATAGCCCTGTGATCTTTACTGGCTGGTATTTGCCATAAAATGAGTTAATTACCTAAAGCCATGCTCTTGTTTATACCAGTCAATTCTACCAACCAAAAAAACCTTTACATGAAGTGTAATCATTTTACAGTAGGAAT
This sequence comes from Pelobates cultripes, assembly GCA_933207985.1. Classification (NCBI taxonomy): domain Eukaryota; kingdom Metazoa; phylum Chordata; class Amphibia; order Anura; family Pelobatidae; genus Pelobates; species Pelobates cultripes. The sequence continues at coordinate 92,840,827 of OW240916.1, read as the reverse complement.
AAAAAAAAAAGTCTTGAATATCCAAGACTGCTATTCTATGTGAAATAATTGGAGGCATTGCTGTCCTTAATTGTAATAACACCACACATTTGTAGTGTGTGAATACAGAAGATGTACATTGCTGCTCTGGTAAACTACATCTCTTGTAGCCATTTAAAGTCATATCTGCAGTGACAAAGACTTTTCAAAATGTTTAAAAGGGATACACAAATGAAAATGGAGGAGCCACCTGTAGAATGTGCCTGTTTCCACCATAGGCTTCTAAGTCAATTGCCCCACCGTATACAAATAGATGGATAAATATGACTTTAGGTGTATTTGTATAGTAAACATTGCCATGTTGGTGGTTGCGTGGCAATGACAGGGTGTGGTTAAGTAGTTGTGAAATTGTGATCATGCATAAAACTGGGTGGTGGGCAAGATAATGACCCTTTTAGGGTTTATAGGTGGCTGAATTGCAATTTGTGACTGGATGGAAGTATGTAAGTTGTGTGAATGTTTATTAGGTAGGTGAGGAAGTTGCGACAGGGATGATAGGAGCAAGCGATTTGAAAGTGAGGCAAATAGGTTACAAGGTGAATATGAAAGTTGTGTGGCAGGATGTGCAATTGTGACAAACTGCGTCCAATTAAAGGGACACTAAAACTACTTAAAGGACCACTATAGGCACCCAGACCACTTCAGCTTAACAGAGTGGTCTGGGTGCCTGCTCCAGCTAGGTTTAACCCCTTTTTTCTATAAACTTAGTCTCTCTGAAACTGCTATGTTTATATTAGCGTTAATCCAGCCTCTAGTGGCTGTCTCATTGACATCTGCTATAGGCGCTTCTTACTGAAAGTCACAGTGAGAAGACGCCAGCGTTCATAGGATAGTGCATGCTTTCCTATGAGACTGGCTGAACGCATGCATGACTTGCTGCGCATGCAGCCGAGGAGGAGAGTCTCCTGCCCGGCGCTGGAGAAAGGCAAGTTTAACCCCTTCCAACCCCTAGAGCCTGGCAGGAGGGGGACGGCACCCTCAGGGCACTCTAGTGGTCCTTTAACCTTCATGAAGTAGTGGTTGTGCATGGTCTGTCAGGGTTATGCACTAAAGTAAAAAAATTCAGAGAATTGGTCAGTATATGACTAGTTCTCCTATTCAGCTGTGCTTACAACTCTGCTACTTTGTCCTGAGTTTTGACAGTCACTTTGAGTTTTCACTTTAGTGACTACGCTTGCATGCTCCTTTTCTCTGGCAATTTAAAGGTCTTAATGCATTTAGCAGATATCCATGCTTGATGCAAAAATATGAACGAATCACAGATATGTATATGATTCATTGCTTCTTTATGAGGCATTACATTGGCAGAGAACACTCAATAAATTTGTTTTTCCTTTGGACTTCCCATTTTAAAGAAAGTGGTGATTTGGGCTATAAATTAAATTACCTACAAATAGTGATGTCCCAAATGGTTTGCCGCAGACTCATCATTGAGTAAACTTTGACCCTGTACCTCACAGTCAGCAGACACATTCCAGCCAATCAGCAGCAGACCCTCCCACCTCCCGGACAGAATCCATTGTGAAGCTGCATTCTTAGTGAGCTGTCCAGGAGGAGGGAGGGTCTGCTGCTGATTGGCTGGAATGTGTCTGCTGACTGTGAGGTACAGGGTCAAAGTTTACTCAATGATGAGTCCGCAGCGAACTGTTCGGGACATCACTACCTACAAATTATATAAAAGCAGAGTATTAATTTTTGCAAGAGTATATTTGTGGTATGTTTGAATGTAGTGATGTAGTTTTGCGTTTGATCCCCATTCATTTATCTTTTGCTCAGATTTGTTCTGGTCGTGCATTTGTGACCCTCTTCCCTGTTCCTCTTCTCATAACCAACCCCCACACTTCGTTTTCTACTCCTACTCCCTTCCTTTCCCATAGAAAGGTCTCCCTAATACACAAACCCAAGCATGCACACCTTCGCTCTTCATACACTGCTATTGAGGTTGCAAGAGCAGTTACAGGCAGACCAAAAAAAAATAAAAAATAAAAAGAAAGTCATGCATGCTCCTGTAATTCAGGGTCTGTTGATTTTGCCCAAGCACATCATTTACTCCTAGAAATGCGATAATGGTGATATAGGGCCCACCAATAGTTGCCAGTGCCATCCCTCTCCTCCATGCCACCCAGAGGCTGTGGCCTTGTGAAATTCAGTACAGCCCATATTGTTTGAGACCTCTATACATTCCTTGACCATTTATTAACAAGCCGCTAAAAAGGTTCCTTTTTACACTTCATGGGCATCCTCCATTAAGACTTTACATCAAATGCATATTAGTGTTGCTCTAATGGAATTCATTTCACAAGTTTATGCAAATTCCCAAAATCCTTTCAGTACCTAGTAGTATGGTCTCCATCACACCATTCTCTTAGAGGGACACCGTAGGCACTGTATCTGCTTCATCTCATTAAACTGGTTATAGTGTCTGGAGTCTACCAGTCCTCTTTTCTATCAGCATTAAACAGTTTTTAAAGCTTTAATGCTAAACAAGAGTCCCCGGCAAGCCATCCCCTCTGTGCTGCTTTTGTTAATAAGGAAGTATAAGCCTGAGCAGAAATGGACAGCTGTGATTGGCTGAGTGTCAGCTGACTGCTTTTAGCCTGTCAGAGTTCCAACTGACAGTATGAATGGGTCTGAAAACAAGGAAGTGTCTAATCTCTGCCTTAGCTACACATACAGAAGGGGCCGGACTGTGGGTGGCCAGGGACTCTTATTTTGTGGCAAACTGCATGAACATGGTGCAATACTGAATGGAGGGACAGTGCCAGAGCACTCCAGGCACTATAACCAATTCAAAGAGATGAAATGCATAGTGACTACAGTGTCAAGACTGTTAGAGGGGATGCCAGTTAGATAAGTTCTTTACAGGAACCCAATGAGGAGTTAGATTCCTAAATATGTAAGAAGAAACCTTCACTTGAATGCATCTTCATTCATTTCTGCAGAAAGCAAATCTACCAATGTTTGCAATAAGAGTGCCACTAGTTTAAACTAAAGCCTCACCATTAGTAGAAGATACTATAGCAAAGATCAAAGAAAATCAGTTAAAAAAAAAAAGTGATGTTCTACTTGCATACCTCTGTCACAAAAATTAATAAAACCCAGACAATTCTTTGATAATGCCAATACGTTTAATTGAGCATGGTGTCATACAGAACGTCTTGAAAGTAATTTTCTAGGGATGGAAGTTTGTCCTGACGACATCCTGGCATTGTTACAGTTTTACTTCACAGGGCATTGGCTCTCCAGCTAGGCCTTTCAGCAGATTATTTACGGTCAGGACAGACATTGCATTTCTTGCATCGAGCGTGGCACTTCCAATATGGGGTAAAATCACTGTGAAGAACAGAACATGTTAATCATAAACTGGAGATGTGATGTGTACTTTGCACAAGTGCATGCAATGGTTTCTAATCCATCATTACAATGTCTGTAGAGGAAAGGCTTTCCACCTTCTTGACCTGAAGTTATTGCTTACCTAACCAGAAGAACTAAAACTTCCAACATTAAAATATATTATATATTAATGGATTTTATTTTACAGAGTTGTCCTACTGTTTCTTCAAATACCAGCAATGTCCACCTAATCCCCTGCAGCTTTTAAGTTAACTAAAATTTATTTTTAAATTAAAATGTACACAAGTTTCCATAAGCTAGTGGATGGACTGTTGCAGAGTTGGTTATAAATCCCTCCTCCTAGATCACTTTGAAAGAAACCATACAAAGTTTATGAATATAAAATAACATACCACAGTTTTTCAGGCTGAGTAGGGGATGATCTGTTGGAATAGGTTCAGGAGTTGTAACATCCAGGCCAGCAGCGGCAATCTGCCCACTTGTCAAGGCATCATGAAGATCTTCTTGGTTTACTACAGGACCTCTGGGAAGGAAGGATAGACCAGATACTCAGATTTAGACATTACAAACCTTCATGTTTATATACATATGTTATTTACAATATTTGATACAAGTACTACAGAACTGATTACATTGGTGTGCAAGACATAGGGAAAATATATAATTTCTAGAGTGAAATATGCTATGGGGATGGTGTGTGCTCAGGATCTTGTAGACCCCTCACTAGTGGAGTATGGCTGGTTAATAGTTTCCTTGGGACCAGTAAAATTAGTGTCAAAGCCAGATTTAGTTTGACTGTATTAGAACCAGAAGGCCCTATTGGTCTTAAGGCAAGGTGATAGAGCATCCTATATAGCTAGGGGTTTCAACCCCACTAACCTACTATTCATTACCCTCCATAGTAAAAGGTCATGGGGTAAACAGAAGGGTCAGTTGTCAGACTCCTACCAATGCTGCAGGCGATAACTTTCTAAATAACAGAACAAAAACACAGCTAACATTTAAAAATGGAAAATTAAGCTTGCAAAAAAAAAACCTTAGAGGTCCCTAAAGCTACATCTAAATGTTCCCACAGACATCCAACATGCTAGTCACAACTCAAGCACAGCAAGATGTTGATTGGCAAGTTTATTTGGACTAAAATATCTGTTTATTCCAAGCATAGAAAAATTAACCAATTAAAGTGTTACATATTTAAACATGCAACTACATAGTACCATAAACTAGAAGTCTGTATAACTGGTGGATAAATAAGGTATCTTTACAATTGATTACTTGGTAGGAACACCTGGTAACCACTTGGCAAGGCATAGATTTTGGGTAGAAGTGCTTTATTTTATCCTTACAGTGTTCATTTGATGGGGAGGAGGGAGAGGTTAAAGCCAAGAGATTTTGCTCCCCTCCTTTTGTGTCAAGTCTGGTTAGCTACACCTACTAGAAGAACTGAAACACATATTGGCCATTTTGAGCAGTTCTCTTTAGAAAGACTGATGTGGCTCATCTAATAGCTACCTATTAGAGTGCAATCTATCCAGTACTCATAACATCTGACTTGGTCTCACAGACAGCTGTAGAATTGCCTGGAGCCCAAACATTTATAAGAGATTTGGTCTGACAGCTTCAACGTAATCAACATGTGGATTTCAGGACTTTGGCTGTGACTGTTGCAAGTGCTTTTTACCAACATTCCCTCAACCTTTTATCTTCCATCTGAAATGGTACTGATAGATCAGTTTTCTTTGTTATTATTGAAATCTCTTTACCAAAACCATGGACCGTGTCATCTACCTTCACCAATCACTAGATGGTTTCTGTACTTCGTTTGTGGTCATTTAAATGGTGTATTTTTTGCAATTTGTAACTAGACTACTGATCCTAGTTTTTATGGCAAGTTTGCCCATTCATGCAGGTGCCATCACCATTATGCATTAAATCCAACAAATGAACTAGTTTTAACTGCCCATGTTATCCTGCAAAGTCACAAGTGAAGACCAGTCCATTATTTGCCTTTTTATTAGATGAGCATACACCATGGGCAAAGATACAATAATCTCTACAATGCAGTTTACAAAGCCACAAGTACCCAATAGAAGCTTCATAGTACTGGAAAAGAGGTTATGAAGCCATGCCAGTCTGGGATGTCTATACAAGACATTTCCCCTGACAAGGAGACTAAAATAGACTTACTACTACAGAAGGGCCAGAGAATAGAAAAAGGAAAAATCCTCAACCCCATAGTGTTTCAATATTTAGTTTGAGCAAAGACTTACCGACTTGTGTTGATGAGTATAGCTGTCTTTTTCATTCTCCGAAAGAAGTCTTTATTGCAGAGCCCTTCAGTCTCAGGGGTAAGGCAGCAATTCACAATGACAAAGTCTGAATCTTCTGCAATCTTATCATTAGAGACTAAAGATGGGAAGAACAAACCCAAAATCTATCAGCCATTTGGAGAATCAGTTAAAGCAGTACCTACTCAAAGAATGCAGGCATCTCTAGCTAGTTGTCCAATACTGAACAGTTATTGCCACTGGAATATTGCCTTACAAAGAGCAATGTAAATTAATGTTGGGTTACAGTAAGCCAGATAAGGAAAGAATAGCTATACACGCATCTCATCTGCAGAGGGTTACTGAGCATTGGAGAAGACTGTTCAGTTTTGATTTTTCAACACTGGACACAAACATTACATATTTCAAGGAGTCAAAAATGACAATGCTTCTAATTCCACCTATACAGTCATTGCCACAGTAAAACATGCTACATGATCATTGGGAATAGACGGGATAGTAGCCATCCTTAAAAATAGCATTGATTTAATAGTCAATGGTGAAGTCAGGAGAAAACATCTGTTATTGAAGAACTTTGCAAGGTGAGAATTATTTCAGTTAGAGCGGTCAGTAATATGAAGTGAGTTTAGGATTGATGGACAACATTTCTGGACTTCAAAAATCTCCAAGTCAGTTTCCATTTTAGCTAGTTTGACATGAAATTTGAAATTCTCTTAACTTCAAATTGTTTACCTGCAAGTATCCCCACTCACGACTGTTTAGTCAAGGTCGTCTTGCAGCTTTCAAACAGCACTGAGGAATGTCAGGCAGTGGATATATTTGATCCCATTTATGTGCACAGACATAGCCAATTCAAGGCCTCCCATTGGTTTAAATTAGAATTTGCAAGAAAGCACACAGAAACAGTATGCATGCTGATTTGTTTAAAGGGATAGTTTGAAGTACTCTTTTTAAAGCCAAATTCTAGTAGGATTAAACAATCATTTTGACTTGACCAATTGAAAGGAGACAATAAGGCTCATATATGCAAACCAACCTCACTTGCCATAATATACCTACTAGTCAGAAAGAACCCAGAGGATTGATCATTCTTTGCCCAGCACATAGCAGGGACTTCGATTTAGGGGTAAAGATAACCCCCATATAATCAAATTTGGCACTCAGCCGAGATATTGCTAAATCAGAATGAGAAATGCTTCTCGTATTGTGAAGACGGGAAGCAGCATGATCCAGATAAGTAGCAAACTACAAAGATATTCTGACTAGTTACTACAGAATGGCATCCAGGGGACCTAAGCCCAATCATCATAACTAGAGCCCACTATGGTTGTGATCCCATAATACTCCTCCCCATGTAAGATTATAGCATTATGCTTACCATATTCAGCATTTATCTCCTTGGCATTGTCCGGTATTTCCTGGAAATCTGTGTATAGAAACCTTTTCACACCAAATGGGACAAGGCGACGTGCTACAGCTAATCCTATAGGAAAAAAAAAAAACTACAAGTTAAAAATGCAGTTTACAGAATAGTATTACATTTATATAGCTATAGCAAACATTGCAGCTGTCCATATTAAAGTTTTATTTTGACATTATGCAGTGCTCCATAGGATGCAACATTAGATACTATATTCAGACCAACATTTGACAAACTTAATTGCAGGAGAGGATTATGGGAGCTATAAAAAAATATATATGCAGTATCTTATTGTGGGACAGTGGGGGGCGGGAGGGTAGGGGAATTGGAGATATTTGCATTTGTAACTGTGAAGGGTGCCTGTCAGGCATTGTTAAAGCCCATTCACTTGCTCGGAGCAATAGGTCATAACTAGAAACATAAAACAAAAACTGTTAAGTCCGGTGCAGTTTGTGAACTGCTGGGAGGTCTTCAGCTTGTTGCAGGACTCCCTCTTTGGGCTGCTGGTATTAATGGAGTGACCCTCTCTGGGTCCCAGGATGTCATGTCGACTGGGTTGCAGTCTCAGTGGCTGTTACTCCCAGTTGGAGCAGGATGCTCGGTATTTCAGAGGCCTCCCGGACTTTCACCGTTCCCATTTGCTGGGTAGTGAGTAGGCAGCAAGGTGTACCCCATTTGTATGGCTTTTGCTTGCCGCTAGTGCCTGAGTTAGTGGACACAGGGATCTTTGCCATTCCACGTGGCCTTAGATAAATCCAGGCAGAGAGATCATGATCCTTGAATCGTAATGTGTTGGACTGCTACCATAAAGGCTGTGAGATCTTGCCCCTGTTTAAACTGGAGGATTATGTTGGTTTGGTCGTATTCTTGTAGCGGGTCCAGTTATATGGTGCCATCCGTCTAGTGTCAGCCTTGCTTGTTTGGCAGCGAAGAGCTTGGTAAGCAGTTGGCGGATGAAGTGCAGGAACTCTGCCATCTCCATGGTATCAGGAAGGCCGCAGACCTTGATATTCTTCAATCTCTGCTGGTCCTCGAGAGCTGCCATGTGTTCATCGGAGCGGGCTTGTTGAGTTTGGCTAAAGACTGCTCCAGGGTCGCAATGCGGGTCTCATGCGCTTTGAGACCCGAATGGAGGTCGGTCTGGCTTGCTTTTCTTATTTTTACTGTGGCTGTGGAGGGTTCTGTTTTTTTTAGTGGTGATTTGTTTGTCTTTGTGGTGCCGTTTTGCTCTGAGCTGCAGTGATGCGAGTCTTGCTAGTATGGCTGTGCGCTCTGCTCCCTTCCCTATTTTAATAGTACTAGGACCCCGTTATCACCGAGATATGGATCTTGTTTGATTAGTTTGTGAAAGGATGTTTTAAAGTAGCAGCATTTATTTTCCAGAATAAGCTTGGGCCAATATACATTACATGAACTTTCATAAAAAGCTGAGCACTAAAGGCAACACATCTAGACTGCCAGTGTTTGTGGTCACTGTATTGATATAGACAAGTTACTTGAGATGTACAGTTTGTTAGAACAGATCTACCCATCAAAATAGCAACTATGTTTACCAATTCTGCCCAAGCCGATGATTCCTACAGTGCTGTTAGAAAGGCCTGCTCCACACAGCCACATTGGGGACCACGTTTTCCATCCTCCACTTTAAAAACAAAAGTCAATTGAAGTCAGTCATTGTTATGGACGAGATTCTTTGTATACATGAGCATTTTCTACAATGCATTAGAGAGACCAGTGCATCAGTTTTAAGTTGTGAGCAGCCATAGTGAACAAATATTTGTTATATAAGATAGTTATGAGAAATAATGTGTACAAAGCAAACTAGACCTGCTGTGAACCACACGAGAGTTTACACTGCACTCAGGTTCCACAATGTACTCGCCATCCACCCAAGAGGTGCTCTAGGAATATGGCAGACACCACTATCTGCCCAAATCTAGTAAGTAGAACAAAAACTACATGCAACACTCCAAGGCTAGGGATGAATAGTTTATTAGAGGGAAAGCCTCAAATCCCTCCTCTGTTAGATGCTCACCCAGACTCCCAAAAAAAAAAAAGTGTAAAAACCCACTTCATAAAACTGTTAATAGCTCCTGACTGATTCCTCTTCTGCAACTGTCACTAGTCTAATACTATCCTTACCTTTTTGTGTCATTTTACCCCACTCCCTCTAGCATGTAAGCTCATTGAGCTGGGCCCTCAACCCCTCTGTTCCTGTGTGTCCAACTTGTCTGGTTACAACTAAAGCGCTGCAGAATTTGATGGCACTCTATAAATATAAAAAAAAGCGTGATTAAGGCTCCATAAAGCCAAATCACATTGCACCTCTTTGTGATGAAACTTGTTTTATTCTACTTGCCAGGATGTGAACCACAATCTGTTTAGGGAAGTGGAGATTACACCAAGCACCATAACCCCTTTACTAATCTGAAGTAGTCAGTCTAGAAGTCTGTTTCATAGTAAGATGCTGCACATACTGAAGTTTAACCCTCAGGTCAGATTTACCGACATCATTGGGATGTTGTTACCAGTCTAGAACAAAAGTTCCAGACGAGCTAGTGTCAATTCTATACATTGAGCCAATAATCCTAGTAGGGGTAGGGTTTGTCTAAAGTATGCATGGCTAGAATTATTTTTCTACAACAATCTAGTTTTGATACAATTGTCAGTGAAATTAGTTTCAACTCCAAATTGAGCTATATGTAACTCGTTTATATTCTGCTAAGGTACATCTTCCTGATTCAGGAAGTCATTCTAGGATTCCACTAAACTTAAAACCTCCAGTGTGAGTTGCACTTAATTAAGTATTGCATACTTAACGTTGCCACAGTAGATCTTTCTTGCAAGAAAGGAGGTACCATTATGAAATGAGTTGCTTTCAGTGCCCCCACTTGAGTACATAAGGGACAAGGGTGGGCTGTTTGCTGTATGTATTAAGCCATCTAATTATACACGTGTTATGTAGTGTGTATTAGGCAGAGTCAATGTGGGAAGACTAACTTGACAAAAGCATCACGTTCATAACAGTACTTAAGATTTACTACTTTAATGCATAATCAGGAGTTCCATTTACATGTTCCAAATTTGATTACTCACTTTTTAACCTCTTCTATTGCTTCTGGAAGGCGACGGCAAGTAGTCAACAGCAATGCTACAGTAAGCTCTGCTGTAGCTTCAGTCGAAACATTTGGTGTGTTGCTCACACGGATTCCTCTACAAAATAAAGGTCACTTTGTTCTATGCCATTGACATGAGCACCACATGTTTGTTTGAGGTCTGAGCAGAAACACATTTACTTTATTGATCAAGCCTGATAAGTGTCAATTGTAATGACCAAAGAACTGTCAAATTCAGAATTGGTAGAGTTCTCCACATCAGCCATGCCTTTTGTGGAGTAGTTTAACCTTAAGTTTGAAGAATCCTGCATGAGTTGTATAAAAACCGCATAATATAAAAAGCTGTTTACACTGAACCCAATGTCACATTTGCCTACACCAGTCTAGTATCATGCAGAATGTTTAACACTGTCTGATTGAATCACATCACTTACATGTATTGTCTGTGTAAATGTTATACATACAAGGTATATTTCTGTACTAAGGAATTTCTTTCAAAAAACCCCTATCAGAGTTTGATGCTGGATTTAAAGGACCACTATAGTACTATCGTACCCTGAGGGTGCCCCCACTCCCATGGCTCTGAAGGGGAGGAAGGGGTTTATCCCTTTTTTCCAGTGCCGGGCTCCCTCCTCCCTCTTCTGACATCCCTGGCTGAATGCGCGCAGCCAGTCTCATAGGAAAGCATTCTCTATGCTTTCCTATGGACGCTGGCGTCTTCTCCGTGAAAAGCGCCTCTCGTGGCTGGATTAACCCATAGGTTAACATAGCAGTTTCTCTGAAACTGCTATATTTACATCAGGCAGGGTTAACCTTAGATGGACCTGGCACCCAGACCACTTCATTAAGCTGAAGTGGTCTGGGTGCCTATAGTGGTCCTTTAAGTTTGACATGCAGTAACCAAGGGTATGCTATGCTGCCCAATAAGAGTTAGTGTTTCCTGCCAGACTTAATACAAAAATAGAGTTACATTATGTTTTAGACACCACATTATGGTCCATTCAGCTTTATGGAGTCAATACTCAGTTGATGCTTGTAATAACAAAGGTATCCATATTATCTCCAAAAAGATTTTTCATTCAGCAGTATCTAGGATTACATAAAAGACAAAAAGGTTTGTCCTCTTCTGTACTTAACCCATTAAGCTTTCTCCTCTATCCACCATTTCATGCTCTGAATTCTCAGTTTAGTAATTGGCACTGCATGTAATAGTTGGTTTCACATTGAAGGCAAGAGTAGCAAACATGAATGTATAGCCAACTTAGAGAGTCTCTAGTTTGGTTATTTTGGCCTCAAGGGAAACCTATATAGTGACAACCAAAACAACTACAGCTTATTGAATTTGTTCTGGTGAGAGGAATCATTACCCTCAGGCTTTTTGCTGTAAACACTATTTTCAGAGGAAATGCACTTGCAGTGTTTACATTACAGCCTAGTGATAACTGCACTGGCCACTCCTCAGATGGCTGCCAGAGGTGCTTCCTGGGCAGTGCTGCACATTGAGCCGCACTGTCATCTCCCTCTGCATGCAGACACTAAACGTTCCTCATAAGATGTGCATTGATTTAATTCATCAATTAAGAGATGCAGATTGGCCAGGCCTGTGTTTGACCTGTGCTGGCTCTGCCCCTGATCATCTCAGCTAATCCTCTGGATAAGTGTGGTTCGTTCAGACCACCACCACTTCTGTCAACCAATGAGGCAGAGGCAGCAGCAGACTGGAATAAGGGCAGGATTATGCTATATTTAGGAGGGCAGTGGGGACCAGACTAAGTTTAAACACTATAGGATCAGGAATCCATGATTGTGTTCCTGAAACCCCTTAAGGACACATGATGTGTGACATGTCATGATTCCCTTTTATTCCAGAAGTCTTGTCCTTAAGGGGTTAAATTTGAAATAACACTGGTCTTAAAATGTTTCTACAATTTTGTATTATTCCATATGCCACCCCAACATCTTCAATAAAAAAAATCCTTAATCAGCACCAGATGATGCTCCCTGGCAGTGCTCAGCACAACCTCATGCTATAAAGAATCTTTTAGATGGCTCAGAGCATGCAAGGGATGAAAAACAAAAAAAAAAACACAAAAAAAACACTATCTAAACTTCCCCATTAGTGCAGACTGTTCAGAGCGCTCATATTTTGTGATCAGACAAGTTCTACATGTGCATTATTCCTATGAAACTATGTAGATAGGCATATATAGAAAGTTTTAAGTTGTATGGCCAAGTTATCAATACGTTGGAGTAAGATTCTTTTAATTTGCAAATAATGCCCCTTATAGAGAAAACATACCGCTTTTTTATTTCTTCAACACACAAGTGGTCAAAGCCAACAGACAGCGTGCTCACAACTTTGAGGTTAGGGCCTGTCAATAGCAAGAGAGAAATTAAGGTCATACAATTCCCCATATTGTCCACAACAGTTGCACACACATTATGAAGTTAAGAAATGTCTGGTAGAAACATTCATAGAGTTTAAGGGAGCTTTGTCATTAGGCCAGTCTAAAACCCTGGCTTTCACCCATGAAGACCTACACAAGGTCACAAAAAACCAAAGACATACAGCCAACTTAATGCCTCCCCTTTATACATTGTGAATACTGAATCAGAGGGGACCAACATCTGTCACTCCTCCATTTATATATTTTGTATTAAAGAGTGAGGCTAGCTCAGTGTCCTTTCATTTAAAATGAAATTGTGAATCACAACTCATAAGATGATTACATGTTAGTTTCTGTAGTTTTAGCCCACTTCATTTAGACCATCAATTTAAGCAGTGCCAACACTTGTTCCTGTATTCTTTAAGGAAGTGGCCTGCTATATCCACATTGTTAAGCTGTTTTAGAACAGTTTAATTTACCTCATGTCCACCAAGTGCTGCTCCTTTCACATCTTACAGTGATCTGGAACTTCCCTTAGCTCTCCTAAACTAAATGCTGCAGTGCAGGGTTAGCTCAGACAACTGCTGTAGTTATGGTGTTTGGAGTGTTCCTACAATCCATTAAAAGCTATGTACATATGTTTTGTTTACATTGCCATGAAAATGCTGCTGTAGACAAGTGATAGCAACTTGTATGAGAAAGGCCATCATGACACCAGTCAAATAACATTTGCTCCATTGGATCATGCAGGAGATCTCCATACCAGCAGCATCCAAGACTTCTTGGTCAATCTTGTCTGACAAGAGACAAAGTAATCCATGAGCCCCAACAACTCCTTTAATCAGCTCATCCCTTGGTATTGGCTCGTCTGAATCCCACTGCTTGACATTGTAGCTAGAATTGGGAAGTGAGAAAACAAAAATAAAACAGTCTGCAGACAGATCTTTCAAATAAGGCCCACTGTTTAGCTCTTAATTTAAGGCATCTTGCTGCTTTTATCTTAAATTGTAAGCTCATTTGAGCAGGGCCTCTACTCCACTCCTGTCAATATTCTGCATTTAAAAAAATTATTTTTCAAATATACTCATTTAAAGATATTAAATTACAGCAGAAAGGTCAGTACAATAATTCTGAGAAATAAATGTGGCATTAAAAACAAAACAGTATATTTAAAATGTAATATGTTGGGGTGGAGGGGAAGGTACAATGAGTTAAGCAGAGCCAGTGTACATACACCAACTCTGATATTCCAAGGTTTGCCCAAATATGTTTTTTTTCTTGACACATTACTCAAGTTGATTCTCTTCATTAGGCTAAAGTGGTTTTGGTGCAGAATGTAGTACATAAATGCCAACATTCCAGACAGGGACACTCATTTTGGAGGCTTGTTCAGGACTGTTATCAGAAACATTTATGCAGCTAAAATGTAATTTAAAATAAAAATCGTGCATCTTGGACTGCTTTCTAGACACATGTATTGCGGTTAAAGACATTACTGTAAGTATTGTGGTGGAGCCAAGTCATCCACTCATCATCGAAAAAAGTGCTAGATTTTGGTCCAAAATAGGAGGAGTTGGGAGGGGTTTAGATCATATGCCTGTAGTGTCACTGCTTAATTCTCTGCCATTTACAGGGTTATTCACTAAACCAAGAATTCAACAGGAATGTTAAAGTAACCAAACTGGAAAGATTCAAGTAATCACTGCTTTCCATTGAGCAGTACTGGCCTTAGAATCAAAAGTGTATCAAGTTTCACTTTAATAGAAAAAAGTAGCATGGAGGACAAATTATGCTTTTATCTAAAAACAAAAAACCCAACCTGTACTACATACTGAAGGATATCACTTCTCATTTGTGCAAGACGTCATAATGTATATGGCAACCCTGTCAGATCTAGGTCCAGTGCTGCCAAAACCTTTCCTCAGAGGACTGACTTCGTGACCACATACAGCCAGTGGTCCCTACCTGTCAGCCTGAGACAGGAGTTTCTGGCCTTCTGGGGGTATTCTCCTGGTAACAAATATCTTCTTCTGCTCTGATGTACTCATTGCTTGACTTTACTGGCTTCTGCGGACAAGGAACTGCAACTAGGATGGAAGGAACATTCAAAGGTTGAGACAATGCACCATCTAGTGTTCGTTTACCAGTTATCAAACACCATAAGAGGTTGAAACTTGATAGTCCGTGGTTTTAGGATACAGTTAACTTGGTTATCAAATTCTAATGCAGCAAGTCAGTGATAAAATTATGTACTAAAGTTATCCAGAATCCTTCATTATAGGTCAAAATTGCTTAACTAGAAAAATTGACATTTCAAAAATTCCACTTTAGTAGTCTTGTATATAGCTTTATATCTAGTATTTGTAGATAGATAAAGATTTGCAAAATCACTAACAATTCAAGAGGGAATAAAAAACAACTTTCGGAGGGCTTGTGATTGTAAGGAGTTTCCCTTGCCACAGTCTGTTATCAATTTGGAACTCTGTATTTCTCCTAGTCCCCAAACCATATGGCGAGGAACCCCAATGAACAGGACAAGACTGATCCCCTGTATGCTGGGTATGACTGATCCCCTGTATGTATGGATATGTATGCTATAGGCTGTGTAACAGGTTATAGTCAGCAGGAAACAGGGGTGGTCTTTACAAGCATTATCCAATCCTAATAAAATCATGCAGCTTATCTGAACATCTTAACCTATAGTAAGCATGCAGGTGTATCTTCATGTGCAGGCCTTGCACAAGAGCCAAGTTTCAATATAACTACACATTACTATGCAATTATGATCAAAAAGGGAGAAACCCAGGATATAAGGCCAACAACACAAACATACAGGATATAACACTAGTTATACAATGTTCTATAGTTCTTGTCTAGGGGTATATTCCCTAAGCATTTTATATACACAAATATATCAAATAGCTGACATGCTCTAAGTTAGCCAGTTTTAAACAGACTGGACATCCAGTCATCTGTAGCTTAAGCCTTGAGTCAGTATAGGCAAAGTGTATCATTCCCAGCAGCTTGCATTCAACATAATGTCCACCTCACCCAGCCAACTTTCAGGTATTGACTAAAGCTTGGAAGATACTTCTCCTCTTTTATTCTACCCAAATTAACTAGCCAATTAAAGGGGAACACAATGTAATGATCACTAAACACTACACACCTGCCCACCATCTATCCAGCTTACTTTGTAGCATGCTCCTGCAGCTGCTTGACATCTCACTCAGTTATCTCCACATTCCATTTACATCTCACCAGTGGCTGCAATTAATCTTTAATTCTCCCTGACCATCTTTAAATCCCTCTGCTACTTCTTGTCTCAACTCATTTGAATCTTTAGATTGTAACCTCAAAGGCTAGCTAATTAAAACATTACCCTAACCTTGATAAAACTATATGTATATTTACATGATAAATGCCCTATAGGGCCCATCATGAAGTTTACCAGCACACAATTAAAAATAACTCAAGCTGAGAAACTGTGCATACATACTACTACCACTAAGACTAATTGAAAGCACTGCAGTGGTTTTGGTGGTTGGAGTAACCCTTTAAGTACTGTGTATAAAAGTACTTGGTTGGATAGATCTCAACTTAAAGGGCAGGACCCTCTTTACCCTTCTGTATTTGTCTGTGCATATAGTACTGTTTTTTCCCAATTCTACAGGGATGAGAAATTTGTTGGCACTTGATAAATGGCAGTAGTAGTAATAATAATAATAATAATATAATAAAAACAGAGTTGTGTTTCAGGTTACATTTTGGTTTTCATTATTATTATTTTTGTTAAAACAAATGATCATATCATCAAGATGTAGCATTTCTCTGCTTACAAACAGTGGGTTTGGTTTGTAAACCTGCACCCACACTCCCAAAAATCCTCCAAAAATAATTCAACTGAAATGGTACATTAACACTCCATTGCAAAAAAAAAAAAAAATCACTATTTAGTATATATACCCAAAATGAAAACATGCATGCATTTATTTCAGGGTTTGTTTTTCTCATTGGTGGAAATCTAAAAAGCTGTAGTTCTCTTGTCTCTTCCCGCAACTATCAAAGTGCTAATTTCTATTGAAATTGGCACTTTTATAAACTGTGACAGACTCCAGACGCATTTAAATAGGTAGAGGATGGTGGTGAAACATCAATTAAAATTAACTTTTATTTCTTAAAATTAAAAATTGTTTATCATTCTCTAGTAGTGATGTCCCGAACGGTTCACCGAATGACAGCTCACTAAGAATGCAGCTTCACAATGAATGTAAAATGGATGCTGTCCAGGAGGTGGGAGGGTCTAGGAGGGAGGGTCTGCTGCTGATTGGCTGGAATGTGTCTGCTGACTGTGAGGTACAGGGTCAAAGTTTACTCAATGATGAGTCCGCGGCAAACCGTTCGTGGCGAACTGTTCGGGACATCACTATTCCCTAGTCTAAGGGTTCTAAAACAATGATGCACAATACAAGAGAGTATATACTGAAATACAGAACAAAAAACAACAACAAAAAGGGGGGGAGTATATTATTAGTAATAATAATAATAATACTCAACATAGAATATAAAACAAAGAACAAAAAAACTAATTGATACACCTAACTTAGATACTGTGTAAATCGGAGAAATTTTTTAACTGTTTGTAGAATCTCCAAAAAGTTGCACTATCTAATAACAAAAATGCTCAGTGACTCACCAGATATCGCTAAATGATTCACTATAGAAGCTGTTACCTGGTGATTAGATTTCTGCCTGAGCAGTAAGCTTTATAAAACGTGAGTTCTAAGGTTTTATTGGGTATGGGGATCCCATAAATCTATATGCATATAGTTTCATAAGTTCTAGGCAGCAGGGAGGTTGCAAGTGCCGGCTGGTCCCTATTACAGTCTAAGAATTTGCCAAATTACTCGTCCCTACATATTTTACAGCCGGATGTGAGAGTTGGACTATAAAGAAGGCTGTGCGTCGTAGAATTGATGTCTTTGAACTGTGGTGTTGGCGAAAACTGCTTAGAATCCCTTGGATTGCAAGAAGATACAATAAATCCATACTACAGGAAATCAAGACAAACTGTTCACTGGAAGCTATGAGGCTGAAGCTCAAATATTTTGCCTATATAATGAGGAGGCAGGCTTCTCTAGAGAAGACTCTGATGCTGCGAAAGATTAAAAGCACACAAAGAATGGGATGACAGAGACGGAGATGGATAGATGAGGTCACTGAAGCCATGAACATGAAGTTTGTGGAACTCAGAGGGGCAGTGACTGATAGATGTATGCTATGGTCCATATGGTCACGGTGAGTCGGACATGACTGAATGACTAAACACACACTTGTTCCCTCCATGTTGTGAGCCCGAAGTTGCAGTATTGAGCAGCTAATGATTTGAGTGGGATAATTCCCCCCACACAACTCTCACCTTACACTAAAGTGTATAAAAATAGGAGATGACCAAACGGAGTAAAAATAAGCTAATCCCTGCTGAACCAGAGGCTAGGATGATTTTACATTTAATCTAAGAGTTTTAGTTAAGTCTAAAAGCCTTCTGGCCCAGGAGCCACGTCAGTCTGCACCACCCGATGCGCGTTTCAGCCGGCAGCCGTTACCCGGGATATTCACTCCATACGCATAAACAATTTCAGCAAGCTGTAGAGCTTTATGTGCTTGGGGTGTTTTTTGTTGTTGTTGTTGTTGATAATTACATTATAAAAAGAAAAGCTGCTTATGTGCAAACTACAAGGGATCAATTGGGCCCTAGTGCAAGAATTAAAAAATGTCCCCAGATGAATATACCCAAGCGGGATGATTATGGTGGGGTGGCTGAGTGTGACTGTTTAAGTGTGATATATATGTATGAAGTTAGCTGATTGTGAGTGTGGGGCTTGTTGAATGTGATTGTTGTGTGAGGGCTGAATGAGTGCTATTGTGTCTGGTGTTGGCTAAGTGAGATTGTGTGTGGAGTTTTCTGAGTGTGATTGTGTGGGAGATTGGTTAAGTGTGATTGTGTGTGGAGTTGGCTGAGTGTGATTGTATGGGAGGTTAGTTAAGTGTGATTGTGTGTGAAGTTGTCTTAAGGGGTTAATATAAAGCCCAAGTGGAATTATACTGAATAATAAATAATAGGGGAGCTTCAGTGTGAACTGGGCCTCCTCTTGATAGGCAGAACTCCAGGTTTTAAAATTCCTGTTATTCCTGGATTTGCCCTTTCTGGCTGAGTTTTGCGGTGTGACTTTGCCTGTTACCTACACACATGTAGTTGGTATAAGCTGATAGGGAACTGTTTTTTTTTTTACATGCTGAATGACAGATATTTAAGACTGGGGAATGGGTCATCAATTGGGTCAACAACAGTTTCCTATCAGACAATACTAACTGTGTCTGTTAAGATAGCAGGCATTGTCACACCTCAAGACTCAGCCCAGGAGGGTGAATCCACTGCAATGAAAGGCATGCAATGAAAGGATTTTTTTTTTTTTTTTTTTAAAGGGGAGCTGCAGGACCAATTTGAATCTGAAAACAATGGGAAAAGCTAGTAGGCAACTGACAACCCACTCACCCTAAGAAGAACAAAGATTTCCCACAAATCCAAGGTGTGCAGCTAATACCGACTGTGCCTTTGAAGTGACAGGCATAGTCACACCACAAGACTCCCACTAGGTATGGCGATACCATTGCAATGAAATTGGCAAAGCATTTGAAAACATTACAACTATCACTACATATTAGAATATGT
This sequence comes from Pelobates cultripes, assembly GCA_933207985.1. NCBI lineage: Eukaryota > Metazoa > Chordata > Amphibia > Anura > Pelobatidae > Pelobates > Pelobates cultripes. Next base: position 92,821,490 of record OW240916.1, on the reverse strand, counting down.
TTTTTTTTTTTTAAAGAGATGAAAAAAGAACTGCCATACTTGCAGTCATTGTTTACTTGCGCAGTAAACTGCCACACACTGTCAATCACTGAGGGCAAAAACGTGCAATTTGTAAAGCACAAGCAGAGGCATCGGAGCACACTGCAAATCAAGTAATCTCACAAAAAAAATATACAAATCAGCAAAAAGTAAAAGTCAGTGAATCAAAGTTGGTATAAGTGGCACGGGTGGTAGCTAGTCAAGAGGAACTTTTTTTTTTTAATTCACTGCATGATGAGTTCTTAACGGTCCCTGTCGAACCTGCCTCTGTTGATTTCTGCCGCTATCATCAACATCCCCCTGCTATGCCTAGGGGTGGTAGATGGCGAGAACTGAGCGTAATCACATACAGTACCAGTGTACCTGCTACCTTCTCATGTACTTGCTTTTTCTACTTCTTCCCTCAGTAATACAGAGTAGTGGTGTCTTTTAGATGTAGATTCACACCTGCACTAATGGGATGACCCACCACTCGCCCCCTACTCTCTTCCTTGCCATACAATTTGCACTTAGCAAATCGCCCTTCTTGGAGGCATTTAAAGGGATCCCTGTCACAGTAACAGCAGACCCACAAGCAGAGCTTAAGTCACACCTAGCTAATTTAGAAGTAGCAATGGACAGAGGCATTGAGTGCTTATATAGGGCTAGGAAGCCTTTAAATTGTTTGTTTCATTTCTGTGATGGTAACTAGCGAGAGAAATATGTCATAGGATTGTCATAAATTGTATAGAATGAGGTGGCTGTCGGGGCAGTGTCAATATTGTTGTCAAACTCTCAGCACAGATCTGGTAGGTTCTGTGACAATTCCAAACTCTCAGCACAATACATTAGCCTCAACTCTTTGCCTTATGACTGCAGAAGATGCAGGTGGAGCATCAGTTGCAGTGAAAGTTATCGCAACACTAACCTCTACTCTAGCACTTGGTTGACTATGACCAATAATAATGGAAATGCTCGTGGTGATAGTAATGATGACAGTGGGTGAGCTACTTCTAGTAATGGTGTTAGATGATGTTACAACTACCCTAATTGGATGAGGCAATGCACATGCAGATAGAAATGAACTTAGACAAGGCGGAGAAGAAGCAGGGGTAGAGTGCACATTAGCTGGAGAACATGATGGACTCCTGCCTGTCCTCACCAGACTCTCCTTTTGTATTTCCTCTGGCTCATACTCGAGTTCCTCTAGGGCAAAGAGGTAAAAAGGCTAAATCTGCATTGGTGGGGGAAAGCGCAATATCAGATTCCTCATCACAACCCAGACCAGATATTTGGGACACTATTTCGGTACTCTGCTCTACCTCCTTAGTAAAGGCTGTCTCTGATGGCAACATAAAAGTTAGATTCTGCTGATCTGTCCCTTTGTTGCTTACTGGAAGGGGGAGGGGGTGTATTAGTTCAGACCCTGCTGCTGCTAAAGGTGTTCTTAATCCGTTTTTGGTGAAGCCCTGCATACTTTACAAAAATGCTGCTCCTACTTGTGAGCATAGCAGACTCTGCTGCTACAACTACAAAAACAACTGCTTCTTTAAACCTTGAGTCTCCAATTGTATCATAAAACGATCAAGATAAAACCTTTCACCTCTTAGATGGTGTATCGGACCTAATAGACATGCTGGTCCCACTATCCTTAGGCTGACTAATACTACTTATTGTGGTGGCACTTCGGGTGATGGTGGCATTTGTGGGTGCGACAGAGCTGTGAGCAGTCCTAATGGCTGAGATAGAGGTGTTCAGGGCTTGCGCAACCGTTAGGCGTACTAGGCATTTCCCTAGTGTGCCGGCCTGCTACGGGCACCCACCATGATATTTCCTCGTGGGCTCCCCCTGTCCTGGGCCGCAACACTGGGCGAGCGGCTGTAGAGCCGCCCCCTCAACGTCATCTGATCCTCCAGGAGCCCGAAAATGGGGGCGTCGAGAGGAGCCCTGTTACAGTGGGCCCAGAAGGTGGCCATTTGGCGACCTCAGGGTGCCCTCGAAGCTGTCCTTCAGTATAGCAGAGCTTGGTGGATTTACTGTAACGTTATCTACTTCGCTTGGGACTTCGCTGTCAGAGCACTCTTACAGTTGTGCGTGCAAACCAATTTGCAATATATATCCCAAATATTGGATTTAGCGATTCAGTGCTATTTATCAAGGACATAAATGGCATAAAGCTGTTGATAAATGCTAAATTTGGCTATTTGCAAACTGGCAACACAAACAGCTCTCTGTGGAGCACTCAATGGGCCAACATAAATTTATATTTTTAGGGGTTTCAGGGTTTTTTCCATCAGATTTGTTTGTGCTCTGGTCCCTGTTTTAAGTTATGTAGAATATTATGGATTTTGTTCTTGGCATTGTTTGGGACTGATGAAATGTGGCACTAGAAAAATAACGAAGACATCTAATGGTAAGTATCATTTTTTTTAGGAATTTAATTTATTAACCCTACCTCTTACTATTATTACAAGGGGGATTAGCAGGTCCTTTTTAGTGGGAGGATGGTTAGGGTCTTGGGGACCCCTAGATGGGAGAGGGTGGTTACACAGTTGAATCTGATAACAGAACCTTTTAAGGTAGAGAATTCCACACTTTATTGTTCTTACTATACAGAACCCTTACCTCTGCTATAAGTGAAACCATCTTTACTCCAGTCTCAATGGGTAACCTCTTGTCTTTTTGTATAGGACACAGTTTGTTTTAAAGAAAACAAATTCAGGTTTTCTTTCCTCATATCTAATGTTTTCCATTCCCCTTATGAATTTTGTAGCTCACCTCTGCACTTTTTCAATATCCTTCTTTAAAACTAGTGCCCAAAATTGCACCACATATTCAAGATGGGGTCTTACCATTGATTTGTAAAGAGGCAAAGTTATATTTGGATCACGTGAATCAATACCCTTTTTTATACAGAAAAACACCATACTAGCTTTTGCAACAGCAAACCAGCATTGCATACTGTTACCTAGTTTATGATCTATAAATGAAAAGTCTGTTTAATGTAATGTTATCCATAACTCTACCTCATTTAATGTATAAGTGTTTGTGCTCCTTATTCCAATATACATGACTTTGCATTCTGTAATAAATCTCATCTATCACTTGTCTGCCCAGTCCCCCAATTTATACAAATCCCTCTGTAGTGGTTATGTCATGTTCAGAGTATATTTTATTACCTAGTTTTGTGTCATCTGCAAACACTGATAAATGACTTTCTTTCCACTTCAAGATCATTTATAAATAGAAGAGAAGTGGATTCAGGACAGAACCCCGAGGCACTCCACCTACCACTTTTGTCCAATTTGAACATTTTACATTTACAACTAATCTATGCACTTTATCCTTTATGCCAGTGTTCTATCTAACTAAATTTTTTAATCTAAACCAGGCTTCCCCAAACTCCAGCCCTCCAGATGTTGCTGAACTACAACTCCCATGATTCTATGAATGAAATCGATAGGCTGAGAATCATGGGAGTTGTAGTTCAGCAACATCTGGAGGGCCGGAGTTTGGGGAAGCCTGATCTAAACCCACTGATTTCAGGTTTACTAGTAACCTTTTTTTGTGGGCTACACAATTTTGGTTGGAGTGGGCACTAGCATGTCCACCTCCCCTTGTGTATTTAATCATAGCCATGACCCACTGCGCATGGGACATGAGGTCCCTTCCTTTTATAATTAGAGACCCAACCCACCGCTGACATGGGGTGTGGGTTAATATTTAGTTAATAGGCCCCAGTTACCATTGATGGGTGGGGATTGAAGGGTATAATAGGCTGCCCTGTTTATTTTTTTTAATAGCCCCCCACTCACTGGTTGCTCACGGTTTAGTGGACATGACCCCACTTGCAGCATGGGGTAAATAATAAACTTCTATTGTATTAATGTGAGGTCATTGGGAAAAAAAGTTGTACTTATATATGTTACAAGTTAACATTGTGTTGTTATTTTTTTTGGTACATTGTCAATATATTCCTCTGTCTTAAATACATGACATCTACTTAAGTTGTAAAAGAGAAACAATTTAGCTAATGTGTACAGAGCCTTATGAAATCAGATAGATTCAGTGGGATTTGGTGTGACTATGGCCAGCATCTACATGTTTTGCCAATTCCTTGAAATAATATGGCTAACCATACTGCATAGTAAAAGTCTTTGTACTATACTTGGTGGTCTATAAAACTCAATAATTAAAGAATATTGACAATAGAAAGTAGCTGAATTATTCCTTTTGGTCTGTCTCTACTCTTATCTTATGACATGGTAGTTTGAAAAGAAAGTACAGAGTGAGGGGTGAATATATCAAATGCCAACGTATATGATGAGAGATACAGATCAACGTTCCCTTCTTGCAGAGATCTAATAATCAGATGTTATTATGTTGGTACCAAAATCTCTTCATCTCATGTTAAGTGATTACGGTGCCTTGAGTCCTCTAGCACCATCCCATTGTTCAGTGGTTAACCTTAATCAAAATTTCATCAGTAAATAAGTGTTCATGTATGCCCACATCCCTCTGCTACTCATTTTGTTATACCTGTAATGATAAGAATGCATTACTGATAATAGGATTAATTATTCTGAGGAGATATTATGCATACATTAAGACATAGTATTATTGGATATTTTTTTCTTGGACTCCCTTGACTTACTGGACTGTACAATGAGTAGGGCTGCCAATTATTAACACCTCCGACTGGTGTACCCCGCTTCACGTTCCTTAAAAAACAAAACACTGTAATACTCTGTGCCACATTTGCCCTTTGAGCAGAATGAGTTTAATTAATCCTTGAATGAGTAATATTAGACATTGAGTACATTTGACAAAAACTATACTCTATATTAAGTAGTATAAGCTGCCATTGAAACAATGTTTGTTTAGTCTATTCCTTAAATTTTTTTATCTATATTAATCATTTCATGAATTTCATTTTTCAATTATGTACTTTTTGAGACATATGTATTGTAGTATTGCACAATAACAAATTATTCAAGGCAAGGATGCCCTCTATCACCACTAAAATATGCCTAACTTTAGAACCATTGGCAGGTTCTATACACAAGAATATGTATATCAAAGGTTTTCTTCTTGAAAAGCTGAAGAAAAAAAAAAGCTGCTTGCTGATATTTTATTATTATTATTGTGTGTGTGTGTGTGTGTGTGTGTGTAAATGTGATAGTGAGTATAACTGGGTGGTTAGGTGGGTGGTATATGACCGGTTCAGAGTATATTGCTGGATGGATGGCTGAATGGCAATTTGTGACTGGATGGGAGTAGTTAGGTTGTGTGTGAATGTCAGGGTGGGTGTAAATGGGTAGGTAAGGGAGGTATGTGACAGGGAGGATAGGCACAAGCGATTTGGAAGCGAGAGGAGTATGTTACAAAGTGAAAAGGTGAAAGTTTTGTGGCAGGGTGTGCAAGACTGGGAAGTAATCTGCGTGTGACAGGGTGTATAGGAAGTTAGAATGATATGGTGGTGAGCCAAAAATTGTGACAAACTAGGAATGCAATAAAGTAAGGCAACTATTATTGAAGGGGCACTCTAAAACCAGGTAACATTCATTAAGCTATGTCTGTATATAGTCCATCAGGGTTATTCACTAAAGTGAGAATTCACAGTAAATTGCAAATTTAAGGGTCAAAACATTTGAACTGGAACAGTTCTCTAATTGAACTGTGCATCCAGCTCTGCTACTTTGCCCTTAATTTTGAAAGTCACTTTAAAATTTCACTTTACTAAATACCTTAGTAAATAACTCTGCATGTCCCTTTTCTCTGGCCATTTATTTTTTTTCCTTTGACAATTTGTATTGTTTTTCGGCATACAGAAGAGAAGAGGTATAAAGAACAATGGCAATCATAGAAGTTGCATTAGTCATAACTTAACATTGTTTATAACTTAACATTGTTCATAAGGCAACAGTGTCAACGTGTCCTCCATTTATCTTAGTACATCATGTCAGCATTCATCTATTGTTTACAGCTGCAGTGTTCCCGATATATAAATAAAATTACATTATTCATTGATACATTGTATGGTGCCTCGTGTTTAGGCCACATGTCCCGTGGTCTATGAACCTACTGCTTTATACCTTTTGAGGCACAAAATCCGTTTTGTGATGTATTGCTGGTTGGTGTGCTTGTACCATATTTTAGATTGTTTGCAAGGGCATGGTGAGGGGGAGGAGTTTTAGGGTATACCTGGGTTATTTCTTTGAGTTTGTTGCATAGTTGAGTCCCAGTTTTCCCATGCTGCCTTCTAATATTTGGCTGGTGGTTGTGTGCTCCTTGCCATTATTTTGAATCTTTTGTTGTTCTTCACTGCTGCCTTGCAGTGGTTTATCATGGGGGGAGGGTGTTTTTTTCCAGTGTCCACTAATGACCAGTAATGCTGCAATTATTATGTGGTAGAGGAGGTATTTTTGTCTTTTTTGTATGTTTTTCGGTAATAACAGTACTAAGAATGTTTCGGGTTGGAGGGGAAGGTCGACCCCTGTACACTGTTTTGCCATGCATGCTACATCTTTTCAGAATTTGCTCAGTTGGGGGCATCGCCACCATATGTGGATCATGTAACCCTTGTCCCCTCCAGCATGTTTCTGGCATGTTTGGGAAGCTGCGTTTGAGATGTGTAGGGACAAGATACCACCGGTATAGAATTTAGCAGGATAGTTCTATGTGGGACATTGATTTCGTTAGTGGTCTGTGTGCATGTAGTATGTCTGTCCATTGTGCGTCGGTCAGAGTATGTGTAATGTCTTTTTCCCATGCTTTTTTTGAAGGTGAGGAAGTTATAGTGTGTTGTGGTATGCTCTGTGGCGTAAATAGTTAAAATCTGTTTCATGGGGGGTTTAAGTTTCATGCTTATTTTTTCCACTTCTTACAATGGGTGTCCCTTTGTGTTGTCTGTTGGGGTCATCATTTGTTTCTGTATCCAGGACTCTATTTGCATGTATGGGAAGTGGGCTATATCTTGCAAGTTGTGTTCCTTCTGGAGGTCTTCACATTTTATTAGATTGTTACCCTGGAGTATTTGTGATAACGATGTTATGCCGTTTCGGTACCATATTTTGTGATTAAAGTAAGGGATGAGGAACGGCAACATCTCTATTGGCATGGCTGGTGTAATCAAGCCCATCTTTTTACAATAGTTGTCACAAATTTCTAGTGTGAGAGCTGTGGTGGGTAGTGTGTGTCTGTATTTTGGCCATTGCGCCCAGGCTGGCCAAGCTAGTGTTATAGGGGTTCTTTCCATGTGTTTTTGCTCTATGTCTGCCCATGCTAGGGATTGGTTGTGTTGAAATGATATGAGGAGAGGGCCTATTTGGGCTGCCCTATAGTACCCTGCAAAGTCTCGCATTCCCATACCTCCATGTTTGAATAATTTAAACATAGTAGTTCTAGCTACTCTTGGTTTAGTGTTGTCCCATATGTACGAGTTGAGAATTTGAGCTGCAATTTGGCCTGACCAAGTGTTGTGGTGTGACCTAAATATGAATATTAATCTCTTAATACATAATAATTAAGCAATACGGAACAACATTAATATTTTTATAATTCATGGTATTATGGTCGAATATGTGGATAGAAAATACACAAAACGTTGTAATATTAAATGTATATTTAATATAACTATAATAAATAAACAGATGCTAGCGGAATGTCAATTTCAATAATTATACAATACAATACTACACAAAACACTATTGGTTGCTAAGGCTATTACAATTGCTAACTGTTACAATACAAACATATTACTTACAAGGCCCCAGCCAAAGGGCTGGGGCTAAATCAGAGCTGGTGCTACATGATCAGTCAGGTACAGGCAAACAGAGCTTGCTTCTCCTAACATCTGGGTTTTATTCAGTGTAAGTAGGCTGGCCTGTGATGTCACTGCCAGAAGCACAGGTCTTCCTACACACTCCCCCTAGTGGTGCCCCCAAAGCATTACACTAAATATGCTTTACTGACATCTAGTGGTGCATCTAAAGCATTAAGCTCATTATGCTTTTTTTATGACAAAAAGTCATTAATTAATAAATACCATTACAAACCACCCTTTGACTTATGTCATAAAACAAACATTATAAACCCGTACATCTTGAATCTACCCTATTTTAACAGTACCTGCCCTACAACAAAACCCACCTTTTGAAGAATGATACCCATTTACCCGTAAAGTTATGACACTTTATTGCTTATTCAATTTTGTTTTTTTTTTCCTAAAATAAGCACATACCCACCCTTATAATAACCACTGAGCACATGCATTAGCAGTTGGGAAACCTTGGCCTTAAATAGGCAAATACCCACCCTTGTAATAATAGACAACTCAAACCATGTTTTATTAGATTAATCAATGATATTGTGTTCATGTGAGGATGTGTTTTGGAGCTTAATATAGTATTAGACACCACAAACTCATAACACCTATGAATCATGGCACAGACCGACTCGATTTCTGTAGCCTCTGGCTGGTCTGTGTGCCTGGAATTTTCACAAACATTAGTCCTGGAAACTGGATACTCTATTCTTCGACAGTCTCATAGAACATACGCATGGAGACAGGGATGAATGAAACAGTTCATGTGATCAAGGAATTTTGTGTGTTTGTGGTCACATTGTTTTGTTTTTTCTTTCTTTATACCATTAACCACCTTGATGTAACAGTGTCCTGCTCCTGATGCATTTGTTCCGACTCTCACCACTCTTAGCTGCAATATTTTTTCTCCTTACAGCAACAGTTGAGCATAGTGTCCAGTGCTTCTTCTTCTGCTTAAAATATCCTTGCTTGAAAGTTCTTGAATGAAAACACAGGCAATGACGAACACAAACATAAATAATAACTGTGCCAATCATCACAAGTACCATTTGATTGTGGTGTCTTAACCATATTTTTTCCTATGGCGTTTGGATAAATACCTACACACCTCTCTTCACATCCAGCACACTCCTGATTCACAGATAAACACAATATCACTGCTGTATCTACCAATTTAACCCAAACACTAGTTATTACTGCTGCATTTACCAATTTAGTCTAAACATTAACCAAAACAATTACATTCCTATTTACCACCCTTCTATTTAAACATGTATAGATAACCCAAAATGCCTACTTTCTCTTCTCTCTCTCATTTTTTTTTGTTTTGTTTTTTGAACTGCAACCACTCATGCACTTTACACAGACACAAATCAAGCACCTACTGGACAATGGGGTTCCCTTGTTAGAGCCCTCCCACCCCAGTTTGGTTTACACAAAAATACCCCCTGGTCCCTATGGGTCAATTCCCCCCTTTCCCAGGCAAGCATACATACACATACAACAATAATACATAAGGGTTTCAATTGCAATACAATCACTAGAAATAAGAGAATAGTATGCACAAAATCATAGCATAGACATGTTAAATAGACAATAAAATAAAACATTCAATAGCTCATCAAAGGTCAACATTTAAACACTGGTCTCCATTTGATATTCTATCTGTGTTCCAATGTCCACCCCTGGTTTCTGCTATATCTGAAAAAGGTAAGAAAACAGATCAGGATTACTTTTCCTTGTCACTTATAGCGTATACTGCCAAATCCTTTACTTAGCATATATACATATATACACACACAGACATGTAAACACATTCCTTCAGCTTTTCATTTTATAAACAATTTGTTCAACAAGGTAACTTTCTTAATTTTTCTACTCGGCTCTTAAAATAACAAATTTCTAGCCAACTTAAACATGTTTAATAACTTTCCACCCTTTGGTTAAATTATAGAGGAGTGAACCACAACACCTCTTCCGCCTCTGAAAGGATATAGGTCAATATGTCTCAAAGTTCAACACTTCTGACAGCTATGAGTGACTCCCTATTAATTTCTAGCCTTTCCACGGACATGCTTGCACCTCGCGGCTAAGGGCCTGCACAACTAACCACCCTGTGATGGCAGTGGCTTTCCGCATGGGGGTGACCGCCCCCGCAAAATTATAGAGGAGCAAACATACAGCAGCCTCTTTTCCGGCTCGATTAAAGGTTCTGGGCCAATATGTCTGCAATTTAACCAGTACACTCACGTATCACTTATTGTATATTTCCTGGTCTCTCAGGAATTTCTATTAAATAGTGTATCCCCTTCCCAGGGCAATATACAACAAAAAACTAGTCACCAAGGGTCTCTATGGTCATGATAGGCCACCCTACCACTAGTGTAATACGCCCTTTTTTAAATATATTTCCTGGTCTCTCAGAGATTTTGCCTATCCCTTTCCCAGAGCAATATATATAAACAATTACAAATAAGTTACAAAACGCTACTTATAAGTAATACAGGGTTTCAAATAATAATACAGGATAGAACTGCACAACAACTATTGGGTATGCTCCCCCTTATCCGGACACGTTTAAATACCCCCTAGCTCAGGTTCCCCACCCGCTACTGTAACTAAAATCACAGCCCACGTTATGGAGGTTCACCCGCTAGGCAGATACACCCTAATTCAAAGCATGGAAATATTAAAATCAGTTATAGATGGCTTCTAAAATAATATAAATCTTAATCTGAGCCCCTACACTTACTTTGTTAAAAATGCTAACTTGTTAAAATATTCAGACTAAATAGGACAAAGGAATTATTTTACCATTTTTTCAGTTCATTTGTTACCAGTTCCTGCATATGTCCAGTAATTCCTTAGTCCTGGATAATAAAGCTGAAAAACACTCCACAAATTGATTAGCTTAGGCAATTACATTTACAAAACAATGCAGTTTATTTTTTCTCATACAGGCAAGACTACCCACCCCCAACAAGGACAAATTCTCCCCCAGCTGTAGCTGAAAAGCATGGTCACACAGCTGTTAAAAAGGTGGTCTCTCCTTCATGAGTCAAAATCATATATATATTTATACTAATATTCTGTGTATACGCACACATAAATCTATTATTCACTGAATCTGCTTTACTAAACGTATCTTTTTCTTAACTACTAATTTAATACATTTTGTCCAAATCTCTTTTCAACTAGACAAATCCATGAATGCCAAACAAATGTAAATTAGTACACAAACAGGGTCAAATTTAGCAATAAAACCTGGTGAACTAGTTTAGTGAAAAGTCTTTTCCTATGCAAATGTAGCAAACAATGAAACTAGGCCTCAACTCATTCACACCATGTGGTCAATGGTGGATTAAAATCCACATGGTCAGACAAAAAGTAAAATTGTTTTTTGTTTTATATATAAAAATGACCAAAGGTTGGTAAAACGTAACAAGCAACACAATAATTCATCACTATGTTCTACAACAAGAGATACCTTAAAAAACAAATATCTAATCCCTATCTGCTATCTGCATTCATTCCATTAAAACCAAATCATTATTCATTTATTCATTTGTATACAGACAGACAATTTACAGTATGATTTAAGCAAAATGCATAACATTTATATTTTCCCCAATATTCAAGCATAATCCTGCCGACTACGCCAAATGTTGTGGTGTGACCTAAATATGAATATTAATCTCTTAATACATAATAATTAAGCAATACGGAACAACATTAATATTTTTATAATTCATGGTATTATGGTCGAATATGTGGATAGAAAATACACAAAACGTTGTAATATTAAATGTATATTTAATATAACTATAATAAATAAACAGATGCTAGCGGAATGTCAATTTCAATAATTATACAATACAATACTACACAAAACACTATTGGTTGCTAAGGCTATTACAATTGCTAACTGTTACAATACAAACATATTACTTACAAGGCCCCAGCCAAAGGGCTGGGGCTAAATCAGAGCTGGTGCTACATGATCAGTCAGGTACAGGCAAACAGAGAGCTATCTTCTCCTCACATCTGGGTTTTATTCAGTGTAAGTAGGCTGGCCTGTGATGTCACTGCCAGAAGCACAGGTCTTCCTACACACTCCCCCTAGTGGTGCCCCCAAAGCATTACACTAAATATGCTTTACTGACATCTAGTGGTGCGTCTAAAGCATTAAGCTCATTATGCTTTTTTTTTATGACAAAAAGTCATTAATTAATAAATACCATTACACCAAGTAAGGAATTTTCTCCTCCATCCCTATGTGATTACGTTTTTAACATCACTGAGTAGTTTGTGGTAGTTTGCTTTGTATAGTGTGGAAGTAGTTGGCATGATGTTTATCCCTAAGTACTTGAGATGGTTTTGTCTCCAGTCCTATTTGAAGGCCTGTTTGAGAGTCAGCATTTCTTTGTGTGGGACATTTGTGCTAAGGGCTAGCATTTTTGTGATGTTGAGTTTGTAATATGAACGTTTGCTGTAGAGTGTGAGGATTTTATGGAAATTCAGGAGGGATATGTGGTTGTTCTAGAGTTAATAGGATGTCGTCTGCGAACAGGGACAATTTATACTCTTCTCTTAGTGTTATACCATTTGGATCGATTGGGTCAGGGGTTCTAGTGCTGAAATATAGAGTAAAGGGGAGAGCTTGCATCCCTGCTGGGACCAATTTGTGATCGTGAGTTGTTGGGATATGAAGCCTCCATTGATTACTTGGGCGGTAGAATTAGAGTAGGGTGTGGTTATAAGGGATATGAATTGTGTTGGGAATCCAAATTTTTGTAGAACTGTGAGGAGGAAAGGCCAGTGTAGTCTATCAAAAGCTTTCTTAGCATCCAGCAAGAGTAAGATACTGTGTTGTGCATCAAGCATGGTTTCATGTTAAATGCATTGACTTTTTCACTGGAAAGGGTTGGATTTAGTGCTTCTCTATCAGATTGGCATCGATAGTGTTCTCTGCCAAACTTAACTGCCTTTTGGTGTGGATTAAGATATGGACTAAAATAAATGATCAAGAATGATTAAGGGGTATCACTGTGCGAATGTTGGGGGTATATTTGTGTGGAGTGTTAAGTGTCTGAATGCGGTGATGTTTTTTGTAGAGTGCCAATGTACATGCAGAAGTGTATCTGTATGAAAGGTTAGTGTGCATGGATCCAGATGGGTTTGTATTTAATTTCCAATGCACATCAACCCCTTACAGCTCCCTCCATCCACCTTTCCCTCAAAAATTGTTCCTCTTGTGCATTCCTCCTCTGTGGACCTCTCCCCATATCCTGCCCCCCACATGCTTGCTTCTCATTACCCCTTCCCTTACTTGTTCCACTCTACTCATACACCTGTCCTTTTCTCCCATTTGGTCCCTCTCATGCATCCCTCCACAACCACATATACCTTAACTCCTCATGCTCTGATTTTGAGGCTGTAGCAGTAACTGCAGGCAGCCTTACAAGAGATCATGCAGGTTGACATATGTTCCTGTAATTCAATCAGCTGCCTGGAAACAGTATAGGACCTGCCATAGCATGTACAAGTGATAAGGATTCCCCTTCTCACCCAAGCACACCATTTACTCGTATTATGCCACCAACAATCAAGGTTGTTTGCAGACCCACAAATATATAAGAAGGTGTTAACCTAGACACGCTTGATGTATGGAACAGTCATTAAAGTTCATTGCAGCGTGGGTAGCTAGTGGTGTTTTAGTAGCTGTCAGGTCTGCCATGGAAGTTAAGATGCCTATGCATTTTATGGCACAGTAGCCCGCTCACATAACCACCCCCACCTTTCTTACAAGAGGACCAACACATACCCATATAGAGACTGCAATCAGTCCCAGACGTGTTCAGAGAGACACAGATACACAATACACCCTAACAGAAACAAGTGGTTGCACATTCAGGAATATCTACATCAAGACAGATACATTCAGGCAAAGGTCTATATGCAGACATGTAGTTAGGAGCCAGAAATTTTAGTCCTTATGCTACTAGCCAGGTTTAGGGCCACTTATAAGGCATATATTTATTCTTCACATTGAGCAGTGTCCTGCCTTGCTGTGGAAACTACCTTTTGCCTTAAAGAGGGACACAGATCACTTTAGCTCATTGAAACATTCTGGGTCCCTCTTAGTACTGCAAGTGTAGAACAATGCAGTTTTAGAAAAGAAAAACGCAATGTTTACAATGCAATACTAAGACTGTCTTTAACTGCAGTCTACCAGACCACTACTAGGAGGCACTTCCAGGAATTTACCATACTGATGATGTCCAGCATCCTTTGGTGCAAAGCATTTACTCTGCAATAAAGGACTTCCTGCGTCAGTGAAATCCCCATAGGGGATGCTTTCCTATGGAGAGAGCCAAATGTACTTTAAGTGCCGCATGTGCGTGAGATCCCCAGTCAGAGCGCATTAGAAAAATGTGTTTAACCCCTTTCAAACCAGTGAGCCACGAGTAAGGGGGTACACCAGAGGTCATGGGTGCCAGGAATACCGATTTGTCACTGACTGACAACTGAAGACACATTTATGTGACTTGTGTACCCACTCAAAAACACACGGGAAGTAGTTGAATTTCCATTTAGGACAAAATTGAGCTGGAGATTCAGTTTCGCTGCCTTCACCAATATAGCTAGTGGAATATAGGAGGCTGGAGTCGAGTGTTAAAATAAGCTATTTAAGTTTTTTTCACCTACCTGAGGCCAGGGAGAGTGATATCCTGATCCATGGTGGTCCAGTGGGAAATAGAGCTTGTTTGCAACTCTATTAGATACCACCAGCACTGGGAAAATAGACCATTAACATGCTCCAATGCAGAGAAAGGAAGCAAGTAAAGGCCAAGTTCTCTCCCCCTCCATGCCTCTGATAAGGGACTGGCTGGCTACTGCAGCTGCCATTGATTGTCTGATTTCTCAGGTTGCTGAGGGTAAGTGGAGTGACCAAAAGACAGGGATAGTCAGTGAGGCCTTTTAGTCTCCTTGCTGGCTTGATCAGCAGATCTTACTCTGGCTGCATTAGAGTGTTGCTAGGCACACCATGTGTGCATGGCTATGGTTAATATTACCATCCCTGATGCCCTAAGCTGTGGGCTTTTGGACATGGCCAGATTTCCCATATGGTTTCATTTATCTTCAGTGATTTCTGCAGAAAGCAGATCCATCTATTGTTAATAGGAGTGCAGCTCATACACCAATTCCATTAGATGATACATAAGCCAAGATCAGGGAGGAAAACCATTGATGAGAGTATGCATAATGACCAGTGACATTTAGATAATCTGTTGCAGACACCATCGAATAGCAAGTCAGCCGAAAGCCACCCAGCCGACAAGCCAACTGCACTGGTCTTCTATAACACTCACATTTGGAATTACATGAGGAGTAATTTAAAACAAAAGAAAACCCAAGACAATTCTTTGATAATGCCAATACGTTTAATTGTGAGCATGGCGTAGTGCAGAACGTCTTGGAAAGTCATTTTCTAGGGATGGAAGTTTGTCCTGACATTGTTACAGTTTTACTTCACAGGGCATTGGCTCTCCAGCTAGGCCTTGCAGCAGATTATTTACGGTCAGGACAGACATTGCGTTTCTTGCGTCGAGAGTGGCACTTCCAATATGAGGTAAAATCACTGTGAAGAACAGAACAAGTTAGCCAGAATATGGAGATATGAGATGTGTATTTTGCACAAATAAGTGCATGCAGTCCTTTAATCCATCATTACAATGGGTTGAGGAAGCATTTCCCACCCTTTTTGCATATGCAATTCTCATTTACCTTTTCAAAAATTAAACTAGAATTGCTTACATTAAAGCCAACTGTCTGGGCACCAAGTTTGTCTCCATATATTAATGGATCTCATTACAGCCAGTGCTTTTATTCTACATATGGTTGTCCTATTCCTTCAAATCCCAGCAATGTCCACATCAAACAATATTAGGGGTCTCCTACAGCAGCTTTCAAATTAAACTTTATTTTACATTGACATGTTTCCATAAATAGATTGACTGCTGCAGAATTGCTTTGTAACCTGTATTCTATTTCCCCCCACCAAACAAGGTGTAACTACAGTATGATAATTCTGTATTGAACACAGAAAATATCTTGACACAAGCAGGTTGTAAATACTACTCCACTTAGAAAGACAAAGCCATTAAAAGTTTAAAAAAAAAAAAAAGGAAAAATAAAAAAAAAACCACATACCACAGTTTTTCAGGCTGAGTAGGGGATGATCTGTCGGAATAGGTTCAGGAGTTGTAACATCCAGGCCAGCAGCTGCAATCTGCCCACTTGTCAAGGCATCATGAAGATCTTCTTGGTTTACTACAGGACCTCTGGGTAGGGAGGATAGAAGTTCAGCAACTCAAATGTAGACATTACAAACCATCTTTATGGTTCATATACATAGGCTTGTTATTTACAATGTTTAATATAAGTACTACAGAACAGATCATTTGTGTGCAAAGCATGTGGCTAAAAGTGCATAACAGGGCAGTATGGGATTTGATGCTTCCCTGCAGAAGGCATATTGTAATATTGCTGTGTGGACACCATACAGAACATACCTGGAAGGAATTTTTTTTTTTTTTTAAGTTTGTGACATTCAAAAACCAGCCCAAACTTCCACTGTGCACATTTACACAATTGGTATCTTAAGTGCTGTTTTGGATGGCCAGCATTTGTTTCTGCCATTTGGAATATGTAGTGTGAGTGTTTCCTTCACTGTGTGAATAGGAGACATTTTGTAAGGAATATTGCATGTGCTGAGGATGCAGTGTGTTTGAGATGTAGAATTTGACAGGGTTTGTAGGGTGTAGCAAATTAATTGTGTGTGCTAGAGATTCTGTGTTTCTAGGGGATGCAGCGCATGTGTGCTGGGATGTAGTTTGTATGTTTGAGTGCAGAGTCTTTATTTTGATTAAGTGTGCATGTGTGCCTGCGCAGGGGATTGGCTTACCACATGTGCACTGCAGCCAATCATGTGTGGTGTGACAGTGAGGTGGATGGCTGAGAGAAGAGCAAAAAGGCTGGGAAGAGATTGTGTAGGTTAGGTGGCAATCTGGAGATGAATTAGGCAGTTGAGGTGGCAGACTAGGGGGAAGGATAAGGGAGATGAGCAGGCAGTTTAGGTGGCAATCTGTAGAATGCTTAGGGAAGTGGTGTCATATTTTGGGGGAATTATGGTGTGTCATCGCTCTGCTTTTTCTCTATCACAGCAGGTGGGATTGCTGGACAGTGCAGCCAAAGTGAGTAAGATGTAGTGTCACCTTGGGAAGACTATAGCTAGCACATTGCAGATTGTGGCTAGTGACAGCTGTGTTGGGCTCTTTGAGAGATTGTAGGACTCTCACCCAGCAGCTGACAGGGTTTAAAGGACCACTCTAAGCATCCAGACTACTTCAGCTTAATGAAGTGGTCTGGGTGCCAGGTCCAGCTAGGCGTAACCCATTCTTTTATAAACATAGCAGTTTCAGAGAAAGCCTCTAGTGGCTGTCTCATTGACAGCCGCTAGAGGCGCTTGTGTGATTCTCACTGTGAAAAATCAGTGAGAGCATGCAAGCGTCCATAGGAAAGCATTGATAATGCTTTCCTATGCGACCAGCTGAATGCGCGCAGCTCCTGCCGCGCGTGTGCATTCAGCCGCCGGGGAAGAACGGAGGAGGAGAGCTCCCCGCTCAGCACTGGAAAAAGGTAAGTTCCCCCTTTCCCCCTTCCAGAGCCAGGCGGGAGGGGGACCCTGAGGGTGGGGGCACCCTCAGGGCACTATAGTGGTCCTTTAAGAATGTTGTGGCCATTGCCCTGATCCACAAAAAATAAAATAAAATAAAAGTCCCATGGTTATTGGGAGAGGAACTGTAGTAAGAAGCATTTACAACAGTCACAGCCCATTCATTCAAACTCCGTTCTTCCACTGGAAGTAGTATGGACAGACATGTGCAATTTGTTTGTCCGAATTTAAATTCTGATGAATTTCAGATGCTTAAAAAATTGCCGAATTTCAGAAGTGCTGAATTTCTGAAAAGTGGCAAAACAGGAGAGGGAGGGAAAATTAAGGGAATGACGACAAGAATCTAACCCCAACCCTACTAGGGTTAGGGGAAATGCCGAAGTTCAGAATTCGAATTGAACTTTTTGCCCATGCACATCCTAGTATTGGATAAGAGATCAGTTTTCTTCATTAGTATTGAAATCTCTTTACAAAACCTTGGACCTTGTGCTCAAGCTTTGCCAGACACTAGACTGTTTCGATGGAGCCTTTTCTGTTATGTAAATTGCATTTTAGACTTTGCAAGTTGTAGTTAGACTGGCAGGGTTGGATTAACATAGGGTCCAGTTGAGCTGCAGCTCCAGGCCCATTGATTTAACAAACAAAAACACAAAGTTTTATACTATTCACTTTTTTCAGCTAGAAGTATGGCTGTAGGGGAACTTTTTGCACTATTCTTGCTGCTTCGATATCTACACTCATTTCCCTTTCTTCTACACTCACTACATACAACTTTTCCTGGTCCCCAGACTAATAGCTTCTGCTGAGCTCAGGGTGCTGTCTGCACAGTATGTCCTTAGGCTGCCTTCCAATCATACAGGCTGGCCTTCCAATTCTTTGAGCAGACACACCCCTTAGGGCAGTTCTGGTTACAATATTTGCGTCAGTGGCCCATACTTTTAACCCATCTGACATCCTGCTTCACTGGACACTGATGTTAGGGTGTTGGATTTACTTGGAAGATGAAGGCAAGAGATTAGCATAAGATATGTATTCTTGTAAATTCATCCTGTGAGGTCCCTCCAGTACCACCTCCACTAGTTACACGCTTGGGAGGTATAGCCATTTTCTGTAGTTAGGCCTAATGGGCTCTTAATCCAGTCACGACTTCTGGTTGGTCTGCCCATTCATGCAGGTGCAGTTTCACCAAGTTTCATTATGCATTTATAAGGCCACCAGTTTATTCCCAAAGATGATGCTCTAGTTACCTCTGCGGTACATTACTTGCAGGGAACCTTAAGGTGTTCCTTCTGATAGGCGGAGAGCATCAGTTTGGGAGAGGGTCGGGGAGAAGACCACCATAGAGCATTTTAGCATTTGGTTTGAACACAGACTTACCGACTTGTGTTGATGAGTATAGCTGTCTTTTTCATTCTCCGAAAGAAGTCTTTATTGCAGAGCCCTTCAGTCTCAGGGGTTAGACAGCAATTCACAATGACAAAGTCTGAATCTTCTGCAATCTTATCATTAGAGACTAAAGATGGGGAGAACAAAGCCAGTTTGACACTCACATTAGTAGAATCAGCCAGAGCAAGCTGCTGCCACACAAACATCTCTAGCTAGTTGTCCCCATTACTTAGTTGATCAAGGTCACTGAAATCTGGCCTTTTAACATAATTTAAGCCAATATGCAGCTACAGTTAGCTATATAAAGTGATAATGCATAAAATCCCTATAGAAACATCTCATCTACAGAAGGGTACCAAGCTTAGGGGACTGACTTCTACACGAGACTGGAAGCACCCAGAGGAGTATCATACTTAAAATATTTTGACTAGTCACAATGGAATGGCATCCATTGGAGGGCTGTATTTATACGATTCCAAGATGGGCCTTAAATCCCCATGCTATTCCCAGTTATAGCATTTATTCTTACCATATTCAGCGTTTATCTCCTTGGCATTTTCAGGTATTTCCTGGAAATCTGTGTATATAAACCTTTTCACACCAAATGGGACAAGACGACGTGCTACAGCCAATCCTAGAGAGAAAATAAAGATGCACACTAAAAATGCAGTTTACATATTTGTAAAGCATTTAATTCTCAAAAAGTGTGGAATCTTAGTTCACCGACCGCACGAGGCTCCTGCCCAAAACAGTTCAGTGTGTGCAGTCAGTCAATTTGGAAAAGTGCATTAAAAAAAAAATAAAAAAAATAAAATAAAATAAAAAATAAACCCATGAACAGAGCCTCCTAGCTCATAGAAGCGATTGTTCCCCTTGTTTGTGGGAGCCAAACTACCGAATAGCGCTCTCCTAACTGTTTGGCAACAAAAAGGTGTTCAAATGTTCTCATCGGTGTTCGGGAAGTTGAGTGTCCAGACACTCAAACAAGTCCCACTGCTCCCTTTTGTGCAAACAAGATGGCCACTGTTTGACTGAACGGTGGCCACCGAGGGAGCGCTCAAATGATGGTTCCCTTTGTAGATAATGGGCCAGGAGGGTGGTCTGCGTTCGGTAGTTTAATCTACCGAACCAATAAAGCTTAAAAACAAACAAACGACAGAAGAAATCCTGAAATCAAGTCTGTTTTCTTCACACTGAAGCATCACAGGAAGCTCACACAAACTAGATTGCCAGTGTTTGCAGTCACTGTTCGGTATTGACTTAAACTTACAGGAAGCTTCTTGAAATTAACTACAGTTTGTTAGAACAGATTTACCCATCAAAATAGCAGCTATAGTTACCAATTCTGCCCAAGCCGATGATGCCTACAGTGCTGTTAGAAAGGCCTGCTCCACACAGCCACATTGGAGACCATGTTTTCCATCCTCCACTAAAATTAAAAAAAAAATAAGCCAATGAAAGTCGATAATTTTGAAGAACTAGAAATTCTTTGCATACTAGCAACAAGCCAAGTAATTTTATAGCAAGACAGGAGGCTTCATATTTGCTTATTTCTTTACTGTAAGTCCCAGCAAAGAAATAGTTAACAATGTTAAAAAAATAAAAAATAAAAATTCAACCAAACATCAGAATATAGTGCCACCAGACTCCTTTTTATATTCTCTCAGGAAACCTTATTTTTAATGGGACACATTTGGTCTTTGTTATATCACACATCTTCCTTATTACCAACTCAGTAGTAGTCACCACATCCACTAATATTTTTTACATTAATTAATTCTCCTTTAAATATCTGGAGATCTGTTCCCATACGGAGGTTTCGCCTGACTTGTTAATCAGCTGGCCGTGGCTCTCCTCAGAAGAGACCGCGGCCCATCCGCGATCTATTACCCGCCGCAGACTACTTCCCATGAGCCCGCGGCTGTTTTTTCTCGCCTTTTCTTCCTCTCCGATGCGTTTTTTCCCGCCCTCTTGCGACGGCTTCATTTGCGGCGGCCGTCTTCCAACCGTGGTGCACTTCCCCGCAGCTCCAGTCTCTGACAGCATCTGCGCGCTGGCAATCAACCGCTTCTGTGGGAACACCTGTTGCCTATATTGTGGACGGGAGGTTTTACCATTACTGATTCAGCCTCATTTCATTAAGAACGATCTGTTTTGCCCCCACACAGGACCAACCTGCTACAACCTGGGTGAACCCCTTTCCTTAAATTGAATGCTTAACATACATTACCATTCATTAAATTTGTGTGGCTGACACCACCTGGTTTTATTTTGTGGGTGACCCCCACCTTCTCATTGCATATATTATATGAATTATACTGGTGATTTCCACCCCCTTTTTTATTCTCCAGTGGGTGACCCCCACTTCATTGACTATTGTATATATTGCTTATTCTGAAATACTAAGTGGTTGACCACCTTTAATTATTGGATGACCCTCCATTAATTGCCCTTTACCATTTATTGTGCCAGACAGTTGTGGGTGACCCCCCACTGTTTTTACATCTCGTGTGGGTGACCCCCACCTCTGATATTCTAATGGAGTTGCCTCATTTTTAATTGACAGCCCTCACTTAGTTTTTTTATATATTGAGAAAGACATTATGTCAGACCGCCAAGACCCCGCAATTTCTGCTGAACTTAAGGAATGGCTTTTCGCCACTAATCGCAGAGTCCATTCCTAAGGCTTTGGCAGAAAAAAGGCTGCGCACACAGATAAAATTGGAAAAAATAAAAAAAAGTTATTTTTAAATAAAATAAAGTCCAATTAGAAAGAAGGAAAAGTCCAATGTTATTGTCCTTACAGATAGTCTTTGCTGTTGACGTCTTCTACTTTGTAGTGAGTCCAATTTATCAGAGCTAATGTCCTAGCTCTGGAATAAAGCGCATACGGCGGTTTGATCCCCGCTTATGGGATATAGATGGGTTCCTCTCTGTGATACGTGTCCAGTTTCTCGAAATAAAAGAGACAGCCAATAGTGCTCACTGTATAGCAATATTGATAAAATAATAAAAGAATGTACTTACAAAACTAGAGCAGACCAACTGCTCCGTGATGACAGCTTGGGTGGATTGATCCCCACCTTGGATTTCTTTAAATGCAGGAAACTTCCAGGGGTTTTCAGGTTTTTTTTTAAAACCAATAAAAATAATAATTAAAAAGCCAGGGTAAAAAGAGTATTATGTGTCTATAAAAAAAGATTATTGGCACAAACAAATGACCAAAAAATACTTTAATATATTTACAAACACAATAATTAAATATCCATAACGCGTTTCGTCTAAGACTTTATCAAATGGAATAACAGATGATACCTGGCTTGTAGGTGTTATATAGGAACATAACTCATTTGAATTTGGCGCCAAAAATTGGTCCGTCCAATCAGAAACAGAATCACATTTAAAACTTAAAATATGTTCAAAACTTAGTATATAATTTATAGTAATATAACTTGTTTCTAATGGTTAGAAATCAAAAACGAGGGTTGGAAAGTATAATTTAGAACATTTTAAAACAATCACGTGACATACGGCACTTCCGCATTTCGGAGGTTTTCGCCGCAATGCCTTATGGGAAATGTAGTTAAAAGTTAGCCGCGAACGGCGGCCGCATACAGAAGTAAAAAAAACCATAATCATACATAACCTAAGAAGATTTAGTGCCTTGGAGGCATTTTCATTGTAGAGCATAGATTTTAAGTTATAAATAAAACAGGTAGGCAGGGGGGCACATAACTAATACATTACTTCCTCAAAATGGAGGTTTTTGCCCAAGTGCAACCTGGGAAATGTAGTTATCTTTAAAAATAAATAAATAAAAAATGAAGTATGGAAGTTTCACCATTGCAAATTAAAATAAAGGTATACAGAATAAGAACTTAATTTGTAAAATACTGGCAACATTAATACAATAAAAATAGATGTATAAAAAGGGATTGTATACATAAAAAGAATATATAAGCCATTCATATTATAGACAGCAATAAATAATACAAATATTATTTAACATAAAAGTCATAAAAAATTGTGTAGATCAAAGTCAGCATTAAGACCATGGGGTATAAGAGTCTGAAGTTTATACACCCATTCCATCTCGGTTTTTCCAAGCAGTTTTTTTATGTCACCTCCACGCCAAGAGGTAAAGCATTTTTTTATACCAATGCATTTTAATAGGCGTGGGTCCTTATTGTGCATAATAAAATGTTTGGATACTGTATGATTTAAGTATCCATTTTTAATATTTCTGCAATGTTCGCTTAGCCTTATCTTTAAGCACCTTGTGGTCATCCCCACATATTGGAGGCCACATGGACACTCAAGCAGATAAATAACATTTTTCGTGTTGCAGCATATAAAATCATAAATATTGTACACTTTTTTTGTCTGATTGGACATAAAACTTGAGACTTTTGATGAAATAAAATGATCAGTGGTTTTGCATACAATACATTGTTTACATCTATAAAAACCCTTTGTCTGGGGAAAAAAAGACAAATTTTTGGGAGGAGATTTTTTAGTAAAATTAGTAGTTAAAATAGATTTAAAATTGGGTGCTCCTCTAAAAACAATATTTGGATGAACAGGTATAATAGAGCTAAGTATCTCATCATGTTTGAGTATATGCCAGTGTTTTCTTATTATTCGTTTAACATCTTTACTTTTATTATTGAAATTAAAAATAACTGGGAGTACTATTGGTTCATTGTTTTCTTTGTTTTTGTATGTTAAAAGTTCTTTTCGTTCCTTTTGTTTGACAGTATTTATAGTAGTGTTCAATTCTGATTCTGAATATTTTTTTTCCATGAATTTATTTTTTAAAAAATCCGCTTGTTCATTAAAATTTTAAATGATTTATCATTTAAAATCCGCTTGTTCATTAAAATTTTAAATGATTAATCATTTAAATACCAATAATAGGGGCATTATTCTTACACACGAATTTAGTAAAGAATCCATAAATTTTCTAGATCTTAATATTTTTATCAACAATGGACAAGTCCAAACAAAAACATTTTTTAAAAAAGTATGTGTAAATACGGCTATAGACAGATCCAGTTGCCATTATAAGCCCTGGCTTGAAAGTGCTCCAAAAAGCCAGTTTTTACGTCTCCGGAGAAATTGCTCAGAACTTACAGATTTTAATGAACAAGCGGATTTTTAAAAAAATAAATTCATGGAAAAAAAATATTCAGAATCAGAATTGAACACTACTATAAATACTGTCAAACAAAAGGAACGAAAAGAACTTTTAACATACAAAAACAAAGAAAACAATGAACCAATAGTACTCCCAGTTATTTTTAATTTTAATAATAAAAGTAAAGATGTTAAACGAATAATAAGAAAACACTGGCATATACTCAAACATGATGAGATACTTAGCTCTATTATACCTGTTCATCCAAATATTGTTTTTAGAGGAGCACCCAATTTTAAATCTATTTTAACTACTAATTTTACTAAAAAATCTCCTCCCAAAAATCTGTCTTTTTTTCCCCAGACAAAGGGTTTTTATAGATGTAAACAATGTATTGTATGCAAAACCACTGATCATTCTATTTCATCAAAAGTCTCAAGTTTTATGTCCAATCAGACAAAACAAGTGTACAATATTTATGATTTTATATGCTGCAACACGAAAAATGTTATTTATCTGCTTGAGTGCCCATGTGGCCTCCAATATGTGGGGATGACCACAAGGTGCTTAAAGATAAGGCTAAGCGAACATTGCAGAAATATTAAAAATGGATACTTAAATCATACAGTATCCAAACATTTTATTATGCACAATAAGGACCCACGCCTATTAAAATGCATTGGTATAAAAAAAATGCTTTACCTCTTGGCGTGGAGGTGACATAAAAAAAACTGCTTGGAAAAACCGAGATGGAATGGGTGTATAAACTTCAGACTCTTATACCCCATGGTCTTAATGCTGACTTTGATCTACACAATTTATGACTTTTATGTTAAATAATATTTGTATTATTTATTGCTGTCTATAATATGAATGGCTTATATATTCTTTTTATGTATACAATCCCTTTTTATACATCTATTTTTATTGTATTAATGTTGCCAGTATTTTACAAATTAAGTTCTTATTCTGTATACCTTTATTTTAATTTGCAATGGTGAAACTTCCATACTTCATTTTTTATTTATTTATTTTTAAAGATAACTACATTTCCCAGGTTGCACTTGGGCAAAAACCTCCATTTTGAGGAAGTAATGTATTAGTTATGTGCCCCCCTGTTTTATTTATAACTTAAAATCTATGCTCTACAATGAAAATGCCTCCAAGGCACTAAATCTTCTTAGGTTATGTATGATTATGGTTTTTTTTACTTCTGTATGCGGCCGCCGTTCGCGGCTAACTTTTAACTACATTTCCCATAAGGCATTGCAGCGAAAACCTCCGAAATGCGGAAGTGCCGTATGTCACGTGATTGTTTTAAAATGTTCTAAATTATACTTTCCAACCCTCGTTTTTGATTTCTAACCATTAGAAACAAGTTATATATTACTATAAATTATATACTAAGTTTTGAACATATTTTAAGTTTTAAATGTGATTCTGTTTCTGATTGGACGGACCAATTTTTGGCGCCAAATTCAAATGAGTTATGTTCCTATATAACACCTACAAGCCAGGTATCATCTGTTATTCCATTTGATAAAGTCTTAGACGAAACGCGTTATGGATATTTAATTATTGTGTTTGTAAATATATTAAAGTATTTTTTGGTCATTTGTTTGTGCCAATAATCTTTTTTTATAGACACATAATACTCTTTTTACCCTGGCTTTTTAATTATTATTTTTATTGGTTTTAAAAAAAAACCTGAAAACCCCTGGAAGTTTCCTGCATTTAAAGAAATCCAAGGTGGGGATCAATCCACCCAAGCTGTCATCACGGAGCAGTTGGTCTGCTCTGGTTTTGTAAGTACATTCTTTTATTATTTTATCAATATTGCTATACAGTGAGCACTATTGGCTGTCTCTTTTATTTCGAGAAACTGGACACGTATCACAGAGAGGAACCCATCTATATCCCATAAGCGGGGATCAAACCGCCGTATGCGCTTTATTCCAGAGCTAGGACATTAGCTCTGATAAATTGGACTCACTACAAAGTAGAAGACGTCAACAGCAAAGACTATCTGTAAGGACAATAACATTGGACTTTTCCTTCTTTCTAATTGGACTTTATTTTATTTAAAAATAACTTTTTTTTATTTTTTCCAATTTTATCTGTGTGCGCAGCCTTTTTTCTTCTTTTTCTTATTTTATCCAAATTAAAGGGTTTGAGGGATCCCCTTTAAAAGGTTGCTGCCTATAAGTTATCTAGCGCTGTCTTTCTCTTTTTCCTTGTTACTAAGGCTTTGGCAGCCTATCATGAACAAACTACTGCAGAGGTTCATCCCTCTACACACCAACCCTTTGATTCTGAGGACTCCCACCTTTCTGACCAAGAAAGCGCCCCGCGCAAAAGACCCTGGAAAGGGAATAGCGCTACTGCGGGCAAAGGCAAGGCTCCTGCAAAGATTAATAAACACTCCCAACCATACATTATGCAGGATCCAGACCCTCTGGAGGGTTCTACTTCTCGTTTAGCCGGCCATTTTTTAAGTGATTATGACCCCAACTACTCTGATGAGGATCCCATGGTGAATGTGCTCCAGGATTCACCAACGTCAGAGTTCGTTAAAGAAACCTTTCCTGGTCAGGATTCCAAGGGTACCCTTCCATCTAAAGTGCCTGACTCAGACACTGCTGGATGCCTCTGGCCTCCCTTTTTTGACCCAAGGGTGATTCGTCACCTGCGCTCTGCAGAATGGGTCCCTCCGGACCATATTGCCAGTTTCTGCTAAATGTGGCTTCGCAAGCCCCTCGAAAAAGAAATAAACTGAGGGCTGAATGCCCAAGACCAACTATTCCGGGCAAAGTTGCCTCTACCCCTGAGTTTGACCCCATTCTTGTCACCTACTTAACTAAATCTGGCAAAGACCCTTGCAAGGGTATTGAACAGGGGTTGAAAGCGGCCCAAGACAAACTTGACATTTCAAGTCCTATAATTCAGGTATTTATATTAGCAGATGAGGCACTCACTAGCGGTGAACTTGACCCGCACATCAGAGAATAGGCTCAGAGAGCTCTATGCCTATTGGGCAATGCCAATGTGCTATTTCGATAGATGGAAAGTGGCACTTTATAAAATTCATGCCAAATTGGTAGACTTTAGTTCTAAGGAACTGAGCCCAGAAGCCGATGGTCTACTATTCGGTGACAGTTTCATGCGAGACCTCTCCAAGCATGTTTTGGTCTTTACCACACTCAAAGCCCAGTCCTCATTACTTAGGGTTTTACAGGGGCAGAGCTACCAGCAGAGCAGCCTTTGCAGGCTACAGGCCCCGACCCACAGACTATTGGTCCGCAGGATCCACACGACCTTACCACAGACAACTATTCAGCACCAGAGGCTCTATTCGAGGACGTGGCTTTGCATCCCTGCGCAGACGCATTGCTTCAGGTAATGGACCTTGCTTATTTAAAACATGTACCAATCGCAGGTCGATTAACATTTTCCAACAGTGGAAACTACTTTCTCAGGATCACTGGATCCTTCATACAGTCAAAGGTTTCAAAATGGATTTCTTCACACATCCCATTCAAAACTGACACCTTTAGAGATGTCAAAAACAGACACTAACCTTAAATTCAGAGTTACACAAACTACTAGACAAAGGGGCGATTGAACTTTCGCCTTTCCCTTACACTTGCCTCAGCAACATTTTTCTTGTACGGAAAAAAGATGGGGGACCGCCGTCCTATTATCAATCTCAAAGCACTGAATCATTTTATAACATACTGTCATCTTCTCAGGGACCTGCTCTGCATGGTAGACTGGTTCTCCAGATTCGACCTCAGGGATGCCTACCTGACGGTCCCAGTCGCACCAAGTCATCGTGCCTTCCTTCAATTTCTATGGCAAGGTGAAATTTGGCAGTGCAACTGCCTCCCTTTTGGACTTTGCTCCGCCCCTTGGTGTTTCACCAAGTTAATGAAGCCGGTTCGGTCATATATCTAGACGATGGCCTGTGACGAAGTGCCCTTCACCACACAGTCCTGGATGCTGGAGGCTCGTACAGGGTGGAAGGAAGAGTTCTTTCCCACACAGTCCTGGAGGACAGAAGCTGATCCAGGGTGGAAGGAAGACGGCGAGACTCCAGTCAAGATACGGCGGTTGCGGAGTCTGCGGTGGTTGTGGTGTCTGCTGCAGCGCTTGGAGTCCTCAGGAAGCGCTAGGAGCATCCGTCAACGGAGGGTACTCAGTCGGAGTACAGGGAGCTCCGTTACATTGGTGGCAGCGGTGGGATGGCGTCCTAGTGCGAGGAGAAGCAGCTCGGAGACACTGGTATCGTATGAGAGGTTATTGAGGGCAACGCTAGCCACTGTGCAGCGTCCCTAACTACAGCAGCATGGAGCAGGGATGGATAGAGCCCTGCGAAGAGCACCTCAACATGATACGTCGCTACGAGGACGACGCTTACATTGAGGAGGTAAAGAGGCGGTTGGTCTGCTATGGCCCAGACCTTTCGAACGAGGTGGTCCACCAAGTAATGCGCCAGTTGAGTGCTGAGAACAGTGCGGCAATGGCCTTTGAGCGACAACTGTGGAGGTTGAGGATATGGACACCTAGTCTCCAGCGGCAGTGCAAGTTACAGGGAGCCGAAGGTGTCGTCCTTCCTCCCCAGCGGCAGTGCAAGTTACAGGGAGCCGAAGGTGTCGTCCTTCCTCCCCAGCGGCAGTGCAAGTTACAGGGAGCCGAAGGTGTCGTCCTTCCTCCCCAGCGGCAGTGTGAATTACAGGGAGCCGAAGGTGTACAGGGAGCCGTCCTTCCTCCCCAGCGGCAGTGCGAATTCCAGGGGGCCGAAGGTGTCGTCCTTCCCCCCCAGCAGCAGTGTGTCCTACAGGGAGCAGAGACAGTTGGTCTCTCTCTCCAGCAGCAGGACAATGTTATGGGAGTGGAGACAGGCGGTCTCCCTCTCCAGCGGCAGCCTGTGTTTCAGGGAGAGGAGCACAGCACCCTATCTCCCCAGCAGCAGCTTACCCCACCAAGGGGAGATACCAATCTCCCAGCTGGCGCAGAGGGGACCGTGGTCTCTGTGCCCGACCTACAGGGATGCTGGACAGCCTGTCCAGATCCCCAACTACCCTCACAGGGACAACAGGAGGAGGGGATAAGTACGAATTCCCCTCCCCAGCTAACTCCTAACTTGGCCCCAGGGTTAACAGATGAGATGTTAACCCCCACTGACTCCCATGTTCCCCTGGCTACTGAGCCGGACTATGTTCCCAGCACCCCAGCGGAAGAGCTGGCAGCTGGGCAGAGTGCAGTCGGCCTCTGCCCTCCCTTTGTCCCTTGTCCAGAGCCTGATGTCCTGCAGGCTATACCAGCGGAAGAGCTGGCAGCTGGGCAGAGTGCATTCGGCCTCTGCCCTCCTTGTCCCTTGTCCAGAGCCTGATGTCCTGCAGGCTATACCAGCGGAAGAGCTGGCAGCTGGGCAGACCGCCGCTGGCCTCTGCCCTACCGATCCCCTTGTCACAGGACTGGCCTGCACCCCCCTCCCAGCAGAAGCGCTGGCATCAAGGCAGAGTGCCGCTGGCCTCTGCCCCTCAAGTCCCCACAGCATGTTGCCCCATCACCCCAGAGGAATACCCAGGTGCAGTCACTGTTTGTTGTGGGTGGGCTACTCTGGCACTTGCTTATTGTCGGTGGGTGACTCGACTAACTTAGGCACTGACCGACAGAAAGTCAGGTGCCTGGTTAGTCTTCCCCCCGAAGGGGAGATATGTGACGAAGTGCCCTTCACCACACAGTCCTGGATGCTGGAGGCTCGTACAGGGTGGAAGGAAGAGTTCTTTCCCACACAGTCCTGGAGGACAGAAGCTGATCCAGGGTGGAAGGAAGACGGCGAGACTCCAGTCAAGATACGGCGGTTGGAGTCTGCGGTGGTTGTGGTGTCTGCTGCAGCGCTTGGAGTCCTCAGGAAGCGCTAGGAGCATCAGTCAACGGAGGGTACTCAGTCGGAGTACAAGGAGCTCCGTTACATGGCCCAAGACCAACAGCTACTTCACAAACACATGAACATGACCTCTGCCCTCCTTCAAAACCTTGGTTGTTATAAGGTTTTGAGAAATCAGATCTGGAACCCTCTCAGTGCAGTTTCTGGGTTTTCAAATAGATTCAATTCAGGCAACCCTGCAACTACCCTACCCCAAAATAAAAAAAAATAAAAAAAAAATTTACTCACTTCACAACGACCTCTGCTCCGCGACCTTGCACATATTCTGGGTCTCCTGTCCGCATCAATTCAAGTTATTTTTCCCGGGCCTTTACACTACAGAGCAATGCAACGGTTGAAAACATCCTACTTGCATCGCGCAACCTCTTACGATCAATTCATATCCCTGACAGACGAAGTTCTCATCGAACTCCACTGGTGGCTTTGCAATATGGAAGCCTGGAATGGGAAAGCGATCTGTGGAACTCAACCAGATTTTATTCTGGAATCCAATGCCAGCCTCTTGGGTTGGGGTGCTACATGCGCCCAAACATTCACAGGGGTCTCTGGTCCCCATCAGACCAGGCGCTCCACATAAGTTGTCTCGAGCTCATTGCTAGATCCTTTGCGAGCCGCAGCTTTGCCAAGGACGCCTCCAACTGTTCCCTGGTACTACGGAGGGACAACATCTCCGTGGTACAGTATGTAAACCAACTGAGGTTCCAAATCCAAACTTCTGTCCGATCTCACCAAGGACCTGTACCAATTCTGCCTAGACAGGAATCTGTCCATTCGGGCAGAATATCTCCCAGGACCCGACAACTTAGTCGCGGACTGGTTTTCACGTCACTGGAGAGATGCCAGCGATTGGCAATTAGACCCCTTAATTTTCCACCACATTCAGCTATTACGGGGGCCCCCTCACACTCGACCTCTTCGTGTCTCAGCTGAATCGTCAGACAGACTACTTCAGATGGCTCCCAGACCCTCCATCTCTGGCAGTCAACGCTTTTCTCCAACCTTGGCCGCAGAGTGGAGCCTATGCTTTCCCTCCTTTCTCGATGATTCAACGGACCCTCCACTGGGTCAAGGCGCAAGGGGTCAAGATTGTGATAGTTACTCCTCTATGGAGGGCCCAGACGTGGTTCCCCACCCTCCTGGAACCATCAATAGACTACCCCATCCTACTACCTCGCTCCTTTCGGGTCCTCAGGAACCCAACGGGCGCTTACCACCCACTCGCCCTACAGGGGCATCTTCAACTGGTAGCCTGGACAGTTTCAGGGGAGCTTGGCATGTCGTAGGATTTTCATGCACTGCTCAAACACTCCTGTGGGATTCGTGGGCTCCAGGAACCAGACGAACCTCTCTCCGCATGGCGGATTTGGGTCAGCTGGTGTCTGAAGAGGGATCTCAATTCCGTTTCAGCAGCTCTTTCATCCATTCTAAACTTCTTATCTCTTTTCTATCAGGGTAAATCATACCGATCGATTAATATTTTTTTGCTCCGCCATTGCGGCAGCCCATGACACTTGATAATTCCTTGGTTGGGAAACACCCTTCCATGTGCAGACTTTTACAGGGCATTTGTTTGACGAGGCCACCTTCTGCCAAATACTCTAAGTTCTCGGATATTTCTCACGTTTTCACTGTTGGATTCCTGGCCACCAAACAAGGCCTTATCCCTACGCCAACTCTGCGAAGTTGGCCCTGCTACTGTGTCTGGTGTCCTTCCGCAGAGTTTCAGACGTTCAAGCCTTTGACTCATGCTGTGACCTTCACACCAGACGGTGTCAGATTTACCATTACTAGACGCACTAAGACAAATTCATAGTCAGTCTTTTATCCATACTTCCCGACACACCGTCTTTCAGTGTACTCAATGTAACAACGGGTACACAGGGCTACACAATCTCTCTACGTTCCCCTACCGGACCTCTTTGTCTCTTATATTAGACCTCACAAACCGGTCTCCTCCCCCACCATTGCACGCTGGATAAAATGGTTACTTACCCAAGCAGGAATTGATAGATCATTCGGAGCTCACTCCATTAGGGGAGTGGCCGCATCCTCTGCCTTTCGCGCAGGCAGATATTTTATCCTCCGCAGATTGGTTAAGGGAATCTACCTGTCGCACTTTTTATTTTAAACCAACACCACGTGCGGCTTGTTCCTTTATTCAAGAGTGTTAAAAACAGCAAATATGAAGCCTCCTGTCTTGCCATAAAAATTAGGGATTATTCTAGTTTACAGTAAACGAATAATCTAAATTTTATTAAAGACAGGAGGTGAATATTTCCCTCCCACTCTGGAACCCACCCTCAGGGTAAGTCTCCTGGTCCATGGTTATTGCATTGTACACTCTTGCAATTTGATTTGCAGGTATGCGATTTGTTAGCCTAGTAAACTATAGTCCTACATCACATTGTACTGATATGTCTTTTAGAATCCTACCAGATAATCTGAGCTATCATTTTAGAGTGCGTACTTATGTTTTTTCCCCTCGTCCAAGAAACCATACTTTCACGAAGTCTCTTCTAGTGTGAAAATTTCAGCTTGGCTACACATTTACATGGTTGACTTCACTACAAGTTAAAGCCTCGGAATGTTTCCAGGGTTGATTCTGCTACTGATGGGCACCACCAAGAAAGGAAGTGGGAGGAGTCTGGCGGCACTATATTCTATGATTTGTTATGATTGGTTGAATTTTTTTACAACCTTGTTAAATATTTCTTTGCTGCTGGGAGTTACAGTAAAGAAAGATAAGCAAATATGTAGCCTCCTTAGTCGTTCACTGTAAAGCAGAGTAATCCCTAATTATGCATTATAGAACAAGCAGCATTTTCTGGACAAATCAAACTAAATAGAGGAAAATATCAGGATGGGGAAGAAGATATTTTAATTAGATTAAACCAAGCACCAGGACCAATTCACTGATCTAAGTCAGAGTCTGGAAATTGGTTTTAGCTCAATGTTGCACATACAGAAATGCAATCTCTGGCTGACAGGTGTAGCTACCTTCAGCTGTACCACTGGTGTGCCAGCACATGCAGCCATTAATGTCACAGCTCTCACCTGTGTTGACCAGGTCTTCCCCCAGCTGACCCTCTGTGGAAGCTAGGGCTGCAGGGAGGACTTTCTATCTGTTGCTGGACCAGATGTTACCATTTCCCACCTCTAGTGTAGGACCCACAGATATTGTTTACTGTGACAAGTGGGCTTGACACAATATGGCCCTATAGTGAAACTTCATCCCCATTGTAATCTGACAAAATAGGAAACTTAAATTTAGAACTGTGTGTGCTGTTCCTTAAAAAGGACCACTATAGTGCCATGAAAACACTTGTTTTCCTGGCACTATAGTGCCCTGAGGGTGCCCCCACCCTCAGGGTCCCCCTCCCGGCTCTGGAAGGGGGAAAGGGGTTTAAACTTACCTTTTTCCAGAGCTGGGCGGAGAGCTCTCCTCCTCCGATCCGCCCTGTCGGCTGAATGCGCGGCAAGAGCTGCGCGCATTCAGCCGGTCACATAGGAAAGGTTCATAATGCTTTCCTATGGACGCTGGCGTGCTCTCACTGATTTTCACAGTGAGAATCAAGCAAGCGCCTCTAGCGGCTGTCAATGAGAGCCACTAGAGGAAATAGGGGAAGGCTTAACCCATTGATAAACAGCAGTTTCTCTGAAACTGCTATGTTTATGAAAAAAAAAAGGGTTAAACCTAGCTGGACCAGGCACCCAGACCACTTCATTAAGCTGAAGTGGTCTGGGTGCCTAGAGTGGTCCTTTAATGTGTATTTAAGACTAATTGATATTTGTAGGGATCAGTGTGTCTAAAGCATGTGTTTGTAGATTTACTTTTCCATTGCAATCCAGTTTATAAAATTGCCATCGAAATATGTTTATAATGGGTGGTTACATGTAGCTGAATTTGTCGTAGTACAATCTAATGAGACGCAGTTCTGGAACAGTATCTTCTTGCTACAGGTCATTCTGGGGCAGCTCTGCTAGTCTTATGAAAGCCAGTGGAAGTTACCCTTATTTGCAGGTTTACACTTACCAGATGTATATAGCTCTAAGCTAAGCCCTCTTTCCTC
>OW240916.1:92766232-92787262 GCA_933207985.1 Pelobates cultripes | reverse complement strand
AATGTATTGGGGGAGGAGAGGGGAGGGGGCAGTAATGTATTGGGGGAGGGGGTCAGTAATGTATTGGGGAGGGGAGGGGAGGGAAGGGGGTCAGCAGTATATTAGGGGAGGGGGGTGACAGCAGTA
This sequence comes from Pelobates cultripes, assembly GCA_933207985.1. Lineage (NCBI taxonomy): Eukaryota > Metazoa > Chordata > Amphibia > Anura > Pelobatidae > Pelobates > Pelobates cultripes. The sequence goes on along the minus strand of OW240916.1, from coordinate 92,787,136 downwards.
TATTAGCGGGAGGGGGATCAGCAGTGTATTAGGGGGAGGCGAGGCCAGTGTGTCTGTGTGTGACTGTCTGTGAGTGTGTGACTGTGTGTGTGTGTGACTTCCTGTGACTGTGTGTGTGTGTGTGACTGTCTGTGAGTGTGTGACTCTCTGTGAGTGTGTGTGTGACTGTCTGTCTGTCTGTCTGTGTGACTGCCTGCGTGTGACTGCCTGCGTGTGTGTGTGACTGCCTGCGTGTGTGTGAGTGAGTGACTGCCTGCGTCTGACTGACTGTGTGCGTCTGACTGCCTGTGTGCGTGTGGCTGTCTGTCTGTGTATGTGGCTGTCTGCCTGTGTGTGTGTGTGTGGCTGTCTGCCTGTCTTTGTATGTGTGGATGTTTTCCTCGTTGTCAGTGACTGTCTGCCTCTGTGTGTGTGTGTGTGTGTGCATGCGCATCTGCTAGTGAGGGAGCCTCTGTGTGTGTGTGCCTGCTAGTAAGTTTGTGTGTGTGTGCCTGCTAGTGAGTGAGCTTGTCTGTAGGGATAATATGTGTGTGTGTGTGCCTGCTAGTGAGTGAGCTTGTCTGTAGGGATAATATGTGTGTGTGTGTGTGTTAATGAGCTCTTCTGTAGGGAGCATGTGTGTGTCAATGGGCTTGTCTGTAGGGAGAGTGTGTGTGACAGCTTGTCTGTAGTAAGCTTGTGTGTGTATCAGAGTTTGTCTACTAAATTTGTGTGTGTGCCAGTAACCTTGTCTGTGTGTGTCATTGAGATTGTCTGTCAATGAGCCTCATATGTGTGAGTATGCGTTACTATATAATTTAATTACCCTAAAAGAACTAATATTTTGAAGAAGAAATGTATCAATAAAAAATAAATATATATATATATATATATATATATATATATATATTTTTACTGTTGCATCACCAGGGCTCCAGTATATATATATAGGCAATTGAAATAGTTGGCTGCACGCTTGGATTTCCTTAAAATGTAACTTTTATTGAAATATTTAAGAGAAGATCAACGTTTCAGTCCCTCTTGTGGACTTGCATCAGGATCATGACGAAAGTCCACAGGAGGGACTGAAACAGTGATCTTCTCTTAAATATTTCAATAAAAGTTACATTTTAAGGAAATCCGAGAGTGCAGCCAACTATTTCAATTGTGTATGTATGTGTGTATGTATGTATGTGTATATATATATATATATATATATATATATATATATTTATTCTACATAGCACACTGAATTATGGGGCTGGCATAGATTTTTTTCCAGGGCTGCTTCGTATCCCCAGTCCGGCCCTGCTGAAAGGGATGAAAATGGTCCACTGCATGCCAGGGTTCAGCCTCTTATCCCTGAAGGCCCAGCAACAGGCCAGCTTGGGTACCCCCTCAGGGGATGTATGTGACATACTGCCTACATGAACCGAGGCCAGGGTTCAGCCTCTTACCCCTGAAGACCCTGCAAACGGCATACCGGTAAGAGTTGCCAGCCTGGGTTCCTACTTCAGCAACCAGGGGTCTGTCCTATCTCTCTTGGAAGTAATGAAAGTAGCCCACTGCATACATTTGAGTCTATTTGAGTCTAAGCCCTTATCCAGGAAGACCCAGCAAACAGCACATGTGTAAGAGTTGCCAGCCTGGGTAACTCCTTCAGCAATCAGGAGTCTAACCTATGTCTCTGCCTGAGGGGATGACAGCGGTACACTGCATACATGAGGCCCAAAAGAGTTGTGACTACCGGGGTATACATATTCTATGTATTCCACCTTGTATGGTGATGATGAACGGCATATGGGGTACAGATGGAAGCCTATAGTTTAAACAGTTTAGGCTGTCAGTTGTTCAAATCCCCATTTTGCAGCTGAAACACAGGCCTGCAACGGTTCAGGTAAGTGCATTAGTAATTTAGATTAAAACTAGTATAGGCACCTAGATCTCCGTTCTTTCAGTCCCTCCCAGCTGCTTACTTTAGGCTTTCTTCTAACAAATAGGTCACATTTAGGAGATTTGTGTGGTGAGCATTTAGGTAAGTTTATAAGGATGTTTGGTGCAAAAGAGTGCTGATAATGCAAGTATGCATTGGGCAAAGTAGTGCTGATAATGCAAAAAGAGTGCTACTAATGCAAGGAGGCATTGTGCAAAGGAGTGCTGATAATGCAATGAGACATTGTGAAAAAGAGCGCTAATGATGGATATCCTGGCTGTATAAAGTCTGCTGGAATTCCACAGCCTGAAGACAGAGAAATATCCAAGGTAAGAGAACCTTCTTGGCTGTCTGATTGAAGTACACACATGTATATGACAGGTTTTAAAAACCTAAAGTCCACACACACACTTGTTTCTATCAAGGTATGTGGCATTGATTGCTGTCATCTGTGTATTATCACAAATAAGCAGGCTTTTGCAGACAGTGGAAGAATATACAGCATATGAGACCACTGGGCCTCAGTATCTGTACATGAACTGGTGGTGGTACAGCATCGGTATGTTTCCACTATATGCTCTAATGTATGAATTGGTATGAAGTCTCAGTGTGTGTCCAGTATATGCTCTATGTATGAGTTACTATGAGGACACGGCCTCAGTAAATGTATCCACTATATACTCTATGTATGAGTTACTATGAGGACACAGCCTCAGTATAAGTATCCTCTATATGCTCTATGTATGAGTTACTATGAGGACACAGCCTCAGTATATGTACCCACTATATGCTGTATGTATGAGTTACTGTGAGGACACAGCCTCAGTATATGTACCCACTATATGCTGTATATATGAGTTACTGTGAGGATACAGCCTCAGTATATGTACCCACTATATGATGTATGTATGAGTTACTGTGAGGACACAGCCTTAGTATATGTACCCACTATATTATCTATGTATGAGTTACTGTGAGGACACAGCCTCAGTATATGTACCCACTATATGCTGTATGTATGGGTTACTGTGAGTACACAGTATAATGTGCCTCTGGTTACCACCTTCTCATCAGTATCTTGCCTAATATATATATATATATATATATATATATATATATATATATATATATATATATATATATATATATATATATATCTTACTTATGTTGCACAACAGTCTCTAATAAATATGTACCCACTATATGCTGTATGTATGAGTTATGAGGACATAGACTCAGTATATGTATCCACTATAGGCTATATGTGTGATTTACAATGAGGACTCTGCCTCAGTATATGTATCCACTAGATGCTCTGTGTATGAGTTACTATGAGGACACAGCCTCAGTATATATATCCACTATATTGTCTATGTATGAGTTGATCTGGAGACTCTTCCTCAGTGTGTGTTCTTTATATGCTCTGAGTCGCTGTGAAAATACAGCCTCAGTATATGTCCTCTACATGCTCTATAGTTAAGAGGGTGTTGGAGACATTGCTTCAGTGTATCTGTTCTCTATATGATTGATGTATTAGTGGAAGCACAATATATGTGAATGATATAAGTACATCCGCTATATGAGTCCAATCTAATACTGGTTCTATGTGTGGGTTGTGAGTCACAACCTCAGTATATGTGAGTGGTATATTATGTGCATGAAGTTCTGTTAAAACACAGCCTCAATTTATCTCACTCATATAATCTTAATACGTGTACAGGCATGGTGTCACTGTATATAGCAGATGTAGGCTATGTATGATTACTGTTTAAACAGACTCAGTTTATGTAACTGATATATCCGGGCATAAGGTGCTGTTAGAAACATCCACAATGTATGTGATTCATATAATCTGTATGCAGGTTGGTAGTATTAGATAACCCCAATTTATATACGGCATTGGTAGATTTAATATATACAATCGATCTAAGGTCTGTTTTGCCCTGAAATGTAACACTGCCCAATTCTAGCAAATACAAATGCACTGTTGTACTGGGTAAGTAATTATTGCCTACTGTGGATTTTCTATTTCAATTTTTTAAATGAAGTAGATAAGGAAACATACTGCTTTTGGCTTTGTAGTAGAAACAATTAACACATTTCAGATAGATTGCAGGTGTTACTGAACCTGTCTGAGTGCCTCTCCCAGGAGAGAAGGAGACCTGTTTTTCCAAAATGGAGCATGGTAATGTTTAACAGAATCAATGTTTTTTTTTGTGTGTGTGTGCACTCCTATGTATTTATAAATGAGACCATTCTACAAAAGTTTTTCTATTGCCAGGCATCCTCTCCCCACTGTTCAAGATAGGGAATGCTTTTTTCAATTGGTGGCAGTGTTTTACCTTCAGATATATGCTGATTACTGATGCACAGCTTAGTAGATCATACTGGTTGCAGGAGCACAAATTGGTCTATTAATTGATCTCATAAGTAGGTAACGCTGAAGCCATTACCTGGCTTAAAAACTGTTAATATTGTTTTTTCTTTCACCTGGTCATAACCTTTTATTCTTAAAATCTGAATTAATTTCCTTAAAGCATAAATGTTATATTCAGTATTCTCTTTTATCCCTTGGGGACCTGAAAGTTTGACAATACCTTTAGTATATGTCAGGGATGGCATGCTTTTGGTTCTTAAGGAGTTAATGATCAGAAACTTCTGACAGATTCCCCTGTTGTGAAGGTGAACATTATAATTTCCTTTCTGCAATAACGGTATTCTTTTAGGCTTATATGCTCCAGGTAACTTTTTGATGCTGTCTATTGCAAGTATTTTAAGGTCTTTCCAGTCCCCAGACCATTCTACCAGGTTTACTTTTTCAGGTAAAATTCACCTGCTGCCTGAACAATAAATGAACTCCCTAAACAGGTAGTTCCATTATGGACCTCTCTTCTGATATTCATGGGGATTCTTCTAGGTGTCCTTATATCTGGAATTTGCAACCAATGTGTGGCTTTAAGTGGTTGATTCATCCTGCATAATGTAATGTAATGCAGCTTATTGATGACAAACATTTGACTGATATGTTTTACAGGGTCTCTGTACCTAGATCTGTATAAGTTATGGTCACTCCTAACATTGCATTGATTTAATACTTGTGGATTATATGTTTGGATTGGTGTTGATATCTTGCAGATATAACAAGCTGCTTATTATCACCATAGGCTCTGCCATAAGTACTTCTTCACTATTTGAAGATAAGGTAAGAGTAAGTATGCGGTTGTTGTTCTCATAAGGATAACTGAATATCTTCTACTATCCTGCTTATTATGTGTCGGTTGCCACAATGTATAATGTGCCTCTGGTTACCACCTTCCCATCAGTATCTTGCCTATTGTGTGTGTATATATATATATATATATATATATATATATATATATATATATATCCTACTTATGTTGCACAACAGTCTCTAATAAATTTGATTATACTGTTTGGCATAAGCTGTATATGATTCTTCTTGCCTTTGCCTAGTAATGCTATTAGTTTATTCCTCTCCTGTGACTGATCATTCCTGCATCAATTCATCCACTGTGTGAGGTATTGTTGTGAATCTGATTTTTTTGCAACATCGGGTCATTGTTGCAGTGTTTTAATAACAGACTCTTATTTCTCTACTAGGCTCTGCCTCTTTCTGACAAGCAGATATTGATTTGTTCCTGTATCTTCAGATAAGTAGTTCACTAGGGAAGAGGAAGCAGTGTGAATCGTATTTAATAAATACATCCAGTAAGTAGTAGGATTCTCAGTGTAATTCTCCCCGTGTTTAATAGCATGGTGTGTCCGTTCTCATCCAACATTATCTGCTTGTTCCAGTATGATCTCTGGAAGTTATGCCTTTGTCAAGGTTCTAATTTGATGATATCAATTCGGTTTTAAATTTTATATCAGAATGATATTATCCTTCTCTAGCTTATGCTATCATGGCCTTAATTCCTATCTGACTCTATATCTATTCAGGATATTTCAGATATTGAATCCCAGGAGGTTGCTGACCTTGCAGCCTCTAGGAAAAAATGATCTTGTCTGAGCAGATTTTATGACAATATCCTATTTATTCTTGTTTGGCTTTGTAAGGTCTTCTAAGATTTATACAGCTCAATAATGGTTTTATAACTGTTTTTGAACTCTGTCCCTCCCTCGATATATACTGCTTGGGTATTCCCCATGAGTAAATGCTGCCATGAATAATGGTCAGGAAAAAGGAAAATTGTTTCATACTTACCGTAATTTTCTTTTCCTGATAATTATTCATGGCAGCATTACGTTCCCACCCATATACTATAGGAGTTGTGAAGCTAGTTACAAAGACTTCCTGATGGGAAGGGGGAGGATCTATTTATACCAGTTTCAAAGTTCTATTTCCTGTCCTTTCTGCTGTAACGGGAGGAGCTAACCCATGAGTAAATGCTGCCATGAATAATGACCAGTAAAAGAAAATTACGGTAAGTATGAAACAATTTTCCATTACATGTGAAGGCTATGTTTTGACTGGAGGTTGAGAAAGGTGAAAACGAGATTTGTGATGTCACTTATGACGAGTAAGAATTCAAATACATAATACGGAGAAGTTAACCCTGTGAGGTATGGAATATAAAGTGAGTGTTTAAAGATGATAAATAAATAAAAATACGAACAGTCCCGTCACCAAATAGAGAAAATATGGGGATATTGGTCAGCCATACAGATCGCAACATAGTTGCAAACTGAATAAAATCATTATTACTCAATAGCACCAAATATATACATGTATATACAATTGTAGCATATTCTAAAGGTAAACTGCAAGCAAATTAACCATGAATTCCAACACACAATGCATAAGGACAATCTGGTAATACATCACATCTATTGTTTATCACTAAATATATCTTATACAAACCACATATTCAAATCTAATACTAATAGAGAAGTCCCTTTATCTTCTTTGGAAAAAGCAGTATGAAGATTTTTTCTCATTAAGTCCATATGAAGATAGAGTTCCCAAGGTATGTATCTGAAAGGTTTCACGCCTCAGTAATTTAATGTCCTGATTGCCACCTCTCTGGGAGATGGGCACATGATCAATTCCCATGAAACGAAGGGAAGAGAGACTCGTAGAAGTGACGGGCATCAAGTGCTCTGTGCTATTCAAAATTGCCATACGAATAGCGGATTGATGACCTCGCATCCGTTCTCTTAGATCAATAGAAGTCTTCCCCAAGTATGTGAGACCACATGGGCATATGATATGGTATACCACATGAGTGGTAGTGCAGTATATTCTATGTTTAATTTTATAAACTTTCCCCGATCTGGGGTGGCAAAATGTTCTACCTGGGATCATGAAGTTGCAAGTCATGCAGTTCAAACACCGATAACCCCCTGCATTGGTAGATGAAGATAATCGTTCAATTTTTGCTGTTTGGTCAGTATGTAAAAGCAAGTCCCGCAAATTCTTGCCTCTTCTGTAAAACATCGGGAGTAGAGTAGAATCCTTACTCATTATAATCCAATTGTTTTTAATACTTTCCCTCAGTTGAATGGCCTGGGGAAAAGTAAATCGGTCGCCAGTTTCCAGTCACTTACTTTTCCCTGTAATTGTTTTGCTGTGCGTGCATAGGCTTGATCTAAAATACACTTTGAGTATCCTTTCTGCTGAAATTTGATGAACATATCATGAATTTGTTTATCAGCTCTTGCTCTATCGGAATTATTGCGGATCACCCTTATAAACAGAGACATCGACAGAGATTCTTTTAACTTTTTTGGATGGAAGCTTGTAGCGTGGAGGATCATGTTTCGGTCCGAAGGTCTAGCAAACAAAGTATAGCCCAGTTGGTTACCCATAATGAAGATATTAAGGTCCAGGAAAATGATTTGTGTACCATTTAATTGGTATGAATTCAATCTAGTCAATCTGCAGTTTAGCTTTAGAATATGCTACAATTGTATATACGTGTATATATTTGGTGCTGTTGAGTAATAATGATTTTATTCAGTTTGCAACTAAGTTGCTATCTGTATGGCTGACCAATATCCCCATATTCTTCTCTATTTGGTGATAGGACTGTCTGTTTGTTTTTTTTATTTATTTATCATCTTTAAACACTCACCTTATATTCCATACGTCACAGGGTTAACTTCTCCGTATTACGTATTTTGAATTCTAAATATTCATGAGTGACATCACAAATGTCATTTTCATCTTTTTCACCCTCCAATCAAAACACAGCCTTCACATATAACGGTTTTCATTACACTAACTGTCCCATACTGATGCAGACATGAATAAATCATTAGTTCAGAGTAAGGAAGCCTACAGGGCTCAAAATAGGTATGAATTTTGAGTATTGAGCCCTGCAGGCTAGGTATTGAGCCCTGTAGGCTTCCTTACTCTGAACTAAGGACTTCTTCATGTCTGAATCAGTATGGGACAGTTACTGTGTATTAACAAAGGTGGAACGCAAAATGGCCGCCATTTGGAATGCATTCGTCACCCGGAAGTACAAACCGGAAGTGACATACTGGAAGTGTCATCACATGGATCTGATACCTGCGAAGATCAATTGAGAAATCCCTTGAAACAGTTGGACAGTGAGGACAACGCCCCCTGGACCACTAATAGGAAGAAAAGCTAGCCACATATAAGGAAGGACTGGGGAGGGAAGGGTTATGCTGCTATTTTGTCCTTTTGTTAGGATATTTTTTATTTGTTTTTATTATTGTGTCCCTGAAGAAGTCTTTGTCAGACGAAGCATGTTGGACCATATTTGTTTTTTTACTTTTTATACATACTAAATAAAGCAGATTTCTTAACCATTTCCTGAGTCCGTACTTCCATATTGTGGCGATACCATCAACCAGCTGAAAGAGAGTTCTGGAAATACCCCCCATATATCCAAGGGGAGGCACCCTAAAGCGATTTTACTTTCTACATCTTGTGAGTTCCTCTTAAATTTGCGCAATTCTTATGTTTATTTACAATATCACACTATTGTTTTGTGTTTTGCTTCTGTAGATTATCAGCTATACTCCTCTGCCATCTATATACATTTTCCATTTTGTAAGGGATAAAGTCTGGAATATCCTGAGAGGAAGCTGCTTTCATTACTACGATCAGTGATTGTTTTTGTACAATTGTCTTACAGAGGTGTGGGTTTTACACACTCTGTTGCCTGTCTATCATTAGCAGCCATGAGTGACAGGCGAAAAAGGCTAAGTGGAGCAGGTTACTGAAAAAATGCAAAAATTAGGCGTGAAAAACAAGATCTAGTAAATGTATGTGTGTGTAGAGGATTCAGATTGTATATAGGGATCTATTGGTGTGTACATGATACAGAGTTAAGTAAAGAATCTAGCGTGTGTGTCTGGAATATAATGTGCTTATGGGTGCACTGTGTGAGTGAGGGGTGCTGTAGTGTGTGTGTGGAGGGTGCTGTGTGTGTGTGTGAGGGGTGCTGTGTGTGTGTGTGAGGGGTGCTGTGTGTGTGTGTGTGTGTGTGTGTGTGTGAGGGTGCCATGAGGGTGTGTGAGGATGCCATGAGGGTGTGTGAGGGTGCTGTGTGTGTGGGTGTTGTGTGTGTGTGAGGGTGCAGTGTGTGTGCTGTTTGTGAGGGTGCTGTGTGTGAGGGTGCTGTGTGTGAGGGTGCTGTGTATTTGTGAGTGCACATTGTGTGTGTGTATGTGTGTGTTTGTGAGGGCACTGTGTGTGTGAGGTAGCTGTGTGTGAGGGTGCTGTGTGTGAGGGATGCTATGCGTGTGAGGGATGCTATGCGTGTGAGGGATGCTATGCGTGTGAGAGTGCTGTGAGGGTGCAGTGTGTGTGTGTGAGGGTGCAGTGTGTGTGTGTGTGAGGGTGCTGTTTGTGAAGGTGCTGTGTGCGTTTGAGGGTGCTGTGTGTTAGGTTGCTGTGTGTTTGTGACGGCACTGTGTGTGTGTGTGTGGTGATGTGTGTTTGTGAGAGTGCTTTGTGTGAGTGAGGGCACTGTGTGTATGTGTGTGTGAGGGGGCTGTGTGTGAGCGTTCTATGTGTGTGAGGGTGCTGTGTATGTGTTTGTGTGTGTGTGAGAGTGCTGTGTGTTTGTAAAGGGGAATTGTGTGTGTATATATTTGGAGAGATTGTGTGTTGGGGGATGCAAATTAAAAAAAAAAGCAAGCATTCTTATCCCTGGGAGGGGCACTATGCTGCAATCCCTGGTGGTCCGACTGGTGAGTTCCCTCTCGCGAGAACGCTTTGACCTCACGAGAGGAACCCGGTGGAGGTGCAAGATAGAGCTTCTCCGGTCTCTCTCCCCCGTCGGCATCCACATCCCACTTCCGTGGGCCGGTGAGGGCCATCGCGGCCCACCGGACATTTGCCAGGTGTGTCCGATGGCCAGTCCGGGCCTGATGTGGCTAAATATAGAATAATTCAAAATGAGAATCTGGACTTTACACATAAATGGCTGTATGCCGATCATTCCAGCTTGCTAACTAAACACCTGTTTAAAAAATAAAACTTTAATGAAGAGAAAACAAAAAAAGAGCTATGTGGTTTATTCCAAATGCAAAGGAGTAGTATTTTGTGCTCTATGACATTTGTTTGGTAGCCCCCCTATCAGCCTTTCCAAAAAAGGATGACAACCTTCCCTGGTCGGGTACCCGGCAAGTCATATTGGAGATTCTGAGACCTATGTCCATCTGGTCCCATGACATAGACGGGTGGACGGATGAGCCATTGACCATAAATAGCTCCACGTACTTCCAGTAGCCCAGGATACCATATGTACGATATGCATTCCATTTTATGTCCTGATAACAGAACAAAGCCGAACACTTTTGGGTAACCTTTATCCTAATAAAACTACCCATTCATACCAGACCAACACTCCCACACACATACCAGCCAATCAAAGATCATTCACACCCACAGTCTTACATCTGCACTATCTTGCTTGGGCTTAAATGTTAACTGTGCAGGATATATTCAAGAATACAGTTTGTATAAGGAACATATGGGAGCACAGACTTTAGTATTCCCTGGAATCCCTCCAAATAACTGAAAGTATGAACCAAACAAATGAACAAAGCAAATAATCCCACTATACTGGAGAATTTAGCTTGATTGCGGTAGCTGATAATAAGTGAGAGTCCTTTCCAGATTAGTGAAGATTGTAGTTCATCGAAAGCAATTTGGGGCTTAGAGGTAAGCGTAGTCAAAGTCTGTTCTGTGTTCTGGGAGTTGAGAAGTCAGCAAAGTAGGTAAGAGGTTTCAGAGGTTCGGTATACAGCTTGGTGAGAGAAGGAGCTCAGACGGCACTCAGCAGCAGTTTGGAAACAAATTGTTTGAGTGATCTCATATTAACCGCGGCTTCCCTTTACTATGGAAGTGATTGATGCCAGACGCATGGGCGGAGTTGGATCAGTGAAAACCCAGAAGTCATTATATGAAAATATAATTTTGCCTCTTTATAAATCGCTGGTAAGACCACACCTTGCATATGCTGTGCAATTTTGGGCACCTGTTCTAAAGAAGGATATCATGGCACTAGAAAAAAAAGAAATAAAAGAAATGGAGAATTTTAGTTACGAAGAAAGGCTAAAAAATTTAAATCTCTTTAGTTTGGAAAAACGACGCCTCAGAGGGGATATGATAACATTATAGAAATATATTCGGGATCAGTACAAACCATTATCTGGAAATCTATTCATAAGCAGGTCTATACATAGGACACGAGGTCACGCATTTAGGCTGGAAGAAAGGAGATTTCATCTAAGGCAAAGAAAATGTTTTTTTACAGTAAGAGCAATAAGGATATGGAATTCTGTGCCTGAAGAGGTGGTTTTATCAGAGTCCATACAGATGTTTAAACTGCAATTGGATAAATACTTGGAAAAACAAAACATACAGGGATATAATTTCTAATTAGTGGGATAATAGCTGCTTGATCCAAGGAGACATCTGACAGCTATTTTGGGGTCAAGAAGGATTTTTTTTTCTTAGTTTGTTGCAAAATTGGAAGCACTTCAGACTAGGTTTTTTGCCTTCTTTTGGATCAATAGCAAAAACATATGTGAGGAAGGCTGAACTTGATGGACGCAAGTCTCTTTTCAGCTATGTAACTATGTAATTACAGGTGAACGCCGGTCGGAAAGAAATTATACTGGAAATCATGACAACTGCTTACACTAACAGATGGGACAATTTACAAGAACACTTATATGTGCCCAACACTCTAGCATTAAAGAAATTATCTGACACATGGTGATCAGCCAGGGAAGATGCCTGTTGAAGCATACTCACGCAGTTCAAGCCTTATCAACAATTAAGGAAAGTACCACAGAGGCACCAGGAACATACAAGGAAACTGAAGGTCTTCTGAATAAAATATGTCTGGAGATTTCACTTATAAGTGGTTTGTAGTGTACTATCATAGAAAGATTAGGTGTAGTTAGCAAAAAACTTCAGACACCAGACAAATGTTCCTGATTTACGAAGCTACAGCAATGGAAAAATCAACTGTCAAGGATTATGAGATTAGGATGAAAGGTATACAAACTAGGAAACATTCAGGAACTTCACAAGCAGAGGAAGCTTAAGAAAACTTCTGCATAAACACCTTTTATGTAATGTGTGACAAAATTGGTTGGTTAATGACTTGGAGAGGATCTGCAAAGAGGAGTGGGACAAAATCACTCCTGAGATGTGTGCAAACCTGGTGGCCAACTACAAGAAACGTCTGACCTCTGCGATTGCCAACAAGGGTTTTGCCACCAAGTACCAAGTCGAAGGGGTCAAATACTTATTTCACTGATTGACATGCAAATCAATTTATAACTTTTTTGACATGCGTTTTTCAAGATTTTTTTTTGTTATTCTGTCTCTCACTGATAAAAATACACCTACCATTAAAATTATAGACTGATCATTTCTTTGTCAGTGTATCACAGGATGAGATAAGGGTTTTAAATGAAGGTTAAAGTTAGCTCCCAATAGAAAGTTTGATTCCTTCTCTGCATACGTGGACATTTTAAAATATTCAAGGATTTTAACTTTAAAAAAAAAAATTTCTGTGTATAAGATGACCCCATGTATAGGACGACCCCTTTTTTTGAGCCCAAAATTAAGAAATCATTATTTTAAACATCAAATAGAACAATTTTGATATTTTAGAGGTGACGTCTGAGGAGAACACCACACTTCAAGTTCTCATACCTACCCTGTGCTACAGTACTCTGTGAAGTTAATAGCTCCATAGTGCATGCTGGGAGACTATAGCTTCCACAATATAGCATGTAGCGTGAGGGCATGCTGGGACATTACAATAGTATTCCCCCTGCTTCCTGATCTCCATTTCCTCCCACAAAAAATAAAAATCAGAAAGCAAGACGTATCTGAGATGGAGCAAACCTTAAAATGACTGCTCCTTTTCTGGTGTGGCACATATATATGGACCTCTTCCACCTTGCCACAGCATTCAAAAGTGTATCAGTGGGAGGGAGGACAGGTATGTATGTGGGCTGTGGCACACTGAAATGCGGCAGGCACTGTTTTAATTTAGGCCTCTGCCTGTTGTTTGTTTAACCCCTACAGGGACATTCTATGTATAAGACAAATCCCAATTTAAGACTTAAAAAAATAGAAAAAAACCATTGTCTTGTACATGGAAAAATACGGTATGTAATTAGGGATGGCATACTACACCGAAGAGGAATTCTAGTTTTTATCCTAGAAGTTATAGAACAGGAAAATGACGACTTTGAAAAATTAGTAAAGGAAAATAGAACGAAAAAAGTTTTTAGCAATCTTAAATTTACAGGGAGAAGACTATTACACGAATCAAGAAGTAATAAAAATATTATTATTAAACCAGATGACAAGAGAACTAAGGATTGTTTAAATGAATGTTACAGACATTTCAGAAAAAGATCCCACTTCAGAAATACAAGTATCCTTTTATGTACTTATAGATAGGGGTAAAGAGATGGGCAATCTAAATGAAGAAGAATATAAATTTCTCCACAAGGAATTTCCTGGAATTTCCTTATACCCTATCGAAGGTGCACAAAAATAAGGAATGTACCCCTGACAGACCCATTGTATCAGGTGTAGGTTCCATCTTGGCAAATCTTTCCAAATATTTTGATATTTGGTTACAGGACCTGTAACCAAAGAACCAGGACCAGGTTAAAATCATGCCCTTGTATTTAAAGGATATCAATGATATAATTAGGGTTATGAGAAATGTTAAATGGGAGGAATCTTTTATTCTAGTAACTTGTGATGTAAATTATCTTTATATACCTATTAGACATGATTTAGGATGTAGTGTAGGGTGTAGGGTTGCCTAGTTAAATCGAGAAAAAAAATCTATGAAGATCATATACCTTTTTAATCGACAGTATTAAATGGATTCTGAATAATAATTTTCTTTTTCATTCTAAATTCTATGCCAAAGAACAGCTATAGGGGACCATGTTCGCCCTCAGCAATGCTAATTTTTTTTCTGCCTTGGAAAATACATTTATTTACAGTAGCCCAGAATGGGGGACGAACCTGGTCATGCACCATAGGTATATAGATGATTTAATTTCTATATGGAAAGGGCCTGATATTGGTCTTAAGATCTTCTTAGATGGTTTAAATAATGAAGGAAGCTTGAGGCATTTCTTTAACAAGTAAATTTAGTATATCTAGCATTACCTTCTTGATTTGGAAATTTATGTAGAGAATAATATAATAAAAACAAACCCATTTTTCAAGAAAGAAGATGCTAATAACTATGTTTTAAATAGTGGCCATTACACACCCTGGCTGAATAATATCCCTAAGGGACAGTTACAAAGAATATGAAGAAAATGTACCCATGTTGAGATATTTAACAAATAAGCTAGTTTAAGAAATATCCTAAACAGTTAATGAGTCTAAAACTAAAAATACACAAATAGGTCATAAAAATGCTGCACCTTTAATTTTTGAATTTATTATTGATTCTAGGAAAAATAAATCAATAATAAAAAACACATTGGCATATTATGAAGAAATTAGTTATCCAGGGTCATTCCTAAGAAGCCTTTTATTACTTTTAGAGGAGCGTCCAGTTTTTTTAACAGCAGGAAAAGGTTTTTACTCTTGCAACAGATTTGCAGGCTTTAAAACAGTAAACAAAATACTTTAAAATTAATAAGTAATCCTGAGATATCTGGAGGTTCTTGAGCCAGCATGCTAGGCCCAAGCAGACTAAAAAGGCACCAGAGGAGGCTTCAGCATCCTCCTCTAATGAGGACAGCTTGGTGGAATGGCTGTCTACCTTTCCTAAGGTACCTGTGGTCACCCAAGGGCTCCCTTCACCTGAGGATACTGCACCATCCACAAAGGCACTGCTTCATGAGCTGAGAGCGATGTTTCAAGTGGATGTAAAAGTGGTGAGGGAAAAGGTGGCCATGCTTACCAGCCGAAATTTTTTGCTGTTGTGAAGGTGGCACAAGCGGCCACAGACACAGCACTTAACAAATTGCAAAAGAGCAATGCGACATGCTGCATGGCCGCCCCTAAAGATATGAATAAGGCGAGAAATGTAAAACTCAGGGGGGTGCAAGGGATGAAATGCCTCATTTTATTAAAAGGCTCCTTGCTTCACTGTTATCACCAAAACAAGTAAAACTGGTTATGATAGACTAATGTTTTTGCATACCAAAGGCCTCCAGGGCCCCTCTACAGACTTCCAGAGATTTTCTAATTAAATTTATGCAGGACTCTGAGCGAGGAATTGTCATGGGGCAACCAGGCACACCCCTACTACAACCTTTGAAGACAGCATACTCACCTTCTACTGGGATTTGTCCCGCCACACCATCCTTTGGACACAGTCCCTCCGATCACTCACCCAGCATCCACGTGACCACCAGATGCCCTATAAATGGGGAATGCCCTGGCTTTTGGTAAGAGGGCATGGAAAGAGCCATTTCCTCTCGCATCTGTCAGAGGCATTCTCCATAATTCAGGAACTGGGATTACTAGCCGGCTCCTTTGAAGCAGGACACCACCCGCCATAGTCTGTGGACCAGAAAACCCTGTTCATACCCAGAACAATAACTGTAAGATCCAGTGACCAACCACAGTGAATAGCAATACTGCTCTACACTGTTTACAACATACTTGTTATGTGCATTCCAAGTTTTCTATAACTATAGTTTAGATTTTTTTGTTGTTTTATTTTGCAAATTATTATTTTGATCTGGCTCCATAAGCTGATGTTATTTCAGTCTTAGATGATGTGTCTCCATCCATCTTTGTCCACTACACCACAGACTGCTGAAAGTCTACCAAGCTTAGACTATGTATTTGACCAGTAGTCAGATCCTACTGTAATCTTTTATCATAGTTGCTCTTATATTAGCCTCTATAGACATGTATTCATAAGGTATCTTGTGTAATATATTATGTTTATTTATATGTGTCCATTACAACAGACATTGGATAGATGGACTTTGAGTACACTATGGTTTACATATAATTGCTGTCTGGACTAGTCCGCATATTGTGTTATGTTTCTATTCATATTAATGGTTTTCAAAAGCCACCTTTTAGGGGACTTACTTTTGAAGAAAACACCCATTGGGATTCACTTAAAAATGAGTGGCAGCCTAAGACTGATGGATCTGATGAAGCCGTGAAATGGCAAAACACGTCATCACGTATAGTGACATCAGAACACAAGTAGGAAGTATCCCCATGATCACAAGGCCTGGGAGGGCCAAATCTGCTGTAGTATTGCGACGGAGTTCTGGTGACTACAAAGGACAGCAGAGACGTTCCAATCCATTCTGGGGCGTTTAGTACCGCCCCCTCCAGAACGGAATAGAGCGCCCGCCATCCTTAAAGGGTTAAATTAACTGCCTATTCATTTATTTCATTCCACCATGTTTCAGTAATATCAGTTATATCATATTGCTTAACATATGCAAATGATTTACCTACTGTTAGTGAGGAATGTTCTCTGTCAGGAATTTCCCCTTGCCATGGCCTTTTGTATCAATTTGCAACTCTCTGTATTTCTCCTCGTCCCCAAACCAGCTGATGAGGAGCCCCAATGAACGAGACAAGACAATGTAAGGTTCAAAGTGACTTCAGATATTTAATGGGCTATGTAACAAGTTACATTCAGCAGGAAACAGGAGTGGTCTTTACAAACATTATCCAGTACTAATAAAAGAATCTATCTTATCTTAACATCTTAACCTATAGCAAGCTTGCAGGTGTATCTTCATGTTCGGGCCTTGCTCAAAGCTAAGTTTCACTATAACTACGCACTTAGAATTAATATGTAATTAATATGCATACACACTTGGAATTAAATATATTTACTACACAGTCACATTACTATGCAGTTATGATCAAAGGGAGAAACACAGGAAATAAAGCCAGCAGAAACACACAGGATATAACACTTACACTTTTTACACAATGTTCTATAGCTCTTGTCTAGGGGTATATTCACTAAGCATTGTATATAGACAAACTATATTATTTCAAATAGCTGACATGCTCCAAGTTAGCCAATTTTAAATGAACTGAACATCCTGTCATCTGCAGCTTGAGCATTGGGGCAGTATAAGCAAAGTGTATTATTCCCAACAGCTACTCAAAATCAGCCAGTGCTCTAAAACCCAAACCCGCCTTCCTTCACCAGTACTTCACTCCTACACTACCCTCCCTAATCTGTCTTTTCACTGTCGCACAAAACACATGTAGTATCTCACAAAAATACTACCTTGAAGTTTCTTTTCTTTAGTTTGCATCCTAATGGCCTGAACTCAAACTTTAAGACCCTCCATCTTTCTCTGACAATGTCTTTGGTATCAATATTGACCATTACAGCAGTGTCATCTCTAGCAAATGTTTCAGTTGAGTAGCAGATTACCACATCTGCTCTATTAATAATAGAGTCCCCTACCACCACAACTTGACTAGTCTTTCCTGCTTTCTCAATCCCTCCTGCACTGGAAGAACTATTTATTTGGCTGGAAAGTTTGGTGACTTCCCAGCAAAGTCACCCTTAAGCCGATGCTCCTCACATCTTCATTTAAATAGATAAATCTTGTTGAGTTGCACACAATCCAAACTGGTCACAACCTACCTTCACCATAGCTACCACGTCTAACTGTCAAATACTTTTTTTGCTTTAGTTGAGCCCCTTTGTAAATAAAATACTTACACAGTGACACTGTTAAATTATAGCAATTCATTATCAAATGCATTACATGGGGAATCTGACTCAGTGGCCCAAATGTGATGTTCACACTTTTGAATTGTTAGCCTTAAATCCTCGATGAAGTCCATTGTTGAATGAATGAAAATGCAGTTAGAATAATATTGGTGTCAGAGGGTGGCTGGAACAACAGGTTCAAGCTTCATCAATCCTCTGACATCAGAGCTACATTCAGTGCCCATTAAAAGTCAAGCTGAATTTTTTTAGCTGCCATACTAAAAGAGCCATTTGTCCACTGAAAAGAAGAGTTTTTTTTCCAGCAAAGCCTCTCATGAGCTGGGAACTATTAATGATCCTCCGAAACTCCCTGTGGTTCCTGTTGCTGGCTGCCTGTAAGGTTATCAGTAGAATGTGAAGCATATTGCATCATATGTCTACCTCCTTTTTTAGATGGCACCTCAAACAAACAACCATGCAGAGAAGCACTGATAAAAACTTGTACTAAGACCTCTGCTGCCTCAACTCCATTAGACTACCAGATAAATTGGGGGATGTGAGAAAATATATTTCTGCTTCTTGTTTCATACATTCACAAAATGGATTTAGGAAGTGAGTGACGGTTGTGATTGTTTATGGGAGAGAGAGGTGGTGGAATGGCTAATGAAGTGGTAAGATTGCTATAAAAATATAGTGGGGTGAGGTGATTGTTCTGATGTGAAGGAGAAAATGAATGAGTGGATGTGATGTAACTGCTAATGAAAATTGGGACGGGTGTCTCGTTGAGTAGGAGAAGGGAGAGATTGATTGTATGAATTATGATGTACAACAAGCGTTTGTACATAAGCTTGGCTTGTTGAGTGTTGATTAATCTAGTATGTGTGATTGTGATGGAGAATGATTCAGTAGGAGTTGACAATGCATCAATTTAGAGGAGCCCAAAACATAAATGTATCACTTTATGTATGTGTGTGTTTGTCTGTATATGAGTGTGACTGTATCTGTATGTATGTCTGTATATGCTATTGATTGTCTAATTGTATGTACATGAATATGTAGTTATGTGTATGTGTGAATCTGCTGCTAGTTTTAAATTTTTTAACAGCCAATGTATAGTATAGTACCAGAGAAGTAGGATGTCATGAGGGACATAACATTTTGCATGAATTAAACTTTGAGGTTTGGTTGTGGCCTGGGAGTGTAGCCTTTGTGGAGTATTTAAACTGTTTTGCTTTGGATTCCATTCCCATATTTTTTTGGGACCAAACAAGGGCCTATGTTATAGTAAATTAACTACATACAATTCATATTGCATTTCTAAAGACATCACATTGTTCGAAAAAAAAAAAATATAACATTATCATTTGTAAACGTACAAATATATCATCATAGTGACTAAGGGCAAAAGCAATGACAATATAATATGCAATGATGCTGGTAAGATAATTTTAATTTGCAATGATAAACAGTCTGAATGAAATGCAGATTTAGAAAGCACCAATCTTTGCCTCTATCCACTTCACATATTTTGATGTTAGTCGAGTATAAACTGTAGGTATTTTAGAACTGCAAGTGTCGTCCCCAAATGACACAATTCCTCGCAGTTGATTTTCACAAATTAGAGGACCGCCAGAGTCACCCTATAATAAAAGAGATAACTTGTGAGGCTTATACATATGTAAATACTAAACATTCCTTTACTCAATATTATGAGTTTACACTGGTAATCTGCAGTAGCTAACAAAGGAAGTAGTCTCTGCTGAATACACACAGACACACTGCTGAATACACACACTCACACACAGACTGCTGAATATACATACACACACACAGGATGCAGTGAGGGGTGCAGTGTGTACAGGGCTGCCATCAGAAATTTTGGGGCCCCTGACACAGCTCAAGGTCTGGGCCCCCCGGTGCCTGCACCCGAGTCGTCCCCCCCTCCCCCCGAGTCCGCCCACAGGGATGCAGTGTCTGCAGGGCCGGTGCAAGGATTTTTGCCGCCCTAGGCAAAAGTAAAGTTTGCCGCCCCCATGTGACATCACAATGCCCCACCCATATGATCTGCCATGTTAACTAACACAGTGCTGCTGTGTTTACAATAAAAGGCCTGCAGGGACAGGCTATAGACACCAGAACCACTATATTAAGCTGCAGTGGTTCTGGGGACTATAGTGTCCCTTTAATGTTTGGTAAATTAGAGATTAGTGCCACGAATAATATACTAGATTGCCTACTTACAAACAGATGAGGATGATGATGGGCTCTAGCTGCCGTCTGGCTCCACTGGTCTGGTGTAGAACAGGCTCTCTGGAGGCGGTTTGTAACTGTGGTCACAAAAATCAATGTTCTGGGAGAACGGGAAGCAGCTCCATTTTTTTGAGGGCCCTTTACACAGCTCAAGGTCTGGGTCCCAGGGTCCACCTCTATGTTCCACCAATGAGTTTGTTCACAGGGGTGTGTGTGTGGGGGGGGATGTCCTGATGTGTGTAAGGAATCCATTGTGTGAATCTGTGTTTGTATGTGTAAGGGCTGTAAGGGCTGCAAGGTGAGTTTGTGTATGTATGGGATGCAGTGTGTGCGTCTGTAAGGGATGCACTGAGTGTGTGTAAGGGATGCATTGCTTGTGTATGTGTGTCTGTGTGTAATGCATTGTGTGTTTTTCTGTGTGCAAGGGGTGCATTGTGTGTGTGTGTGTGATGGATGTCATTCTCCCCCCCTCAATTTCCTTCTTCTCCCCCTCTCTCCAATTTCCTTCTTCTCCCCCTCCCTCCAATTTCCTTCTTCTCCCCCTCCCTCTCATTTCCTTCTTCTCCCCCCCTC
>OW240916.1:92749418-92766132 GCA_933207985.1 Pelobates cultripes | reverse complement strand
GCGGGGAGCACTCTCTGTGTGCTTCCTCTTCAGCTCCCTCGCGCGCCGCGTACTGATGCCGGAGCCGGAAGATGACATCATCTTCCGGCTACGGCATCAGTACGGTGCGCGAGGGAGCTGAAGAGGAAGCACACAGAGAGTGCTCCCTCGCGCGCCGGCCGGCCCACCCGCCGGGTGTCTGCAGGGCCAGCCTCTGGGGGCCCCCCAGGAGAAGAGGCTGGCCCTGTGGGTACATACCAGGTCGCAGGGCCCCCTGCGACCCGGTATGTACCCACTGAATGTGGGGCCCGGATGACCTGAGCAGTCCGGGCCCCCCAGGACCGCCGGGCCCATGACAACCGTTGCGGTTGTCATGCCCTGATGGCGGCCCTGAGTGTGTATGTGTGTATAAGGGTGTGAGTCGTGCAGTGAGTGTAAGTTGTGCAGTGTGTGTGAAGGGTGGAGTGTGTGTGAGGGCTGCAATGTGTGTTTGAGGGGTGCAGTGCGTGAAGGGTGCATAGTGTCTACATTGTATGTGGGGGGTTATCAGGGATGTAGTGTGTGTGTGAGGGGTGCAGTGTGTGCAGGGGTGCAGAGTGTGAATGGTGCATAGGGTCCATATTGTGTGTAGGGGGTTATCAGCGAGAAAATGTATATTTGTTAAATTTAAATAAAAGCTTTATATTCCCTCACCCTTCTTCTCTTTTTTTCAGGGAGGGGGGACCTTGCACTTCCTGGTGATCCACTGGTTAGTAGAAAGCTTTAGCCTGCAGCCTTAACCTGCAGGCTGACTGTACTCCTCTTGCAAGCACGCTGTGTCAGAGCTTTGCCATGGTACTTGTTCTTGGGGGAGAGGGGAAGGGGGGGTTCTTTGATCTCCCCACTGGCCCAAGAAGACAGACAGCATGTCTGGCTCTGCATTGTTTGACGGGGAGGGCCTCAGCCCATGGGCATCATGGTGGGATCCCTATGCCTGTTGGGTCCCGGGCAACTGCTCAGCATTCCCATGCCTCACACACAGGCATTGGAAGAGCTGGTGCTGAATTGAGTTTCACATCCTCTATAGGTGTATCTGTAGCTCTGCTATCAAGCACAGGGTTCTGACTGGGTTACAGAGGACATGGAGCAAGGCTCCTGTTGCTTATCCCTCCTCACAAGCCCACTTGAGCTCACAATTAGCACATTAAAGGTGCTGAAAACAGACACCCCCTAGTGGAAAGCTCAATTTCAATACAGAAAATAAAATGACAGCTAAACCAGTGTCACGTCATTGTCAACTATAGACTTTGCTAGGCCTTAGGCAAAACTCAAACATGAGGCTCACACTAACACCCATACTGAGAAATATATATATATATATAATAAGATAGATAGAGGGTGCCGTGTGTGTATGTATGAGGCTGAAGTTATATTGCATAGCTAAGATAGGGGAAAGCTGGAAATGTATTGGGATAAGCATCAAAGGCTTTGTGGAGTCACCAAGGCACAATAACACCTATTGTTTCCTACATGATCAGTTTTGTAAAGAACTAGAGTGATTTGTTCCTCCAATGGTTCTTGGATATGCATGGGTGATGGAAAGGTCGTGTTTTATTGAGACCACGGATATCTGGGGAACTATAGATTTTTGCCCACCATATGATTGGTAGAAGAAAAATAAAATGATTAATACATAAAATCAGTCAATGAATTAGTAGATACTTCATGTAATCCCACACTAGTCTGCCTGTCCAGATCATGTTGGTCTATATTCAGTAGATCCTCTCTGATACATCTTTAGGAGAGCAGTTTGCTATAAAATCATTATGTATGTAAAATAAATAAATAAATATATATAATGAAAACACACAACAGTGCTACCTATACGGAAAATAAATGCCACTTCCCACTTACCTGACTTACATACACTCAATGGACTGGCAATGCATCTTTTTAAAGGCATCAGAAGTTTCAAAATGATTATAAGTCAAGTAGTTTAGGCTTAACTTGCTCTCAGTCAGAGCTGTTTACAGGAACAAATGTGCAGAGATGTTTTGCATACCAGTTACTCGCAATGTCCTTCAGCATGCTAAATGCTTAAGGTTCTCTCAATCACTCAAGAATACATTTATTTTTCTTGAATTTGATACATGACTTCTAGACACAGTGAGAATCTATAAAACACACACATGCAATATGCACACATATACATTGACATCATACATTTCTTTACCAAACTATGTAACTCTACAATGGCTAAGCAGAGGTGCAAGTTTATATTAATAACATATTTATTGTCTTATTAAAAATTATCTGATAGACCATAGACCATTTGAAGTGACTAATAACTCTTACCATGCATGCATCATCTGTCCGGCCCGCAACTGGTTTTGCACAGAGCATATTTTCAGTTATGAGTGCTTTTATATTCTGTTTTCTATATTCACTTCGGCAGCTGGCTCTATTAATTATAGTTAAGTTAGTTTCACGTAGATAGCTTGATAGCGTTGGGTTATTGGGTACAGTGTAGCCCCAACCTGCAGTGTTACACAGAGTGTTTTCTTTCATATCATCAGTAGACTTTGGAAATGGAAAAACCGAAACAAACGGGCCTAGCTTTGCATGACGATCTAACTGTAAATAAAATCAAATGAAAAAAATCATGCAATTAACTATTGTTTTGATTAAACAAAATGATCCAGTTTATTTCAATCCTGGGGTGGTTAGCTAATGTGTAAAAAGGTTAAAACAGCAATTCGATTAAATAAATAAAAATAAAAAAGTTAATTACATTTGCACAGTTTAATATTTCCATGTATTTGTATATCCGAAAATTGTCAGGCCGCCAGCAAAGAAGGCCACACCCTTCCTTAAGGAAGAAACAGATCTATGAAGCCTCTCTATATGCAGTGTGTGTTCTATACCAAGTCCTTCTTAATGTCATTTCTACATCTGGTATCCCTGTCTTAGATGACCACCTCATTGAAATGGTCATAGGTTTGAAACATTTAGCATTTTCAATGTTGAGTATCTCCATTTCCCTGACCTTTGGCTAGTTTTTAGATCTGATATATCTACTGTCTCTCTCATGTTAAGTTTGGCCATGCTAAAGTCTGGTAATACACAGTTGTATTTTTCCTACTGTTCTCTCTGGTAGGGATCTGATCTACATTCTGTTTAAGAATGCAGCAATAGTGATACTTATATCCAGGGCCGGACTGGCCCACCGGGATGCCGGGAAATTTCCCGGTGGGCCGTCGGCACCTGGGGCGGGCAGACTTGTGGGTGTGCTGGCAGCTGCTGGAGGAGCAGGGATGGCAGCCGCTGGAGGAGCAGGGATGGCAGCCAATGGAGGAGCTGTTCTGGTGGCCGCAGGGGAAGCTGTGCTGTCTCTGCCCCCCAGCGCGCTATTGAATGAGACCGGGGCCAGAATATGACGTAATTTTCCGGCTCCGGTCTCATTCAGTAGCGCGCAAGGGCGGGGGAGCAGAGACAGCCCCTGGCCGGTCACCCACAGGTAATACGTGTTATGCTGTCAGTGTGTGTGAGTGTCTGTCTGTCATAGTGTGTGTGTGTCATGGTGTGTGTGTGTGTCATGGTATGTGTCTGTCTCTGCCATGGTATGTGTGTGTGTCATGGTATGTGTCTGTCTCTGTCATGGTGTGTGTGTCATGGTATGTGTCTGTCTCTGTCATGGTGTGTGTGTGTGTGTGTCATGGTATGTGTCTGTCTCTGTCATGGTGTGTGTGTCATGGTATGTGTCTGTGTCACGGTGTATGTGTGTCTGTGTCATGGTGGGTGTGTGTGGCATGGTCTGTCTGTGTCATGGTGTGTGTGTGTGTGTCTGTCGTGGTGTGTGTGTGTGTGTGTCTGTCATGGTGTATGTGTGTGTCTGTGTGTGTTTTAAAAAGTGTTTTTACTCACCTTTTTTTTTCCATGCCATGCTGGTCTCCCCTCGACTGGCCCTGCCTCTGTGGCTGAGATCATCAACCTTGCCATAGGATTGGCTGCAAAACGCTACACCAATCAGCATCTCCCCATAGAGATGCATTGAATCAATGTATCTCTATGGGGAACCTTCAGCTTCTCCAGAGCGTGGAGGCCCTGAATATAGGTGTTGCACACTGTGCAGCACTGACACAGGAAGCACCTCTAGTGACCGTCTGAGTGACTGTCACTAGAGGTGTCACTCTGAAGCAATGTAAACACTGCCTTTTCTCTGAAAAGTCAGTGTTTACATTGAAAAGCCTGCAAGGACAGGCTATAGACACCAGAACCACTACATTAAGCTGTGTGTGTGTGTGTGTGTGTGTGCGCGCCTGCTAGTGAGCTTGCTTGCTTGCATGTATGTGTGTGTCTGCTAGTGAGTGAGCTTGTGTGTTTATGTCAATGAGCTTATGTATATCAGTGAGATTGTTTGTCTATGAGGCTGTGTATCAACGAACTTGTGTGTGTCAGTGAGGTTGTCTGTGTTTGCATGTGAGTATGCTTACTGTATAATTAAACGTTTTACTATGAAAGGACCAATATTTTATATTAGAAAAAGCAATATATATATATATATATATATATATATATATATATATATTACTCAATCATCTGGGGTGGCAAGACATAGCCTTACATATTACATGCAACAATATGTGGCGCATTGACTTATGGGGCTGGCATATATTTTTTTTCCAGGGCTGCTTTGTATCCCCAGTCCGGCCCTGCTTATATCCTCCACTACTTTGTTTGTGCCTGTCCAACTAGCAGGGGGTATTTCAATATCTGAGCTCCACTTTCAGTATTCCACAGCTGGACAGGAAGAAATAAATGCCTGTGGCTCTGTGAGCATAAGCACTTTCTTGCAAACAAACTCAGACAGTTGTGCCTGCTAGCAGACGGTAAGCGATCAAGCAGATAATTAGAGGAACACTATAGTCACAAAGACAACTTTAGTTTAATGACCAGTTTTGGTGTAGAGATCATGTCTCTGAAGTCTCATTGCTCAATTCACTGTCATTTAGGAGTTAAATTATTTTAGTGAGGCTAAGGGCAGAGAGATAACACAGGTTTTTGGGGGCACATGGAGCTAGTAGACATTCAGCCTTATACTCAGTAAAGGAATTCAAAAATTTTAGTAACCAGTTCCGACTTTTCATATGTTTCCAACTCTACAGGGTTGGCCCAAGACATTGTGCTGCCTGGGACCAAGACTCCATCCCCTCCCCCAAGTCACGTGCACACACACATGCACATCGACACAGTCACATATATATGCCCTGGTTGGCAAAATCACATGGGCGCCAGGGTAATGCTGTTAATGCAATAAATGCTTAAACCTTATTGTTATGCCAATGAGCAGCAAATGCATAAACTTGATATATCATACGAATGAAGCAATAAATACATAAACTTGGTATATCATGCTAATGATCAGTAAATGCATGAATCCTGAATATCATGCCGAGAGCAGTACATTCTTAAACTTTGTATATCATTCCAATGAGCCACGTGTGGCTCCAAAATGTCTACTAACGCCATGTGCCCCCCAAAACCTGCCCGTGCCATCTCTCTGCCCCCAGCCTCTGTGTGTGTTATCCCTCTGCCCTTAGCCTCACTGTGTCATCTCTCTGCCACCAGCCTCTCTGTGCCATTGCTCTAACCCAGCCTCTCTGTGCCATCTCCCGGCCCCAGCCACTCTGTGCCATCTCTCTGCCCTTTGCCTCTTTGTGCCATCTCTCTGCCCTTAGCCTCCCTGAGTCATTCTTCTGCCACCAGCATCTCTATGCCATCTCTCTACCACAAGTATATCTGTGCCATCACTCTGCTGCAGCCACTCTGTGCCATCTCTCTGCCCTTTGCCTATTTGTGCCATCTCTCTGCCCTTAGCCTCCCTGTGCCATCTCTCTGCCACTAGCATCTTTGTGCCATCTCTCTGCCACCAGCATCTCTGTGCCATCTCTCTGCCTCCAGTAAATGTTACAGAGTGTGTTTGGGAGGGTGACAGTGTGTGGGAGGGTGACAGCATGTGGGGATGATGACAGACAGTGTGTGGGATGGTGATAGTGTGAAGGGGACCGTGTGTGGGATAGGTAATTTGTGTGAAGGGTGATAGTGTGTGTGGGATGATGATAGTGTGTGTAGGATGGTGACAGTGTGTGTGGGAGGGTGGTAGTAAGTGTGACAGTGTGGGAATGGTGACAGTGGGGGTGATGGTAGCATGAGGGGATGGTGACAGTGGGGGAGGTGGTAATGTGTGTGTGTGTGAATGGTAGCAGTGTGGGGGGATGGTGACAGTGTGGGAAGAGGTGACAGTGTGGGGAGTTAAAATGTGAGGGGATGGTCACAGTGTGTGAGGTGATCGTGTGGAAGGGGGACAGTGTTTGTGGGTGATAGTGAGTAGGATGGTGATAGTGTATGGGTAATAGTGTGGGGGGTGACAGTGTCTGTGGGAGGGTGTGACACACTGGGGACAGTGTGGGGATAGGGACAACGTGGGGTGGTGACAGTGTGACAGTAAGGTGGATGTTGATAGTGGGGGGATTGTGACAGTGGGGGTGGTAGTGACAGTGTGTGTGGGAGGGTGACAGTGTGGGGGGATGGTGACATTAGGTGTGGGAGGATAACAGTATGTGTGGGAAGGTGACAGTGTGGGGGGATGTGACAATATGGAAGGTGGTGAGTGTGGGGGGATAATGACAGTGTGGGAGTTGTGATAGTTGGGGTGATGGTGACAGTGTGGAAATTATTGACAGTGGGGGAGTGACAGTGGGGGTGGTAGTAGCATGAGGGGGTGGTGACAGTAGGGGGTGGTAGTGTGTGTGAATGATGGCAGTGTGATGCATAGTGACAGTGTGGGGAGATGGTGACAGTGTGGGAAGCAGTGACAGTGTGGAAGTTATAATGTGTGGGGATGGTGACAGTGTGTGTGCGAGGGTGGTAGTTAGGGGATGGTGACAGTGTGTGGAGTGATTGTGTGTGAGGGGGACAGTGTGTGTGGGTGATAGTGTGTGGGATGATGATAGTGTGTGGGTGACAGTGTTGGGGTGGTGTCAGTGTGTGTGGGAGGATGACAGTAGGGGCATGGTGACAGTGTGGGGATGGGGACGATGTGAGGTGGTGACAGTAGGGCGGATGGTGACAGTGGGGGGATGATGACAGTAGGGGTGGTAGTGACAGTGTGTGTGGGAGGGTGACAGTGTGGGGGGATGGTGACAATATGGAAGGTGGTGAGTTTTGTGGATGGTGACAGTGCGGGTGATGGTGACCAGAGACACCAGGGCCATATCATCACAGTCATGTATTACTTGTTATTGCATAATCTGTGTTTAATATGTGTACTTTATCTGTTAAATTGCAAGTGCATGATGCTTATACTTAAACTGCGTAATTAATTTAGAAATTAACTGGATATTGCTGGACTACTGTTTCATTACTGATAGCAAGTTTACTGCATTATCTGTGTACTATTACCTGTACATTACTTGCTATGTATGCTACCTTCTACTGGTCGGTAATTTCTTAGATTATCAACAGGTGGTCCTTGGACCCTGTAAGACTCACGCACATGAACAGATAATTGTTGGAGGTGTGAATAGATAGGGAGACAATGAATCATATTTGGTGGAAATGCTTGGTGATCAAACCATTCTGGTGTATGGTGGTGGAAGGATATTATAACTAAACTTTTGGATCAAATAATACAAAAGAGATCAGTCTTTTCTGTTGTTCATACTTCCAGATTCACTCTCAAAAAAACATAAATTAACTACTTTTCATGTTTAAGTAGCAGCAAAATTTGTTATAGATAGGGGATGGAAATCCAAGAAGGTCCCTACTAAAGAGGAGTTCTTATACAAGTACCCAGTAAAGAAATGTATGAAGGAATGGCTTTTATGAACTCTGATAGAATGTACAAAGATATAGAAGCATGGGATGAATTGGATGCACAGAAAGATTCTTTATATCAACAGAAATGTGTCAAACAACCCCACATTTTTTGAGTAAGAGAGAACATCATTTCATTCTTACTACATGTTCGGTTCTCAGACTCCAGCATGCATTACTTTAACATTATTTTTTCCTTCCATTGAAAAGTAATGCAATGTAATCTTCAATCAGAATCAGGGCCGGATTAACATAGCGGCTGATGGAGCTGCAGCTCCAGGCCCAGGCCCATGGAATAGACCCATTGATTTATAATAAAAAAAAAAAAAACATTTTTTTTTTTAACAGATTTTTTTTTTTCACACACTACTCTTAGGGATTCCTCCTGGCTTTTATTTTATTGGCACAGCCAGTATTTGAGGCTGCCTGGCTGGTGCCAATATTACAGTGATACTGGCAATACAAATGCTGGTATTTTTCTCAGTATAAACAAGAGATTACTATGCAATACCAGCACTGGCCAGTAGGGGTCACTGTGTGTGGAGACAGGCAGGGATAGGACGTTCCAGTAGAAACATAGAATGTGACGGCAGATAAGAACCATTCGGCTCATCTAGTCTGCCCAATTTTCTAAATACTTTCATTAGTCCCTAGTCTTATCTTATAGTTAGGATAGCCTTATGCCTATCCCACGCATGCTTAAACTCCTTTACTGTGTTAACCTCTACCACTTCAGCTGGAAGGCTATTCCATGCATCCACTACTACCCTCTCAGTAAAGTAATACTTCCTGATATTATTTTTAAACCTTTGTCCCTCTAATTTAAGACTATGTCCTCTTGTTGTGGTAGTTTTTCTTCTTTTAAATATAGTCTCCTCCTTTTACTGTGTTGATTCCCTTTATGTATTTAAATGTTTCTATCATATCCCCCCTGTCTCGTCTTTCCTCCAAGCTATACATGTTAAGATCCTTTAACCTTTCCTGGTAAGTTTTATCCCGCAATCCATGAACCAGTTTAGTAGCCCTTCTCTGAACCCTCTCTAAGGTATCAATATCCGTCTGAAGATACGGTCTCCAGTACTGTGTACAATACTCCAAGTGAGGTCTCACCAGTGTTCTGTACAATGACATGAGCACTTCCCTCTTTCTACTGCTAATACCTCTCCCTATACAACCAAGCATTCTGCTAGCATTTCCTGCTGCTCTATTACATTGTCTGCCTACCTTTAAGTCATCAGAAATAATCACCCCTAAATGCCTTTCCTCGTATGTTGAGGTTAGGACTCTATCAAATATTCTGTACTCTGCCCTTGGGTTTTTACGTCCAAGATGCATTATCTTGCACTTATGCACATTATATGTCAGTTGCCACAATTCTGACCATTTTTCTAGTTTACCTAAATCATTTGTCATTTGGCTTATCCCTCCTGGAACATCAACCCTGTTACATATCTTAGTATCATCAGCAAAAAGACATACCTTACCATCAAGACCTTCTGCAATATTACTAATAAATATATTAAAGAGAATGGGTCAATTACAGATCCCTGAGGTACCCCACTGGTGACAAGTCCAAGCTTTGAATATATTCCATTAACTACAACCCTCTGTTGCGCCTGTCACTCAGCCACTGCCTTACCGATTCAACAATATTTGAATCAAACTTAAAGATTGCAGTTTATTGATAAGCCTTCTATGTGCAACAGTGTCAAAGCCTTACTGAAATCTAGGTAAGCAATGTCTACTGCACCACCCTGATACAAATTTTAATTTACCCAATCAAAAAAATCAACCAATATTAGTTTGGCATAGTCTCCCTGAAATGAAACCATGTTGTCTCTGATCTTGAAATCCATGTGTTTTAGATGTTCATCAATCCTATCCTTTAACATGGTTTCCACCACTTTCCCCACTACTGAAGTAAGGCTTACTGGCCTATAGTTGCCCGACTCCTCCCTATTACCTTTCTTGTAAATGGGCACAACATTCGCTAACTTCCAATCTTCTTGGACTACTCCTGTTAACAATGATTGGTTAAATAAATCTGTTAATGGTTTTGCTAGTACACCACTAAGCTCTTTTAATAGCTTTGGGTGTATTCCATCAGGTCCCATTGACTTATTTGTCTTTACTTTGACAGTTGAAATAGAACCTCTTCCTCTGTAAACTCACGTGTAATAAATGACTCATTTATCCTTTTTCTTAACCGAGGTCCCTTTCCTTCATTTTCATCTGTAAATACAGAACAAAAAATATTAATTGAGGCAGTCAGCTAGACCTTTATCCTCTTCTACATACCTTCCTTCTTTTGTTTTTAATCTAACTAATCCTTGTTTTACTTTTCTTTCTCATTTATGTATCTAAAAAATGTTTTGTCCCCCTTTTTTACTGACTGTGCTATTTTCTCTTCTGTGTGTGATTTGGAAGCTCTTATAACTTGCTTAGCCTCTTTCTGCCTAATCTTATAGATCATTTTGTCTTCCTCACTCTCGGTTTTTTTATAATTCCTAAATGCTAACTTTTTATTTTTAACTATTTTGGACACATCTGCGGAGTACCACAGTGGTTTCTTTAATTTTTTGCTTTTACTGACAAGCCTAATGCAATTTTCTGTTGCCTTCAATAGTGCAACTTTTAAACAATCCCATTTCTCTTGGACTCCATTTAAATTGCTCCAGTCTGCTAATGACTCCTCTACCCATATTCTAGTTTTAGAAAAGTCTGTTTTTCTAAAGTCTAAAACTTTTGTTTTTGTGTGGTGTGACTCAGTCACTGTTCTTATATTAAACCACACTGACTGATGATCACTGGATCCTAAACTTTCACCTACAGTAATATCTGATACCAAATCTCCATTTGTTAACACTAAATCTAGTATGGCCTCTTTACGAGTTGGCTCCTCAACAACTTGTTTTAGAGACAATCCCAGTGGGGAGTTTAGAATATGTGTGCTCCTGGCACAAGTAGCTAATTTTGTTTTCCAATTTACATCAGGAAGATTAAAGTCACCCATGATGATAACTTCCCCCTTCATTGTCATTTTAGCTATTTCCTCAACTAGTAGATTATCTAACTCTTCAATTTGTCCTGGGGGCCTATAAATCACACCTACGAGTTACTGTGTGATTACCAAATTCTAACGTAGCCCAAACGGACTCTATGTTTGCCTCACTAACTTTTATTAGGCTAGATTTTATGCTATCCTTCATATACAAGGCCACCCCTCCCCCTTTCTTGCAGCCCTATCTTTCCCTATATAAAGAAAGAGTACCCTGGTATTGCTATGTCCCAGTCATTTTTCTCATTGTACCATGTCTCAGTAACAGCGACTAAATCTACACTATCAGTTGCCATTATTGCCACAAGTTCATGAATCTTATTCCCTAAACTGCGAGCATTTGTAGACATGACTCTAAGCTTATCATTTTTTAACACACTTGCTACAGGCACCTTCTGTCCTTGCTTTGGGGGACAATTGGATTGATGTTTTATCACCCTTTTGCCCCCCCCTCCTAGTTTAAATACATCCTAGCAAAACCTCTGAACTGCTCACTGAGAACATTTGTTCCCTTTTGAGAAAGATGCAAACCATCTTTTTTGTACAGTTTATCTCCATTCCAAACAGAGCTACCATGAGAAATAAAGCCAAATCCTTGCTCCCGACACCATTCACCAAGCCACAAATTAAAGTCCCTAATACGCATCCGCCTGTCGTTCTGAGTGTTATGCACAGGCAGAACTTCAGAGAATTACAGTGTGGAAGCAACCTGCCGTATATCATTGGCAAAAACATTAAAAACTTCCTTAACCTCTGAAACCTCATTGCAAGCCAAGTCATTTGTCCCTAGATGGACAAGTACATCCAATTCCCCTTCCTGCTTTGCTTGCTTAACAATATTACAGATACGTCTCCTGTCTCTGTGAGCAGTAGCTCTGGGAAGACACCTCAAAAGACCACCATTGTCCATCTCCACACCTCTTATAATGGAATCCCCCAACAACTGCTTTCTATTAGGCCTCACCATAGTCTCCAAGCCGGTCTCCACAACACCACTAGTCTCAGTGCCTCTCTCCACAACACCACTAGTCTCAGTGCCTCTCTCCACAACACCACTAGCCTCAGTGCCTCTCTCCACAACACCACTAGCCTCAGTGCCTCTCTCCACAACACCACTAGCCTCAGTGCCTCTCTCCACAACACCACTAGCCTCAGTGCCTCTTTCCACAACACCACTAGCCTCAGTGCTTCTCTCCACAACACCACTAGCCTCAGTGCCTCTCTCCTCAACACCACTAGCCTTGGTGCCTCTCTCCACAACACCACTAGCCTCAGTGCCTTTCTCCACAACACCACTAGCCTCAGTGCCTCTCTCCTCAACACCACTAGCCTTGGTGCCTCTCTCCACAACACCATTACACTCTGAAATTGCAGATAATGAATTATGAAGAGCAACAGACTGTGCAAAATGCCTTTTATCCACAACTCTAAGTCTAACAGATCCTACAGTAATCCATCTGCCATTCCTAGTATGTCTCTGCGGCAGTGGCTTTGCAGCAGTTCCAGTCTGAGTTTGTTCACCAGATAATCTACAAATCTCAGACTTCAAAAATACAATCTCCTGCCGCAAGATAGAGAACTGTCTACAGATTAGACGACAACCAAACCTCCAAAAAGTGGAATGTAAAACAAATGCATAGCAACTATTACACTGAACTAAGTCTGCCATTCCAATTAGGAGAATAATTTAAATCTAACAAATCTTAACTTTGTATTTATCCTCCTGAATACCTCAGATTACCTCCAGTTTATCTCCAGAATATCTCCAACTACACACTTAGAAACAGCACTCTCCAGAATATCTCCAACTACACACTTAGAAACAGCACTCTCCAGAATATCTCCAACTACACACTTAGAAACAGCACTCTCCAGAATATCTCCAACTACACACTTAGAAACAGCACTCTCCAGAATATCTCCAACTACACACTTAGAAACAGCACTCTCCAGAATAGAAACAGCACTTAGAAGTAGCACCAAGCTATATTAGACAAGCTAATGACAACAAGCCTTATATAACTCCTAAAATCACCACCCACTAGGAATGTTTAACACCTGGGTAGGCCTCTGCTTATTTGCAAACAATAGCTAATTAACCAGCAATCAATAGCAGGTAACTAGCTTAATCAAATCAAATGCCTTATAATTACCAACAGGAATTCAAACCTTGTGCAATCAGTAACCTTTTCCTACAGATGAATCTTACCTGTAACAGTAGAAAAGAAAGCTCTTAGCACAACTCTTAGACAGTTGAAGCTTCTGTAAAAATCTCCAGAATATCTCCAACTACACACTTAGAAGCAACACTTAGGTGAAGCAACCAAGCTATATTAGCAAAGCTAATGACAACAAGCCTTATATAACTCGTAAAATCACCACCCACTAGGAATGTTTAACATCTGGGTAGGCCTCTGCTTATTTGCAAACAATAGCTAATTAACCAGCAATCAATAGCAAGTAACTAGCTTAATCAAATCAAATGCCTTATAATTACCAAAAGAAATTCAAACCTTATGCAATCAGTAACCTTTTCCTACAGATGAATCTTACCTGTAACAGTAGAAAAGAAAGCTCTTAGCACAACTCTTAGACAGTTGAAGCTTCTGTAAAACTCTCCAGAATATCTCCAACTACACACTTAGAAACAGCACTTAGAGGTAGCACCAAGCTATATTAGACAAGCTAATGACAACAAGCCTTATATAACTCCTAAAATCACCACCCACTAGGAATGTTTAACACCTGGGTAGGCCTCTGCTTATTTGCAAACAATAGCTAATTAACCAGCAATCAATAGCAAGTAACTAGCTTAATCAAATGCCTTATAATTACCAACAGGAATTCAAACCTTATATCCCTCCCTGCCTATCTATACTCACTGATCTGCAGGGGTGCAGCTACAGAGAGTCCAGACAGCAACTCCCACCCTGCAGAGACAGCCTACAGCTCAGGGAAGTAAGGGATGGGGGGAAAGGCTGCAAGGAGACATGGGGACACTAAGGGACATTGGGAGACATTATGACACAGACAGATGGGGACACAGTGTCCCCATGTCTCCCATTGTCCCCATGTCTCCCAGCCAGTGTCCATGGTGTCTCAGTGCCCCCTAGTCTCCCAGTGCCCCCAGTCTGCCAGTGTCTCACTGCCCCATGTCTCCTGGTGCCTCCATGTCTCCCATTGTCTCAAGTGTCTCAATGTCCCCATGTCTCCAAGCTAGTGTCCCTAGTGTCTGTGGCCCTGGTGTCTCCTTGTCCCCATGTCTCCCAGTGCCCCCATGTCTCAATGTCCCCATGTCCACCAGCCAGTGTCTCTAGTGTATATGTCCCTGGTGTCTGTGTCCCCATGTCTTCAAGTGTCCCCTATTTTCCCAGTGTCCCCATGCATCCCAGCCAGAGTCGCCTAGTCTCCCAGTGTCACTGGTGTCCCCGTGTCCCTAGGTCTTCCCATCTTCCTAGTGACATGGGGACCCTGGGATACATGGGGACACAGGGAGACATGGGGCATTGAGACACTGTGATACATAGGATCACTGGGAGACCTGGGGACACGACACTAGGGGACACTGGGAGACATGGGGCACTAAGACACTGATACATAGAAACACTGAGACCTGGAGTAATCGACATATGGGGGCAATGGGAGGAATCCATCTATACAGCAGAATCAAACTAAGTAGTTTTTTGGTGATTTTACAGCACTTTCTCTTATGTCACTCCTTGTGATTTACATCATGTGATGTCACCCATACATATTTAATTTGGCAAATTAGCAAGGCCGGTATGTTTTTCCAAGAAAGGTGTCAACCCTAACTACTTTTCACATACTCTTACTTAAGTATGGAAGCTTAAGAGGAATGTATGGGAACAAAACTTGTGTGGACTGGCTGACAATGGATATAGTTAAGGGACACTAGAGTCACCAGAACAACTACAGCTTATTGAATTTGTTCTGGTAAGTAGAATCATTACCGTCAGGTCTTTTGCTGTAAACATTGTCTTTTCAGAGAAAATGCAGTCTTTACATTACAGCCTAGTGATAACTTCACTGGCCACTCCTTAGATGTCTGTTAGAGATCCTTCCTGGGTCATGGCTGCCTAAAATGCATCCAAACATTCAGTGTCTCCTCCCTCTGCATGCAGACACTGAACTTTCCTCATAGAGATTCATTGATTCAATTCATCTTTATGAGGAGATGCTGATTGGCCAGGACTGTGTTTGAATCATGCTGGCTCTGCCCCTGATCTGCCTCTTTGTCAGTCTCAGCCAGTCCTATGGGGAAGCACTGTGATTGGATTAGGCCACCACTTCTAATGATGTCAGCAGACTGCTTATTTTTCTGAGTCTAACAGCATGCAGAGTTACAGCTTCAGGCTTGAATACAGTAAGATTTTGCTATATTTATGGAGGCATGAGGGGCCCAGGGGGGGCTAGATGGTGGTGTTGACACTATAGGGTCATGAAATTATGTTTGTGTTCCTGTCCCTATAGTGATCCTTTAAGGTAATGCTGACTTTGGTCTCTCTAACACTGTGGCATATTCCCTTTCTTCTACACTCACTACATACAGCTTTGCTCTGTCCCAGACTATATACCAGGAGCTTCTGCCTGCTAGTAAGAAGGTAAGGAGACAAGTGGAACAGCGAGTGCTAGGGGACAGTCCTTAGAAAGCGTTAAGCGAGCGCATCATTAGATGCATTTATGCCAAGCTCAGGGTGCTGTCTGCATAGTATGCCCTTAGTTGGCCAGCTGCATGATTGGCAGGCAGCCTGACATGCATTCATGCCAGGCTGGCCTTCTAATTCTTTCGGCAGACATATGCTCTTTTTGGGCATGTTCGCCCCTTTTGGCAGGTTACATGATTTGTGTCAGTGGCACATCCTTTTACCGTGCCCATTGACTTCCTGCTTGACTTGACACTGCTGTTAGGGGTTATGGATTTACTTGAAAGATGAAAACATAAATTAGTAAGAGATTAGCCTAGGGTATGTGTTTTCATATAGCTGCTGTTTTCTTTCTCTCCAGCACCATCTCCATCAGATACATGACACTTGGGAGTGTTTTACTGTTTTTGGTCGATAGGATTCTGTAATTAGGCCCATCATAATTGTCAGCACCAGGCCCACTGGGCTCTTAATCTGGCCCTGATCAGAATGAATGGTATTTAGAAGGGTGGGCGTTAAATGTTGATTGGTCAGAGGGAGAGGGACGGGCATGAACCCAATTACATTTTAGAGATAAACAAAGAAGATTCTCTGACTAAAATGGTAATGGATAAGTACTGTATAAGTATGTAAAACTTCACTTTTATATATGTCAACAAAAAAATGTGTGTCAGTAACTAATATAGCATGTAAATCGCGGATACAATTAGGTGTGTGTCAGAAGTAAATTGAATTATGTCCATATATGGCAAAAAAAAAAAACAGTGCGGAAAAAAAATATAGAAAATATATATACACAAGGGTACAATATTTACAAAAAGTACTAAGTGAAAGATAGGAAAGAATATAACTATATACAAGGAAAGGAATATATACAATAAATAAGTTCAGAGGTTAGACAGACAGAGCCATAGAACGATGTACTTCTAGTGCAAGCCTTACAGTAACTGTACACACTCTGCATTCACAACAAACATACTACATTCACTATACACACTCTGCATTCACAACAAACATACTACATTCACTATACACACTCTGCATTCACAACAAACATACTACATTCACTATACACACTCTGCATTCACAACAAACATACTACATTCACTATACACACTCTGCATTCACAACAAACATACTACATTCACTATACACACTC
>OW240916.1:92721657-92749318 GCA_933207985.1 Pelobates cultripes | reverse complement strand
CATTTGTTAACACTAAATCTAGTATGGCCTCTTTATGAGTTGGCTCCTCAACAACTTGTTTTAGAGACAATCCCAGTAGGGAGTTTGGAATATGTGTGCTCCTGGCACAAGTAGCTAATTTTGTTTTCCAATTTACATCAGGAAGATTAAAGTCACCCATGATGATAACTTCCCCCTTCACTGTCATTTTAGCTATTTCCTCAACTAGTAGATTATCTAACTCTTCAATTTGTCCTGGGGGCCTATAAATCACACCTACACGAGTTACTGTGTGATTACTAAATTCTAACGTAGCCCAAACGGACTCTATGTTTGCCTCACTAACTTTTATTAGGCTAGATTTTATGCTATCCTTCACATACAAGGCCACTCCTCCCCCTTTCTTGCCTTCCCTATCTTTCCTATATAAAGAGTACCCTGGTATTGCTATGTCCCAGTCATTTTTCTCATTGTACCATGTCTCAGTAACAGCGACTAAATCTACACTATCAGTTGCCATTATTTCCACAAGTTCATGGATCTTATTCCCTAAACTGTGAGCATTTGTAGACATGACTCTAAGCTTATCATTTTTAACACACTTGCTACAGGCACCTTCTGTCCTTGTTTTGGGGGACAATTGGATTGATGTTTTATCACCCTTTTGCCCCCCCTCCTAGTTTAAATACATCCTAACAAAACCTCTGAACTGCTCACTGAGAACATTTGTTCCCTTTTGAGAAAGATGCAAACCATCTTTTTTGTACAGCTTATCTCCATTCCAAACAGAGCTACCATGAGAAATAAAGCCAAATCCTTGCTCCCAACACCATTCACCAAGCCACAAATTAAAGTCCCTAATACGCATCCGCCTGTCGCTCTGAGTGTTATGCACAGGCAGAACTTCAGAGAATGACAGTGTGGAAGCAACCTGCCGTATATCATTGGCAAAAACACTAAAAACTTCCTTAACCTCTGAAACCTCATTGCAAGCCAAGTCATTTGTCCCTAGATGGACAAGTACATCCAATTCCCCTTCCTGCTTTGCTTGCTTAACAATATTACAGATACGTCTCCTGTCTCTGTGAGCATTAGCTCCGGGAAGACACCTCACAAGACCACCATTGTCCATCTCCACACCTCTTATAATGGAATCACCCAACAACAACTGCTTTCTATTAGGCCTCACCATAGTCTCAGTGCCTCTCTCCACAACACCACTAGCCTCAGTGCCTCTCTCCACAACACCACTAGCCTCAGTGCCTCTCTCCACAACACCACTAGCCTCAGTGCCTCTCTCCACAACACCACTAACCTCAGTGCCTCTCTCTACAACACCACTAGTCTTAGTGCCTCTCTCCACAACACCACTAGTCTTAGTGCCTCTCTCCACAACACCACTAGCCTCAGTGCCTCTCTCCACAACACCACTAGCCTCAGTGCCTCTCTCCACAACACCATTACACTCTGAAAGTGCAGAAAATGAATTATGAAGAGCAACAGACTGTGCAAAATGCCTTTTATCCACAACTCTAAGTCTACCAGATCCTACAGTAATCCATCTGCCTTTCCTAGCATGTCTCTGCGGCAGTGGCTTTGCAGCAGTTCCAGTCTGAGTTTCTTCACCAGATAATTTACAAATCTCAGACTTCAAAAATACAATCTCCTGCCGCAAGATAGAGAACTGTCTACAGATTAGACAACAACCAAACCTCCAAAAAGTGGAACGTGAAACAAATGCATAGCAATTGTTACACTGAACTAAGCCTGCCATTCCAATTATGAGAATAATTTAAACTTTTTTCTTTATCCTCCTGAATACCTCAGATTACCTCCAGGTTATCTCCAGAATATCTCCAACTACACACTTAGAAACAGCACTCTCCAGAATATCTCCAACTACACACTTAGAAACAGCACTCTCCAGAATATCTCCAACTACACACTTAGAAACAGCACTTAGAAGTAGCACCAAGCTATATTAGACAAGCTAATGAGACCAAGCCTTATATAACTCCTTAAATCACTGCCCACTAGGAATGTTTAACACCTGGGTAGGCCTCTGCTTATTTGCAAACAATAGCTAATTAACCAGCAATCAACAGCAAGTAACTAGATTAACATTAAACGGAGTAATTAGTGAAAAGTTAGAAATACAATATACATACCAGATTTACATGTTGCTTTCTTTTCAAATAAGTGAACATCACATATGCTTAGATTACCCATGCTATTCAGTGCTAGATGACAGCATATGAAACACTTTCTGAAAATGTACAGTGAGTCTTGCAAGGACATGGATATCTTTACAGCCTCCATGATGGTGTCTGTCAGAGAGTGTGTGTGTGTATGTCTGTCAGTGTGTGTTGGTCAGTGTTGCGATGGCCGCGCCTGGACAGTGAAGAACCTGGCGGGGCACGCAACGCCACATTCTGACGTGACGCTAACGTCACAGGTTTTCAAGGAGTAGCAGGAGGATCCGTTTGGCACAGGATGTGGACGGCGCTATTGGGGGTATACCAGAGGCTGGACTCCAGAGTCGCATACTGGAAGTGGCAATGTGAGTGGAGTCTGCTTGTTGGCTAATATTGTGTTTTGTTTGTTTTTTTTAAACAAGGGCTGGGGTTTCCCAGAGGGCGGTGCTGGGATTTAGTACGGGGGAGGGGGGGTATTGAATTAGTACAGAGGGATGCTGCTTTTTTTTTTATACTGTACTTTTTAAAACAAACCTAAGTTTCTATGAATATTTAACGTTTGTTTGTTTTTGCGGCCCACATGAACTTAAACCCGTCTAGCCTTTGAGTTTGACATGCTTGATTTATATTATTTACTATGATTTAAAGGATTTTCTCCGAAAATGCAGTGTTTACAGTAAAAAGCCTACACGGACAGGTGTGTCACTTTAAGCTTTAAAACTTTAATTCATTCTTTAAAATACTTGTCCTAAAACTGTCAACAATTTACTGAAATATGAGATATTTAACATTTACAACTAATAAGTGAATACATTTCGAGCTATTTTTTTTGTTGCACTAGCTTTGCAGAAATTATTATAAACAAAGACAGTGAACAAAATGGTTATTAATTTTTTAGTGTTTATTTTAAATATTTTTTTCATCTTATCTTTCAAACTCCCTAAGCTTATTATTATTTTTAATTTAAAATTAGTTTTTATTATTTTAAATATCAACATGTAAATGGGATACAGAAGAAAATAGGGGAGGTAGCATGTTGTCATTTTAACAGTAAAACATCATAAGGCTTTTACATTCTATTCAGGTCTTAACACAGAGGTAAATTGGATACGTGACCAACCATCCATCTAGCATTTCACAGTCAGCAGTTATTTTGTTCAATGAAAGTTCTTAAGAGCGTTCGACTATCCGTCTCCCCTCTCTGGTGGACGCTCTTCCTCCTATATGCAACTGGTGGGGTACTCCTAAGTGTGGCTATACCGCCCCTGGTTAGGTTGGGTCTGCTTCAATCTCTTGTCTTTGTTCAAAGGTATATGTCTTACAATGCCTCTATACCTAGCTTGTGTGAATCCTGCTGGTTGGATTAGGATGGGGGAGGGGGTAGGGGTTTGCCTAAGTCTGCTACTGGGTAGGATCTCTGCTATTCCATCTTTTATCTGTGTTAGTAATGGTGTGGTTACGTATCTTCTCGGGATTGAGGCCCCCCTCGTTAACAACTTGGAGTCTCTAAGGCGTGTATTTCCAGTGTCATATCGAGGGTAACCATGTGCCTAAGTATTTATCCCTTTACCCTAATGTTGACCAGTGCATTTCCTCCAGCTCCCTCACTCTCTCCACCCTCTGCACCCACTGTTCTCTATTGGGAATACATGTCTTTCGCCAGTATACCGGATGAGGGCATTTGCTTCCCCCAGCATTATGTTCAGTAGTTGTTGTTTGGGTTTCTCGCTAGTGGAGTTAGGGCCAACCTAGGAAGACTTGGGATAGTGTTAGGCAGGCTTTCAAGGGGATGATCATTGTAATATCTGCTAATACCTGCTGCCAGAAGGGGGAAATATCCTGCCACTGCCACCAGGTGTTCCATATCTCCCTGTTCCCTACTGCATCTCCAACATTTATCACTCACTGCAGGCCTCTAAGTATGAAGCTATACAGGGGATCTATACTATCTGGTGACCAGGCCCGGACTGGCCATCGGGCATACCGGGCAAATGCCCGGTGGGCCGCGATGGCCGTGGGGCCGAGGTCTCCCCGGCCGGCCCCTGCAGGGCCAGCGCTATCAAAGATCTCCCTCACCGGCCCACAGGCACGGAGATGCGGCCGCAGGCTGGGGAGGGAGGGAGGGAGGGAGGAGAGGACCGGCGGAGCTCTAACAAGCAGCTCCGCCGGGTCCTCTCGCGGGATTCTGAGCGTTGCCGCGGTTACCACGGCAACGCTCAGATCTCGCGAGAGTGAACTCGAACCTGCAGGTTAGAGTTCACGATCACCACTGGACCACCAGGGAAGGCAGCATGGCTCCCCTCATGGCACCCCTGGCAGAACGGATCTACTCCCCCTCCCAGGATAAAGGTAAGAAGGGGAGGGGGGGATATAATTTTTTTTTTTATTAATAAAAAATATATATTTAAATTTAAATTAAAAATACATTCACTCACGCACTCACACACACAGCACCCCCCAGACACAGCACCCAGACACACAGCACCCCAGACACACACAGCGCACACACACACAGCGCACCCAGACACACACAGCGCACCCAGACACACACAGCGCACCCAGACACACACACAGCAACCCCAGACACACAGCATCAGACACACACAGCACCCCCAGACACACACACAGTGCACCCAGACACCCACACAGTGCACCCAGACACACACACACCACACCCAGACACACACACAGTGCACCTAGACACACACACACACCGCACCCAGACACACACACACACCGCACCCAGACACACACACACCGCACCCAGACACACACAGCACCCCCAGACACAGCACCCAAACTCACACTGCACCCCCAGACCCACACAGCACCCCCAAACACACACAGCACCCAGACACACACAGCACCCAGACACACACAGCACCCAGACACACACAGCACACACATAAAATTAGAAACCTAGAATGTGACAGCAGATAAAAACACCCTCACACACAGCACCCCTCTTACATACACACACTGCGCCCCTCACACATACAATAAGTCCAAATATATATATATATATATATACACACACACACACACACACACACACACACGCACACACTACAGCACCCCTCACACTGCACCACTACACACATTACGCTCCAGATACACACTAGATCCCTTACCCTATATGCACTCTTAATCCTCCACACACACACACACACACACACACACTGGGTTCTTTACACAGTAGATCTCCTACACACACACTACATTCCTTGTCAGCAAACACATACAACATTCTCTAAACACACCCTCTCTGCAACCCCTACACACACTACGTCACCTATACACACACACTTCAGCCCGTATGCACACACTCGCTGCATCCCCTATAAAACTATGCCCCCTATACATACACTCTCTACAGCCCCTTGTCACACATATTACACCACAAACACAAATGAAATTGACCTATTTACACAATACCACACCACACTCTACACACACGCAATCCCACAAGCAGGCTCCAAACATATGCACCATACACTTTCCTGGCCCTTTTGTCCTCTGGTATCCCACTTGTGGAGACACCAGAGACAATTTAAAAGCAAACACAGCGCAAGCACGTTATTAAATTTGCTTGCGCTGGGCAGAACAAATTCAGGGCCTTTTTCTAATGCCAGAGCTCTTCAGCAGTGTTCTGGGCATTGAACCAACATGCTCACTTTGAGAGGGGGCCTGCTTGTCATTAGTGATGACAAAACACACACTATCTGGCCCCGCCCCCTTCTTAGGGGGCCGCTCTGATTGAAAAATGCCCGGGCCTAATTTTTTTCCCAGTCCGGCCCTGCTGGTGACCCTCTTATAGAAGGCCTCTTTCCTGGAAATACTGACCGGGGCTTTAATACCTGACTCAAGTAGGTGTGTCCAGTCTTGGTTGGACATATGGATGTGTAGACCTCTCATCCATTTTTGCTGGAATTGGATCTCTTGCTGTTCTACAGAGCTTGTTTGGAGAATACGGTAGATTTTTGACAGGGTACGCCTGTGGTCCTGCCCTGTGCCACAAAAAAGCTCAAAGGGGGTTTCGTTACTAGGCTGCCAGAATGGCAGGACTGATTTATGTAAAAAGTTTCTCAGTTGGGCTACCCCCATGATTTCTAGCAGTGTCATACGCTTATTCGGTCTGTGGAAATCCTTTAGCCTGGGTGGGTCTCCATCTGTTATTACCTGGGTTATGTCTGGGTTCGGTTCCCCCGTCAGTCGGGATGGTATTGTGCTATCTTGTCCTTTGTCGAAGTCAGGGTTGTTTGCCAGGGGAAAAAAAGGGGATATCCCTGGTGCCAAGTTCCATGTGGTTTTGTGCCTTCGCCAATGAGTGTGCTATTATAGGGTGTGAGGTGGAGTTGAGGGCCTGAAAATTGCATGTTTGCCATGGGAGCAAGTGTAGAGGTGCCTTTGCATAACTCTGTTCGAGGGCGTACCAAGGTTTTTTCTTGTCTGTGGCTGTCCATTCCTTTATTCTCGTGAGTAGGACCGCCACATAGTATCTGTACAGATGCGGGAGGCCAAGACCCCCTCTGTCTATAGTAGAGGTCAGCGTGGTAAAGGCTAAACGTGGAGTTCGGGAGTCAGGGGTCAGAAAATTTATAGTCTTAAGGAGGTGTGGTGCCAAGGTAGACTGAAAGGTTTGGTAGTAACATGTCGTCAGACCATCAGGTCCTGGGCTTTTGCCCTTGGGGATAGTTTTAACTGCTACGGAGATTTCTTCTATAGAGAATGGTGTTACGCTAGGGACTGTGAGGTTTGAGGTAATGAATTCCCGTAGGTCCAGGGGGTTACAGGTCGGGGGTGGAAAATTGTAAAGGTTATGGTAGAGGTATCCAAATGTGGAGGCTATGTCCTCTGTGGTGTTGCACTGCTGACCCTTGCTATTTAATATCTTGGCTATAAAAGGCTTTTGGAGTTTCGACTTCAGGGCCCTTGCCAGTAGCTTCCCACTATTATTAC
The DNA here is from genome assembly GCA_933207985.1 of Pelobates cultripes. Taxonomy (NCBI): domain Eukaryota; kingdom Metazoa; phylum Chordata; class Amphibia; order Anura; family Pelobatidae; genus Pelobates; species Pelobates cultripes. The sequence continues at coordinate 92,742,185 of OW240916.1, read as the reverse complement.
CATGTGCATAGAAGGAGCTTCTTGTCAGTTGGACTGCTCTGTGTGCTTTTATGGCTAATAGGGACCATAGTGCCCCCCTGTGTGCTGTTAGGTATTGAAAGTTATCTCGTGTTGGGGTCTGTTTATGCAGGTTCTCCAAATCGTCAATGGTTGTAATGAGGGATTGGATCTTGGATGTGCACTCTCTTTTAAGCCTCGATCCCCATTTAATCAGGATTCCCCTAATGACTCCCTTATGTGCATCACATACCCAAGGGACTGTAGTGTCAGGTGTATTATTCTCTTCAAAGTACCTATTCAATGTGTGGAGATCATCCACTACCCGAGGGTCAGCCAGTAGAGGCTCGTTCAGGTGCCAGTTGGTGTTGGGTCTAGCGTCACCTTGTGTGTTTATAGTGAGAAATATAGGGGTGTGGTCGGTCCAGGAGATATTACCTATGGATGCTCCTTGTACCAAATGGAGGTGTCTATGGCCAATGAGGAACATATCTAATCTGGAGTAACTGCCCGCTGCGATGGAATAGAATGTGTAATCCCTGTCCTGTGGATGTAGCAGTCTCCAGCAGTCCATTAGTTGTTGTGACTGTAATGTGTCGTGAAACAACGCTCTTTGGTGGACTTGTTGTCTTTGGCCTTGGATGAGCAGTCTACTGCATGGTCATGTACCATATTTCAATCACCCCCCATATAAGAATCCCCTCTGAACACCTTTCCAGTTTTCTCAGGCATGAGCAAGCAAAGGCCAATTGATCCATATTCGGAGCATATACATTCGCCACGGTAATTAGCTGGTTATTTACCTTCCCCTTGACGAACAACATCCCCCCCCCGGGGTCTATCTTGGTGTCAAGCTCTGTGAAGGCAATGCATGACAACATCAGTATGGCTACTCCCCTATTTTTCCCCTTGCTGTAGTTGCTATAGTATGTCTTTTTAATATATATTTAGATCTGAGTCGAGGTTGAAATTCTCCCTTATAATGGGTCTCTTGGATGAACGTTATATCTGCTTTTTATCTATCTAATTCTTGTGTCATCATGGTACACTTTTCTGGGGTATTGAGGCCTCTTTCATGTAATGACAGTAGGTTAAAGGGACTCTTCAGTGCCAGGAAAACAATCTGTTTTCCTGGCACTGCAGGTCCCCTCTCCCTCCCACCTCCCAATCCCCGCATTAGAGCTCTCCATAGGAAAGCATTGAAAATGTTTTTCAATGCTTTCCTATGGGGAATTGAGCGACGCTGGAGGTCCTCACACAGCGTGTTTTTTCTGTGCTATGGACAAGGAAGTGGCCTCTAGTGGCTGTCTACTAGACAGCCACTAGAAGTGGAGTTAACCATGCAAGGTAATTATTGCAGTTTTTTTATAATTTTTATAATTACACTTGCAGGGTTAAGGGTAGTGGGAGTTGGCACCCAGACCACTCCAATGGGCAGAAGTGGTCTGGGTGCCTGGAGTGTCCCTTTAACTTGGGCCATTTTGGGTTCGTGATAGAGTTATCGCTGTATTGATGGCCCCACGTCTATAGGCAGACAAAGAACAAAAACTATACACATAAGTATGATCTAAATTATTCATACTGACAGAGAGAATGATGCCAAACCTGTAGGAAACGTGGTTGTATCCACAAGTAGTTGGGGGCACCTCTTAGGGGGCCTAGTTACCGTAAGGGGAATTGAATGGTTGCTTCTGACACATTGGTAGTGCCACGAATCTCGCGAATACCACCGGCATGAGCACGATCTATACCGCATGAACTGTACCCGGAGCGTAGGCCCCTGAAAACCTTACATTTTTCAGATTAAAATATTATCAACGTTTACTTTGGCGCAAGCAATTATACTAAAATGGAGTCAGAAACCAACGGCATCACATATTAAAAAAGTGGGGACCTGAGGGTACCCCAATTTTGCAAGTTAACTTAGCACAAAGGATATATGCTTCCACCCTTAAGAGAGTCTTAATGCAACCTTGGCTCTAGGTGTGGAGGGGTGTTGGGTACCATATGGGACTTGTCTTCTGCGTTTTTTCGGTGTTCTTTGTCACCTGTAACTTTGAGGTAGTTGTTTGAGAGACTCGGTGAGTGGAAGGCCCAAGGAGTGCAGGAAGTCCGGTACCTTCATTGGTTTGCTGATAGAGTAGGTTTTGCCCTGCTGTGTCACCACCAGGGCGAAAGGGAAAGTCCAGCTGAATTTTATATGTTTGTCCATTAGAAATTGGGTGATAGGCCGGGGTGCTCTCTTGGCTAGAAGCGTTGCTGGGTAGAGGTCCTGGTAAATGGCCACTCTGTGGCCCTCATGTTGTAATTCACTGGTTTGACGGGCCCCTCCGGTAGATCTCTTCCTTCAGTGGGAAGTGGATATGGATGTGGGAAATTGATATGACATATAAGATCGCAAGGCTTATCTTGCGGCAGGTTTCAAGGCCTGGTTGCTCTGTGGGCTTTGTCAAACTTAATGGCTGTGTCCAGAGACCTAGAGAGGATCTTGTTAGTACCTGCATAGGGTCCTCTGTGGTTCCCTCCATGCTTTCCAGGATGCCCGTCACCCGCAGATTGTTCCGCCGCCCTCTGTTGTCTACATCCTCCAGCCTCTTTTGTAAATATAAAATAGCCTCCACGTGTAGATTCTGAGTGGTGTGGCATTCAGACCATTGCTGTTCTGCCACTTCACCATCATCCTCCAGGGCCTGCACTCTGTCACCCAGGCGTTTTTCCCAATGCTGTCTTCCAATCTCTGAAATATGGCAGAAATGTCTGGATGTTTTGTGATGAGTGACCGGAGGTCAATATCCTCAATGGAGCACTATGAGGTCAACAGGCTTGTCAGTCGGCTGCCGGTACGGCCTGAGGTGCCATTTTGGCACTCTGCTCCGACTCCGCTTGCTCAGAGAAAAATCTCTGTAGGGATGATTTAGAAGAAGCAGAGGTAGTGGCAGATATTCCCGCTGTAATGCGCTGCTTTTTTGATGCCATTGTCTCTGTTATTTCTGCCGGGTTTTGTCGTTTACATTCAGTTACTTGCGGAGCTCAGCTTTCATGCGACCATCTGTGCTGGAGTCTAGGCCACACCCCTCCCTAAACTTATTATTTCGATTTTGATCATTATCAGATAACTTTTATTAAACATAATGCAGGAATACAGATACTTCTGAAGATCTACAAACTTTCTCATCTCTACATTAATCATAATGAAATGGTTATTGTGTGAGGAGGTCGTGGGGGCCAGTTTACCTCAAGGGATTAAACTGTTAAAGTAAGTCTATCATGACAGATATATGTTTGCAGTTTTATCATATTATACAATTAAGTGTTTCTTCCTTGAAACTATTAAAAACCTATTTTTTAATGTATCTCCATTACCATGTTATTAGATGAAAGTATTATCTTGTTTTCAGTGGGTGATACACTTGCTGTAAGACACACCTCTATTGCATACCAATGTTTTGGAAGCTTAGACTAGTTTCCCGAAACAGGTCAAAAGTCTTTGGCTTTGTTTAAATAAAACATATCAGTTCTCTCTCCCCATTCTCAGATTGCCTGTCCAGAGCTGCTGCAATAAATTATTCTGGCTGATTATCTCCTCTATCTGTGATGCTACTAGTGCTGCTTTCACAAAGAGCCTGGCCCTTCATCCTTATTTTTCTTGCAGACATTGCTTTCCTTTAGGCTAAATGCAAGCAGGAGAGACACCAAGAAGAGAGTAACAAACATGTACAGCTTCTTACCTGAACTGACTGAGAAGAGGGAGAAAGGACTGTTTTTGTTTTTTTCTATGACTTCTTTATTTTTAATTACATGATTTTCACATAAGACTATACAAAGCATTTTCTGAATTCAAAAATATATATTAAATAGTTATGCACTAAAGAAAACAGACAGACGAGACAAAAAAAAGACGAAAGAAATATAACAGAGTAGATTTGGGCAGTGGTCAGGCCAGAGATTTAATGCACGAATGTATACGATAAGTGTAGGGAAAGACCCATAATAGAGTGGGTTCTTTGGGTCAAAGTTGTATCAGGGAGATTAACCAGCGCGACCATCTTTTCTCAAAGCTAGGATTATTTTAATTTTGAAACTAAATACCCCTTTCCATATTATATTGATATTTGAGCGGTGTTAGAACATGGACCCTGGTAGCAATTTCTTGCTGTAGCCAATATCTTGAGATTACAATTTTTGTAGCCATGAGCTGAATTATTAAATATCCATTTTAAGTTGTAATATTTTCTTATGTTAAAATGGAAAATTTTCTCCAACCAGTTCTGATAGTACTTCAAAAGCCCTTTTCCATAAAGGTTTTCATTATTTTTTGAAGCTCAAAACACATATGGTGAGACTGTGATCTTCAGTTTTTTAACCTCTGATTTTAGAGAAATCTAGACATTTGCTAGCGCAATGTATACGGTAGATTAAATTTGATTCTTTATCATTTAAAATTAAGTTATATTTGTCATGACAGGTACCATTTATCCCTAAAGTCTTTAATAAGGCACCCCTCGGCTCAACCCTTTCACTTCCTTTTCAGTCAAAGGCTTCAATCAGAACGCCTCAAACTGGATGTTGCTTATAGTCAGCTGATCGGGGATGACGTTGTTATGGTGCCTGGTGTGTTCCTTTAAAAGCTGAACTGGAAGATGGCAGTGAAGAGGAGGGAAAGCTTCAGATAAATACATCTACTTTTTCTCCTTTCTTCTTGTGCATTACAAGAAAGTGGACAGGTCAACTTGGAGAATCTTTGCCAAAGAAAAACAGAGAATGCACAAATATGTGCTATTAAGTAACCAATGTTTCAGAAATGTTATTCTCAAACTGTATTCCACTAAGCTATTAAAGGACCACTATAGTGCCAGGAAAACAAACTAGTTGGAGGAAGGGGTTAATCACTTACCTTTCTCCAGTGCCGGGCTCCCTTGGCGCTGGGGACTCTCCTCCTCCTTTGGACGTCATCGGCTGAATGTGCATGCACAGCAAGAGCCGCTCGCGCAGTCAGTCCGTAGGAAAGCATTCTCAATGCTTTCCTATGGACGCTGGCGTGTTCTCACTGTGAGGCAGCCACTAGAGACTGGTTTTCTCAGTTTCTCTGAAACTGCTATGTTTACAGCTGCAGGGTTAACACTAGATGGACCTGGCACCCAGACCACTTCATTAAGCTGAAGTGGTCTGGGTGCCTATAGTGGTCCTTTAATGGAATTATTTTTTTTGCACAAGGAACCAAATTGCAAAGTCTCTAAAATTATCCCCTCACACTTCCCGACAATATTTATGCAGTTTTAAACATGTAGACAAACATAAGGCAAACATAAACTACTGCAGCAAGTTATCATAGTACTTACTTTTCACCTTGTAGGCTTTATCACAAAGTCGGCATTTGTGGGGTCTGGCATCCGAGTGGTACGCAATGTGATCATGCAATTTCTTGAGGGTACTTAGCTCCTTCCCACATTGCTCACACTGGTAGAACTTCTTGTCAAGGTGGCTGGACTGGTGCAGAGCAAGCTGGCAACTAAATGAGGAGCAGAATAAAGAAATACGCTTTGTAACAAAACCGCTCAAAAGGTAGTAACACTCTACTTTGTTTAACAGCCAATGTTAAAGGAAAACTCCAGCTTTATGAATAAATACATATTATAATGCTGCAGTATTGTAATGTGTAATGGGCACCAGTTATTGTAATCCAATAATATAACATGGTTATATCAAATCAAGCAGCAAAGGGGTCTTCTGAGTTAGCGTTAAAGGTCAAAAACCTATGTGCAGGAGATTAAGCGGAACTCTCAGCTCTGGTGACTTTGCAGAGTTTGCAAGGACCCCCTGATGGTGACATTGCCTTTGGGGGTTCGGTGGGGCAGGCAAAGGTGAATTCTATTTACCTGAACCTGTCCCCGGCTGTATCCTCTTCAGCTCATTCAGAGAAACGTCACTGCTGATCTCTTGCACATGCATGAGAGTACAGCCCTGAGGTCTATAGAGGATCCTACAAGATCCTCCATAAACAAAGCCAATTCCCTTCAGCGAAAATCCAACAATATGAGTATTTCATAAAGATTCTATCTTTATGAAATACAATTTTTTTCTCCCATGAGAGTGGCAGGGAGTGACAGTGCCGCTTAACAACTGGAATGGATATCTAGCACATAGCTAGTAACCCAACAAATAAAAGTCAAATGGCCAAGAGTCAGCATGAAATAGCGCCATCAGCTAGGTGCAGCCAGTGCTGCTGCCGGAGCAGCCAGTGCTTTTGGGCGCTTTGGGGGTCCATGGACTTAGGGCCACCCAATAGTTATTATTTCTGTATTGCTGGACAGGGGCATGGTTGGGCGCTGTAGCTGGGCCCCTGTGATTTTGGCCAGCTGGGTAGAAGTGAAAGCCAGTCACTTCCTCCCAGCTTAAATAGAAGGCCACGAGGGAGGGAGAAGGCGGTGGCACAGGCAGCAGCTGTTGGAAGAGAATCAAGAGTGAGCTTCACACTCACTCCAATCAGCCTCAGCCATCAGGACCTCAGGCAAGCACCCCTCCTGCACACAAAAGGTAAGCTAACAGGAGGGTGGCTGCAAATATAAAAATTATAACATGTCACCGATGCATAATACATGTGACCAAGGTTATAACATATGCTTTAAGTTCTTCCATCTCTATTTCTCTCCTATGTGAAAAAACAAAACTCAAATAAAGATTTTTTTTTTTAAATGATAACATGTATGTGTCTATGAGTATGTCAGATTTTGTGTGTGTGTGTGTGTATGTATGAGAGTGTGTGTGTCAAAGTGTATCTATCAGTATGTATCTTTGTCAAGGTATGTGCATGCATGCGTGCGTGTGTGTGTGTAAACATGTACGTATGCAGCAGTGCATATGCATACAATCAAACACCAACACACCATGCAAAAGTGTTTCAGCAGCACAATCTACATGACAGGCCATTTCCAAGGCAAGGCCCACCCAAACATGCCAAAAGGTCTTCCCACTCACATCCTGGTCTCATACCTCCCGATGTTGGACATTAGTCTAATTTGCATCAGTGTTACAGGCTGTATTTACATTTGGCTTTAAAGAGATACTCCACTGCCCAAATACATACGTAATTAAATATAAAAATGTTTAGTGGATATAGCGCCAATGAAAACCTGCATGCATTTAATTATGTTTTAGTGTTTTTTTGTTTGTTTTTTTAATTGGGGGGTACTTCTAAAAACAGCTTGCAAAAGCTACAGTTCCCTTGTATGAATTATTTGAAAACCCTCCCCTCCTAACCCTGAACAGACATTCTGTAGCTGTTCAATCACAGATTTCCCAATGCAGCTCAATAAAAAAATCAATGCAACGCAAGTGCTCTGGGCATTTGCTGAGATAAAGAGTGTGTGTGTGTGTATTTATAAAAGTTCTAATTTCCATAGGACTCTGCCCTTCGTGTAGAATTGAAAAACACACACTTCACACAAAAGCACTTCAGCACAAGCTGAAGATCTTTAGGGGTATGAAGTGTCCTTTTAACCAAGTGTTTAGTTATAGAGTAATTATTACCTGTAATTGAACTGCTTTTCACAGAAGTTACAATGAAGCAAGTTCACTCCTGGATCATCTTGGTGATTGAGGTACTCTGAGTAGGTAAGTAGAAGATCACACCTATCACATTTGTGTACCACTTCTGAATGTCTTTCTTCACTGTCCACTCGTTCCAATACTCCACCACCCTGCAAACCAACAATTGTTGAATAAATTTTAGGCTTAACAGTTTCTTTCTGCATTCTCATATCATTAATGGTGTGAGACGCCAAAATATCAGGGGTATCTTGCTCATCACATAAATTAATGCAAATGTCAGCTGCCTCATCATCTGCTTCCTCTGAAGATCCATCATTGTGAATTGTAATAGGCATCTGCCTAGCAAAAGCAGGGTTGTGGAAGGAACTTTCTCGAGGTTCTTCGGGGTTTCCTCTTCCCATCCTTGCACTTTTGCCGATTTGTTTGCTGATAAAGTAGTTTGGGTTTCTGATGGCAAAGGAATCTTTATAAAATGTAGGTTTTTTGAACATTTTGGCTTTGTCTTTCAGCTGGGATACGGTCTCAAATCTTCTTCTCTCTTCACTATAGATTGAACTGTTGACGCCAGAAATGTTATCATCACGATTTCTTTTTAATTGCTGGCTCTCAATTTCTCTTATCTCTAAGTTTTGGTCAGGGACATCGTAATCCTCATCTGGAATGCAAATTTCCTCCTTTGGAGCATTAGTGTGCGGGCTGCTGGAAACATTGACAACTTCAATTGTGAGTGGCAAGCTAACTTGAAGGACTTGGGCAGCCTGCATAAAGTCTTGTACATGACATGAGGGGATTTTGTACGAGTATATGAAGTCCAGAAGATGACTAAAGCCTTCTAAGCAAACATTGTCAAGAACCAGGAATTGCTGCTGCTCATTCCTGCTCAGTGCTGCATAAAAGTATTCACTGCATGCAGAAAGGACATTTTTGTGGGCAAGAAATATTTTACCTTCCACCATTAACGAGACATCACAAAAAAGCCCCATGGATTTTTGTTCATTCAGCTTCTGAAGAATAGACCATCCATGGGCTTCAGGAGAAATTTGATCCATCCTGATTCCTGTACAAATGAAAGCAAAGATATTAGAGAGCTAGATTGGAAATGTTAATTCAAGTGAAAGAAATTACACAGGAAATAGGTCACATCACTTGCAAGTTCATATACACACTATGTCAAAGTTGAGCATACAATATAAAACGGCATGCAGCAAAATGAAAGTGTATTCATAAAGCTGTGCAAAACATAATACAGAGGCACTAAGGCTAACAGGAAGGGAAGTTATAAAAAAAAAAAATCTAAAACTTAGAGATCTGCAGTTTGGCATATTTTTCATGTCTTGTTAAAAACAGCAAATATGTCTGATTCTAAATCGACAAGATATATCTTTATACTTTCACTAGTTTTTCCTTTATGAAGCTTTCTGCTTTAAAGCACTCATATAGTCCTGTATAGACATAGCAGCCTCGCATGTTAACTTACTATTATAAAAAAAAGTGCAACATGTTATTTTGACAAATCCAACGGGAATGGTGCCGTAAATCTTCTTGTTATAATGTTATTACACATTTTATTGTACTTGCCTGCACTACAAAAATAAACAATACAATTTAATTTTTTTTTTTTTATTTTTTTTTTTTAAACCAAAGCAAATAATTCAATACCACTTTACACCAACCAATGTGCAGCATCAGACTGGACAAAATTATATATTGCATTCATTTCATGTTCACCTTGTTGAACCAGGTAAAACATAATGTATACATACATGTGTAACATGAAATAAATGAAACATTCACTAGTATTGAGGATTTAAATATCTCACATTGCTGGTAATGTTTACCTGGAAGGTATACAGTCTGTATTTACATAGCTCTTACTGCAGCATATTACATGTCAGGTATACAGGACTGGAGTACAGGTGTGGAAAAAAATATAAACATAATGTATCCATTTTACAGAATACTCACTAACCTCTACTCTGCCCACTGCTACTGCAGCCTCGCTTCCATTCACATGTGGTTACATCATCAATGACAACATTACCACTCACTGTGTTCAGTGATAAAATAATAAATAAAGGCTGTTGAAAAAAAAAAAGCCTTTTTCTGTAACGCAAATCTAGTTAGAGGTCTAAACAAAAGAGATTTGCATCCACTCGACTCCACTGCTGCATCCTTCAGTATTGATAATATGCGAGAGAGTGGACTCCTACAAAATGGCGTCCTTCGTCTAAATTTCCGCAACTCAGTATCGTTTTTGTCTCCGATGTCTTTTAACTCTCTGAAACCAAAACAGGCCTGCGCTGTTTGTCCATAGTAGCCTAGTGGCGTAAAGAAGATCCTAGCGGCCGCCTCATTTGCATGGTAGGAGTTTATCGCACGGCCGCCATTTTGGTACACCCTTACCGTGTTGCGGGGTACCCTTATACTGAATTTTAAACACTTGTCATTTCTAAGGGGCAGCGACACCGGGAGCCCCGGGTGGTGAAAAGTGCTATAGTTATACTCGGGATAGGTATGTATGAAGGTGGTACGTATTCAGGTGACATAACTAATAGATCCCATAAATCACAATGTTATGAAAATATATAACATGTCTAATGACAGCCAGGGTTATTTACTAAAGTGTGAATTATCAGGGATTCAAAGTGAATTTCACGTTTTAAATCACAGTAGCCAAATTGGAAAATTCTCTAAGTCATCTAGGTTTAAAGGTTAGTTTTTTTTTAGCTTAACATTTAAAAATCACTTTAAATTCTCTAGACCTTACATTGAATAGCTATAGAAATACGTAACTATATAAATATGTGTTGGGTTGTTTTGGTTATTTTTACTATCTATTTTCTAATTGACAATGTGGTGTGAGTCTGTCTCTCTGTTGTATTGCTTTTATCCGCTAAGACTCTTTCATGCTTTCTAATGGTTACAATTGTTACAAAATGTTTATACTCTTAACAAAAATAGGCAACCTCTGGATCTTAGGTCATTTACTGATGTTTACTGATGATCTCTTAGTAAGACATTTGGCAGCATCATTTAAAGGGACACTATAGTCACCAGAACAACTACAGCTGTAGATACCGGTCAATGCAGGCTTTTTAATGTAAGCACTGCCTTTTCAGAGAATATGTTGCCTAGTAACAACTCTAGATGGACCTGCATGGCCCTTGAAAAAGGTAAGTAAACTCACCTTTTCAACCTGAGGTAAGGGGACCAAGATCCTAAGCTGTTATTTTACAACTATAGTGTCAGGAATACAGATTTGTATTCCTGGCACGTTAGTGTTCCTTTAAGACCGATCAGAGGCTCACATTTGGATGAAAACATCTCTAAATATTACTATTATTTACACTTGTGCAAAAAAAATATAATTTTAAGCAATTTGTCTAAATATAATTTCTCTTAATCAATCGTGGAACAAAGCAATTCTGAATCAATCTCAGCTGTATATTGCTCCGATAAAAATACAGGTACAAGCGATTCGGAATCTATTAGTTCAAAGATAGCCAGGGATTTTATTTGGATGAATCGCTTCAAGCTAATTTTTTAAAGCTAATGTCTATTATTACTATCCACTACCCTGGTAATTGACCAGGGAGTTTACCCTTTAGGACACAACAGATTAATTGTGAAGTAGTGATTATAGCACCAGGAGGGCCCTGGTGCCTTCCCACCTTGGTTTGTCAAGCTGTTTTAGTATAATGCGCTGACGACTACTGAAGGAGCTGAATTTCTTGAAGGGACACTATAGACACGCAGACCATTTCAGCTTATTGAAATGGTCTGGGTACAGTGTGCCTATTGCACTTAGTACTGCAATGTAAAACATTGCAGTTCCAGAGAAACTTACATTGCAGCACTAAATATGCCTCCAGTGACTGTCTCCCAGACAGCCACTGGTGGCGCTTCCTGGATCCTAACGCATCTTTGGTCCGGTAACTGACACTGGACTTCCTCTTACTCTGCATGAGGACATCCAGCGTCAGATGTTTTTCCACATGAAAGCATTGATTCAATGCTTTCCTATAGGGAGGTCTAATGCACGCGTTGCATTTGCCTCTCATGTGCATTAGCGCCTACTCGTCGCAGGAGGCCAAGTCGTGACCCAGCGACGAGGGACATAGGCGCTGGTATCAGATAAGTAAATAAAGGTTTTTTTTTTTTGGTTTTTTTTTTAGTAAATATGTTTTTATTTCGGTTTACAGTGTCGAAAGTGAATCACATTGAGACTCGCAGGTCTCCATATGCATTTAGGGTACAGTAATCAAAGCACAACGTGTGTATAACGTGTGTATTTAGGACAATCATTCGGACGCATAAGCCCACATTAGCGGTGGACTCGCAGGTCCCTTACAGCGTGCAGTTTTTGTCCCTAAACTGGTTTATCGTTTGTATTCAGTTGATCCGTTTGTTAAGTAACATTAAGCAAACTTCAGTGTGGACTCGCAGGTCCACTCAGGGTAAGACAAAAGCAGGCGTTTGAAAGGAATGACGGTCTGCCAAACCAGCATTGGTGACGCGCAGGTCACTATGTAGCAGGTGTTATAGTCGTGTGTTGGGCTCACAAGTCTCGTTGTAGTGAGGTGGTCGGGCATTACCCCTAGTAGATGCTAAGGTGCCAGGGTGGGTCCGCTGGTCCCTTTGAGCCCAGCGTTAAGGCCCGTTGCCTGATCTGGAGAACATGCATGTGGGTATCATATGTTCTGTGGTCCCCTCATGGGGAAGTGAGCGTCTCCAAGAAGGCCTTATAGGTCCTCTCTTATGTTGTCACTGGCGTATGCCTAGTACTTGTCTGTTCGTGTGCAGTGTTTGGGGTGGGGGGGTATCAGGGTAGTCTGGGGAGGTGGGGGTGCGTCGGCGTCTTGGTCCCTTCTGTCTAGGTCGTCTCTGTGTTTGTCGGTCTATGCAGCCTCGTCACTGCGTCCTTACGTGTCATATTGGAGTCTGGTTGTGAATTCTGCCTTGGTAGTAGTCAGTATCCAGTGGGTCCATATTTCCATGTACCTATTTGAGGAGTGGGATGCGGTCATGATGAGTTCCTCTATGGCTCTGAGTTCCTCCATTTGGGAGAACCAGGTTGTCAACGGGGGTGTCGTTTGTTGCTTCCAGAATTGAGGGATCACCAGTTTGGCAACGTTTAAAATTCTAATGGTTAGTGAGTGCTTGTATCGCGTTCTAGGTGACTTTGTATGGTGAAGGAGCATATGTTCCGGGAGGAAGGGGGGTGGCGTGTCTGAGAAGGTTTTGAAAAAGCCGTGTATACCCTGCCAGAAGGGCTTTATGGCTTCGCAAGCCCACCAAAGGTGGAGTACTGTGCCGGCCTCCCTATTACACCTCCAGCAGAGGTCCGTGTGTTTCGGGTCTATGGCATGGAGTGTAATCGGGGTGCGGTACCAATTCGTTAACAATTTAAACGCCATTTCTTGTGTTTTGCTGAAGACTGAGCAGTGATGCGTTAAGTAGCATATCTTTTCCCAGTCTCCGTCTGTGAAAGTTTTCCCCAGTGTTTGTTCCCATCTCCCCATGAATTTGGGTTTCTCCGTTGGTGTTTCCCTCTGTAACATGGAATAAATGAGTGAGATCCCGTGTGGTTGCGGGTCTGGGTGCATACACATTCTTTCGAATGTGGTAGGGTCACGTTTCCATGCCGTGCCCACCCGGGAGGGTGGGTACATAGCTCTGTAGCTGTCTGTGTTTTAGGTGGTGTAGGAGGGTGGGGGTTGCTCCCTCTAATAGGGTCGGGAGTGTTTTGCATTTTGTGCCTGCCAGGAGGTGGTGTAGTCTGGGTATCTTATGTCGGATTAAGTCCCTGAATGTGTTGGGGTCTAGCCCCGGTGGGAAACTGTTGTTATGCGTGAGAGGGAGTAGGGGGGACGGGAATGGCGCTAGTCTGCATCTCTTTGCTACTCTCTCCCACACCCGTAGGGTTGCGGTTGTGTAGGGTGTGCCCTGTCCTCCGCCCCCTCCTCTCCCTAGCCATGGGACGGTGGACAGCGGTATCCCCGCATCCGTTTCCTCTGCGTCTTTCCATCTCTTATGCACCTTCTCTTTTGTCCACTCCATGATTCGTAGTACAGGGTGAAGTCTGGTATGGCCAGTCCCCCCCGTCTTTGGGCAGCGTCAGTGCGGTTATTTTGACCCTCGGTCTCTTGCGGTCCCAAACATATTTCCCCGTTTCCTGTCTCAGGGTCTGAAAGAATGATCTGGGGATGGTAATGGGTAGGGCTTGCATGAGGTATAGTAGGCGTGGGAGCAGGTTCATTTTTATAACCTGGACCCTGCCCAGCCAGGGTATGCCCAATCCGACAGGTCTTTCCAAAACCTGTCTAGTAATAAAGGGTTTTTAACCCTTGATTCACTGACTGGAGGTCGCATGAGGGAGGGAGGAGGGAATTATCCCTTTAAAGTAACTATGGTGACTGCTGTGCTCAACGTGAGGTGGCTATGGGGAAAGGTAAGTTTTACTTACCCAATCCTGTTGATTGTGGCCACCGCCATCTTCATCTGGTCGGTACTCTTCAGCTTCTGCCGCTTTATCTGCCAGAAGCCCACTCCTGTGTTGTATTATTGCGCATGTGCAAAAGTACAATACTGAGGTCTAAGGAGGATCAGTGGAATTACAACACAGTCATTGTGATTTTTTTCATAAAGCTTTTATCTTTTATAAAATACTCATATTAGAAGGAGGGGTGACAGAGCCACTTTTTAGAGCAAAGTATGGCCAATACAGGGCTGTACCCATTGGTTTTTGAGCACTTAACTGATAAGCATAGGCTAGTGAGCACAGTCATGCATGGCCCTGCTTAGGTCAGTAGCTAAACATATTCTTATAAAGGGTTACTATCTGTTTAGATAAGATAAGATTTAGGCTCCCCTCTCTATGATTTGAAATAAATAATATTTACTCCCCTTTTTCCCTTGCCCCTCCTGTATCCATGTAGCATAGTTCCATCATGAACATCAGTTCCTTACAAGTAAGCTTTGGGGGCTACTGTGCATATGCAGCAACTGCCATGCTGTGCCAACCATAATCTCCTCATAGAGATGCATGAACTCAAATTTTCTCTATGTGCAGTGTTTAGCATCTTTATAAAGAGCATAAAGATACTGAACATCGGCCCTGTCAAGATTGCAGGACCAGAAGAGAATGCAAAAATCAGTGTTTGCATTGCTGAGTCTGCAGGGACAGTCTTTTTGCTCCAGAAATACTACAGTAAGCTCTAGTTGTTTTTTATACTAAGGGTGTCCATTTTAAGCAGTGGTTTCCAACCATGCCCTCCCTGCTCTTCGTCTTCCCCAGGCTTCCTTGCTCTTCCTATGCCCCCAGCTCACCTTGCTTCTCTTTTGCCCCAAGTGTGTGTGTATGTGTGTGTGTGTGTATGTATGTGTGTGTGTATGTATGTATGTGTATATATATATATATATATATATATATATATATATATATATATATATATATATATATATATATATACACACATCAGATACAAAGGCATACTAACACACATGCAGATACACTCCATGACACACTGTATATGTGTGTCAGTGTTTGTATCTGTGTGTTTTTGTCTGTGATTCTATCTTTGTGTCTATGTATCTGCATGTGTGGCAATGTTTGCATATGTGTGTTGTACATATGTATGCTAATGTGTGTATGTGTCAGTGTTTGTATCTGCATATGTGTCCGTGTGAATGTGTAACTGTGTGTGTCTGTGCATCTGTATGTGGGTCACTGTGTATCAAATACTGACACACATTCAGATCTAAAGGCACACAGACACACACACTGCAACAAATGCAGATACATAGACACACAAATGTAAACATTGACGCACATACAATAACACACATGCAGATACAGGCACAAAGATGCACATACTGACATCTACACACACTGACACGCATACAGATGTTCAGACACACAGATACAAACATTGCCACGCATGCAGACAAACACTGACATGCATGCAGATACACAGTAATGCACACATACTGACACACAAACAGACATACAGAAACACACACTGACACATACACAGATAAACATACTTACATACATACATACATACATACATACATACAAGTATACACATCCACACACTGACACATACACAGACATACAGATATGCACACTGCTACAAATACACAGACATACAGATACACACACTGACACAGGCATACTGACACATACACAGTAGCGCACACACACACACACACACCGATACAGAGACCCAAAACTCACATATAGGTCAAGATTTTGGCCAGCCTCCAGCTGAAACGTCTTCCCAGCTTTCCTGCAGGTTAAAGTGCTGCAGTGCCCCTCATTGCCCATGTTTATCGGATGGCCCTAAGTGCATGGGCCAACTGATGGACTTGCATTTTCCAGCCCATGCTGTGCAACTGCACTGACACAGCCACTATAATCGATTTTATTTTTTTTTTTTATTTTTTTTTTTGCGAACCCCAGGTTGGGTACCCCTTCTTTAAAAGGGGTACCACAGGTTGTGAACCAATGCTTTAAAAAGTAAACTTAAACTCTGGGCACATAATTTCATTTCAATTAAGTTGTTATGATAGCAGGAGGTCCAAACAGTATAGGCCCAAAGTTGTGTATGTGTCAGCTTGTCTTCCTGTGGAGTTTGAGGCTACTCTCAGACTGGTTGCTGGTGAACTGCAGAGACCACCAGCTGACTTAGCCTATCATTAGCTTTCTATTCAAGAAAGAACGATACATTGTAGTAATACATTATTGAGATTACCAAGTCGGGTTGATCCATTGGCTAATCAATTGAACATCACATTTCCTTTTTACACGTTAGAAGTCTATATTCTGTAATTACACATGATGGTGGCATGTTGCTCATGAACAGTGTTGTCCTCTTTCTGGATTTTTTGTCACAGATGCTCAGACTCTGCCCCCTTTAATACCTTTACATTTGAGGTTGACTTTTACTTGCAAGTAGGCAGATGTTTTAGAACTGAAATCTCCAATTAGCTTCACGTGCACATACAGTAAAAAAAAAAATCATTGAATTCCTGGACTTTGAATCATGATCAGGGATGATCCGTAAAAAACTAGTAAATCAATGGAAAACTTCCTCCAAGACGTGTTTCACCTGTTCCCAGGCTTCCTCAATTGGCTTTCTACATTAACATTTAGTTTTCACGATTCAGAATCAGTGAGATGCTAGACTAGGGGTAGGCAACCTATGGCACGTGTGCCATGTACGGCACTCGAGGTGTCTTGGCACGGCATTCAAGGCTGCTAGAGCTAAACAGCCTCTGGCCTATCAGGAGTCCCAGTGAAACTTCAGATATCTGCTAATACGAAAAGGTGGTGAAGGACAATCCTCAATTTTATGCATTGCAGCACGTAGAGAAAGTGATCTCAGACTTGTGAATGTGAATCCACACTGGAGTAGAGCAGCCCACAGCTGCTGTTGCAGCTCCTGTCCTTTACCTGTACCTGGCCACACTGCTAGATATACACCTACCTGGAGAATAAGCCTCCCCTCATACAAATAATACAAACAGCCCACACACAAACATACTCAGAATACACACAAACATAAAAAAAACACTAACAATCCATGTACATACACACAACCCCACATGGACCCTCTCACATACAATACCCCAAACTGCCCCACACAGATACACACTATGTGACATATCCATCCACACACAATTCCACAAGCAGCACCCATACACAGCCCACATTCATATGTATCATACACGATACCACAAACTACTCATGAACATATACAATATAATAGCTCCTATACGCACAAATACAACGATACAAAGCAAACTGCAGTATAAATAACACAAGCAGAATACCGCAGTATACACACCTCAATTTAAAAAAATAGGACCGACACGCTACAATCCTATTTCGGCACAGTGCTGCTAAAAGATTGCCTACCCCTGAGCTAGACACTGGTATCTAAACTGTCATATTTTACAATCAGTCCAGCGGTTACCAAAAATGCACTGAATAGTTTTCTTTGTGTTTGGAGTTGCATTCATTGCTTTAATAATTTTCTACCTTTCTTTAAGGCTAATATTTCTATATGGCATTGTAAAATGCCAGCGTGTGCCGCCATCAATTGCACAAGCCGGCAGACTCGTGGATGTGGAAAATCATTTCATCGGTATGTATGGCCAAGGAAAGAAAGAGGAGATTTCTAACATGGGCATTATTTTTTTTTTACCAGGTCCCATGCACCAGTTTCATACACAAACACAAGTCAATAGTGAGTGGAACTTGGGCTATGTAAAAACTTTACTGTTGGTGCTTCTCTGATAAGTATAGTTACAAATGGCTATATTTGCTTATGTAATTATGAGTGGTTAAAAGTTTATTTTGAGATATGGGTTTAAAGGAACACTAAAACATTGGGAATACAAATTTGTATTCCTAATGCTTTAGTGTCCCTGTCCTTAGTAAAATGCGCCTCCTCCCCCCATCCCTAATTTGCCAGTAAAATTAATAAAATAGTTTTACAGGCCGTTGGCTCTACTAACCTCTCTGCCTCCCGTGACGTCATGAAGGATGCATGACTTCCTACATCATTGGTCCAATGCAATGCTCATCATAGAGGAGCATTGGAGACCTTGTGTGAATGTCGGGCGCAGGTGCCCATTCATGCTTACCCATAAGGATTTGCATCACGTGACTGAGCTTTAGGAAGGCAGCCTCTAGAGGTTTGTTTAACCCCTTAAGGACCAAACGTCTGCAATAAAAGGGAATCATGACATATCATGTGTCCTTAAGGGGTTAAAGGGTTTCTCCAACCTTTTTTGATGAAAATAATGCCCTATATGGGTTATTCTTTAGGTAAGTTTCTTACATTAATCCAGCGCCTGTCAAAGCTCACGGCACTGCACAGCATGTCCCCGTCTATCACTGGAACTGCACAGAGGTACAATAAAAGGTTTTTCATATAGAATCTTTTGATTGGACCATTTAACAGGCTCAGAGTCAACAATGGGAGGGGAAAGGGAAGGTGAGTGTGTAAAAAATATATTAGGGAGAAGGGAAGCCAGAGCTTCCCCTTGCAGGCTCTCTCTGCAAGGGAGTGTTGTGTAATTCTTCCATCACCACCAATACTTTTGAGAAAAATCCACTCTGCGTTGTGTATTAATAGTGAATGTAATATCCATGTGTCACCTCTTCCAAGAACTAACATATTTCTTTATCCAGATAAATATGTGACTAGCAGTACCAAGGTATTCTACCCGTTATTACAATTTATTCCCATGTTGTAAATAGCCACTACCTCAGCTCAATTGATATGTAAATGTGATTTACTTTCCCAAGGCCCAAAGTGTTGTCCATCTTGTCATTTTCTTTACACGTGAATTCTCCCAAGGATGTAGCTGTGCCTTTCAGGTGTTGTATCTTTCCAACTATCTAAACAGAAACTCCCTTTGAAGATATATGTTTTATATTTGTTCCTGACCTCCCATACACACAGACTTAATCAAGCACATATTAATCAGATATATATAATCATAATATTTTCCCCAACAGGGAAAAGCAGTTATACTTGTTGGCAGCATGCACTGCGCACTGACAAGTGTAAAATATGCACAGAATTAAATTAAGCAGCCTGGATAATTATTCTGGGGTGTCAGTGTCACATGTACCAGGGGTGCAACTTGCCCCATGCCAGGGGCGTACCTAGAGCATTTGGCACCCGGGGCGGATCCTGTGCTTGGCACCCCCCCACCCTCCCCCCAAAAAAAAAACCTGTAAAGGTTCTCTTGTTTTTACAATTTGTAAAGACTCCTGTCCCAATACAAAACCCCCGCCCCCTTCTACAAAATCCCTGCAGCCCCACACACACATTTACAGGCAGACAGTCACACACTCAGTTACAGACAGACAGTCACACACTCAGTTACAGGCAGACAGTCACACACAGTCACAGGCAGACAGTCACACATACACATTTCCTCCGTGCGGCCAGTTTATCAGCTGTTTGCTTGTGTGAGCTGTACTGGCCCGCGGCACCTAACTACCATGGGACACTGTGCGGCCACAGCTCACACAGCCCCCTCCAGCCAGGGCCGGTGCAAGGATTTTTGCCGCCCTAGGCAAAGTAAAGTTTGCCGCCCCCCCCATGTGACATCACAATGCCCCACCCATATGATTTGCCATGTTAACTAACGCCAGTGCTGCAGAGCCGCCGTGTTTACATTAAAAGGCCTGCAGGGACAGGCTATAGACACCAGAACCACTACATTAAGCTGAAGTGGTTCTGGGGACTATAATGTTTCTTTAATGTGAGGTAAATTAGAGCTTAGTGCCACGAATAATATACTAGATTGCCTACTTACAACCAGATGAGGATGATGATGGGCTCTAGCTGCAGTCTGACTCCACTGGTCTGGTGTAGAACAGGCTCTCTGGAGGCGGTTTGTAACTGTGGTCACAAAAATCAATGTTCTGGGAGAACGGGAAGCAACTCCATTTTTTTGAGGGCCCTTTACACAGCTCAAGGTCTGGGTCCCAGGGTCCACCTTCATGTTCCACCAATGAGTTTGTTCACAGGGGTGTGTGTGTGTGGGGGGGATGTCCTGATGTGTGTAAGGAATGCATTGTGTGAAATTGTGTTTGTATGTGTAAGAACACAGGTGTGTTTTCTGTGTATGTATGGGATACATTGAATGTGTGTAAGGCGTGCATTGAGTATGTGTAATGAATGCATTGTGTGTTTCTGTGTGTGTAAGGGATGCATTGTGTGTAACGGTTGCATTGCTTGTGTATGTGTGTCTGTGTGTGTAATGCATTGTGTGTTTTTCTGTGTGCAAGGGGTGCATTGTGTGTATGTGATGAATGTCAATCTCTCCTCCCGCTCCAATTTCCTTCTCCTCCTCCCAATTTCTCTTTCTCCCCCCTCCTAATTTCTCTTTCTCCCCCCCTCCCAATTTCTCTTTCTCCCACCCTCCTAATTTCTCTTTCTCCCCCCCCAATTTCT
>OW240916.1:92684364-92721557 GCA_933207985.1 Pelobates cultripes | reverse complement strand
CCCACCCGGCTGGCACCCGGGGCGGACCGCCCCCCCCTTATAACGCCACTGCCCCATGCACACAATTAAAAAAAAAAAAAAAAAAAACTCTGGATGCTCAGTGTTTGAAGCTTAAAGGATCACTATAGGGTCAGGAACACAAGCATGTATGAAATCTGCATGCTGTTAGACTCAGAAAAATAAGCAGTCTGCTGACATGTGGTAGACTGATCCAATCACAATGCTTTCCCATAGGATTGGCTGAGACTGACAAAGAGGCAGATCAGAGGCAGAGCCAGCATGATTCAAACACAGCCCTGGTCAATCAGCATCTTCTCATAGAGATGAATTGAATCCATGAATCTCTATGAGGAAAGTTCAGTGTCTGCATGCAGAGGGAGGAGATACTGAATCACAGGATGCTGTGCACAGTGCTGCCCTGTGCTCTGCTGACAGCAGATCTGAGTGGATGGAGGCATATTATGCCTCCATCAACTCCAAAGTCCCTCTGGTTCACTCTGAGTGACTGCAACTTGAGGTGTTCCTAGCTTTCAATGTAAACACTGTATTATCTCAGAAAATACAGTGTTTATATGAGAGGCTGCAGGAAGCTATAGTTCTCACCTGAACAACCTCAGTAAGCTGAAGTTGTTCAGGTGACTATAGTGTCCCTTTAAACACTGCACATGAAGTCTACTACCACCCAGACTTTTTCAAATAGCAGAAGTGGTCATGGTGATTGGAGTAACCCTTTAACCCCGCAATAAAAACATTATAGTTAAAAAAAATGAAAGAAAAAAAAAATACAGGGTTAAAACTTAAGGATCACTGCACCCAGGCCATTTCATTGAGATGGAGAGGCCTGGGTGACTGTTGTGGTCCTTTAACATCTCAAGTGCCTCTGAATTATTTTCATGTAATAAATACAACATTTAAGATGTTTTTGTTTTTTAGGTTTCCACATGGGCGACCAGACATCTTGAAACGATGGGTGGCAAACATGAGACGTGAAACATTTAAACCATCCTTAAAAGCAGTACTGTGCTCAGATCATTTTGAAGAGTACTGCTTTGATAGAACTGGCCAGACCATTCGATTGCGTGTAGATGCTGTGCCAACTGTCTTTTATTTCCCTCGAGGAAGATTTAAAAGGGTATTGTTACTTTTCATTCTATTAAAAAAAAGAAAATAATTATGTGAACCTGGCTAAATTGACCAAAAAGCTAAAATATAATCTTTATTAGTATTAATAAAATCTGGATCTAAGTGCAGATCAGATAAGAAAAATCGTAAAACCAGGAAATCTACTATGCTAAGTGCCTTTGTGGTAGTTCATATAGCAATGTGAGGTATGAACAATAAGAATAATGTATCAAGCTATTTGCTACTACCGTGTTTCCCCGAAAATAAGACCTACCCCGAAAATAAGCCCTAGCTGGATTATCGGGGTGGGCTGCAATATAAGCCCTACCCCGAAAATAAGACCTAGGCAGGGCCGGCAGCTGCCGGCCCTTTAAATGCCTCAGCCGCCTGAGCGCTCTATAGAGAGCGCTCAGACGGCTGCCGCAGTGCCTCACCTCCCCTCCCCTGTAGCGTGGCCGAGCTCCTCTCCGGTCCGCGACCCGCCCGGACTGACAGGAAGTGCGGACCGGAGAGGAGCTCGGCCACGCTACAGGGGAGGTGAGGAGAAGATTGGGGAGAGTATTAAAGGGAGGGAGGGGGGATAATATTACTGGGAGGGAGGGGGAGAGTATTACAGGGAGGGGAGGGGGAGATAATATTACAGGGAGGGAGGGAGGGGGGATAGTATTACAGGGAGGGAGGGAGGGGAGAATATTACAGGGAGGGGGGGTGAGGGTCTCTGGGGGGGTTACACAGCGCGGACACCGGCTGACAGACTGGTTTTAAGCCCTACCCTGAAAATAAGCCCTAGGGTGTTTTTTGTAACTAAAATTAATATAAGACCCGGTCTTATTTTCGGAGAAACACGGTAGTACAAGGGATATAAAGTAACTATTTGAGATTGAACTGTGAGAGGAGGCTTGTGTGTGCTAATATTAAAAGTAAGGAGGGAAATTCACTATTAGTCCTCCATAAGTTGATTAGAAATAATAGACAGATACTAAAAAAAAAAAAATAAAAAAAAAAAAGAGAGAAAATTGAGTCAGCTAGTTAACTAGTACCTCCTAATGGAGGATAACCCCTAAAGTTTAAACATATACCAGAGAGAGAGAGAAGTTGGCGGTAATAGCAATACAATATTTGAATAAAGTGGAATACCTTTAGGAAAGTAGTGTGTGGATAATTTAAAACGTCACTTTTAATATTTTCACTATAAAAAGTCCCAACACATGGACTGTATTATAGCCTAATATAAAAAGAAAATTTAAAAATCTGTTAAGTGTCAGACTGAAAAGGGGACTATTGAGGTTTTGACAGCCATTAAAATGTGTAAGATAACAGGTCTAGACTCTCTATTGATCATCCCCATATCCATATGTAGTAAAGTCATATTTGGAGTCCGTTTTAACTTCATTTCCAATCAAGTTGATAAATAATGGTTTGTCATCTCCCAAAGAGGTCTAATTATCGGGCAATCCCACCAAATGTGTTTAAAATCTGCAATTGGCTCATTGCATCTCCAACAGTTGGAGGAGGTTGCAGGATACATTTTTGCTATTTTTTGGGGGTGGTTCTATACCATCTATTTAGTATCTTGTAATGGATTTCATGTATATTTAAACAGTGGCAGGTTTTATATAATGTCTTAAGAGAGTTATTCCATTCTTTCATAGTTATATCTATTTTCAAATCATCATTCCATTTAGCAATTGCTCTGAGCAACTGTTTTGCAAAGACTTATTATTGAGCTGCATGGGTAAGTCTGTGATTGGACAGCCCCAGAGAATCTGGGTGGGGTTAGAAGTGGTGGGCTTGCAAAGGCTTCAGAAAAGAGAACTGCAGCTTTTGCAAGTTGTCTTTATATATACCCCCAAAGAAAAAAATGCATAATTAAATGCATAAATGTTTTCATTGGGGGTATTTATATTAAACAGTGATTTCTATTTATTTGGGCAGTTAGGTGTGTCCCTTTAAACAGCTCCAAATCCCAGTCTTGCTTTGTGATTTCCTTTGTTGAAATATGATTATGTCCAGCCCAGCAGATCTTTGCATTTAACTCTTTTGCAGAGATCTACATATCTACTTTGCTGCCTTTGACATGGGTACCTAAATGTCACATGGTTTTTTTTTGGGGGGGGGGGGTTGTCTGTTTGTTTTTCTATATATATCTATGAATAAGTTATTATTTAGTGTAATGTTTTGTATTAAGATGAGATAAAATGTTGGGGCCAAATTCAAACCATTCAGAATTAAGGGTTCATGTGACTATTTGAAAATAGTGATACATTTCTGAGTGCTATATATATCGACATTGTGCTTAATCTTACTTCCAGGACAGGAAATTGTACAATCCTGCATCACATTTTGAAGCTGTTGATGAGAAGCCTCAATGCCTACCTAAGCTATCACCTGAAGAGCAGTACCTTATCCGAGTGTCAACTGAGAAACGTGTTACAAAAGAACATGATTACTGTATTACAGACAGTCCTAAGGTGCTGAAAAAGAGGCTTGATGAAGCGCTAAGCAACCTTCACAGTGTGAAAAGAAGACTAAAGATCACCCAGCAAAAGTTCAGAAGGCTAAAATTCAAGGTTCAGTCACTGGAATTAAATGGATATCCCATGTAGAGGGCAAAGACTTTGCGTGACTGCGGTTTTAATATGTTTGTATATATATCAGTGATTTGATACTCTGATTCTGGTGTATCAATCTGTATTGTATGAAATAGGCTCATCTGCAACACTATGTATATTTTTTTCTGTATTTGCAAAAAGGATTCCAGTAATGTCAAATGCTGCATACATTACACCCTTTAAATCATACAATATTTATGAGGTCAGGTATATTTTCCTTATTTTGGTTCCCTCCATTGAATAATTCTTAAGAACTGTGTTTCAGGGTTTTTTTAAATTTTATTTTCATTTGTTGCTGGCTGGTTTTCAAATCAGAAGTCTGCCCTATCCTTGGAAACAACATGGCTGTTTTTTTAGTTTTTGTTTTTTTTAGTAGAATATTAGATGATATTCTAATTAAATGATAATGTTGCATCCTGTATTTTGCACTGTCTATATGTGTAAGTTTTGTATTCTGTGAAGGCTATTTCAGAAAGGCTAAAATGCATCACTTGTGGGTGGCTTGTGAGTAATTAAAAGGGAACCCCCAAACCATTCATGCTCTTTGAAAAGAGCACGCACATTTTAAAAATAGATTTTTCTCCCACCTGTCTATCAATTCTTAAATTTTGTACTAAAGAATTGATATACATAGAGAACATAAGGGACCTACCACAGGCGGTCTTTTTGCGGTCCACAATTAGCTTATGCACTGTAGTTGTTATGGTAACTCCCTAGCTGCCGTTGTTGGAGAATAGAAAGGTACTATGTCCGCATTGTGGAGGTTTGCCCTGCTTGATGAAGCATCCGCAAGCAGGACAAATCAGTGAACACCGCAGGAGAAGGTTGGGGGCAGACCGGCGGTGGGTGTTAGAGGTGCAACACCCATATCTGTTAGGAGATCAAAGCATGGCAAAAGGGGGGCGGGGGGAGTCAGGTAAGTGCCTGATAGGTTATCTTTATCGATTCAAAATTATTCAATTTTTTTACCTTTTCCTCATACAACCTAAATATGCCACCACTGAATCCAGACATTCTACACACAGAACAGTAGTGGCCTCACACACAGAAAACTGTAAATTAAAAGAAAAATAAGCAACATTGCTTTTTGGTGTGTAAGCTTTTTTTAATAGGGTAAGTAACCGTACAAATGAGCAATATTACAATACAGTTGTCCACACTGTATGGTATGATCAAATCATATGTCTTGATCAGAAATAGTATGTCTTGCAGCATAGTAATAACTACTCAACCCTCGTAATGAATTTGGCCAAATGCAAATGAATTTAGCTAAATCTCAGTGTCTTTAAAATGTTCTGATGCTGGTCCTTGCACTTCTTAAGGAAGACCTATAACTTCAAAGGATTTTTATTAAGATTACTAATCCTCTATATTTAACAAGAATGTGTTTCTAAGGTCTGAAAAATAAAGTAAATTTAGAAATCAACACTGCTGTGTTCATCTTTATCCAGGGACTAAGTATCTCCATTGTTAGAAGCTCTACTTTTTGTCATTGTACATAGCAAGTGTAGGATGAAAAGCAATGTCTTCTCTTTCTCCTCTTTCAGTGCAATATGTGCCCTGCCTGTGCCAGAACCAAACTGGATTGTGATGTAATTGCTACATCTGTAATATAAGTGTCATTAAAGCAAGGCATCACATAGAAAAGCTAACACAACTTTATAGGTATTTAGCGCTTCATTTTATTATTGGTGTCATTTCCAGATAAATTTCCCTTTTAGCAAGTTTCCCAAAACTTGCAAAAAACAAACAAAACTGAACTACAATCCCCCTATTACAATTTCTGCACTGATATAATCCTGTTGGAACCACAATTAGAACCATTTATAGCATAATGTCCATCGGTATTTAAAATTAATCACAAGGAAACCGTTTTTTTATTTGTATTTTTTTATAAATGATTTTAGTCTTCAAGAAATCCCTGATAAAGGTGACTATTTGTAATGTTTTAATTGTAAATATTCACTTCATACACTTTAAAAAGAGATACCTGCTATATATGGTACTGCCTAGCAATGTTCCCTTTGTTTTTTTTAATGTCTAAGATGATTGTACATGTGTTCTTATCGTTTTGCTTTGCTTTTATTTTAAAAGATGTTGAACCAATTTTAAATGATTTTTTTTTTTAAATTGTCTTGCCCCTCATTTTAAGGAGGTAATAATTGATAACAACTGTGGCTTACTATATATACACAATTTGTATGCAATATCTTATTGTTTCGCCATGACGTATACATATTATTTATAATGATCCAACAAATTTATGATGGTAACAAAGTGGTGATAAACAACATTTGTGTGTCGGAACTTATTTGTTGTGTAAAATACAATCATACTTTAAATTTTCCAATTTTAAAATGTTCTGGATAAGCCCCTATTTATGTGGGAATTTGTTTAATAGTAGATATACTGTACAGTGTAGCAGAAAATGCCTAGATAGAAAAGCTTCAGATGTTTCCTTAATTTTGTATGTTTTAGTAGAAAATGGCATGTACGTAATATTGTTATGTAAAGTACTAATATCTACTTTAATGACCAACTGCATAGAAACCACAATGATTACATATACTCTTTACATCGTTTGAACAGAAATCATCAATGTAAGTACCTGGAATTGGCACATTTTTAAAGTGGTTCCATTACTTTATGAAATACTTTAAAAATGCCAATGCAATCCAAAGATTCCAAAAGACAAAGTAGGGATTATTTTGACTCATGGACAAGCCTTAGGTTGACAAAAGGCATAGCTCTGCCATTAACTTTAGTCCAATCCCAGCAGTTATCCAAAATGATGGCTGTGGGATTCAGGTATTATCTTGTTAATCATAAGGCATGATCTATGGAGACTCCTGGGATCTTGCAGGATCCTCTGTAGACCTCAGTGTTGTACTGTTGCACCTGCACCAAAGTACAGCACTGACGAAGCTCCTATGTGTGCCTGGATATTTATGCTCCATTGTGAAACACTCCGTTATCAGAGTGGCTCCATAGTGTCAATCTCTTTTCTTGTTTGATGAGTAACAAGTTACTGAAGTGCCCATACCAAATCCAGTCTTCTCCAGGAGAAGCTTAATGTCACTATGGAGTAAAGCCTGGGTGATAAACTCAGCCAATGAGAGTGGTTCTGCATGGCACTGCTTTAGTGATGTATAACTAAAAAGATTCTCCTGCAGAAGACCAGATGCTGGGGCTGGGGCTGTGGCCAAGGGCATCCCGCAGGACCCAAGTAAGTTGTCAAACTGTAATACAACACTCAACACTTTATCTACGTATCGTGACCTCTCCCGGCACCACATCCACTACACTAAGCGGTTATGGTTCATGGGGTGTTACTTTAATTTACTTTTTATAGATCTGCATGGTACACACATATGCCATAGTCTGTTACATTAGGTATCCCAAAAGAAAGGTATTTGGATGTATTTTTTTTGTTGTTGTTGTTTTTAAACAAAGAAAACCAATGACATTAATAAGTGGTGAAATCATAAAATGTGAAAAACTGGTCAAGTAATAAAGCAGGCCTTATAGCTTGGACCCAGCCGTAAGTAGGCTGAAGTGTAAAATGGGTCTGCCTGTAGGCAAAGTTGTATCCTTATCTCAGTGGATTTGCAAACTGTTGCTGTCTAGCCATGCCCATTTAGCCTTGTTTATTTGACAGGAGCTGGAACCACTTCAATTTTTTTTGGACGTACACCAAGTGTGGGAGTAAACTGAAGAGACTCCTGAGAAGCAGAAAGGGGGAAGGAAAATGAGAAAGAATAGTAAAGTATGTGTGTTTCTTTATGTGATGGAGCTCCTGTACTCCGACTGAGTACCTTCACCAGGTCTGCTCCCTATCTGCTTTTAGGGACCCTGGAAAGCTTCAGCCCCAGTCGCTGAAGCTGGACTGGGGTTGCTGAGAACTTCTTCCACTGTGAACCAGACTGCAGCTCTCTCCTACCTGACAGCTATTGCTGCTTTTGCCTCTTTAGCTCCTTTCCCAGGTAGGTATCCACACCTCTGCTTGAACTGCGACCAGCCTACTGCCTTTACAAAGGCACTTCTGGCTCTCAGGCATAGCTTTTTAACTTGTCCCAGGACCAAGGAGGCAGCCAACAAGTCCGAAGACTCTGTTACTGGGATCCTGAATAAACAAACCAGGAGACATAGTTTCAGATGGAACTAACATACACCGTTTTATTTATACTCAGGACTTGCCCATATGCACATTATATTAGTCTAATACTATCCTTACCTGTTGTGTCACTTTACCCCACTCCCTCTAGCATGTAAGCTCATTGAGCAGGGCCCTCAACCCCTCTGTTCCTGTGTGTCCAACTTGTCTGGTTACAACTATATGTTTGTCCATTCACCCATTGTAAAGCACTGCGGAATTTGTTGCTGCTATATAAATAATAACATAACACTAAACTTACTGTGACAATATCAATCTAATATGAATAACCAAATCATATGGTAACATATTTATAAAGGGAATGGTAAAACAATAACTAACAAGAAATATCTCCCCTGAATGCAGAATTCATAATATGCATTGCAAATAAACAAGCCTTGCTATTAAGGTAGTGGATATACCGGTAGCGGTTTTAAGATCCTTACAACCAACATAGGGCAATGTACAGGCTCCACAACCAAATCCATCTAGCCTAGTTGATTAAAAGCTTCAGCAGGTCAGGAGAGCACACAAACATTTAACAAAAAACAATTACATTATACACAACCTACACCCATAATGAGCATTAGGTGACTAAAACATAAAAATAGTCCATGGACCCACATGAAGTGTTCATCTTAAGCCCCTGGTGATAGTGACTAACGTCACACTTTAAATTTCAAAGCTTGCCTTGTTTTAACTTTTTTTACATAAAGAAAACAAAAAACAAGATAATAAATGTACTATAACTCATCACCAATTTTGAGTTTCTAGTTACAGTATGAATTCCCTGTGAGTTGTCTGCTTTTGATTAAGTGGTAGAAGACATAGTGATAAAATGTAATAAAAGTGAATACTCCTAATTAGTGATGTCCCGAACGGTTCACCGAACGGTTCGCCACGGACTCATCATTGAGTAAACTTTGACCCTGTACCTCACAGTCAGCAGACACATTCCAGCCAATCAGCAGCAGACCCTCCCTCCCAGACCCTCCCACCTCCTGGACAGCATCCATTTTACATTCCTTGTGAAGCTGCATTCTTAGTGAGCTGTCCAAGAGGTGGGAGGGTCCGCTGCTGATTGGCTGGAATGTGTCTGCTGACTGTAAGGTACAGGGTCAAAGTTTACTCTATGATGAGTCCGTGGCGAACCGTTCGCGAACCGTTCGTCAAACCGTTTGTCAAACCGTTCGTCAAACCGTTCGGGACATCACTACTCCTAATCAATGTCTTCTATAAATACAATACATGTAAATTGTTTTTGTAACTATATGCATCTCATTGTAATTTAATGCATAGTTTGAAATGTTGGATATTTTTTAACAAAAGGTACTTTACTATTTGCTGATGTAAGTACAGCATGTATCATGATGCATTTTCCCAGTTAGATGAACATTTTAGAAAGGGACTGACTGGTTCAAAGTCTGCTCAAAGTCTGAATATGTAAATACAGCTACATTCTGCCAAAGAGGTCAGTGAACACATAACACCGCCTTTGTAGAACTAAGCCACAAGTGCAGTTATACAAGAGAAGCAATGCAATTATCACACAAAATATAAGTGGTTTATTTCTAACTTGGAATGCTAGAATTTAAAGGGTTACTCTAACCTCATTTTAAACATTCCTTAGTTTTGCTTGAAATGTCCAATTGTCTGCTTGTCACTTAGCCCCCCTCCCTTTAAAAAAAAAGAAAAAGTAGGTTAAAAACTTAACTTGAATCCAGAACCGAGCCAAGTTCTCCCCGATCCTTTCCAGGCATTCTTCTCAGAGAAGCATTGTAGGACTTTTGCTTCTCAATCATCTACATCGCGCATACTCATCTCAATGCTAAAACCCACCAACCTCCCAATTCGCCGAGGAGAGGGAGGGCTGCACTGAGGTTAGGGTGGTGGACGAGGGAAGGGAATACAACTTTTCAATGTAATGTAGGAAATCGTTGAAGGCTGGGATGAGGCAATATAAGACAAAAAAATTTCCAGCATGTGTGCATGAAAGCCATGCGCATATAGTTCTACAAAAGTTCTTATTGCAGGCGTGCTCATAGCGCTGTCTGCAAGATAAGAATCTATTTACATCCGTCGCCAGCACATGACAGACGTTGACAGACATTTTATTGCACAGAACTCACAAACTCACATTAGCCAGTGTGAAGCAGAGTTGCCGGCTGTATAGGCAGATTTCAAGCAGAAACGCTGCACAAACAGATTGCTTGCTCCATCTACATTTATTGACCATATTGCGAGTTTACTCCCAATTTCAAAACAGATGAATAATATGTGAATATTGTAAACAGAATTTGTTAAATGTAGGCCATAATAGCAAGTTGAGAAAACTCATATTCACTTTGATTTCTCATTTTATTTTTGTTCCTAATTTTTCTAATTCAGTTTTCAAATCCCTGTTTCGCAGTTTAGTCCATAAGCCCCTAGCTCTATAGCATCTGGTTTCCCAACCTCAACTGCACCAGAAAGTTCGAAGTAGCATAAAGATCATGAAATGAAATAAATTGAGGAACTTACTATTAAACACTGTGATTAATGCTCTAGTTACGTGGGAATGTCTCTTCAAAAACAACTTTATTAACTGAAACAGCACAACATGACTAAGGCAGAGCAGAAAGTACACTCTCCAGCTACCATGATGCTTTTCCAGCCTTTAGATACAGGCTTCCCCAAACTCCGGCCCTCCAGATGTTGCTGAACTACAACTCCCCTGATTCTCAGACTATCTAATTCATAGAATCGTGGGAGTTGTAGTTCAGCAATCTCTGGAGTGCGGCGTTTGGGGAAGCCTGATGTCAACGCTTCATGGGAATTGCAGTTCTTCAACATCAGGGGATCTACTGTTTACCAACCTCTGGTCTATAGGATTTGTTCGCTAAGCTAGAAATTGATATGTGAATTGCAATTTGGTCCACTATAGTTGAACTGTAAAAATAACTGAGAGTTAAAGAATTTTTACAGTGGGTTGATTTGGTGTAAAATTCAGCTTTTCACAATTCCTGCTTTTGTGAATAAACAGCTACATTTTGGTACAGGGTCGCAGTTTTTAAAGGGACACTTTTTCCCTTGCTGTTTATATTCCCCTCCTTGTGGGTGCTGCTGCTGCTTCATTTTTAGCAGTGCTGTACTATGTCCTTTATATTTTTGCATGCATCCTTGGATATCCTAACCTGAGAGAGAATTAATCCCTGAAGACTTAAAGTGATTCTGATGGGCTTGAAAGATTCATGCAGTCTGTGAGTGCAATCTAACATAAAGGGGTGTACTGTTATCATATGGTGTTTCCCTATGAGTTTGTTTTTGTTTTTTCAGTTTTTTTCTATCTAGGTGTATCTTCTATTCACAATAGCATACACTAAACAATATGATATAGTAGGCATAACAGAAACCTGGTGGGATGAGACACATGACTGGGCAGTTAACTTAAATGGGTACACGTTATTTAGGAAGGAAAGGAAAAACAAGAAGGCTGGTGGGGTATGTTTGTATGTCAACCATGAGTTAAAGTCACATCTTAGGCATGTGGAGTGTGACGAGGAAAATGTGGAGGCTTTATGGGAAGATATCTGCTTGGGGCAAACAAAGGGAAATCTATTATTGGTTGGGATATGTTATAAACCACCTAATGTAAATATTAATGAGGAAAACCGCTGTTAGAGCAAATTGGAAAACTAGAGGATTTTGAGGCTGGATTAACCCTATTTTTCTCTGAAACTGCTATGTTTATTTAAAAAAAAGGGTTAATCCTAGAGGGACCTGGCACCCAGACCACTTCATTAAGCTTTAAGATATCTAACTTAACGTTTCATTCACAACTCATGCCTTGGTGCTTTTAAAGATTAGCACTTTTCCCACTTGCTCCCATAATTCCACTAACATCTGCTTGTTCTGGAAGCTATTGTTTTGTCATTTTAAAGTGAGATTTTAATGTGTGAAAAAGTAAGATGCAGCACTGCACCTAGGATGAAGTTATTGTAATGATGCAACAAAAAAAACATGTATCCCAGGATACTCGCCTTTTACATATGTAAAATGTAATTGTCTTGTTATTCATTGTTAAAAAATGTCCATCAGACTGTTTATGGCTATTTTCCTGGCTAATCATGGCAGCATTTAACATATGGGTTTAGCTCCTCCCTCTAACCCTCAGGACAGGAAACACAATCAATTAAACAATTAAGCATACCTTCCCCTTGTATAATAGGAACCCCATCAGCCATCACACCTCAGTCTTTTTTTCCTGTCCTCATAGCCCTAGGACAGTTGTTAATTTTTTTTTTTCTCCCTGAATTTTAAAGGGTAAAGTTTTTCTTTATGCTCACCTGATCATGCTGCTATGATCTTCACCCTGTGGAGGTCAGCCTCCCTCCACAGGAAGCCCAGGCACATGTAGCCCTTTCTCTCCTCGAGCAGGGAACCCCTGGGAACCATGGTGGGTAGTCCCCCTGGCATCTGGAGTCTGAGTTTGCAGGATAAAGCCTCCAGACCTCGATCAGACGATCATCTATCCGGTAAGACGCCCGCGCATGCGCAATGGCCACGACCGGATTTTCGGCATGTTTGCCCTCATCCAAAATGGCGGATCCGCGGACTTGCCGCCAATCGGCGCATGCGCGCCTCCTTAAAGGCACAGAGCGGGAAATTTGAAAATGGCGGTATTTCTTCAAAAAAGCTGGCGTTTTCAGTTCCCTCTGGTATTCAGTGCTCTCTGGTGCCATATTCTGTCTCTGCAGGTATGTTTTAAGTTATTCTTCTATAATATATGAGGATGTTCAGGTTTTTGCTGCATAAAGTTCATGGTGAATTTTTTTTTTTATGCAGCCCTTATATAAATATAAAAATGGATCCTGCATCTCCATCAGCTAAATCAACAAGATCTACTATAGGTCATAGGTGAGCATTACGATATATTCTATTTTTCTACATTAAAAAAGAGTGCATGGAGGGTACAGTCATATGACTTCTGTGTTTTACAGCCCTCAAGACCGGTCTGGCCCTAGATCTCCATCTAAGAGGAGGGA
The DNA here is from genome assembly GCA_933207985.1 of Pelobates cultripes. Taxonomy (NCBI): domain Eukaryota; kingdom Metazoa; phylum Chordata; class Amphibia; order Anura; family Pelobatidae; genus Pelobates; species Pelobates cultripes. The sequence goes on along the minus strand of OW240916.1, from coordinate 92,708,646 downwards.
TAAACCGGCGGCCTGCCCTGGATGTGGCACAAGGCCTTTGGATAACTGCAGGTTATGCCGCAAATGTTTATCCATGATTGCAGGAGAGTCGGAACATCGCAGGTCTCCTCAAGCCTCTACGTCCTCATCTCAGGATATAGCTTATTGGATTAAGCAAGCAGTGGCGGAAGGGATTTCAGAATCCAATAGAGGCAAAAGACCCAGGCGTGAGAGCTTTTGCCAAGAATCCGACCTATCTGAAGATGACTTCAGACATCCTGCTGGTTCCTTGGATTTGGAGCTTATCTCTTCTAGTGAGGAAGAGTCCACGGAACAACCGTGTTCATTGGACACAAAGGCAATGGAGCATCTAATCAAGGCAGTGAGAAAGACTCTAGATTTGCCAGAAGAAGTCAGGGAAGTTTCTACTTCTGATAGACACTTCGGAGATCTCCATAAGAGGAAACCTTCCTTTCCAGTGCACAGATCCATTAAGGAACTGATTCGTTCAGAATGGAATACTCCTGGTAAAAGGATTACAAGTCAGGGTAGATTATCAAAATTGTACCCGATTAAGGAGGAGGATTCAAGAATGTGGACAGCGATCCCTAAAGTGGATGCTCCAATTATTAAGGTGGCAAAAAGATCAACTCTTCCGATTGATAGTAATGCTTCTCTCAAAGAACCCATGGATAAGAGAATTGACGCAGATCTTTCTAAGGTCTTCACTACAGCAGGCTTGGGTTGTCATCCAGCAGTCTCTATCTCTGCTTTGTCCAGAGCATTACGTTCATGGATTCTTGATTTGGAAGAGGATATTGAGAGAGGTGTGAGTAGACGTCGCATGACGGACTCCTTGAAGGAGATCAAACTGGCCAGTGATTGGCTGTTGGAATCCTCCACAGATCTTATCAGGATTTTTTCCAAGGTTATGGCTCATTCGGTTACTGCCAGAAGGGCTCTTTGGTTGAGATCCTGGGGAGCTGACCTATCTTCCAAGAATAATTTGTGTACCTTGCCATTTCTGGGAGAGGTGCTTTTTGGCAGACCACTTGAGGAGGCGATTAAAAAAGCGGCTGAGGTCAAGCAAATCTTGCTTCCACAGGACAGGCGTCCAAAAAGACCACAACAGGACCATCGTCCTTACAGGCCACAGGGAGGATATAGAGATAGTAAAACCTATCGTCCAGGCAGAGAATATGCTCGGCTCTCCAATTGGAAGAGTGGTCAAACCGGGAAATCTTCCAGACCAAAGGCTCAAAATTCCTCCTTTCGCCCCACCAGACAGTTCTGAAGGTGGCTTATACCAGGTTCCCCATGTAGGAGCACGCCTTTCGTTCTTCTGGAGGACCTGGAGTGTGATTCCAGATGCTTGGGTGAATTCCGTAATCACCGCAGGATATTCTCTGGAGTTCGAAGATATTTCCCCTCCACCAAGATTCATCAGAACAAGACTCCCTGTCGACAGACAAAAAAGAGAAGTCTTGACCCATTATGTTGCCAATCTTTTTCTGGAAAGGGTCATTGTCCCGGTTCCTGTGAAAGAAAGGTTCCAAGGGTTCTATTCTCCCCTGTTCTTAGTAAAGAAACCAGGAGGAAAGTGGAGACCTATTCTAGACCTACACCAGCTCAACATCTTCTTAAGGATAAGAAAGTTTCGTATGGAATCCATCCGTTCCATCATTCCAGTGATTCACCACAGAGACTGGTTAATCTCAATAGACCTAAAAGATGCCTACTTCCATGTTCCGGTCACAGAAAGACATCAGAAGTTTCTTCGATGCTGTGTAAAAGGGGAGCACTTCCAGTTTCAGGCTCTTCCCTTTGGGATAAGTACGGCCCCGAGAACCTTCTCAAAGATACTGGTCACAGTAATTGCTTTCCTGAGGAAGATGGATGTAGCAATTTACCACTACCTCGACGACATTCTGGTAGTGGCCTCAGACTTCGAGATGTTACTCCAACACAGACATCTAGTACTCGAGACTCTCTCTCGGTTTGGGTGGCTAATCAACCACGAGAAGAGTCATTTAAAACCTTCAAGGGAGCTGGTGTTCTTAGGAGCATGCTTCAATACCCTCAATGCGATGGTATCTCTCGCCCAAGAAAGAAAATTGAAGCTGCAGGATCGGATGCAGGTTTTTCTTCAGAAGACTTCTGCTTCCGCAAGGGAGTTTATGAAACTCCTGGGTACCCTGACCTCTACTATAGACCTGGTCAGATGGGCGCATTGGAATCTTCGTCCTCTTCAGCAGCATCTCCTGAAAAACTTCAAATCCAGCTCAGACGACTGGGAGAAGCAGATCCACATTCCTCTCAGCCTGAAAAGGAAGCTTCATTGGTGGATGAAAGAAGAAAACATCTCCAGAGGTTTTCCTTTGAAGGAGGTCGACTGGGTAGTCATCACGACAGATGCCAGTCAGTTCGGTTGGGGTGCTCATCTGGGAAATTCCTTTGTCCAAGCAGAATGGACTCAGAATGCTCAGCACCTGCCTTCAAATATAAGGGAATTGAGAGCAACGTTTCTGGCTCTTCTTCATTTTCGGCATCTGATCAAAAGAGCCTGGGTGAAGTTGAGAGTGGACAACAGAGCGGCTGCCGCCTATATCAACCATCAAGGCGGCACCAGGAGTGTTTCACTGATGAAAGAAGTATCAGCAATCATGACCTGGGCACAAATACATGTGGAAGGTCTACGTGCGGTCTATCTTCCAGGAAAGGAGAATGTCTTGGCGGACTTCCTCAGCAGACACCTGGTAGAAACCATGGAATGGCACCTGTCAAGGACGGTGTTTCAGCAATTGGTCCAGAGGTGGGGTCTTCCCCAAGTGGATCTCATGGCTACAGCTCAGAACACTCAAGTTCCTTGTTTTGTTTCAAGGAGATTCCATCCGAGGGCGCTGGATCAAGATGCTCTTTCAATCAAATGGCACTTTCATCTGGTATATGTCTTTCCCCCAGTTCCTCTCATTCAAGCTGTTCTGAGGAAGATTTCCAGAGAACGTTGCAGGGTGATTGCAGTGATCCCCTTCTGGCCAAGACGCCCTTGGTTTCCTCTTCTGAGGAGGTTGGCATTGGAGGATCCTTGGGAGATTCCAGTCTCGGAGAATCTGCTGACACAAGGCCCAGTGGTTCATCCAGAACCTTACAAGCTCAGGCTTCATGCTTGGCTTCTGAAAGGCAATCCCTGAAGAAACAGGGCTTATCGGAACAGGTGGTGGCTACCCTTTTATGTTCCAGGAAGATCTCCACTTCATCTACTTACCACAGAATATGGGAAGCCTTTGCGGTCTGGTTAAATTCTTCTATACAGAACATGGGTACTCCTACAGTCTCTCAAGTTTTAGGTTTTCTACAAGCGGGCCTGGAGAAGGGTCTTAGTCTTAACACCCTGAAAGTTCACTGTTCAGCTATCTCGGCTCTCTCTGGCACTCGATGGGCACTTCATCCTATGGTGGTTCGTTTTTTCAAGGCCGTTGTACGGATTAGACCTCCTATCAGACAACTGGCGTCTCCTTGGAATTTGCCTCTGGTACTGCAGGCCCTAACGGAGTCTCCCTTCGAACCTATTGGGAGCATACATTTGCAGATCCTTTCTCAGAAGACTCTATTATTACTGGCTCTAGTCTCTGCCAGAAGAATGTCTGACATCAGAGCTTTATCAGCCGAGGAACCTTACACTTCATTCTTTGATGATAGGGTCGTTCTCCGACCGAGGCCTGAATTTCTTCCCAAGGTTGTTACATCTTTCCATCTCAATCAGGAAATTATCTTGCCTGCCTATTTTCAGCATCCTTCTACCCCTGAGGAATCAAGGTGTCATATGCTGGATCTTCGTAGATGTTTACTGATGTATATAGAACGCTCTGCTGCTTGGAGGAAATCCTCTCAATTATTCATTATACCTTGGGGTTCTCGCAAAGGTGAAGCCGCCTCAGTCTCCACTCTTCGTTCCTGGACGGTTTCGGCTATCTCCAAGGCTTATGGAGCGTGTGGTGTTCCTGTTCCGAAAAACATCAGGGCTCATTCCACAAGATCCATCGCTACTTCATGGGCTGCAGAGTCAGGAGTTCCTGCAGAGAGCATCTGTAAGGCTGCCAATTGGTCTTCTCTAAAGACCTTTGTAAATCACTACAAAGTGGATATTGCTTCCCGCTCGGATTCGGAGTTTGGCCTGTCGGTCCTGAGCTCCTTTAATCCTCATAGATGATCTCTATATTAAACTATTTTTGTAGCATGCATTTCCCTCCCTGTGTTGTTATTGCTTGGGGAATCCCATATGTTAAATGCTGCCATGATTAGCCAGGAATAGGGAAAATTTATTCATACTTACCGTAATTTTCTTTTCCTGGCTATTATTCATGGCAGCATTTGGTTTCCCACCCTCTATTGGATATGCTTCTTGTTACTTGACTGAGGTGTGATGGCTGATGGGGTTCCTATTATACAAGGGGAAGGTATGCTTAATTGTTTAATTGATTGTGTTTCCTGTCCTGAGGGTTAGAGGGAGGAGCTAAACCCATATGTTAAATGCTGCCATGAATAATAGCCAGGAAAAGAAAATTACGGTAAGTATGAATAAATTTTCCCTAGTTTGCAGTATGTTGGTGTATGGATGCATGCCCTAGCTACATTGTTTACAATCTAATCTTTACAAACACATGGCAGAGGAAAACTCAAGTGGTCGACCTGTAATTACAGAACATAAGACAGCCCATACTATGCTGGTGCAGATGTCTTTAGAAATAACATAGCAATGTCTTGCTCTATTGAACGATAGCCAAAACTACCAGATAGCTTTTTGTTTTGTTTTTTTTAAACTGTTGCCAGCCATCAAATGTCAGCTATTACCATAGAAGGAATATTAATGTACCCGGAGTTACATGTAAATCATCATTCACAGAAGGAGTCCTCTGAGACACACATGTTGAAATGTTCATCTAGCAGGGGTGCCCAAAAGGTAGATCCCAGATGTTTTTTAAATACAACACCCATGATGCTTTGCATACATTTGGAATGCCTTTAAAATGACAGAGCATCATGGAAATTGTAGTTTAAAAACATCTGGGGATCCACCTTTTGGGCACCCCTGTTCCAGAAGTGTGTGCACTTGTTATAAAGCACATGATGGCGTTTTATAAATAATAATATTAATAATAATAATACGCAGCATGTTGCCTTCAAAATGAAGTAGATTCATACATAATGAACGACACACAGACTTACCAAATTATATATGCTCTGACTGATATACACTCAGATGTAGGCGTTGACTTAGATAAGGCTTTCTGAAGGAAATGTCAAACATTTGGGGTGCCATCACTGGCAGGGAGTTCTGTTAAATGAATTCCAGACCTCCCCCTGTATGTTACCTGTAAATTATAGAAACAATCTCAAACATTTTCTCTAGTAGTGTTTAAACGTGACTAATTTTTGTAATTGTCGGCGCTTTATTCATTAAACAGTGAGTGGCTGACAGATGGATTGCAAAAGGTTCAGAGTTTTCAGCAGAAATGGCTGTGTTGGAAAATAATTTAACACTCCTTAGTCTTACGAACAGGGCAATTTAATTGGGAACAAGGGTTAAAATCATTAAGTCTCATCATCTGCTCACTCAGCTCACTTAATTGCTTTTTAACTCATTCTACTGTCTGTTCAATTTAACCCCCACCTTTTACCTGCATCACAAATCTCTTGCCACTACCAAGATTTTCTATTGGGCATTTTACATTACCCTCAAATTTATACCAATCTAGGTAACTCAATATATGAATACACTACCATGACATACTAACTTGGTGATGTGATAAACACACTGTCTTTAGGGGGGATTGTTGATTCAATAAAGCTAAGACAAATTTTAAATTTTATTCCAAGCACTAATTTTAAGTTGTCATGGTTCTTCAAGTCTGCATGTGCAGTATTTCGCTTTGAAAAAGGGATTCCACGTCTGTGTGATGAAGGCCCTATTTGTGAAAGCTGCTTGCAGTATTGTGTAAAGTGGTTGAGGGGGCCCACGCAACCCCCTGTAATCAAAACGTGTCCCAATGAGATGTCATGCCATGTGTACAACCATAAGCCTATGGTCACATTGATATAAAAAACGAGATACACTTAAAAGAAGTCTGACTCCATCTGATGATACTGTTATCCAATGCAGGACAATACACATGCCTGTCTGTAAAGAGATTCTCCAACGGGATTCCAGCACCCAGAAAAATGTAATATCAGTGAAGTTTGTATAGAGAGGCTAGAGCTCTGGGCACCTTATTTTTTCTATTTTTTATTTTTCATTTTTCAATTCTTTATTTTTGGTTGAGAAATAGCATAACAAAGTGGTACAAAATACAGAAATCCAATAATTTGTGTCAACAATAGTGATAAGGTTATTTTACATAATACCAATAACAACTTCTAGCGTAATACACATAGTAGTTTTATCTAGGAATTCCTCTATGTACGCTGTTTCATCCACTGTGTTAAACATTTACATGACAAAATTTTTTTTTGTTTTTCAAGAAGTAGGAAAGATTAGAGGTTTAGAGGGTCCCTTAACTCTGCCAATATATATCATAGCGCTCTGAGAAAATTCCCTTAATGCAAAAAACTCTCGATGATAGATATTTACTTCATCCTAGGTATCTAAATGAAAAGTACACGTACTATACATGACTATATCAAGGGACAGAAAGTTCCAGAAAAAAAATTGAGAAAAAATATAGTAAAAAAGACTGAAAAAAGCGGCATAGTAAAGTAAAAGGTCGCTGCTGGCGGGGCCCGCACCTGGGCAAAATATCACCGGGAGGTGTCACGCCAAAACGTCATGAATGTTGCTCTACCGTCTATAAAGTCGCTTGTAGCCCAGGGTTCCCAGATTTTTTCATACTTATTTAGCATGTTCCTCACCAGCGCTGTCATTTTATCCATCAGATAGTTGTCTAATTTTGTCAATAATGTGAGAGACATAGGGAACATCAGTGTGCAGCCAAGCTTTGGCTACAGCCTACCTGGTCGCCAAGGTGACCCTATAGATCAGTTTTTGTTCCATCCCAGCCCACCCATCTAAAGATCTATTCAAAAGGCCTACCGATGGCATTAGGTCCGGTCTCCTATGAAAATCTTTTATAGAACGTCTGGGCACCTTCTTACCTTACAGGATTAAACCTACCACTGGTCACTCATTGCAAGTCACAGTACGTACTTTTACTAATAATGGTTGTCCATTCATAGGGTGAGAGCGTCTGCTAAAGACAAACCTTCCAGATCAGTACAGCAGCTGGGTGGAAGACAGAAGAGACAGTGCATTTGGGGACACAACTTATGAGGTAAAACTGCAAGGGAAAAAGGCAGATAGCCCCTATGATGACTTCAATGACATGAGGATGTTATAGGATAGAGTGCCCCTTTAAGGGCATACAGTATCTCATGACCGAATGCAAAGCCAGTGGGTGATGTCAGAAGTAGCAGTAGATTAAGCATGTCTGAAGGGCTATTTTTTCAAAGGCTTTAAAATCGTAATGTGAAAAGTACATTTTTTTTCAAAATGCTAGGAGAACAAAACTGCAAAACTAATAATGACAGACACGATGGTTTTTCCAAAACACAATTATCTTTAGAACACTTTTTTTTTTTTGCAACAAAAACTGAAGGCACTACCTCACCTGCTCCTATGGAACAAAAAATTGTTAGATTTTGTGAATATACAGTTGTGATCAAAATTATTCAACCCCCATTGAAAGGTTTATTGCCAAAATGTACAATCTTATCGACTGTTTGCAATGATCAAATCAAACAAAAAGTAATTGAAATAGCTCAACCCAACGAATGTGTCAAGTGGTTTCTTAAAATGCATCTGAAAATTCAATTTATAATGCCTTCTCCATTCACAAAATCATTTAGCGGGGGCTTGAATTATTTTGATTACAGCTTTGTGAATATGATTTTAAGGAAACATAGCATAAACCCAGGAGGAAGTGGAAAAAAAAGAAAAATAGGGGAGACAAATTTCATCATAATTAGGAATGCTATTGATTATGCTGTAAAGAGTTTTCTTTTTATAAATACAACTGTATCAAATGTTAAAGTGTACCCATCATGACAGCTTCACTTTAATATAATTTAACCCCTTCACGACCGTTGATGGTTCAGGACCGTCATCGGAAAAATCCCCTTGAGGACCGGTGACGGTCCTGAACCTTCATAACAGTATTATGTACTTACCTGATTGCCGTCGTTCTCCCGGCGGCGATCAACGTTGCTCCCAGTGTGGGGAGACTGCCTGACAGCGCAGACAGTCTTCCCGCGGCAGATTAGGTAATAAAAATATAATTATATATGTGTATATATTTATATTATATGTCTGTATATCATATATATAAGTCATACTAAGTGTATTTTTATATTAATATATACGTATATTAATATAAAAATACACTTCTAATGAAATTACATACTTATATATATATAATATATATAATAACTATATATATTGTATATATATTATAAAATACAAATAATAAGTAAATTAAAATAAAGTAAAAAACTTAAAAATAATTTTTAAAAATTATATATATATATATATATATATGAAATTTTATTCTAACTGTGTTTTGATATTAATATATATATATATATATTTATATCAAAATACACTTATAAAGAAATTATATATACAGGGAGTGCAGAATTATTAGGCAAGTTGTATTTTTGAGGATTAATTTTATTATTGAACAACAACCATGTTCTCAATGAACCCAAAAAACTCATTAATATCAAAGCTGAATATTTTTGGAAGTAGTTTTTAGTTTGTTTTTAGTTATAGCTATGTTAGGGGGATATCTGTGTGTGCAGGTGACTATTACTGTGCATAATTATTAGGCAACTTAACAAAAAACAAATATATACCCATTTCAATTATTTATTATTACCAGTGAAACCAATATAACATCTCAACATTCACAAATATACATTTCTGACATTCAAAAACAAAACAAAAACAAATCAGTGACCAATATAGCCACCTTTCTTTGCAAGGACACTCAAAAGCCTGCCATCCTAGAAACTGGAAGACCTCTACACTACCCTCGTCACAGGAAATTAAGACTCTGGTGTCAACAACAGTGGATTACGAACTACAAATGTGGAATCAACTTAAAATAGGGAAACTGAGCCTACCTATGGCCGAGATGTGGCGTACCTACCTGTCAACACAGCAGCCACTCCCGAACCCCCCCTAGCCTAATGCGAAAAGAGGCTAAAATGACTCAAAACACTCTAAACCAATGCCACTATGAGTAGCAAAACCTGCTAGCTACTCAAGCGAAGCTATATCACACTTCACGACTGAACTAGACTAAAAACACGACTCCCTGCCCAAAGATGTCCTCGTCAGTAACGGGCCTCACCAAGGTTATACCCACTACCCTAGTTATGATTCCTACCCCCTGTACCCCTCTCCCCCCCCAAGCCTCGAACCTTAAACACGAGCCCTACAGGGAAACACGAAATCACGCACCAGACTTTTTAAAAGATATCACAAATGGAAGTTGCGAGAGGGTTACCGCATACAAATACAGCCCATGGATCAGGCCCTTAGGAAACGATATCACCAGATCTCCTTTACACCAAAAGCGAAGGGAAACACAGGACACCTAGAATAATGTACACACATAACAAACTATAACGTATATTGTGTCAACCCTATATAATTAACATAAGCAATATAAATCGCTGCTTACTCTTACACTGCTGAGAAAGACAAAGAGGCCGACCCAAAGAAACATAAAAATAGACGACAGCAGAGACGGTCCTCAATAGACCCCATGAACAAATGCTAATAAGCTGCCGCGGTATACTAGGTATCCCCCGCCAACCATCCAGCAAGATGCCACATAATATAGCAACATAAAGGCATGTTTGATAAAAAGAATCACAGTACAAGTGCAATTTCATGTATATCAATGTTAATGACTTGATTAACACAATGCAATGTTGTACAAACTGCAATTACGTGACTTAAACCTTTTGTCCCCCCTCTCCCTCTTTACTTTCTGTACCCCTACCCTCTTATATGACAAAACAATAAAAATTGTCAAAGTGAAAAAAAAAAAAAAAGCCTGCCATCCATGGATTCTGTCAGTGTTTTGATCTGTTCACCATCAACATTGCGTGCAGCAGCAACCACAGCCTCCCAGACACTGTTCAGAGAGGTGTACTGTTTTCCCTCCTTGTAAATCTCACATTTGATGATGGACCACAGGTTCTCAATGGGGTTCAGATCAGGTGAACAAGGAGGCCATGTCATTAGATTTTCTTCTTTTATACCCTTTCTTGCCAGCCACGCTGTGGAGTACTTGGACGCGTGTGATGGAGCATTGTCCTGCATGAAAATCATGTTTTTCTTGAAGGATGCAGACTTCTTCCTGTACCACTGCTTGAAGAAGGTGTCTTCCAGGAACTGGCAGTAGGACTGGGAGTTGAGCTTGACTCCATCCTCAACCCGAAAAGGCCCCACAAGCTCATCTTTGATGATACCAGCCCAAACCAGTACTCCACCTCCACCTTGCTGGCGTCTGAGTGGGACTGGAGCTCTCTGCCCTTTACCAATCCAGCCACGGGCCCATCCATCTGGCCCATCAAGACTCACTCTCATTTCATCAGTCCATAAAACCTTAGAAAAATCAGTCTTGAGATATTTCTTGGCCCAGTCTTGACGTTTCAGCTTGTGTGTCTTGTTCAGTGGTGGTCGTCTTTCAGCCTTTCTTACCTTGGCCATGTCTCTGAGTATTGCACACCTTGTGCTTTTGGGCACTCCAGTGATGTTGCAGCTCTGAAATATGGCCAAACAGGTGGCAAGTGGCATCGTGGCAGCTGCACGCTTGACTTTTCTCAGTTCATGGGCAGTTATTTTGCGCCTTGGTTTTTCCACACGCTTCTTGCGACCCTGTTGACTATTTTGAATGAAACGCTTGATTGTTCGATGATCACGCTTCAGAAGCTTTGCAATTTTAAGAGTGCTGCATCCCTCTGCAAGATATCTCACTATTTTTGACTTTTCTGAGCCTGTCAAGTCCTTCTTTTGACCCATTTTGCCAAAGGAAAGGAAGTTGCCTAATAATTATGCACACCTGATATAGGGTGTTGATGTCATTAGACCACACCCCTTCTCATTACAGAGATGCACATCACCTAATATGCTTAATTGGTAGTAGGCTTTCGAGCCTATACAGCTTGGAGTAAGACAACATGCATAAAGAGGATGATGTGGTCAAAATACTCATTTGCCTAATAATTCTGCACTCCCTGTACATCTATGTATATATAAATAAATCAAAATAATACGATATATATATATATATCAATATACAAAATTACATAATTATACACGTAGACTTCAAATATATAAATATGCATATATACCGTATATACTCGAGTATAAGCTGACCCGAATATAAGCCGAGGCCCCTAATTTTACCCCAAAAAACTGGGAAAACTTATTGACTCGAGTATAAGACTAGGGTGGGAAATGCAGCAGCTACTGGTAAATTTCTAAATAAAATTATATCCTAAAAAATTATATTAATTGAATATTTATTTACAGTGTGTGTATATGATGAATGCAGTGTGTGTGTATGAGTGCGCAGTGTGTGTGTATGAGTGCACAGTGTGTGTATATGAGTGCAGTGTGTGTGTATGAGTGCGCAGTGTGTGTATAAGATGCAGTGTGTATATGAGTGCGCAGTGTGTGTATAAATGCAGTGTGTATATGAGTGCGCAGTGTGTGTATAAATGCAGTGTGTATATGAGTGCGCAGTGTGTGTATAAATGCAGTGTGTATATGAGTGCGCAGTGTGTGTATAAATGCAGTGTGTATATGAGTGCAGTGTGTGTGTATGAGTGTAGTGTGGATGAATGCAGTGTGTGTGTGTGTGATGCAGTGTGTGTGTTGCAGAGCCTTGGTGGGGGGTGGGCATTTTTATTAAAAAAAAATAAAAAATTAATATTATTATTTATTATTTAAATTTTTTTGGTTATATTATTTTTTTAATTATTTTATTATTATTATTTATATTTATATATTATTAATTAATATTATTTAAATTTTTTCGTTATATTATTTTTATTATTATTTATATATTATTAATTTATTTATTTTGTTGTCCCCCCTCCCTGCTTGATACATGGCAGGGAGGGGGGCTCTCCTTCCCTGGTGGTCCAGTGGCATTGGCAGTTCAGTGGGGGGAGGAGGGGGGCTGGCAGAGCTGTTACTTACCTCTCCTGCAGCTCCTGTCAGCTCTCTCCTCCTCCGCGCCGGTCCGGTCAGCTCTTCTCTCAGCTCACACTGTAAGTCTCGCGAGAGCCGCACTATGACCCCGCGGCTCTCGCGAGACTTACACTGGGAGCTGACAGAGGAGCTGCACGGACCGGCGCGGAGGAGGAGAGAGCAGACAGGAGCTGCAGGAGAGGTAAGCGCTCGCTGCCAGCCCCCAGTCTGTATTATGGCAATGTAAGTTGCCATAATACAGACACTGACTCGAGTATAAGCCGAGTTGGGGTTTTTCAGCACAAAAAATGTGCCGAAAAACTCGGCTTATACTCGAGTATATACGGTATTTAAATTCTACGTGCATATTTATGTAATATTTTTACACAATTAAGTAATTTTATTGATTTGCGGGACCTGCCTGACAACCCAGGCCGAAAGTCCAGAGAATTTAATTTGCTAGCACAGTATTTAACCCTGTAACTTTCTATGACACCCTAAAACCTGTAATGGGGGGTACTGTTTTACTCGGGAGACTTTGCTGAACACAAATATTAGTGTTTCAAAACAGTAAAACCTATCATGATGATATTGTCAGTGGAAGTGACATTTTTTTGCATTTTTCACACACAAACGGCACTTTCACTGATGATATAATTGTTGTGATACGTTTTACTGTTTTGAAACACTAATATTTGTGTTCAGCAAAGCCTCCCAAGTATAACAATACCCCCCATGTACAGGTTTTATATTGTTTTTGAAAGTTACAAGGTCAAATATTTTTACATTGAAAATTGCCAGGTTGGTTATGTTGCCTTTGAGAGCGTATGGTAGCCCAGGAATGAGAATTACCCCCATGATAGCATACCATTTGCAAAAGAAGACAACCCAAGGTATTGCAAATGGGGTATGTTCAGTCTTTTTTAGTAGCCACTTAGTAACAAACACTGGCGTTATCGTTCATAATTGTTTTTTGCATTTTTAACACAAATATAAATACTAACTTTGGCCAGTGTTTGTGACTAAGTGGCTACTTAAAAAGACTGGACATACCCCATATTAAATACCCTGGGCTGTTTACCTTTAAAAAAAAAAATGTACATGTAGGGTGTGATTCAGAGATTTATGACAGATAACAGTGTTACAATGTCACTATTGATACATGTTAAAAACATATATTTTGAAACAGCAATTTCCTATTTGTACTTATAGCCCTATAACTTGCAAAAAAAGCAAGAAAGCATGTAAACACTGTTTTTAAACTCAGGACAACATTTTGAATGTATTTAGCAGTTTTTTTCATTGGCTTTCATATGTAAGTAAAATATTTTCAAGTAAAAGTAAAAAAACTTTTTTTTTCAATTTGTTTACCATTTTTTTTTTTAAAGTAAATTATATGACATAATACAAATAATGGTATGTAAAGAAAGCCCTTTTGTCCCGAAAACCCCCCCAATATATAACTTGTATGGGAACAGTAAATGAGAAAGAGGAAAATTACAGCTAAACACAAACACTACATAAATGTTAAAACAACCCTGGTCGTTAACGTACTACTTGGCCAAAACAGTCCGGTACTGAAGGGGTTAATATAAAAGTTTAGTTAAATATATATATTTATCTTTACTATATAATTTAGAAAAAAAGAACACTGAATAACTTAATTTAACATTTGAATTGCATACATTATTTATCTCTACTGTGTCATTTATCATAGAGATAAACACATGCAATCAATTTGTTTTAGAAAAAATCAAGTACTCATTATTTTTACACCATCACTATGTTATATCAGCAACTCCATGGCTGTTGCATCTGCCTCTGGTCCCACCTGCTTCTTGTCCACACTAACAGGATTGGACCTTCTATGGTACACTTTCTCTAGCAGGGCAGGACAAATGGGCGAGTACCCATTTTTCTTCTAAGCTTTTCATTTACTTGCAATTCTGATAATATATAAAATGATTTTAAAATGTCTATAAAGTTATTTTTATATCTTTTTATCCAATCAGATCTGCAAAGAACTATTTAGACACCCTCTGTACTATGCTGAACAAATTCGGAACATGAAGAAATTGACTTGTGTACAGGAGCCAATTAATCATCTACCAGCAGTGAAAGGAGGTCAGGCAATTTGTAGTTCATTGATTGGTTCAGATATGGGTAAAATGTTCCACATGTTTTACACTAATACCCAATCTTGCTCATCTGGCACATGAAAGATCCAAAGTCCTTTTGGAAAACTTGCTAATATTTTCTGGCTTACTATGTGGAGTTTCAGTCAAAGTAAAGTTCTGTACAAGCCCTTTGTTGCCGAATTTAATACCTGCTGCAAGCTGCAAGCAATGAAGGCCGCGGGGAAACATTTACCAAAAGTTTATATAACCAGAAGAATTCCGCCAGATGGTTTAACAATTCTGAAGCAATCTGGAAGGTTGGTATTTATGTATTTCTTTTATTTTATTGTGGAACTGTTTTTAGCATGCTGTTAGAGTTAGTTAATAAAATTTTAACTTTTCAGATTCAAAACAAATTTAAAAATGATTTTTGAAATTTAGGCCAAAATAGTCTGGAAAATCTCCAAATCAGCTATGTTTTCAGTATGGCTACTGTGACCAAAAATGTTAAAGGGATACTTCAGGTACCCAGACCACTTCTGCCCATTGGAGTGGTCTGGGTGCTAACTCCCACTACCCTTAAAGGACCACTATAGTGCCAGGAAAACATACTCGTTTTCCTGGCACTATAGTGCCCTGAGGGTGCCCCCACCCTCAGGGACCCCCTCCCGCCCGGCTCTGGAAGGGGAAAAGGGGTAAAAACGTACCTTTTTCCAGCGCTGGGCGGGGAGCTCTCCTCCTTCTCTCCTCCTCCGTTCCTCCTCCTGGGCTGAATGCGCACGCGCGGCAAGAGCTGCGCGCGCATTCAGCCCGTCGCATAGGAAAGCATTTACAATGCTTTCCTATGGACGCTTGCGTGCTCTCACCGTGAAAATCACAGTGAGAAGCACGCAAGCGCCTCTAGTGGCTGTCAATGAGACAGCCACTAGAGGCTTTGGGGGAAGGCTTAACCCATTCATAATTATAGCAGTTTCTCTGAAACCGCTATAATTATGAAAAAATGGGTTAACCCTAGAAGGACCTGGCACCCAGACCACTTCATTAAGCTGAAGTGGTCTGGGTGCCTAGAGTGGTCCTTTAACCCTGTTTTCATAAACCGCAATATTTACTTTGCAGGGTTAAGTCCTCCTCTAGTGGCTGTCTATCAGACAGCCACTAGAGGGACTTCCATGTTCTCAGAACACGAAAAGTATTTTAAGCGACGCTGAACGTCCTCACGCTATGTGAGGGCCTCCAGCATCGCCAAAATCCCCAAAGGAAAGCATTGAATAATGCTTTCCTATGGGAAGGTCTAATGCGCGTGCGCGGCCATTGCCGCGCATGCGCAATCAGGTCTCCCCTGCCGGCTGATGTTGGACATATGCAAATATGTTTTCCTGGCACTGGAGAATCCCTTTAAATTTGCTTTAAATACTCAACAGTTGGCACTATAATAAATACTGTGTATATTGAGTTTTATTTAATAAGTAGTATGTTTTGGTGAAACTCATTTGTAGTTACATTAAGAAATACATGCAGTTGAATTTATCATTTGAAAGTTACTGTATATGCTTCAAAGCAACAGCATGGGAAACAGCTGGAATACTTCCCGACTGGCACACGTCTAAAAGTTTACTTTAAAAGAACACTTCAAACCCATAAACACTACAGGAGTGCCTGGGATAGTGGCAGGGCACTCTTGCCATCATGATTACTATGTTTGATTGCAGTGGTTATGGTGCTTACAAAGTTTCCCTGCAAGAACAAAAGAAACAAATTCTATTTATACATTATCTATGTATTATATCTGTTATATCCAGTTTCTCCTGATATATAAAAAATATATTTTTTCTTCTATGTTTATTGTAGAAATTTTGTACCCGTAGCTATTAAAGTGTATCTGTCATGATACACAAAACTTTACTAGGAAAAATGGAGAGGGAACTGTAATCTAAACATTGTTCCAGCATTGTTAAGTTAATCAGGATGCCAGGGGTGCTTCAGGCTGACATGAATGCATGCCAGGCTGCCTGGCAATCAAGCAGGCTGGCCCTCTGAGGACCATTGTTTCAGTGCTCTCTGCATTGTTCTAGTGCCCTTATCATAGCAAGAATCTGTGCTACGCTTTTTGGGGGGCGTTCCCTTGTGCCCAAAAAGCGGTACACCAGAGAACAAACCCAGGACAGCTGGAAATTAGGACTGTCCTGCCGAAATTGTAATGATTGGGAGGCCTGTAGCTGAATTGCTTTCAAATGTAAAAGATTATCTATATATCAATCAACTGTCATCTACGCTCCATCACAGCAACTACAGAGATTATTCATATGATTAGCTCATGTTGCATTTTGCCAGAGCAATATATGTGCATTGAGAAGCCAGTACACTGGAAATGCAGCCAGCATGCTGGTATCATGGGGTGAAATGCCTTGCTTGGGTGGAAGCAGGGAGCCGGATGTAGAAGGGATTTTAATGTTATCTCATGGCAATATCTATGAACCTGGAATACTGACAGCTGCAGTGCTGGAAGGGAGCTATGTACTGAATTAAGATCTCTTAAAAGCAATGAAATATATAATATATTTGCATGATAAATTATGTGTTAATTGCTTAAAATATGTTATTAGTAACGGCAAACCGGTCACGGTTGGCATTAGCTATTACTGGAAAAGCTGAGTTAAAAACAAATATGCAAAATTTAAGTTTAAAGGCTACTCAGGCTATTAGAAAAAATATGTAGTGTCATAGTAAGAACTGGCTGTAGTACTGTTTAAAACCACAAGGTTTTAGGGTTGACACCTGTGATCCTTCTAATTGCAAAAGGTATTGAATTTCAATGTTGAATGTTCAGATTTTGATGCTTCAAAGGCTGATGAGAACTGAGTTGGTGTCATTCTTCCCTTTGTCCTGTTCATTCTAAAGACCTGCAATACTTTTATCAATATAGTCTCCTTTTCCACTCTAGCTTCTGGTACGTAGGTATCCCAACAGCTCTAAAATTACACATATACCCTGCAACAGGACTAAACATTTTTTCATTTGCCCGCTAGCCATTGGCTAGAAATTCACCCCAGATGGGTGTGCCATGGAGCTTCCAGGCTTCCAGGTAACTTTCTGTCCTATAGCGTAGGATTCAAATTTTGACCCCTGTAGTAGGATATCGTTTGAAATGAGTGAAAAGAGCAAAGTATAAATAATTTGATAACAGATGACCTATTAAAAAATAATAGAAGCGAAAGTATATATTCATTATTGCTTGGCTTTTTCACTACCATGTTGTTTTCATTTAAAAAAATAAAAAATAAATGCATTACATTCATTTATTATAATTACAATTGAAAATGTGTAATGCACAGCTTGCACAAACATAAAATCACAATTTCATATGTAAATGGCTGTTTAGGAATACTTAAACTAAATAAAATAAAAAAATGTAAATTAAATTTCAGTTTAAACAATTATTAAACTTTGTTATAAATCCAGCCGGGCTATCTTAGCTTTAATTTTGGCAATCCGGTATAATTACTCTACAATTCAGTGTTTTGAGAATAATCCTGCCAGGCACCTGATGCCATTCTTGTGATAACAATTTCCTAGGACTGTCAACATTATGTAAAAATAATGTCTGCACATACGTACAGTAACACAGATTTCCGATATTGGGTGTTGCAACATTCTATTGCAGTCGTTTCTCTCTCCCTGACTGCTTGAATGCAGCCATGACATTTGACCTATAAACATTGCTGTAGAGTGCGGAATGGCACCATTTATATGTAGTGGGTAGAATGGATCTCTGGCAGAAAAAAATCTCTCAGCAGGGTGAAAACCAGCAAAAGAGCAAAGAGAAAGGTAAGCAGGAGTTTATTTCTAAAATATATATATTGGCTAAAAAAGATACACAGCATTGCAAGCTATGGGGCCCATGACACACTCACTAGGGGTGAATTTCTACTTGTCAGGGCTCAAAATATTATGCACCATGGGCTAATGGGTGAGTGGACATTTTGAGCCCTGTTAACCCCTTAAGGACCAAACTTCGGGAATAAAAGGGAATCATGACATGTCACACATGTCATGTGTCCTTAAGGGGTTAATGTGTTTGCATGTCACATAATAAGCTAATTTTATATTGATACAATTTTTCTGAAGATACAAGGATAACAGTTCTACTAGTTCTTGAGATTAAATATTGCATTTGCTTAATCTGTTTACTAGCTGTGAGATTGAGCAGTGGGACTCGGATGATCCTGTTCCACGTTCTGAACTACTCAAGAAGGTGTCTGGAATCCAGGGATTGTACTGTCTTTTGACAGAGAAGATTGACAAAGAGCTACTAGAGGCTGCAGGTAAATTATCACACTCTATATTTTCAAAAACCTAATAACTGTAAACTAATATCCAGTGACTAGAACACATTTAAAAAAAAAAAAAAAAAAAGTCAGACCTGCATGGTCTTGCAAGCTAATAATGGAGTAGGAGATAGGAAATCATAAATTTAACAGAATTTGCAATAAAGAAAGTGTAAACATTAGATGACTCTTTACAGGAAGTGTTTAGGAAGGCTGTGAATGTCACATGCAGGGAGGTGTGCCTAGGGCTGCATAAACAAAGTGATTTATCTCCTAAATGGCAGAGAATTAAGCAGTGAGGCTGCAGGGGCATGATCTATACAACAAAACGGTGTTCATAAGCTAAAGTTGTTTTGGTGACTATAGTGTCCATTGAAGCCTTCTGAGCCTTGACATATTCACACTGTTACTATTTGACCAAGTTCTTAAGATTGTATCTATGTAGGATACAAGGTCTGTTACATATTGCCGCACTGTTCCTTTTTGACTCAGGCTTATATTAGTTGCTAATGCAGTGGGGATTCTTGTATTTATCCTCTATACACTCTGCTTATACCCTCCTTAATGCACGTAATGACACTCTTGCAGATTATTCTTTACTTTTAATTATCTTTAGGCTGACAACCTCTAGATCTATACATTTCCAATTTTTTCTTTCTTTTCATTATGGCTATGCCGTTATTATAAATTATATTTATTACAGGTTACGTTTATATTCAGGTGAACAGGGCAGTTTTTTTCACTGCACTTGTTTCATTTTTTTCTGGGATATAATATCCCGTGACTTACTAGACATCCGAACATATATTATATTATAAAATCAATAATGAGACCTCCATTTAAATCCACTTAATATGTGTCCACTATTTAATGCATATCAATGCTAAATATAAAATCTATTCACAATGTGCACAGAACCTTCAAATGCAGTATGATCATTTAAAGTCATCTAAGGTATGTCCTTTGTTTGTCCTCTTTAAGAAGGTTAAAGGACATTCAGCAACGTATTGTAAAATAATTGCATATACCTGAACATCAGCTAAATGCCAAATAGTCAAATATTTGCCCAGCTATAGTTTGCAATCTAGAGGGGAATTGACATGGACTATTCTGCAATATAAAAATGCAGACTCATTTACTAGAGCCTGACATGTTAAAATCTGGTATTATAGCAAAGGTACACCAAAAATGCTATATACTAACTGATGGAACTTTGCTGTGAATAGTAAATGAAATGGCTTCATACCAAACCATAAAAACAGTGATGCCATTTGCTATTTACTTAATGCCTTTGCAATTTTGTTGAGAGGGAAAAAAAACCCTTGTTTTGGCGTAAAAGCTATGCTAAGTGAGACCATGCTATCTGCTGCAGCACTTAAAGGGTTAAGGCCTTGAAGTGGTTCCAGTTATATCCTGTGGTCTCACACATTGCAGCATCATGTTATTTTGTGTGTGTGTGTGTGTGTTTTTTTTTGTTTTTGTTTTTTCGTTTTGGCTAATTAATAGCTGTGAACAGCAACAAAGTGTTGCTATTTGTAGTTATTATAGAGCACTTCTGCACTGGAAAAAAACAACAACATTAGCAAACATTTATTTGAAGCAAACATAGCGTATAAACATGCAACAGCAGTTTTGTGTTTATATTGCTTTGCAGACTAAGGCAAAACCTTAAAATCATACACATTTGCACCATTTTATTTGTATCCTATTTGTTTAGCCTTAATACAATTATATGGGAAGTGAAATGTTTTAGACAGTATATAATGTATTTTACCTTTCAATATTTCATAGAGGGGCTGAAATGAATAAAAGCAAAAATGCCATTTGCTCACATGCAGTTGATGTGACCAAAATGGATAATTAAAATGGGTCAAATATCTTGCAGTACAGCTTACTAAAAGTGGCACTATTTTAGTATAATGCCCACATACAGTAAATACAGTTAAATTGTATATATAATGCTAATAATAATATATAATATAATGGTATTTAAAACTGCCATCGGACTCTTTATCAGTCTCTGGAATACTAATAAAGGCTTCATTTTAATAAAATGATTTTCAAATGATTCAATGCACTGCATTTACAGGAATGGTGCCTTGAACCTTGTAAAATATTTGCAAAGTAGGTAAATGTGACCTACCTATAACCAATGTAGAGATAAGTGAAACTGTATTTGCTCAAATTATTGTTTAAGACCAGACCACTATTTAATTTATTACTGTTGGAATCCAATTCATTGTCCATTGTCATTGTGGGACATGCATTTTAAGGTGAGGAAAGATTTTCCAGTCCATACTCCTTACATGTTATTAGGTCCTTCCCGAAAGTCTGGACTATGATGAACATATGATGATACGTGCATGCTGACAGTATAAAATGGGTAGGAACAGTAAGAAAACTATTGGTATTGGGATTCTAAGGCATCACTTCATTAAAGAGTTCCAAGGATAAAACAAAAAAGGAAAGTGGAAAAAAGACAGTCCTGCCTAGTGCCATTCATCTAGTGGGACGGTCCCCTTTCCTGTTAATGTAGAAAACAAGTACAGAGAGATTACTGTAATTCCCAATTATGATATGATTCCTGTTATCAAGTTGTGCATATTCTCACATTATTTATATTTTTGTGTCTCCATAGGTCCAAACCTTAAAGTAGTCAGCACCATGTCTGTAGGATATGATCATTTATCACTTGAAGAATTAAAAAAACGGTAAATATTCAAATAGTTTTTTCTATATGAGTGATTTAAATTGTTACACAACTCAAGAAAATTGAGTGTTATCTACAATTTATAGACGGTTGTGTTTCCTGCTTTCTCTGTTAGTTTTTGGCATTATTGGAAAAAAATGGTCTTTAATCTTAATATAAATCCTGTAGAAAATTTCTGAAATAAATGATTGGCTTTACTGAGATCATTGAGTGACCATGCGTAGAAGTTGGCTATAAGGTATATATGTGTTTTGCATTTTTATCACATTTGAATTTTTTGAAACCATAAATCAAGAATGTTTGAGGCAAGTAAGACGCTTAACCAGCTGATGTTGTTAGGACAATAGAGGACAAAGCATCTTTCTGTGGGCAGCAGCATTAGAATGGGTTACTTACCCCGTCTACATGGTGCAACCTAAATCAGAGCTTCACAACCATTTATGGACCAAGGCTCACTTCCATAAAAGACAAGTTTACAAGACAGCTTATAAATGTCACATTTACTTAAATAGGCTTGTTAGTTGTAATGAATTGCCTGGTGGAATCCCTATTTTCATGCTGACCCTTATAAAAAAATAAAAATAAATTAATGATCGCATTCAGCCTATTATGAGTGTAAAGTTGGTGCGTTTGTAGCAATTGTGGTTGCATCAGGGACACAGTGGCATACTTTTGAAAATCACATCCCTAAAGCCTTGCTTAAACAGTAAGAGATAGATATGGCATTAAGAAGTGTATATTTGACTCAATATTTGATAAAAAATAATTTTTTACCCAAAAATATTGCACGTATATTATTGATGATTATATAACACAAAATGTACATGTTTTATTTACCAGACGGATCAGAGTTGGATTTACACCAGATGTGCTTACAGAGGCTGTAGCAGAACTGACGGTTGCACTGTTGCTGGCAACTTCTCGAAGACTTATCGAGGCTGTGGATGAGGCAAAAAAGTATTGAGGTTTCCTTAATTACAAATATTGTTTCTTGCAGACCTTTAAAATGTACTTTTAAAACAGCACTTACCATAAAACATAAAACTTGCAAAGGCTCCCAAAGGCTGATGAGTTTGGACTAGTGCATGTGCAATCAGATCTTCTTTAATGGTGATTTCTTTGTGTTTCTCCCTTTAAATATTTAAACTAAGTGCTGGTGTTTTCAGGAACAGATGGAAAATTCTTTTACTCTGAATCCTTTCATCAGCAAATCAAAAGAGCTTTGAATGAACTGAATTTCGTCCATGTTCTGGTTCGGTTTGCATAATTTTATTGCAAATGCAATTCAGACAACCAGATTTTATATTTAACCTCTAACTCATTGCCGTTGAGCTTTTAAATATGGCAGCAGCGGGGAGCTGCTGCTTCCTTCCAATACCCGTACCGGTTAAAAAACAAATAAAAATATATGAGGTCAATAGGACCCCATATTAATATAAGAGAGGTATAAAAACCTCACTCATACCCCCACCTGCCATCCCACGGGTAGGGGCATGTCTGCTGAACAGCAGCTAATGCTGCTCACTGTCATTAGTGAAAATTAGTGATTGGGGTGCTATTGCTGCTTATAACGTGGGGCCAGACCCAGATTCCCTGTGCAGACACAATGGTTCTTTAAACAGTTCTTGTACTTGAACAAATAACTCATGAGCAAATTGCATGGATGAATTTTTATCCACAAGCAATTTGTTTTTTGATACATTCGGGCAAAATGTAATTAGTTCATTGGTGTTTTGTACGAATTAACTAACTGGCCCTGTTTGGGATTTTATTTTCTATTTGTTGTCTGTAATTAGGTGTGGTAAAACGATAATATTTCGCCTTTGAGATAGATTTCTCTATTTATGTACTGGTTATATATCATAATATTTAAGAACCAGTGGTTGCTATATATAACGTGTAGATAGAGGCAAAGAAAAGCAATCAGCATTGGAAATGGAATTTGCCATTTGCTTTAACTACAGAACTGAAACTTTCTCTTTATACGTTACCCCCATGGCTCTCCATCACTAAAGAGATGCTTCCAAAAATTTTAAGAAATACTTTAAACGCCATAACTACTTACACTCCTTGTATGTTGACAATTAGTGATGTCGCGAACCCGAAATTTTCGGTTCGCGAACGGCGAACACGAACTTCCGCAAATGTTCGCGAACCGGCGAACCGCCCGAAACGCCATTGACTTCAATGGGGAGGCGAATTTTAAAACACACAGGGACTCTTTCTGGCCTGAATGGAAAAAGTTGTTTCAAGGGGACTAACACCTGGACTGGCGGCATGCGGGAGGATCATAGCCAAAACTCCCATGGAAAATTACACAGTTGATACAGGATCACAATTTAATCCATAAAGAATCACCTAACATTCTAAATCACAATCAATATGGATTGACACCTGACATAGCGACACCTGACATGGATTGACACATCCTCAGAGCCCTGATACACACTGACACAAAAGAGCAGAATAATAGGGACTGTTCCCCTACAGCCGGTCACCAGCAGATATGGATTGACACCTTGATGACTACAAACTACTGGTATGGGGCCCTTTAAATGGCAAATTGCCCTGCTTCCCTGGGTTGTGGAGAAGCCTATTTGCCAGCCTCCTCCCGCGTGACTATGGCCCCTGGGAGATTGTGAAAATATGCACTTTTATTTGGTGTGTATGGCCCTTTAAGACTGTCGGTGGGCATATTGGGGCTTATGGACTCTTTATGTGACTGGTGCTGGCCTTTAAACACCTTTTTTGGGACATCAGGAAGATTGGGACACTGCCCCTTTAAGGCCGTGTCCCCAGACTTGTTGGGGACACGGCCCCTTTAAGACGGTGTCCCCTGTGTCCCCAGACCTGGTGCAAACCCTTTGTGCCTGCCTTTGCTATTTCCCA
>OW240916.1:92674200-92684264 GCA_933207985.1 Pelobates cultripes | reverse complement strand
TTGTGACACCAGATCTAATTAGTGGCACTTGTCAGAATATCCACTGTTAGCGTAACACACCCGCTTTAAGGACACTGACTGCTATTCAATCTATAACAGTAAAAAAAGTTTTTTGTTTTTAAATCCAAGCTATTGTGATACCAGATGTAATTGGTGGCACTGACTGGGGAAATGGGCACAGTATGCACTGTGAGCCTGACACAGAAGCTGGGAGCAGTGGCAGACAACTGACTGCTATTCAATCTATAACAGTGAAAAAAGTTTTTTGTTTTTAAATCCAAGCTATTGTGACACCAGATGTAATTGGTGGCACTGACTGGGGAAATGGCACTGTGAGCCTGACACAGAAGCTGGCAGCAGTGGCAGACAACTAAGTGCATTTACATTAGATAGAAAAAAAAAATCCAAAAAAAGCATACCCTTATCCCTAACCTAGCTATGTTTTTCCCTATCTTATGAACAGCAGCTACACTTTCCCTCCTCTTACTAAGCATGCAGCTTGAGAATGAATCTAAAATGGATGCTGTCCAGTAGGTGGGAGGGTCTGCTAGGAGGCTGTGCTGCTAATTGGCTGGAATGTGTCTGCTGACTGTGAGGTACAGGGTCAAAGTTTACTCAATGATGACGAATAGGGGGCGGGTCGAACCGCGCATATGTTCGCACGCCGTGGCGAACGCGAACATGCTATGTTCGCCAGGAACCGTTCGCCGGCGAACCGTTCGGTACATCACTATTGACAATTATCTTTGACTGTCGACACTCTGGCAGTGCTGGAACAGAGGTAAGGAATACATCATGTATCTATGTGATTTGCAGCCTATTTATGGCAAGTATAAAACTTAAAGACAGGTTCATTTTAATTGAAGATTATGCTAGCTTTAGTGTACTAATAATCTTGATTTTAATAATGATAGGAGGTGAGTATTTTGCATAATCTTTCTTTACTAACTCCATAGCAGCACAGAAAAGTAATGAGAAAACTGAGAACCAATCACAAACAAGCATAAGTTATAAGAGGCATGTCTCACTGAAGCGCTTCCTCTTTAAACTGCGACATCACAAGTCCATTAATCAACAAAACGATAGAAGAACACGATGTGGTAAACTTCAAACACGAACATGATGAATAAGGTCCCATCAAACAGGCATCTTGGGTTCAACTGTAGGTTCCAATTAAATTGAAAAGAGAATATAGAACATTTTAGTTTCCAGAAAGGGTTGTATAAAAAGGTTCACCTTAACTGTCTTATTCTAAGTATGATACGTATAATACAATCCAGTCCTCCCCCAGCTAGCGTAACTAACTAAAACAAACAATTCCAGTACAAACCCAACAACAAAGTCCCAGGGAGAAAACAACAACATAGGTGTAGGCAATAAATAATACAGGGTGGGGGGTTGCGGGGGACCTGGGCATCATGGGGTTGGCTGCAAATCTTGAGAGCTCCCTCATTGACTCACTAAAAAAAGCCTGAATTTTAGGCAGCCAGCCCGCACAACTCGCAGCACTCAGTTGCATCTTGCTCATGGCCGGCCAGGGAGAGGCTTTGGATATCAGAGCAACTTACCGGAGGTTACTCCTGTTAAACCCTGTCTTTAGCATGTTTAGTTCTGCTTAACTGAACTTCACCTTGGTAGTCACTCTTGCAAAATTAGTTTAACATGTATATTATGTTAATAGATGTTAATCTGAGGCGCTTTTCCTTTAAAGAGTATATATATATATATATATATATATATATATATATATATATATATATGATATTATATATTTAATCTTATATAACCTGTGCCGCTGTCCTCTAATTTTCCCCTATGTGTAAAACACAAAAAAGACTCAATATTTGAACCAGTGAGTTAGCGCACACAATTGTAAAAAGCTCTCAAATTAGAGAGCAAAATATTGGTAGAACTTATTTGGAAAAATGTCATTCACATAACATTCATGCAAATGAAGAAATTGTTCTGTTATATGTACAGTACACCATAAATATAGTAGCCCCTTCTGAATCCTACAGCGCTTCAGGGGTTACAATTCAAATAGTGATCTAGGGAGATGAGAACTAAAATGGTGTAATAACGTTAGGTGAAAAGCCTCCACCATATACACCCTAGGTGGACCTCTCACCTTAGAATGCACTTGTATTTGTTCTGTATTCAGTCCCAATTATTATCTGAGAGACAGAGTATATAATAGTGTAACACTGTATATGTGTGGGTTAGCAGTACTCTCCCTATGTATTCTGCTCACCTGATTCAGGGACTTGTACTGGCCCCACAGTCTATCTCGCAGTATAAGCAGTAAGTGGATGTTCAGTAGTATTCCAAACTTTATTTATTTCCAAGACTAAAATAAACAGTAAAATCTATATAGCTTTATCTAGCTGGCTCACATTTCGTGGGGTATTTATGATCGCTTTTACAGGTCCACCGTCCACCGATGTTGCTGCTCAATCTTCCTCTTCTCTGGACGCCAGGTACGTAATGTCCGCACCACGTGACTTACCCGTTTTGCACTGGGTGGGCTTTCTCAAAGTCTGTGGGTGCCGAGTGCGATCTCTCTTAAATACTCTCATGGTAACACACAATTGACAGTGTTACAGCTGTACATAATTCACAATGTCTTTAATCCTACAGATTCTTTCCATTTAGTTCAGCAACCAGTTATTCCTTGAAAAACACATATATATAAAGAATATACCTTCAACATGTCATACATACAAAATAACCCCTATAAGTGGATATAACATAAATAGTTATTGAGACCTACAGCCGCAATTTCCATTTAAAGTGATATGCCACTTCAAAATTGGAATATGATTTGATTTGAACACCAACAAAATGTTTTCTTATAAATATGAGTATTATATAGAAATTTTAAAATTATATAAAAGATATATATATATAAATAAAAGAACCCTTGTTGGTATAAATTACTTACAAAACAGCAGCAGTTTAATCTAAATTTAAATTAAATGGATACACCTCCTTAAAAATAATAAAGTAAGAACATTTTTTTTTTTTAAACCACCACTCAAAATTCTTAAAGTGCCGGGGCGGGGCCTGACAGCCAAGATGGCCGGCAGCACTTTCCAAGAGCTCCAGCACTAATGAGCAAAACTAGGCAATTTATGATTGAATCGACACCCAAAGAAGCTCGGGCTGACCGGAGGACGAAGCAGAAACAAGCAGGGACCATAGGGAATCCCGTCTCTTATAAACACGCCAAGATACTGCTCTGTCCGACCTGAGTGGGGCCATGTGTCTGGGGGAGGCGGCCGATCCCTCGGCATAGAACAGGTGCTCAACAGCAGGCTCACAACAGCCCTGTCACCCCCTCCCTTGGACCGGTGGGGGTTATCCCGGTCCCCGCAGGGGTCACTTACTGCCACACAGCCGACTGAATCCATACAGCCACAGAAAGCACCAAAGTCAGCAGCCACAGTCTCACCCATGCGACCCTGGGAGAGCACAGAGAGTCCCACTAACTGCCTCACTGAGCAAGCAGACTTCTCCGCAAGGCTGGACGCGATATTCAACGAGTTTTGGAGAAAACTGGCCCAGCGTCAAAGGCAGCAAGTGAAACCTAAGCAAGACTACAGGCTACCTCAAAGTCCACAAGGTACACGCAAAATGGCCGCTGCGCCTGGCCTCCGGCTCCCTCACAGCCAACCTCACCGCTCAACTCCCCGTGTCAAACAGCGGACTGTAGCAGGGATCGCCTGGTCCCAATCTGGACTGGGAAGCCACAAAAGAAAGCACCCTACCCACCGCCCATACACCCAAAAGGTCATCCGGGCATCGGTGCTCCCAAGGGCCCACGATCCTACCGCACATCGCAGGGGGACCCATAGACACAGGGGAATGACTCCCGTCTCAGCCTGGGCTGGGGGAGCGAAGCGGCCGCAGCTCTATCTACACGGAACCACTCAACGCCAGCAGCTATAACGATCCAAGCGGAGCACCGAGATGGCAGGAGGACTAGACTTGCCTAAACCGGTACCATTACTACCATCGACGGGGATCGGCTGACCCTGGCACTGGACTCAAAGTTAGACCTCAGTGTCACCTGCCATGGACACTATGAGCTAGGATATGTACACTGAGGGCCCATCTCCTTCACACTCACACCTGATCTTATCACCTAGCTTACCGCAGCCTTTATGTTTATATGCCAGTCAAGTTGTTCCAGTTTGCCAGTTGATGCTCTTGCCGGTATAATGTAATGAATCATATGTCCTGTTGTGAGAATGTTTTGCCTCTTAGTTAACAAGCCAGGATGACCCAGATATGGAGGTTGTCTAATTTCTAGCTTTCTAACACCAATGTAAAATCTGCCGTACCCTCACGAATGACACCCAGCAGCCACTAAACTACAGAATTAATAATTATAGTTTAGCAAGTTACAAGACTTCTTCCTTGACAGTGTTATTGTCAGCCTACTCAATATGTATAAAATGTGTTAACTGACATCTCATTATCTGACATAACTTGAATCTGCTTGTTTATTACTCTTAAAAAATGTGCGTTTATTTTTCTTATTTGTTGCAGGACTATGACTCCTGAAATGCTTGTAACTATTGTCGTGGCATAGCAAACCTGTATGTCAAATTTTTGCACAACAAAAATAAAGAATTAAAAAAAAATAAAAAAAATTCTTAAAGTGCCACAAATATTCGTAATCTTTTTATGCTTGTGTATCTTCTCCCTATTTTAGGGAATTACCCAATATTATGGATATTACTTGAATGTCATAAAATAAATTGATGTTGATTTAATTTAACAAGAAAAAGTAGAACAAAATGTTTAGAAATGAAAAAATATATAAACATGCATAAAATGGAGGGTATATATATATATATATATATATATATATATATATATATATATAGTAACAAACCACCTCTTTTACAGGTAGGATTGTCACAGATCTTGCAGTAACCACAGCCTTCTAGGGTATACAAAGTCCAGGACACATTCAGCTCGGTTTTCCTTTTTATTCAGCAAGAAAACAGGTGCTTTAAATAATAACAAAACAAACAAAATCCCTTGCTCTTACTTGAGCTCTTACTAGACAGGAATTGCTATCTGCAATTGGGTGGCTTTCCCACTTACCAATTTTCCAAACAAAAGAAATGTCTTTGCAATAAACACAATTGTCATTCACTCTCCTAGCTGTCTTTTCCTCCCTCACTCTGCAGCAGGCTGCCTTCTTCTTTTAAAGGCCTGTCTACTAATTGACTAGCTACAGGTGAGTGCCAATTAATTAACTGATAAGTCAGATCCAAATAGTGGTCTGTTACACAGCAACTAATGCTGCTGGAGCATTGGCCCACCCTGCTCTCCAAATACTCCGCCCCAGGGACCCATACCATGTTTTGCAGAACCTCAGCAATGTAGACTACAAACTCTAACATCTCTCCCTGGGGCATTTAACTGAAAATTCTCAGGTTGCTGTTTAACAAATCAGGCCTGATGTATCTTCCATCAATCACAATTCCACTTTTACGCTCACATATCCTCCCCCCCAGCTCATACCCATGGGTTTGAGCGACCATGGAAATCAGAGAGTGTACCCTCGAAAGCCCATCAGCATTACCTTGTTGCAGACCAGCCCTGTGTTCCACAGTAAAATTAAAAAAGATTGTAAACTCAAAAACCATCTGGTTACTCTGGAGTTATTTTCCTTGTTCTGATACATCCATGTCAGAGGTGCATGGTCCGTTATCAATCGGAACTTTCTGCCTAGGAGGTAGTATTTAAGAGAGTCTAATGTCCACTTAATAGCAAGACACTCTTTTTCAACAATAGAGTAGTTCTTCTCATGTGGGTTTAACTTCCTGCTCAAAAAGAAAACAGGGTGTTCTTCACCCTGGCATTCCTGTGAAAGAACAGCCCCCAAGCCAACATCAGAAGCATCTGTCTGAACTATAAAGCCCCTGGAAAAATCTGGGGTCACCAAGACAGGATGGCTACAGATAGCTTCCTTCAGACTCTTAAAAGCCTTTTCTGCCTCAGGGCACCATTTAAGTATGACTGGGGATTTTGCTTTAATAAGGTCTGTTAGAGGTGCAGCAATGGTAGCAAAATCTGGGATGAACCGCCTATAATATCCAATTAAACCCAAAATGCCTTTACTTGTTTCTTTGTAAGGGGCTGTGGCCATTTTTGTATGGCTTCCACTTTGGCTTCCTGTGGTTTAACCAAACCTCTCCCAATATAATAACCCAAGTACTTTGCTTCCTCTAAACCAATCGTACACTTGGAAGGATTGGCAGTTAAGTCCGCTGAGCGGATAGCATCAAGCACTGCTTGAACTTTGGGGAGGTGGGATTCCCAGTCTGCACTGTGGATGACGACATCATCCAAGTTTGCTGCAGCATAACGAACATGAGGTTTAAGAATTCTGTCCATCATTCGTTGGAATGTGGCAGGTGCTCCATGTAACCCAAATGGCAATACAGTGTACTGAAACAGGCTACTGGGTGTTGAAAAGGCTGTCTTTTCTTTGGCTCTTTCAGTGAGAGGGACCTGCCAGTAACCCTTTGTTAAATCCAAGGTTGTTAGATAACAAGCTTTACCCAGTCTTTCTATTAACTCATCAACTCTGGGCATTGGGTAAGCATCAAATTTTGAGATGGCGTTTAACTTGCGGTAGTCATTACAGAACCTCCATGTGCCATCAGGTTTTGGCACCAATACAATAGGACTACTCCAGTTACTCTGGGATTCTTCAATGACTCCAAGTTTTAACATGCTCTCAACCTCTAAGTTTATAACCTCCCTCTGGGCCTCAGGAATTCTATAGGGTTTGAGGTTAACTCTTTTCCCTGGTTCGGTTATTATGTCATGTTTAATCACCTTAGTCTTTCCTGGAACTACCGAGAAAACATCCCTAGTTCTTCTGATGAAATCTCTGACCTCTTGCTTTTGATGTACAGTCAGAGTTTCAGATACGTTCACCTCTGGCTCTACTATAGGAGGTTCTGAAGGTTTTAAAGCAACCAGGACCTCCCTGTCCTTCCATGGCTTTAACAGATTTATATGATACAACTGTTCAGGCTTTCTTCTTCCTGGTTGTCTGACTTTATAATTGACATCACTCACTTTCTCTATTATTTCATAGGGTCCATGCCAAGTCGCAAGGAACTTGTTCTCCACAGTAGGGACCAGAACTTTATAATTGACCTGTCTCCAGGTTGGAACACTCTGACTCTAGCATTACGGTTATAGCTGTTTTTCTGAGCCTGCTGGGCTTCCAGCATGTGTTCCCTGACAATAGGCATGATGGTGGCCATTCTATCCTGCATTTGAGCTATATGCTCAATTACACTCCTGTGAGGAGTAGTCTCCTGTTCCCAGGTCTCCTTAGCAATATCCAATATTCCCCTGGGATGTCTCCCATATAACAATTCAAAAGGAGAGAAGCCCGTGGAGGCCTGTGGAACTTCCCTAATGGAAAACAGTAGATATGGCAATAAAAAAAGTTCCCAATTTCTTCCATCTGCATCAATTACCTTGCGTAGCATACTCTTAAGGGTTTTGTTGAACCTCTCTACTAAACCATCAGTCTGTGGGTGATATACTGAGGTCTTAAGATGTTTAACCTGCAAGAGCCTGCACAACTCTTTTGTGACTCTGGACATGAACGGGGTTCCCTGGTCTGTCAGGATTTCTTTAGGGATACCCACCCTACTGATCAACATAAGTTCCTTAGCTATTAACTTTGCAGAGGTATTACGCAAGGGAATGGCCTCTGGGTAGCGAGTTGCATAGTCCAAGATGACTAATATATATTGGTGTCCCCTAGCAGACTTTACCAGTGGCCCCACTAAGTCCATAGCGATCCTTTCAAAAGGCACATCAATTCTGGGTAAGGGTACAAGTGGACTACGAAAAGTCTTGAAAGGAGCCCTGTACTGGCACTCAGGACATGAGGAGCAATAGTTTGTAATAGCAGCAAACACTCCAGGCCAGTAAAACCTTCCAAGGACTCTCTCTCTAGTTTTTTCAACTCCCAAGTGTCCCCCTAATATGTGGCTGTGAGCCAACTTTAGTACTATATTTTGGTAAGTCTGAGGAACCAACAGCTGCTTAATGATATCTGAATCCCTTTTTTCTACACGGTAAATTAGGTCATTTTGTACTTCAAAATAGGGGAACGGTAGGGCTTCTCCTGGTTGATTAGCAACCCCATTTACAACTTTAATATAATTTCTAGCTGTCACTAAAGTGAGATCTTCCCACTGAGCACTTTTAAAATTACCTGGACTGATTCCAATATCAATTAAGTCCTTATCTTTGTCTGCAGTATTAGTAGGCTCCTCACTAGTTTGAGCTGGGTTATCTCCTATTAATACTGGTTTAGCGCAGTATTTTCTCCTTTTTCTTATTTTTCCGTCACAGTGGTCAAAACCCAAATCAATATCGGAAAAAGGGAACACATTATCCTCGGCCGATTGACTAATTTCTGATAAATTTTGGTCCCTTTTTTGTACAGCTGCCCATAATTCTAGAAAATGAGGAAAGTCTCTACCGATCACTACCTCATGGGCTAATCTAGGTACTACACCTACTCGGTACTTTAAATCCCCATACTGGGTTCCAATATTTACTTCCGCAGTGGGGTATTCCTTTTTATCACCATGAACACAGATAATGCCTATTTTCTGTACATGATCAGGTTTTACACAAGGTATTACAGACTCTGCTACCAACGTAACCATACTACCCGAATCAAGTAATGCTTTAGACATTTTTCCATTCACAGTTACACAGCATTTATGAGGGTTATTATCATAGTCATTGTTAACAGTGTAGTAGATTATTTTCTGCAAACCAATAAGTTCCTGTCCAAATTAAAGATAATAAAGTTGCGTGCACGCAGAAGTAAATTCACAATGAGACACAGGGTTCGGGTTAATGAAAGAACTTCAGAAAAGTTTAATGGCTTCTAACAGAAAATGGGTGCGCAGACCCTTATAAAGGCATTTTTACATCACTGAAGAATTCAAGATAACAACAAATAAACATTATTAATTGGTTCAGGTGTTAAGTGGTTAGTTAGATGCCCTCCCATCAAGAGGTGGTGTCATCCTTGACACGGCAGTGGACACAAGCACGAGGTGTTCACTCGATGGGAGGGGTGCTTTGGCAGCCATTTTGAGTAGTTGGTATTGTTAGTTTCAAGGTTCTTTTAGTAAATACACATTTTATTATTCAGCTGACACGTACTTTATTAAGACCAACATGTGACTCAGTTGCTACAATATTTAATTCAACAGAAACTCATTGTTCTGCTGACGCACATTTCTTCCTGCCAAAGTATTAGCTTAGATAATTTCAAGAATTCTATAATTCTACAACAACAGTACCATAACAGTTGAGCAAAAATGAACGTGCTCCCTCATCTTTGCCCATATTGCATTCCATAGGTTCATCCTTCAATGGACAGTCTTTGGCCATATGACCATCCTCTTTGCACTTGAAACATTTGACAGTAAAATCTGACCACCAATTAGTTCCTTTCCCAGGCCTATTAGACCTGGATGCCCCCCTGGTGTTTTCTGTATAGAGCTGCAGCTCTTCAGCTCCCCTTAAACCTTGAACAGTCTTACCAGGTCTTGCAGAATCTTGGGGCTTAGCAGTGGCGTACTAAGGGGGGGTGGTCCGGGTGCCACCAGGATGGGGGGTGCCATGACCAGGGGCGCCCCCCCCATGCTGCAGCCGCCCGAGCGCTCTCTCAGGCGGCTGCAGCATTGCCCAGGCGGTGCGTCCATGAGGGCGGACCGCACCGCCCGGGCGCAGCCTGAGGAGAGGGGCTGACAGGAGGGAGCGCTCGCTCCCTCCTGTCAGCTTCCTTTGCTGTAGCGTGGCCGAGCCCTGCAGCATTGATGGTCTGACGGGTACAGAGAGCAGCTGTCTCCTGTACCCGGTCGGACTAACAGGAAGTGCACACTCAGTGTGCACTTCCTGCTAGTCCGGCCGGGTACAGGAAACAGATGCTCCCTGTACCCGCGGACTGTACTGGGCTCGGCCACGCTACAGCAAAGGTAGGGGGAGGG
>OW240916.1:92590830-92674100 GCA_933207985.1 Pelobates cultripes | reverse complement strand
GAAAGAGAAATTAGGAGGGGGGAGAGAAATTGAAATTAGGAAGGGGAAGAGATATTAGGAGGGGGGGAAGAGAAATTGGGGGGGAGAGAAATTAGGAGGGGGGGTGAGAAAGAGAAATTGGGAGGAGGAGAAGGAAATTGGAGCGGGAGGAGAGATTGACATTCATCACATACACACAATGCACCCCTTGCACACAGAAAAACACAATGCATTACACACACAGACACACATACACAAGCAATGTAACCGTTACACACAATGCATCCCTTACACACACAGAAACACACAATGCATTCATTACACATACTCAATGCACCCCTTACACACATTCAATGCATCCCATACATACACAGAAACACACCTTGCAGCCCTTACACATACAAACACAATTTCACACAATGCATTTCAGGAGGGGCTGACAGTTTACAGATTGTAAAAAAAAAAAAAGAAAGAAAACCTTCAACATTTTTTACAGGTTTTTTGTTTTTGTTTTTTGGGGGGGGAGGGTGCCAAGCACAGGATCCGCCCCGGGTGCCAAATGCTCTAGGTACGCCCCTGGGGCTTAGGATTGCGGGGGTTTTCCTGTATAGTAGGACATAGCAGTTCTCCTGCAGCCACATATCTTTCCACCAAGGCAATCAGTTGGTCAGCTGTGTGGGGGTCACTTTGGCTGACCCAGCGACGCAGGGCAGCTGGTAAACCACGCAAAAACCGGTCCATTACTAAGGTTTCCACAATGTGGCTAGCTGAATGGATTTCAGGTTGTAGCCATTTCCGTGCAAGGTGTATGAGGTCGAACATTTGGGAACGTGCGGCTTTGTCTGAAGAATATGACCATGAGTGGAACCTTTGGGCACGTACTGCAGAGGTTACACCCAGTCGTGCCAAGATTTCAGCTTTCAATTTGCTGTAGTTACTTGCATCAGCTGGTTCTAGGTCATAATATGCCTTCTGCGGCTCTCCACTTAGGAACGGTGCCAGTATGCTTGCCCACTCACCAGCCGGCCATCCCTCCCTCTCAGCAGTGTGCTCAAATGCCAGAAGGTACGCCTCAACATCATCTGATGCGGTCATTTTCTGAAGATAGTGGCTCGCCCGAATCACCTTTGGCCCCTGGTATCTTCCATCAGGGTCTCCATTCAGTTTTTCAGAGATAGCTTGGATTTCCTGTTGTAGTCCCTGGGTGACTTTTTGCTGCTCCTCACGGGTTACTTTAAACATCGCCGCTTGTGTCACAACAAGCTGTTTCACCAAGGACTCAGTGCACTCCATTTGTGCCAGGACTTTAGCACACTCTGCCTGGGCCAGCACCAGTTGCTGCAGGGCTGCACTGTTTTCTGCAGCTCTCCTGTTGCACAGAGGTGGATTGGATCAGAGCCTTGATAACATCCTCCATGTTGAGTTTTAAATGACTTCTACCCTCAGGCTTACGTGGCTGCCCGCATTCTCCACCATATGTAACAAACCACCTCTTTTACATATGGGATTGTCACAGATCTTGCAGTAACCACAGCCTTCTAGGGTATACAAAGTCCAGGACACATTCAGCTCGGTTTTCCTTTTTATTCAATAAGAAAACAGGTGCTTTAAATAATAGCAAATAAACAAAATCCCTTGCTCTTACTTGAGCTCTTACTAGACAGGAATTACTCTCTGTAATTGGGTTGCTTTCCCACTTACCAATTTTCCAAAAGAAATGGCTTCGCAATAAACACAATTGTCTTTCACTCTCCTAGCTGTCTTTTCCTCCCTCACTCTGCAGCAGGCTGCCCTCTTCTTTTAAAGGCCTGTCTACTAATTGACTAGCTACAGGTGAGTGCCAATTAATTAACTGATAAGTCAGATCCAAATAGTGGTCTGTTACACAGCAACTAATGCTGTTGGAGCATTGGCCCACCCTGCTCTCCAAATACTCCGCCCCAGGGACCCATACCATGTTTTGCAGAACCTCAGCAATGTAGACTACAAACTCTAACATCTCTCCCTGGGGCATTTAACTGAAAATTCTCAGGTTGCTGTTTAACAAATCAGGCCTGATGTATCTTCCATCAATCACAATTCCACTTTTACGCTCACAATATATATATACATACACGTCCCAGGTCCCAGCACTCGATGCTCCCGGTCTTTTAATGCTCCTGTGCTGTCTCCAACCAAATTCTATACAATACCAGTAGAGAGCACTCAGGAGTCTTTGAAGGTAAATTTCATCTGTTGCTTTATTGAGCAATTACAAATTCACACAACGTTCCAGTCGACGTTTCAGTCTGTGTGCACCCAACTTTGAAAAAAAGTCCAGGATCGTGCTCACACTTGACCCTGAACCCGAACTCCATTGAAGTTAATGGGGACCAGAACTTTTGGTTACAAAAATGCCTCTAAAAAAGTCCTGGAAAGGGCTAGAGGGCTGCAAAAGGAAGTACAATTGGAGTAAGAGTAGGACAAGTGCCCTGCAAACAAATGTGGATAGGGAAATCACTTAAAATAACATAAAAATTAAAAATACATAAAATAGCACTAGATGGAATCTTTGATTTTAACTTTGGAAGAACATACATCAAAATCTAAAGCATGGCTGTCAGGAGGATCAACATAATTATCCATTTGAAAGAGGGTTGGAGTGCAGGGTATTCTCTTTCATTGTTCAAACTGAGCTCAACTCCTGATGCATGGAGAAAAGGCCTTCACAAGCCTCTGCTATTGTGTACATAGTTTATACTAAGTGACCCATAGGTTGAGGAGGCGGTGACGGTGGCGGTGTAGGTGGAAGCAGCGGTGGGAGGAGGAGGTAGCCAACACTGTTTTTTATATATATATATATATATATATTTTTTTTTTAATTGGGGTAGCCCCAAAAATATTGGGACATATAAAAAAAGAAACATTTGCGGCCCGCGGTGCATTTATTGCAGTCCTGATGCATGGAGAAATGCTCAAATCCTGATGCATGGAGAAAAGACCTTCACAAGCCTCTGCTATTGTGTACATAGTTTATACTACGTGACCCATAGGTTGAGGAGGCGGTGACCGTGGCGGTGTAGGTGGAAGCAGCGGTGGAGGAGGAGGAGGAGGTAGCCAACACTGTTTTTTATTTGTTGTTTTTTTAATTGGGGTAGGCCCCAAAATATTGGGACATATAAAAGTAGAAAACAAAGAATAAGTGCACTTGAGTATAACAATGGCTGGGTGAGGCTTGTATAAATGTCTATTCTGCACAAGGTACAGACAAGTCTGGTGGGATCCATGCCTGGTTCATTTTAATAAACGTGAGCTTGTCCACGTTGGCTGTGGACAGGCGGCGCTTGTCTGTGATAACGCCCCCTGCCGTGCTAAACACACGTTCAGACAATACACTGGCTGCAGGGCAGGCCAGCACCTCCAAGGCATAAAGGGCAAGCTCAGGCCATGTGCCTGATTTGGAGACCCAGAAATTGAATGGGGCAGACCCATCAATCAGTACATGTAGGCGTGTGCACACGAACTGTTCCACCATGTTGCTGAAATGCTACCTACTGCTAAGACATTCTATACCAGATGGTGGTGCTGGTTGTTGTGGCGTGCTGACAATGCATTTCCAAATTTCAGCCATGCTAACCCTGCCTTCTTAGGTGCTGGCGGTGCCCCAGCTGCGTTGGTGACCTCTAACTTCTCCTCTGCCTTTGCCTTGTGCTTCCACTGAGCCCCTGGTGTCAGTTGGGAAGGCCCTCAGCAGCGCGTCTACCAGCGTGAGCTTGTAGTTGCACATCTTCCAATCAAGTTCCAGTGAGGGCATTAAGGACGGCACGTTTTCCTTGTAACTGGGATCCAGCAGGGTGGCCATCCAGTAGTCAGCACAAATTAGAATGTGGGCAACTCGGCAGTCGTTGCGCAGGCACTGCAGCATGTAGTCGCTCATGTGTGCCAGGCTGCCCAGAGGCAAGGACAAGCTGTCCTCTGTGGGAGGTGTATTGTCTGTGCCCTCCGTATACCCCTAGCCATGCTCCAGTGATGCCAGTGATGCGGTTAATCCTCCTCCTCATCCTCATCATCCTCCTCCTCATCCTCCAGAACTGTGCCCTGGCTGGACAATTGTGTACCTGGCCTATGCTGGTGCAGGAACCCACCCTCCAAGCCACTTGTGAATGACTGGCCTGATAACTGTGGAAATGACCCCTCTTCCTCCTGTGCCACATCCTCTTCCATCATCGCCCAAAGCGTTTTTTCAAGGAGACATAGAAGCAGGATAGTAAGGCTGAGAACGGCGTCATCGGCACTGGCTATGTTGGTGGATTACTCGAAACAGTGCAAAATGGCACACAGGTCTCGCATGGAGGCCCACTCATTGATGGTGAAGTGGTGCTGCTCCGCAGAGCAACTGACCCATGCGTGCTGCATCTGAAACTCCACTATTGCCTGCTGCTGCTCGCACAGTCTCTCCAGCATGTGCAAGGTGGAGTTCTACCTTGTGGGCACGTCGCATATGAGGCGGTGAGCGGGAAGGCCAAAGTTACACTGCAGTACAGACAGGCGAGCAGCAGCAGGGTGAGAACGCCGAAAGCGCGCACAGACGGACCGCACTTTTTGCAGTAGCTCTGATATATCTGGGTATTGTTTCAGGAATTTCTGCACCACCAAATTCAACACATGTGCTAGGCTCAGAGCTGCTACGAGATTTTGCCCATTATCGCACACCACCAGGCCGGGCCTGAGACTCAGTGGCAACAACCACTCATCGGTCTGTTGTTCCATGCCCGTCCACAGCTCCTGCGCGGTGTGGGGTTTTTCCCCCAAACATATGAGTTTTAAAACAGCCTTCTGTCGTTTCCCCCTGGCTGTGCTGAAGTTGGTGGTGAAGGTGTTACGCTGGCCGGATGAGGTGGTGGTAGAAGAGGAGGAAGTGGAGTAGGAGGAGGAGGCAACAGGAGGCAAAGAGAAATGCCCTGCAATCCTCGGTGGCGGAAGGACATGCGTCAAACTGCTATCCACATCAGGCCCAGCCGCCACTACATTTGCCCAGTGTGCAGTAAGGGAGATATAGCGTCCCTGCCCGTGCTTACTGGTCCACGTATCTGTGGTTATGTGGACCTTGACACAGATGGAGTTGCGCAGTGCACACCTGATTTTGTCCACCAATTGGTTGTGCAGGGAAGGGATGGCTCGCCTGGAAAAGTAGTGGCGGCTGGGAACCACGTACTGTGGGACAACCACCACCATTAGGTTTTTAAAACTGTCCGTCTCCATCAGACGGAATGACAGCATTTCAAAGGCCAGGAATTTTGAAATGCTGGCATTCAGGGCCAGGGATCGCGGGTAGGTAGGGGCGTACTTCCTCTTTCTCTCCAGTGTTTGGGAGATGGACAGCTGAACGCTTCCATGGGGCAGTGTGGAGATGCTTGGGGACGGTGGTGGATGTGGTGGCGTTGCGGCCACATCCTCTGTTTGCTGGGTGGCAGGTGCCACTGTCACACCAGAGATGAAGGAAGAGGCCGAGACAGCAGCAGAAGCGGAAGCAGGAGGATCCTGAGACTTTTCTTGTTTTTTGATGTGATTACTCCACTGCAGCTCGTGCTTTGCATGTAGATGCCTGGTCATGCAAGTTGTGCTCAGGTTTAGTACCTCGCTTTAGGCTCTGATTGCACAGTGTGCAAACCACTCGTGTCTTGTCGTCAGCACATTGTCTGAAGAACTGCCACGCCAGGGAACTCCTTGGAGCTGGCTTTGGTGTGCTCGGTCCCTCGGTGCGGTGGGGAGTAGCAGGCGTACCGTCTATGGGGCGGCTGCTCCGCTTTTGCATCCTGTTCCCTCTTATGCTGTGCTGGTGCCTCTGTGAGACCACCGCCTCTTCCTCCAACCTGCACACGTCACTCGCATGACCTTCATTCCATGTGGGGTCTAGGACCTCATCATCCTCCACATCATCTTCCACCCACTCCTCAACCCTGCCCTCCTTGCCGGTCTGCACACTGCAGAAAGCCACAGTAGTTGGCACCTGTGTTTCGTCATCATCAGAGACGTGCTGCGGTGGTCCTTGCATGTCTACATCCTGACACATAAGTCGTTGTGCATCAGTGCATTCAATCTCTTCCACTTCTGGGGCAGGGCTAGGTGGATGGCCCATGGAAACCCCGCCAGCAGAGTCATCAAAAAGCATAAGAGACTGCTGCATGACTTGTGGCTCAGACTGCTTGGCTGATTTGCAAGGGGGTGAGGTGAAAGACAGATGGTCATGGGCTGCAGGTGCCAACTCTGAGCTTTCAGCAGGGGGCCGGGTGGGAAACAATGTGCGGGAACTGGAGGCACTGTCAGCCATCCAATCTACTATTGCCTGTACTTGTTCTGGCCTCACCATTTGTAGAACGGTATTCGGGCCTACCAAATAACGCTGAAGGTTCTGTCGCCTACTCGCACCTGAGGAAGGTGTTTCACTTGTGCGTGTATCTGGCGTCCTCTCCTTGCAACAGGAGCTCCACCAACACCAGCACCACCACGTCCCTTATTTGACGCTCTCCTCATTCTTTGCGTTCACCGACCAAACTAACAAATGGTTTATGTCAGGCGACAATGTAACCGCCAATAGTCAACAATTTTTTTTTTTTTTAGTTTATTGGACTGCAAGAAATGCATCGCAGGCCGCAAATGTACTATTTAGCAGTTTAGCACCAAAACAATTAGAATGTTTACAACTGCGCTGTAAGCGCACTATTTGACGCTTCTATTTGACTCTCAGATATGAAGTGCAGGCTGCAAATGTACTATTTAGCAGTGTAGCGCCAAAACAATTAGAATGTTTACAACTGCGCTGTAAGCGCACTATTTGACGCTTCTATTTGACTCTCAGATATGAAGAGCAGGCCCAAAATTTACTATTGAGCAGGTTAGCACCCAGAAAATAAGAATGTTTACAATTGCGCTGTAAGCCCACTATTTGACGCTTCTATTTCACTCTCAGATACAGTGGCGAACACGCAAACCATGGGGCCTCGGTGCGAAAATGATCCCCCCGACAGACACACACACACACACACACATACATACATAGAGAGAGAGACACACACAGACACATACATACAAACAGACAAGCACACATATATACATACAGACAGACACACACAGACAGGCACACAGACACATACATACAGACAGGCACACATACACACACACACACATACAGACACACACACATACAGACAGACGGGCACACATATAGACACACACACAAGACACACATACATACAAAGACACATACATAAAAAAACAGACAGGCACACATACACACAGGCAGACACATACAGCCAGACAGACACACACACAAATAGACATACACACATACAAACAGACAGACACACACACACATTCATACATACAAACAGACAAGCACACACACATACATACATACCGACAGGCACACACATACATACAGACAGACACACGTACATGCAAACACACAAAATGTTTAAGTCACCCTCCTGTTTCCTACCTTTAACGTGCAGGAGGGTGACTTTCCCTGAGGTTCAGTGGTGGCTCAGGTGGATGGGAGTCAGAGTTCCCACTCTGACTCCCTGGTCTTCCTCCCGCGCGGCTCTCAGTGTTAGCTGGGAGGAATGACGTACGGTCACTTCCTCCCAGCTTGTGATGTCATCACAGGGGGCTGGGTCACGCTGTTAAAGCGCCCAGTGCTTACCGGGCTCCCTGACAATCATTATTTGTCGGGTGGCCTTGATATTATAGGCCACCCGATGGTCCCCTTGGACGGCGGCCCCGACGGTTTGCCACGTGGGCCAGAGCCGCAGAAGATACCCGGTCACAGGGGTCCGCAGGGCGGCCGGGCCCCCTGGAGTGCCAGGCCCGGTCGCAGCTGCGACCCCTGCGACCGCGGTATGTACGCCGCTGCTCAGATATGAAGTGCACCCCACTAATGTACTATTTAGCAGATTAGCACCCAGAAAATAAGAATTTTTACAACTGCGCTGTAAGCGCACTATTTGACGCTTCAATTTGACTCTCAGATATGAAGTGCACCCCACTAATGTACTATTTATCAGATTAGCCCCCAGAAAATAAGAATGTTTACAATTGCGCTGTAAGCGCACTATTTTACTCTTCTATTTGACTCTCAGATATGAAGTGCTGGCACCAAATGTACTATTTAGCAGTTTAGCACCAAAACAATTAGAATGTTTACAACTGCGCTGTAAGCGCACTATTTGACGCTCCTATTTAACTCTCAGATATGAAGTGCACTCCACTAATGTACTATTTAGCAGATTAGCACCCAGAAAATAAGAATGTTTACAATTGCGCTGTAAGCGCACTATTTGACGCTTCTATTTGACTCAGATATGAAGTGCACCCCACTAAAGTACTATTTAGCAGGTTAGCACCCAGAAAATAAGAATGTTTACAATTGCGCTGTAAGCGCACTATTTGACGCTTCTATTTGACTCTCAGATTTGAAGTGCTGGCACCAAATGTACTATTTAGCAGTTTAGCACCAAAACAATTAGAATGTTTACAATTGTACTGTAAGCGCACTATTTGATGCTTCTATTTGACTCTCAGATATGAAGTGCACCCCATCAATGTACCATTTAGCAGTTAAGCACCCAACTCTACTTCGCTCAACTCTACTCCTGAGTGCTCTCTACTGGTATTGTGTGTATATATATATATATATATATATATATATATATATATATATATATATATATATATAAAAATATAAAAATAAAATATATAAAATTACATATATATTTCTCTGGTAATTCAGGGAGTGAATAGTGTGAAATACATAAGTGTTCTACTCTAAAAAATGTGTGAGTTCAAAGTTGATATTTAAGCCATGCTTAAATATCCATTGCATCTCCCAGATAGTTAGCTTTTTTTGTGTAGTCTCCTCCTCTTGTATCCTTCTTAGCTTTCTCAATTACACAGAAATATAATTGACTTGGATCCATCCCATGTTTCAGCTTGACGTGCACCGAGTCGCTATGACCTTCAAAGCCTCTTTTTATGTTGTATATGTGTTAATACAGTTGTTTCTTTAATGGTCTTTCGGTTTGTCCAATATATTGTAGTCCACATGTACAATAAACTAGATAGATTACCCCTTTGGTGTTACATGTGATAGTGTTTTTTATCTTGAACTCTTCTCCAGTGTGATGTGATCTAAATTCTGTACATTTTCTATTGATTTTTGCACTAATTCGACATGCACTGCATGATCCACATTTATAAAAACCATATCATAAATTAAAGGGGTTCTCCATGCCTTTTTTGTTTTTGTCTGGTGGTTGACTTGGGGTAGTTGAAGTAAGAGACGAGAAGTATACTGGGAGGAAGGAGACCGCAACATTGTGGTAGCTTCTACATAGCAACGTAGAGTCGATACCACACAAAATTGTGGATCTGAAGGGGAAAAGGGATAAAAAACGAGGAAGAGTTTGATTTGGTACACCATGAGACCTGAAAGGTAACCCCGCCATGCAAAAAATAAACGTGTAGGCGTCAAAAGCGCGGACATCCGAGGCCCGTCGAAAGGAGACCAAGCAGGGGAGATAGTGAATTTGGCCATAAGCTTATCATTTGGAGGCCAATCTTGCAAAAATTGCAAGACGATACCGACGTCCCAAAGTCATGTGTATTTGGGTTCCGGAGGGCGGCGTAGCCACATGCCCCAAAGAAGTCTACAAATGACGGGATCTTGTCCAACTGGAATCCCTTGGAGTGGGATGTAAGCCGCTGAAATGGCTGACCGTAGCACGTAAATAGACTGATATGATTTTCCAGTTGTAAACAGAGAGGCGAGAAAATTTAGGATAGAGGGAACAGGTGCAGTAAAGAGATCGAGGTCCTGTCCCAAACACCAATTGGCCCAAGATTGCCATGCAGATAGGTAACATCTCCTAGTTCCTGGTACCCAGGAGTCCCATAGGAGGTCCTTAGCCTCCTGCGATAAGTCTCTGATGCTCCAGGAACCCCGGAAAGTGTCCAGGCCACCAAGGGGAGGCGATCTTCCCCGACTAGAAGATGGGGCTGATGGAGCAGCAAAGATAGAGGAAGCGAGACATGCCTCTTATAACCAAATGCTTGTTTGTGATTGGTTCTCAGTTTTCTCATGACTTTTCTTTGCTGCTATGGAGTTAGTAAAGGAAGATTATGCAAAATATGAAGCCTCTTGTCATGTGGTAAAATAGCTTTTTTTCTTTTTCATCCTATATTATTGTAACTAGTTAGTGAGGAACAAATCAATTTTAAAAACCTTCTGGGACACAGAGTCTATTAATGCTTTCATACCTCATTTGTA
The DNA here is from genome assembly GCA_933207985.1 of Pelobates cultripes. Classification (NCBI taxonomy): domain Eukaryota; kingdom Metazoa; phylum Chordata; class Amphibia; order Anura; family Pelobatidae; genus Pelobates; species Pelobates cultripes. The sequence goes on along the minus strand of OW240916.1, from coordinate 92,663,818 downwards.
TTCCTCCTCAACACCTTATATGTTTGTGCTATACCTAGAAAGACAGCAGAACAGTTCTTTCTACTGACTAGGCCATTGATATTCTAGATTATACCTGACTCTGAACCTGCATTTTATAAAGTTCTTGATGTTGAACAATAATTGTGATAAGGTTTAAGGAGTCATACATATACAAACATGACCTTTCCTACATTTTTCATCGAGAAATGTTGACATCTTGCTCTAGTCACCATGAACTTTCAGTCATTCTTCGTAACAATTATATAAATATGATTAATATTGAGGGTTTTTTTATCAATAAGAAATGATAAAACCAAAAGCATTTCTAAACTGACATTCATAATTCCACAGTGACTAGGATGCTAACAGGAAAAGTATTGATGAATCATACAATCTGTGAGGTGCTCGTCTCCATAAAGGACATAGCCACCATCTCTGCATCTTCATCGTTCCCTTAAACACAACCCAACACTTGAATATTTGCATTCCATTGTTTTATACTGTGGCCAGCTCATGCTTTCTGCACATAATTCCAACATTAAAGGACCACTATAGTGCCAGGAAAACATACTCGTTTTCCTGGCACTATAGTGCCCTGATGGTGCCCCCACCCTCAGGGACCCCCTCCCACCCGGCTCTGGAAAGGGTAAAGGGGTTAAAATTTACATTTTTCCAACGCTGGGCGGAGAGCTCTCCTCCCCCGATCCTCCTCTTCTCCTCCCAGTCGGCTGAATGCGCACGCGCGGCAAGAGCTGCACGCGCATTCAGCTGGTCACATAGGAAAGCATTCATAATGCTTTCCTATGGACGCTTGCGTGCTCTCACTGTGAAAATCACAGTGAGAAGCACACAAGCGCCTCTAATGGCTGTCAATGAGACAGCCGCTAGAGGAAATAGGGGAAGGCTTAACCCATTCATTTCTCTGAAACTGCTATGTTTATGAAAAAATGGGTTAACCCTAGCTGGACCTGGCACCCAGACCACTTCATTAAGCTGAAGTGGTCTCGGTGCCTAGAGTGGTCCTTTAATCCATCTCAGTACTCAAAAGGAAACTTTTACAAGGTTTGGAGAACCAACTACTGCGACCACATTTTCTTGTGATACTTTTTTAACATCGGCTGTACATTATAGGGATAGTTTGAAAAGAATCAGCACATGGCTCTTACTTCTCCATTTATATTTTGCATAGTGGTGGATGGGGAACATGGAAGCCCCTTTGGATGTGTGGAAGTGGTCTTACAGGGAGCTCGGTTGGAATTCTTGGCTTGGGGAGGATAGGTAAGTGCATAAGATGTGCCAGGCTGATAATTCTATACAAGTGAATTCTTCTGTTGTACATGCTTATGTGAAATCTCTTCAGCTCTCTAAAGTCTTTGAAAGTTATGAAGCGTCCTTCACACTTTTACATGTATGAATTGGAAAGAGACAATTGCCATGAAGCATGCTAAAACAAATATCAAACATTCACCATTAATGCCCTTAGGAAGGAAATTGCAGTTCTTATGGAGTGATACTCATTTCAAATGTCACATCAAATCTTACCTCTAAACTAGAGCATAGTGCACCTGAGTTTATTTACAACTCTAGGTCTATAATGAGATGATATGTAGGTATTTAGTTATATGCCTAGAATTTCTTATTTACCTGGGCCTATCTGATGATGTCCTTAAGTCACTGACTTTGTTGTTAAAGGTGAAGCTATTGTTAACCGTTTGAAACCATTTGGAGTCCTGAAGTTTCTTTACAATGATGTAGCACCAAGAGAAGAATTAGCAGCAAAGATCTCCGCGGAATTTGGTAAGGAAACAATTGCTTGTATTGTTTATAATGAGGCATTTTACAATGATTATTTTTGATAAATTAGAGTTTGCAATTTGATTAGGAAAAAAGCACAGCGAGTTTTAGTAGTCTTATATGTATAATTGTGATTGAAAACCCCTTCCATCTGAAGTCTGTGGATAGTCAATACAATGTTAAACAAAAATCTGCACACCAGTCAAGCCATAAGACTTGCTTTTCCCACAGAAATCCCAAATCTGTAGTGATGTTACAACCGCAAAGGATTCTGGGTGGGCATATGCAAATTAATTTAACAACGAATCACATTTTTGCCTCATTCCATTCTTTGTTGAACTAATTTGCATATGTCCGCCCATAATCCTTTGTAGTAGTAACATCACTGCAAATTTGTGATTTCTGTGGCAAAAGCAAGTCTTATGGCTTGACTGGTGTGCAGATTTTTGTTCACCATTGTATTGAATATATATATGTATATATATAAAAATATATGTATATCCAAGGTGCTTGCACTCTTGGTATATAACAACTGTGATGCCTGGTGCAGATCCAGCAAAAAATCGTAGGTATCCAACAAATGGAATGCACTCCAGGGTCTTTGTAGTATAAATAAAATGTAACTTTTAATTCATAATAATATATATATATATTATTATGAATTAAAAGTATAAAATACCAAAAAATACCGGTGCTCTGGGAATTCCAAGTCTTCAATTTTATGTCAGATCCATGTCAACGTTTCAGCTCCTGCACAGAGCTCCCATCAGAACAACTTGACATGGATCTGACATTAAATTGAAGACTTGGAATTCCCAGAGTGCTGGTATTTTTGGGGATTTTCTATTTATTTTGTGAATGAGCACCGGGTCTTGCATATATTGTTGGAGTGCAAGAGCTTTTGAACTGTTATATATATATAACCAACCAAGATGGCTGCACTCACCTGAACATGAGCACCCATACATTATAGGGTGCTGCTGGGACCAATTTATACAACATACAAAAACCAGCGCACTTACTCATTCACTAAATACTAATTTCTAGTCTCACAGATTGTAATAGTTTTATTGAAAAACACCTCACCTAGGCAGAAAATAATGGGGGCTTAGTTACAGTATATGATCATACATTGCAAAAGCCTGCCACAATGTTAATGTACCCTATTCTCGGCAGGTCCTACTCTAGCAGCCTAATGCTTGCTCTTAGGAGATGAATCCACTTACTTAGGAAATACTTATTCCTGGGACTCTCTGCAGGTCAAGGCTAAGTAGGGCTGTGGTATGAGGCACCTGTTAGAAGGGGTACGCAACCTTTTAGAAATACTGTGCCAGAACAAGATCTTGAAATCCCTTGGTGTGTTGATCCTATTTTTTTATAACTGAAGTGTGTATGTTGCTGTATTGTGCTTGTGTTATTTATGGGTGCTGCAGTTGCTCTGTAACATTGTATTAGTGTGTATGTGGTGTGATCCTTGTTTGCAAATAGCACGGTCCTCTAGGGTAAACAACAGGCACAGTCCTTTTATTTTCATATAATCCAGGCACTTTATTTGTAAGTCTGTAACCGAGTAAACTTGCAGAAGTCAGACACAGAGAGATGGATGCAGGTTTTCAGGAAGTAAGCAGTCTTTATTAACATACCGATCGGGCCTCAGATGAACTAACGTTCCAAAACAGGTCTGAGGGCTGAACACATGGAGTACATGCTTTTTATAGAACAATAACTCCTCCCATTAATAGCTCCACCCGCACATACCCTTAACCAATCAGTGGACAGGATTTGGATTTCCTCAAATGGGCAGACTACACGGCTCATCCGAAACAAAGGAGAAAGGAGTGTAATTTCAGTTCCTGCATTCCTGCACATGCTCAGTACATTGATGACAGTATCTTAGCTACGTGTAACTAACTAACTGATACAACATACACATATGCCACGTGGACATCTCGGCCTACTAAATTTACATTTCACCGAAATTCCATCACATTCCCCCCTTTGATGCCTCTGATACAAAATTATTCCAGATGCATCACCAATCATAGTTTACCAACACCTCTCAAGTAGCCATTGGACCAGAGCAGACCTTGTAAGCATCTTAGCATCATCACAAACTCCTTCAGCATTCCTCATCCTGAATACGTTCTCTTTGGGCTAGGGATTCATATTTGTAGACAGCCATTACATGAACAGCTGTCTTTCTTTCTATAGTACTCTAATGATACTACGTATAGATCTGACCACTAATGGAATTAGGCAGGGCAGAAAGAAACATAAGAATATAATAAATACTACTCCTCCTACTAACGCCTTAATCCCTCCAAGCTGCTCATACCAACTTCCAAACCAACTACTAGGAATATACCCATTCCAGACCTGAGTAGGTACATGCATCAGTTTAACCATGTGGCTTGTAAGTTTAGCCACTGCCCGCCCTTCATCATCTATGTGCAAACAACAGTTGCTGAGATTAAACTTTCCGCATACACCTTCCTCTACTGCTAATAGGTAGTCCAGAGCTAATCTATTTTGATAGATGGCTGATCTCATCCGAGTATTTTGCTTAGTTGGAAGATTAAGTGCTTGAGCTGTCTGATTAGTGATAATCTCAACCACCGCCTGTAGTCTTATAATACGGTTGAGCATATATATTGGGCTTCTATATCTATAGGTACCATCTTCTGCCCAAGTAGCAGGTCCATAATAATTAATAATGCGTTGGGGAGGCAACTCATCATCTTCCCAGCTACCTATATTAATGGATGCTCGCTTCTTTTTATGATTTACATCATAAACCTTAACTCCCAAGGTCTCTCCTGTCTTAATTGGCAACAGGAAGAAGGATGGTTTGAGCATACCTAATACACATGCCCCTTCCCAATCTTGTGGTAACTCTGAAAATGCTTTCTTACCACAGATCCAATATAAATTCGCTGGGGCTTTCCAATTGGATGTTGCAGATAAGTCAAACCATACCTCTTTTAAATGGGTGTAATTGGCAAATGGATTAGTAGGCTCTGAGACATTTGAAGCTGACCACCAAGTAGTATCTTTAGTGTCGGCATTATAGGTTTTCTGTCCTAGACATATTAACTTGCCAACAGGTGTGGTATACAATGGCCCTTTCCTGGCTAAACATACATGACATATAATGGAGGTTTTTAACCGCCACTCTGATTTACCTCTAGTACTTACTTGATGATCAGACTGAGAAAGTATTTGTTGTTCATCTGTCTCAGAACCAGGGTACCATACTTCGTTTGCCTCCCATGGCGACTGGTCTCCCATATTAGTACCTCCACATACAAAGCAATTAGTTACATTAAGACTACCCGCAATACTCTCAGCCAAATCAATAAATAGGTTCTTAACATTATGGGGAATTTTATAGACTGAACAAAACAAGAACATGGATTTTCCAAAAAAAATGGAATCCACGGTGTGTCAAGAGAACCCTATAAGGGGGTAACCCTTAGAGATATATATAAAATACTAAAGATGATCCCTGGCCAAAAAGCCACAGGAACACAAAAAGAGTTCTCTGGGTATTGCAATTACAGGTATAAAGTGAACATCCAGCCAGTACCTCGGTTACCTTTGACAAAGGCGCTTGGGTAGCGCCGAAACGTGTGTTAGGATTTATGCCTTATTTATTTTACTCACAGCACTTTTCTATGCACATTAGGTGTTATAGAGGAATGATTGAGAAATCTATCTAGAGTGATGGGTAGCGATTAGGATTTATTACAGACGGACTCCTTTACTATATGGGTAGCCTTAGCGTATAGAATTGTGGATCTCTAGTGGAATCCCTCTCATAACATAGGCTACATTAGTGTCTTTAGTCTGGAATCCTGGGTAGCAGATAGTCCGGTTTATTTCTTTTGCCTTCTACGCTCACTAGCTGTTGCTACTTTAGAGGATACTTTGTATCCATAGATCAGCATTTAGGGCTAACATTTGGCAATTGCTATACTTTGTAACACAGGATAGCTGCTACCTAGATCGCTATATTATTTAGGGGAGACATAGCTCATTGCTGTGTACTAAGATTGTTTCTGCTGTGATACTTTTTAGTATCACTTTATTTTCACCTCTCCTTCCTCACCTAAATTATTTTACTCCTTTCATTTCTCTTTAGTGTGTGTTAGGTTTTTGTTAAGTTTTATTTTTGGGGAATTTATACCCTACAATAAAGAGGATTTTTACTTTATTTTATTTTCATATGTAATTGCAATACCCAGAGAACTCTTTTTGTGTTCCTGTGGCTTTTTGGCCAGGGATCATCTTTAGTATTTTATGGGGAATTTTATCCTCAACACTCATCTCCACATAAAAGGATTGAAAAACCTGATGAGTTTGAGTTGCTATCGTCTCAGTTTCAAGTCCTACATATATTATGGTCCCTGGATCTACTCCTGTGCCATATATTTGGAACCCAAATAGATTTCCAAACTTATCAATAAAATGTTGTTGATTAGAGATGGTCATATGGACAGGATTACATTCCATAGACTTACAGTGTGGTGTAGTGGGCAACCTTTGGATAATCATATCTTCATCCACTGTTTTTCCCCAGGTCGCCCACCCTACACAAGACCAATATGGACAAAAATTAAAATCCCTATTTGGGCAATCAGGATCAGTAGATCTTTTACTGAGACATAAGAATTTATCATTAAACCCATAAGTTAGTTCCCATTTAAGATTACCACATACATTCCAAGGTTTTCCACTACCAGAAATCGCCTTACATGCATCAAATAGTAGAATGCCCGTAGAATGTATAGTATTTATCACAGTCCTATTTATCAAGGTCCCCTGGGAGTTACTGTTCCGAATTACCAACCAAATTGTACGGGGTTGGAATTGGGGATCAAAACATTTAGGCTCTCCTGATATTGGTTTGCACACACTGCAATCTAAATCTAAATATCTACACTTAGATACAGATCCCCTGCACTCATACTGTGAGTGCCAAATGAGAGTTTGGGATATTTGGTTACCTGTTTTTGTAGTCTTAATGCAGCTAACACAACTCTGTATGTCCTCACCTTTACCTTCCTGAAAAATCACAAAAATGCCTAAACACATAATATAACATTATTTCAGAAGTCCTCACTTCTACTCTTCGACCGTGCGACGGCACCTCAGCTTCCCGATTGTGAGGGCTGCAAGGATTGTCGTTCTTCTGATCCTTACTTTTCTTCACAGAGGTCCCTTCGAGACACTCTGGCTATGACACGTAGGTAGGTGGTCAGGCTTTATTATGGCTGTCAAAACACCTACTTGCTGATATCTGTTACTTTCAACTAAGATGTCCCAAGATCTCCTCGTATTATTTCTCACTCCGACTGAGCTACCCGCTTTAACCGGATCTTGCAAGGATTTTCAGAATCTGGAATAGCTTGTCAAGAATCTGCTGCTGGTTTAACCCTAGAATGATGAATCCACTGAGTCACTTCTGCCACCTTTACAGCTGTTGGAGTAGATAAAAGAACAACATATATTCAACATTTTCCATTATTTTATCCACACTTGATCTCCCGGTTGATAGGAATTAACAGGTGGATATATGTTCACAGGTAACCTATCTTGCACCCATTTCTTTACTTCCTCCATAGTTTTACCAAACTCTACAACCTGCTGCTGAGTAATTCCTTCACCCAACTGATTCAAGTCCCCCCTTAGATTACCAAGTGACTCCCTCTCTCTGTCACTAGTCACCCCCTCCCTCACTCTGTCACTAGTCACCCCCTCCCTCTCTCTGTCACTAGTCACCCCATCCCTCTCTCTGTCACTAGTCACCCCATCCCTCCCTAACTCTGTCACTGTGAAGGAAGGAAAGGGTGACTGGTGACAGAGTGAGGGGATGACTGGTGACAGAGTGAGGGAAGGGATGACTAGTGGCAGAGTGAGGGAAGGAATGGATGACTGGTGACAGAGAGAGGGGGTGACTAGTGACAGAGTGAGGGAGGGGGTGACACAGTGAAAGAGTGAAGGAGGTGGTGACTGTCACTAGTCACCCCATCCCTCCCTCTGTCACTAATCACAACCTCCCTCACTCTGTCACTAGTCACCCCTTCCCTCCCTCTCTCTGTCACTAGTCACCCCCTCCCTCACTCTGTCACTAGTCACCCCCTCCCTCACTCTGTCACTAGTCACACCCTTGCTCACTCTGTCACTAGTCACACCCTTGCTCACTGTGTCACTAGAGTGAGGGGATGACTAGTGACAGAGTGAGGGAAGGAAGGGGTGACTAGTGACAGAGTGAGGGGATGACTGGTGACAGAGTGAGGGAGGGAGTGGGTGACCAGTGACAGATGGAGGGGGTGACATAGTGACAGAGTGAGGGAAGGGATGACTAGTGGCAGAGTGAGGGAAGGAAGCGGTGACTAGTGACAGAGTGAGGGGATGACTGGTGACAGAGTGAGGGAGGGAGTGGGTGACCAGTGACAGAGGGAGGGGGTGACATAGTGACAGAGTGAGGGAGGTGGTGACTGTCACTAGTCACCACCTCCCTCACTCTGTCCCTAGTCACCCCTCCCTCTGTCACTAGTCACCCCCTTCCTCACTCTGTCACTAGTCACCCCTCCCTAACTCTGTCACTAGAGTGAGGGGGTGACTAGTGACAGAGTGAGGGAAGGAAGGGGTGACTAGTGACGGAGGTGGTAACTGTCACTAGTCACCCCCTCCCTCACTCTGTCACTAGTCACCACCTCCCTCACTCTGTCACTAGTCACCACCTCCCCCTGTCACTACTTCCTCCTCCTTCTGTCACTAGTCACCCCCTCCCTCACTCTGTCACCAGTCATCCCCTCCCTCACTCTGTCACCAGTCATCCCCTTCCCTCACTCTGTCACCCCCTCACTCTGTCACTAGTCACTCCCTCACTCTAGTGACAGAGTGAGAAAGGGGGTGACTAGTGACAGAGTGAGAGAGGGGGGTGACACAGTGACAGAGTGAGGGAGGGGGGTGACTAGTGACAGAGTGAAGGAGGTGGTGACTGTCACTAGTCACCCCATCCCTCCCTCTGTCACTAGTCACCCCCTTCCCTACCTCACTCTGTCACTAGTCACCCAATTCCCTCCCTCACTCTGTCACTAGTCACACCCTCCCTCACTCTGTCACTAGTCACACCCTCCCTCACTCTGTCAGTAGAGTGAGGGGGTGACTAGTGATAGAGTGAGGGGGGTGACTAGTGACAGAGTGAGGGGGGTGACTAGTGACAGAGTGAGGGAAGGGGTGACTAGTGACAGAGTGAGGGAGTGGGTGACCAGTGACAGAGGGAGGGGGTGACACAGTGACAGAGTGAGGGAGGTGGTGAATGGTGACAGAGTGAGGGAGGTGGTGACTGTCACTAGTCACCACCTCCCTCACTCTGTCCCTAGTCACCCCTCCCTCTGTCACTAGTCACCACTTCCCTCCCTCACTCTGTCACTAGTCACCACTTCCCTCCCTCACTCTGTCACTAGTCACCCCCTCCCTCACTCTGTCACTAGTCACTCCCTCCCTCACTGTCACTAGAGTGAGGGGGTGACTAGTGACAGAGTGAGGGAAGGGGTGACTAGTGACAGAGTGAGGGAGGTGGTGACTGTCACTAGTCACCACCTCCCTCACTCTGTCACTAGTCACCACCTCCCTCTGTCACTACTCCCTCCCTCCTTCTGTCACTAGTCACCCCCTTTGTCCCTTACTCTGTCACTAGTCACCCCCTAACTCACTGTCACTAGTCATCCCCCTCTCTCACTTTGAAACCAGTCATCTGCTCACTCTGTCACCAGTCACCCCTTCCTTCCCTCACTCTACCACTAGTCACCCCTTCCCTCACTCTGTCATCAGTCATCCCCTTACTCTAGTGACAGAGTGAGGGAGGGTGTGACTAGTGACAGAGTGAGGGAGGGGATGACTAGTGACAGAGTGAGGGGGTGATTAGTGACAGAGTGAGGGGGTGATTAGTGACAGAGTGAGGGAGGGAATGGGTGACTAGTGACAGAGTGAGGGAGGGGTGACTAGTGACGGGGTGACTAGTGACAGAATTAGGGAGGGGGTGACTAGTGAGAGGGAGGGAGATGGTGACTGTCACTAGTCACGCTATCCCTCCCTCTGTCACTAGTCATCCCCTCCCTCACTCTGTCACCAGTCACCCCCTCTCTCTGTCATGGTGTCACCCCATCCCTCCCTCTGTCACTAGTCACTCCCTCCTAACTCTGTCACCAGTCACCCCCTCCCTCTGTCACTAGTCACCCTCTCCCTCACTGTCACTAGAGTGAGTGGGTGACTAGTGACAGAGTGAGGGAGGGGATGACCAGTGACAGAGGGAGGGGGTAACTAGTGACAGAGTGAGGGAGGGGGTGACTAGTGACAAAGTGAGGGAGGGAAGGGGTGACTGAGTGAGTGAAGGGGTGACTAGTGACAGTGAGAGTGACTAGTGTGACAATAGTGACTTAGTGACAGGGGGGGTGATTAGTGACAGTAGGGAGTGATTAGTGACAGTGAGGGTGATTAGTGACGACAGTGGAGCGACTAGTAACAGGTGACTAGTGACACAGTAGGCACAGTAGAGAGGCGTAACTAGTGACAGTGGGGGTGACTAGTGACAGTAGGTGTGTGACAGTGGGGAGGTGACTAGGACAGTGTGACTAGTGATAGTGTGACTAGTGACAGTGGGGGACTAGTGACAGAAGTGACTAGTGGACAGTGGGGTGATTAGTGACAGTGAAGGGTGTGATTAGTGACAGTGGGGGGTGACAAGTGACTGGGGGTGACTTGTGACAGTGAGAGGTGACTTGTGACAGTGGGGAGTGACTTGTGACAGTGGGGGTGACTAGTTACAGTGAGGGGGGTGACTAGTGACAGTGGGGGGGGTGACTAGTGACAGTGAGGAGGGGTGACTAGTATTCTGGATATATAGAACTAGTGGAGGTAGGTGCTGGAAGGGGAGGAATCAGGGCAAGTGAGCTGGGCTCTAAACTAGATGAATGAGTGGGCAGGGACAATGGGAAAGGGGGAGTGGCAACACCAGCAGCACATCCTCTAACTTTAGAGGAGGAGTAAGGGTGTGGGGGGGAGGGGGGGGAGTTCAGATTTAGAGGGAGAGTCTAAAATGGGCGGGGTTGCGGCCCTGATGGACAGGCGAGTCCTGGCCACCATGAGGCGATATTGCTCCTCGTGGCATACCTTAATCCATTTAGGCAATTCTTCCACAATCAATATACGGAAACTGATCATAGAATTCAGGCCTACTAGATACAACCGCGTGCACACGTTGCACTAGAGTTAGATCAAGACTACCACGTGGAGGCCATGCGGTCACCAAGATAGGCCACTCTCTACTACATAATGTAGTCAAACGCTTTGGGGATAATTTCACCCCAAAATCACAAACTTTATATCCCTTTGCAAAGTTTTTCAACATACACTACAAGGGATCAACAATCTGAGTCAGACGCACCCATACTGGCAACTGAACGTCTAATACAAAGAAACACAATACCTCAAACACACTTCCAACGATCACACTTGTTTCCCTGGCAACAGCACCACGTGGCACAGTTGCTAGGCCAAACACACACACACGAAAACACGCAGAGAATTCTCGTACATACAGTGATATCATGACGTCTCACTCACAAAGATTTACCAAACACTAGATACTTATCTCTGTAACTATAAATCAAACCCTACAATTATCCACATTATAAATCAACTTTTAACTAACCGACTATATCACATTCTAGTAACCTCATCTTTACAATCAGTGGTTATGGTACGGTTAGCAAGTGGTTATAATACAGTTTTAAAGTCACAGATCAGTTAGTAACAGTTATGGTATTACACATATAACATAAGACAACAGTTTTTAGTAATTTTTCAGTAGGTATAGTACATGTTAATGGTTATAATACCGTACACTATTATACAGTATACACACAATTTACACTCCCACTAGACGGCAGAGCTCAAGCTTTCTAGCAGGACATCCAATTCACCAACTACAGTATATTTAACAACATTTACACTAATCCCAACTATTCTAATTGGCCAGCACCTCGAGAACTATCGAACTATTTACACCAGGATTCGGTTAGTCTACGCTGCCCAAGCACCACATATAGCGAACTAGTGGGCGGAATTTACAACAGTACCCAATTAGTCTATCTATTCTATCAATAGTCTAGTGGCTGAATTTACAACCATGCACACTTAGCCAAGATAGGTTGAGAACTAGCAGACGGAATGTACACCAAAATCTGCTTAGTCTCGCCGGCCTCCCCGACCTATCGACCGAAATTTACACCTAGACACGCTAGTCAAGACAGGACACCGGTGTCCGGCATAAACTATTTACACCAAGATTTAGCCTGACCCAAACCACCTATATTAGACGGGCTGACTACAGAGCGTCTAATTTCCAGATAAGCGTTGTTCCTTGGCTTCTTCCCTCCAGAGGGAGGGGGCAATCCAATAACCGGTTCCAAATATAAAACCCCTTGTGGGCCTACCGCTCTAATGGTATCAGTCTTATCTCTTTGTTCCTGAACCTGGGCTCACACTCATCGACGGGGCACCCCGGTACTTACTACGTAAAGGCCGATGATCTCCTGGGCGAAGCAGCCCAGTGGCGTAGAGATGAAGGGATGTCCACGCAGAAGTTCAGGGGTGCTGCCGTAGAGAACATTGGTAAAAGGTTTACCGTCTCAAATCTCTGCACCAGCTTCCGTGCGATGAGGTTCCCGGACCCAATGCACCAAAGATGTAACCGAGTAAACTTGCAGAAGCCAGACACAGATAGATGGATGCAGGTTTTCAGGAAGTAAGAGGTCTTTATTAACATACCGATCGGGCCTCAGATGAACTAACGTTCCAAAACAGGTCTGAGGGCTGAACACATGGAGTACATGCTTTTTATAGAACTATAACTCCTCCCATTAATAGCTCCACCCGCACATACCCTTAACCAATCAGTGGACAGGATTTGGATTTCCTCATATGGGCAGACCACATGGCTCATCCGAAACAAAGGAGAAAGGATTGTAATTTCAGTTCCTGCATTCCTGCACATGCTCAGTACATTGATGACAGTATCTTAGCTACGTGTAACTAACTAACTGATACAACATACACATATGCCAGGTGGAAATCTCGGCCTACTAAATTTACATTTCGCCGAAATTCCATCACAAAGTCCACACAGGAGACAGCAGCAAATGAAAACATAAATATAACACAAATCCCTATAAACAAAAACCTAGCTCATCTGAGCACTTACTAACATCAGGTTCCCTATCTCTCAGGGGTTAAACTAGAATAAAACAATATTGGTTTCACCAACCTAGTGTCTTTGTCAGCTCTCTGCACTCCAGTGCTTAGTGTGGTGTATCACCAAATGAATATATACAGTTGCAAGAAAAAGTATGTGAACCCTTTGGAATGATATGGATCTCTGCACAAATTGGTCATAAAATGTGATCTTATCAACTAAGTTACAACAAAAGACAATCACAGTCTGCTTAAACTAATAACACACAAAGAATGAAATGTTGCCATGTTTTTATTGAACACACCATGTAAACATTCACAGTGCAGGTGGAAAAGGTATGTGAACCCCGAGACTAATGACATCTCCAAGAGCTAATTGGAGTGAGATGTCAGCAAACTGGAGTCCAATCAATGAGATGAGATTGGAGGTGTTGGTTACAGCTGCCCTGCCCTATAAAAAAAACATACACCAGTTCTGGGTTTGCTTTTCACAAGAAGCATTGCCTGATGTGAATGATGCCTCGCACAAAAGAGCTCTCAGAAGACCTACGATTAAGAATTGTTGACTTGCATAAAGCTGGAAAGGGTTATAAAAGTATCTCCAATACTCTCCCTAGGAGTGGCAGTCCTGTAAAGATGACTGGAAGAGCACAGCGCAGACTGCTCAATGAGGTGAAGAAGAATCCTAGAGAGTCAGCTAAAGACTTAACAAAAGTCACTGGCAAATGCCAACATCCCTGTTAGCGAATCTACAATACGTAAAACACTAAACAAGAATGGATTTCATGGGAGGATACCACAGAGGAAGCCACTGCTGTCCAAACAAAACATTGCTGCATGTTTACAGTTTGCACAAGAGCACCTGGATGTTCCACAGCAGTACTGGCAAAATATTCTGTGGACAGATGAAACCAAAGTTGAGTTGTTTGGAAGAAACACACAACACTATGTGTGGTGAAAAAAAGGCATTGCACACCAACATCAAAACCTCACCCCAACTGTGACGTATGGTGGTGGGGGCATCATGGTTTGGGGCTGCTTTGCTGCATCAGGGCCTGGACTGATTGCTATCATCGAAGGAAAAATTAATTCCCAAGTTTATCAATACACTTTGCAGGAGAACTTAAGGCCATCTATCTACCAGCTGAAGCTCAACAGAAGATGGGTGTTGCAACAGGACAATGACCCAAAGCATAGAAGTAAATCAACAGCAGAATGGCTTAAACAGAAGAAAATACACCTTCTGATGTGGCCCAGTCAGAGTCCTGACCTCAACCCAATTGAGATGCTGTGGCATGACCTCAAGAAAGCGATTCACACCAGACATCCCAAGAATATTGTTGAACTGAAACAGTTCTGTAAAGAGGAATGGTCAAGAATTACTCCTGAACATTGTGCACGTCTGATCTGCAACTACAGAAAATGTTTGGTTGAAGTTATTGCTGCCAAAGGAGGTTCAACCAGTTATTAAATCCAAGGGTTCACATACTTTTTCCACCTGCACTGTGAATGTTTACATGGTGTGTTCAATAAAAACATGGCAACATTTCATTATTTGTGTGTTATTAGTTTAAGCAGACTGTGATTGTCTATTGTTGTGAATTAGATGATGATCAGATCACATTTTATGACCAATTTGTGCAGAAATCCATATCATTCCAAAGGGTTCACATAATCATATCCTCTGATTGATCAGCCTTGAGTGGCCACCTCTCAATGTCAGCAATGCTTTCCTCTGGGCTGTCTGGCGCTGTATGACAGCCCCGGTATCAAACAGCCGGTCAGGCATTCCGAGTCCCGCCTTAAAATCCATGACTGTGTTCCCAGAATCTGGCAGCTGTTCCAGGTAGTCAGTGCGCCCAGGCCTTGTAGCAGTAGTCTTTGCCAGCAGCTCAAGTTCCAAGGCTCCAGGACAATCATTTAAAGTCTTTGTAGAAATACCAGGTGTCTCTGAAATAGTTAATTCTGCTACGCCAATATCACCTACTTTGTAACTTTAGCCTTGGTCTGGCTTAGCTGCGGACGTGCCAATCTTATTACCACAGCTTGGTTCCATAACTGTCGCTCTCTCTTGGCTTAGATCAGAACCGGCTACTTTGCCTTTCTTATTTTTACTTCAGTCTCCTTGACCCTCTCACTGGAGAGAACAGCCTCTCTCCTACCTGCTTCTAGGGAGGAAGCCAGCAATCCCCCTTTAACTGCCTAGCAGGGTGGGGTTTATTCCCACTGCTACAGCTGATTATCTGCAGCTGAGCAGTGGGTTGGAGACAGTTCCAAAAAAACTCTGGCCTGGACCTTGTTTCTCCCATTTGTTTATAAACTGGGGAGAGGAGCATTGGCCCACCCTGCTTTCCAGATGCTCCACCCCAGGGGCCCATAACTAAACTTTGCAGCACAAACTACACATACTCCCCCTGGGGTTAAATGTTATAGGCCTATCTGCCTTCACTTTATCACAGTGGGTTGTTATAATGTATATATTCAGGAGTAGTTTGTGGTATTGTGTATAGTACCTATAAATGTGGGCTTCATGTGGAATTGTGTGTTTGGAGGATATGTCACATTGTGTGTTTGGTGGTGTGTGCATGTGTGGGGCTGCTTGTGGGGTTGTGTGCATGTCTGTGGATTGTCAGTGATGTTGTATGTTGTATTTGTGGGGGACTGTGTATTGGTTTGTGTGTGGGCTGTTTGTATTATTAGTATGAGGGGGGATAATTTTTCTCAAGCTCTGTGTGCGGATGGCTTCCCTTGGGTCCAGGTACAGGTCAAGGGCAGAAGCTGCGATAACTGCTGTGGGCTGCTCTACTCCAGTGCATATTCCTGTTCACAAGTTCTGGGAGGAAGTGATCTGAGATCACTTTGTGTAATTACTGCAATGCGTAAATTAAGGATTGTGCCTCACCACCTGCAATCACCAATCAGGATGAACTAGCAGATATCTGAAATCCCACTGGGACTCCTGATAGGCCAGAGCCTGTTTGGGTCTGGCAGCCATGAATGCTGTGCAAAGGCATCTCGAGTGCCATAGGTGGTTGACCCCCTGGGTTTGAACATAGCGGTTTATGCTAACCCTGTATATATTTGAATCAAGTTATATCCCATCTGAAGCACATTTAAAAAGAAAAAAAGAAAATAAACATGTTTTTCTAGTGTTTATTCATAACTAATGTTTTCCATTGCCCTTATTAATTTTGTAGCTTACCTCTGCACTTTTTCTAATTCTCTAATATTCTTCTTTAAAACTGGTGCCCAAGGTTTTACCAAATATTCAAAGTGGGATGTTAATATTTATTTATGAAGAATCAAAATTATATTTTAACCATGTGAGGCAATCGCTCTTTTTATACATGAAATTCCGTTACTAGCCTTTGCAATGCCAGACCAACCTACTATTGCCTTTGTTATCTATGAATGTTCCCAACTCGTTTTCATTTGGTGATATGATCCCTAATTGTTGTTATACCCATCTCAACCCCATTTAACGTATGCGTGGCTCCTTTATTTTAAAATGCTTGACTTTGCATTTTTTTTGTATTGAATCTCATGTGCCACTTGCTTGCCCAGTCCCCCAGTTTTTTCCAAATCCCTCTGCAGAGAAGTTATACCATGCTCAGACTATTATCTTATCTAGTTTGTCATCTGCCAGCAGACACATGCCTTTCAATGCCCATTTCAAGTTCATCTATAAATAGATTAAAGAGAAATCAACCCAGGACAGACCTCTGATACACTCCAGTTACCACTTGTGTCCAATTTGAAAATGTTCCACTTACAACTTGTCTCTGCCCTCTATCTTTAAGCCAGTGCTCTATCCAAGAATGCTATTTTTCATCTAAACCACATATTTCAGTTTTAATAGTCATCTTTTGTGCAGTTCGGTAACATAGAAACAAAGAAACATAGAATGAGACGGCATATGAGAACCATTTAAAATACTTGGCCTTAATCTTAAGTCTAGGATAGCCTAATGCCTATTCCACACATGTGTTAGCTCCCTCTACCACTTCAGCTGGAAGGCTATTCCATGCGTCCACAACCCTCTCTGTCAGGGCCGGACTGGGAAAAAAATTAGGCCCGGGCATTTTTCAATCAGAGCAGCCCCCTAAGAAGGGGGCGGGGCCAGAGAGTGTGTGTTTTGTCATCACTAATGACAAGCACGCCCCCTCTCAAAGTGAGCATGTTGGTTCAATGCCCAGAGCCCTGCTGAAGAGCTCTGGTATTAGAAAAAGGCCCTGAATTTGTTCTGCGCAGCGCAAGCAAATTTAATAACATGCTTGCGCTGTGTTTGCTTTTAAATTGTCTCTGGTGTCTCCACAAGTGGGATACCAGAGGACAAAAGGACCAGGAAAGTGCATGGTGCATATGTTTGGAGCCTGCTTGTGGGATTGCCTGTGTGTAGAGTGTGGTGTGGTATTGTGTAAATAGGTCAATTTCATTTGTGTTTGTGGTGTAATATGTGTGGCAAGGGGCTGTAGAGAGTGTGTGTATATGGGGCATAGTTTTATAAGGGATGCAGCGAGTGTGTGCATAAGGGCTGAAGTGTGTGTGTATAGGGGATGTAGTGTGTGTAGGGGTTGCAGAGAGGGTGTGTTTAGAGAATGTTGTATGTGTTTGCTGACAAGGAATGTAGTGTGTGTGTGTGTAGGAGATCTACTGTGTAAAGGACCCATTGTGTGTGTGTGTGTGGGGAGAGGATTAAGAGTGCATATAGGGTAAGGGATCTAGTGTGAATCTGGAGCGTAATGTGTGTAGTGGGGCAGTGTGAGGGGTGCGTGTGTGTATATATATTTGGACTTATTGTATGTGTGAGGGGCGCAGTGTGTGTATTTAAGAGGGGTGCTGTGTGTGAGGGTGTTTTTATCTGTTGTCACATTCTAGGTTTCTAATTTTCTTTGTCTGTTAACTCACTGAGGGTTATTTTATATATATATATATATATATATATATATATATATATATGTGTGCTGTATATGTGTGGGAATGTGTGTCTGGGGGTGCAGTGTGAGTTTGGGTGCTGTGTCTGGGGGTGCGGTGTGTGTGTCTGGGTGCGGTGTGTGTGTCTGGGTGCGCTGTGTCTGTCTGGGTGCGCTGTGTGTGTCTGTCTGGGTGCGCTGTGTGTGTCTGTCTGGGTGCGCTGTGTGTGTCTGTCTGGGTGCGCTGTGTGTGTCTGTCTGGGTGCGCTGTGTGTGTCTGTCTGGGTGCGCTGTGTCTGTCTGGGTGCGCTGTGTCTGTCTGGGTGCGCTGTGTGTGTCTGGTTGCGCTGTGTGTGTCTGGTTGCGCTGTGTGTGTGTCTAGGGGTGCTGTGTGTGTGTGTCTGGTTGTGCTGTGTGTGTCTGGGTGCTGTGTGTGTCTGGGTGCTGTGTGTGTCTGGATGCTGTGTGTGTCTGGGGGCGCTGTGTGTGTCTGGGGGCGCTGTGTGTGTCTGGGGGGTGCTGTGTGTGTCTCGGGGCGCTGTGTGTGTCTGGGGGCCCTGTGTGTGTCTGGGGGCCCTGTGTGTGTCTGGGTGTGTCTGGGGATGCTGTGTGTGTGTCTGGGTGTGTCTGGGGGATGCTGTGTGTGTCTGGGGTGCTGTGTGTGTCTGTCGGGTGCTGTGTGTGTGTGAGGGTGCGGTGAGTGAATGTATTTTTTATTTAAATATATATATATTTTTTTATTAATAAAAAAAAAAATTATATCCCCCCCCCTCCCTTCTTACCTTTATCCTGGGAGGAGATCCGTTCTGCCAGGGGAGCCTTGAGAGGAGCCATGCTGCCTTCCCTGGTCCTAGTGGTGATAGTGAACTCTAACCTGCAGGCTAGAGTTCACTCTCACAAGATGAGCGTTGCCGTGGTAACCGCGGCAACGCTCAGAATCCCGCGAGAGGACCCGGCGGAGCTGCTGGTTAGAGCTCCGCCGGTCCTCTCTCCTGCCTCACTCCCTCCCCAGCCGGCGGCCGCCTGTGACACTGCCTGTGGGCCGGTGAGGGAGATCTTTGATCTCCCCACCGGCCCATGGAGGCACACAGCGGGGCCGGCGCTCGGGTAGCGCTGACCCTGCACAGGCTGGCAGGGGAGATCCTGTGATCTCCCCTGCCGGCCTCGGCCCACGGCCATCGCGGCCCACCGGGCATTTGCCCGGTATGCCCGATGGCCAGTCCAGGCCTGCTCTCTGTAAAGTAATATTTCCTGAAATATTAATTTACCTAAATTAATTTAATTTAATTTACTTTACCTTTCTAATTTACCTAAATCATTTGCCATTTGGCTTATCCCTCCTCGAACATCAACCCTGTTGCAAATTTTAGTATTATCAGCAAAAAGACATGCCTTACTATCCAGACCTTCTGCAAAATCACTAATGAAAATATTAGGAATGTGCATGGGCAAAAATTTCGGTTCAGTTCAGCACTTCCGAAATTCAGGACTTCTGCAATTCCGCAATTAGGCACTTTGGTTTGGTTCGGCACTTCCGAAATTCGGGACTTCGGCGATTCTGGACTTTGGAAAATCCCTAAGCCTAACCCTAACGCTACCCCAAACCCTACTAGGTTAGGGGTAGGATTAGATTCTGTCACGGTGGCGGTACGGAAACCAGGACCCTTGAGTGCCTGATGAGAAGTGGGAGTCTTCAGCGTGGAAGTGGATTACGCACCAGCGTTTGTGCGGCCACAAACCAAGACCCTGTTGCAGCTTAGCAGATCCCAGGAAGTAGGAGCTTGATATGCAGACCTCCCAGGAACTCTCTGCAGCAGACATGTATCCAGTACAGAAACAAGGCAAGGCTAGGATAGTCACCAAACATGAAAACAAAACAGAACTAATAGAACCCAGAACCAGAGCAGGACAGAAAGCAGAACCCAGAACATGTACACAAGACATGAGGAAAACAAGAACAGGGCAGGACAGGACTGTACATGGGCTGGGATTACAAAATAAAACAAGACAAGATATAATAGGCAAAACAAGAGGAGACATAACTAAGCACTATATATGAAAAGTATGGGGATTTAGTTACATTATATGATCATACATTGCATAAGCCTGCCACAATGCCAATGTACCCCAAATTCGGCAGGTCCTACACTGCCTTATGTTCGCTAAACGAACCATACTAAACCACAATAGCACTTACCTGCAAGAAAGGGCAGAGACTTGAAACACTGCTGCAGGTCCAGGCTGAAACAAAAGGTAAATGGAAAACAAACAGGTGTGGCAACATAAAACAAGCATTTAAAGGAAACCTGGACACTGGGAATTCCAGGGACGGATTACAGGAATGAACCCAGAAAACCCAGCATAAAGAAAACCAGACATGGAATAGAAAACCAAAAAAACCAAGAAATACTAAACAAGAATTGTAAAAAGAGTACTGGATACCAGAAGCTGTTGACCTAAAACCAACCATTAGAATAATGTTACACACATATACCCCAAGTAAACCTGTCCACATCACAATGTAGACTATATACAGTCATAAGGTAAAAAAAATATATAATAATACCACTGGCCTTGAAGAGTGGAGGCATCTCTTGGAAGGTTCACAAACACCAGTGATGATCCTCACTGATCATAAAAACCTCTCCTATTTCAGAGATGCCAAAAGGCTAATCACGCTCTCTGATAAGGAAAAAGGAAACCACGACAAGGCAAAGCCCAAGAGGCTAAAAGAGCTACATACAGTGAGGGGGAGAAGTATTTGAACCCCTGCTGATTCTGAACGTTTGCCCACTGATGGAGATGTACATCCCAATCTTCTTTTCTCTTGGACATGCTCAGTGCCAAAAAAATCTGATTTGTCGTGAGGAATTTTGATGGTGAAATTTCAATTGCTTGAGACAGAGGTGACCCTGTTACTCCTTACAGAATGTACATGCTCCATTATTCAAACATCTTCTTAACATGAATGATAACACATGAACAAACTAATAGGTAGACCAAACTAGTTGTCTTGCAGTTGAAAAGATTTTGTATGGAAAGTACATGAATTGGAGCGGACAGAAGGTTTTAGAGGTTATTTAACTCCTTAAGGACCAAACTTCTGGAATAAAAGGGAATCATCACATGTCACACATGTCATGTGTCCTTAAGGGGTTAAATACATTTGCAAGCCACACAGTGACTGCATTGATAAGTACCAATAGGAGGATTAAGAGTTCTGACACTGGAAAAGATTTCAAATGACTTGGTACAAGCATGTCTTTCAAATTACGACCATGTCTGGCTATTAAGGATTCTTTCTGGGAAGTTACTTCAGACAGATTTAGATCTTCAGTTAATAGTGGCCAATATCTTTCCAGTACCTGCTTTACCAAATGCCAACTTGCATCAAAAGTACCTATCATCCAAATAAGGCTTTGACACTGAGTTTTGGGAGGGCTCCTTCATCAATGTCTGTCTTGTAGTCATCAGCGCACATGTATAGGAGTGTTTTAAAGTCCAGATTTAATATCCGGTTTGAATTTTTAGCGTAAGGTTCCCGCTTTTCTTAAATTCCTTCAAAATGGAACAATTCAAAGGGGGGATTCCTTTCCTTAGAGACTTAGGATGAAAGCTATCCCAGCTCAGGAGGTTATTGGTCACTGTGGATTTTCTATATAGAGTTGTGTTTATCAATACCTCTTGTTAGACAGTAATTTTAAGATCCAGGAAATTCAAGGAGTTGTCCCCCACCTCAGATTTCAATTTTAAATTCCAGTCATTTTTAAAGCTGACATGAACTACTGGTAGCAATGTGCAGTACTTGATCACACTAACAGAATGTCAATATATCACGCTATAGTTTTCTGTGATCACCAAATTAGACTCCAACCAACCCAGATGTAAGTTGGCACGGTGGGAGCACAAGGTGTACCTATAGCAATACCCCTGAATTGCTGGTAAAATTATTGAACATTAAGTTCCTTGTAACTATGATGCATAATAAATTGATGACTATTTCTGTGTGGATCAAAAGCAATGCCCCTGGTTAGAAGCAAATGTGTATGAGGGCCAGTTTTAGTTTGTGTGACATTGAATGGTACAGGGATTCAACAGCCAAACTGCACAAACTCCTCAATATCCTATCCACATACACACTTGTATTTTGTATCAAGGGGTGGGAGTAGAGCCTTCAGTTTCACAGAGCTCCTTTGTGCAACTCACTGCCATTAAAACGGCCCATCAATACTCAAGTATTACAGTATGTTTGATGTGTCCCAGGGTATAGTGACTGGTATGTCTACCTCAGTATAGATTGTCTTAATGGTACTCATTTTAACCCTCCATTTCACTTGATCTGTAGGGGGAAAAGTTAGTAGTTGTCCCCTAACTAATCAATCATTTTTGCTTGGACAGAAGATCCAGCCCATATGCTTTGGCAGATCTCTGGTCCATCATGGCAAACTTAACTGCTCCCTTAAACATCTAAGCTAAAGTAGCGAAATTGACTATAATATTGCTAAATCACTTCAACATCAAGCAGTTAATCTTTTTTTCCTTTTGACAGTTTCCTTGGACGAGTTGGCTAAACAATCTGATTTTATTATGGTGTGCTGTGCTCTGACCCCACAAACAAAGGGAATGTGTAACAAAAATCTCTTCTCCAAAATGAAAAGGAATGCTGTATTTATTAACACCAGCAGGTATGATCACATTTATATTATTTAGAAATAAGAAGGGAGAGTATTTGAACAGCACCAAAACAAAGTGCATCTTGCACCATCGAAGTATCTGCTCCACAGTAAATGGAATATATTTTATATATATGTTTTTATAATACTGCTATGAGGTTGAAAGAGACCTCTCGGCAACATTAGGTATCCAGGATCACCAGTCAGGACTGAGTCCATGCCATGCCCAGACTGCCCTGATACAGTTTTTACCCAGACATTCTTGTGACACTTACCAATCTCTACATCCTCTCTTAGAATGGTCCAGCTCTGGTGCCTTAAACAAATAATGAGGCAGCAGCCTAATATGTCCAATGTCTATGGAAGTTTGCAAAAGGCATAGGTATGAATGTCGGATGGTACCATCATATTTACAAATAAACATGGTTTGCGACACCAAGGGCCCTCTACAGTAATTTTTATAATCCTGTAGGTCTCAAGCTTGAGTGTTTCCACTATAGTGTGTATTAAGTGTACTCTTAGGTCTCAGTTCCACCAGTACCAAGTATTCAAACATAGGCTTTTGCATCTTTTGCTGCCAAGTCCTATTTTGCAAAGCATAGGCTGTGCACTACCCTTAACCATGTTTGACTAGTATTTCTACTTAATTGCCTGCTGGAAATATATACTGAACCTGCACCCTCATTCGGTAAGAGGATGCTTAACATGTAAGCGTCCTGATGCCTCTGTTGGGCCTATTATAGTTAGGAAGTTAGTAGCACAACACAACCAAAACAGCCTCACTTTCCAAATTACTCTTATTCCGTTGACTGGCATTATTATTGTCAAAGTCACTTTTGGTGTACTGTCAATACGACTAGTTTTGTCTGCTAATAATGCTCATGTTATGTTACCTTCTGTGGGTGTGGGTGCCTAGAGGGATGTCCTGTACCTGATTGGCTCAGCTTCCTGGGGGAACAGCACAGAAAGGTAGCACACCTGTTACCCACAGGTGTCCTACAAAATAAACAATGTGATCAAAGTAGGTGAGAAGTAACCTTCTGGAATCTTTCAGGAATCTTTCTGGAATCTTTTTTTAGAATTATTTGGCATCTACCTGGGTCCTCTGAGCACCCGCAGTCCAGCCCCTTTTCACAGACATCAATTTTGTCCATATTTGCACTGAATTAATTGGCTGAGAGCATCAATTGAGGCTTTAACCCATGGGTCCTCAAACTCCGGCCCCCCAGATGTTGCTGAACTACAACTCCCATGATTCTCTGGCTATCTATGAAATTCAAAGAATCATGGGAGTTGTAGTTAAGCAAACATCTTGGGGGCCGGAATTTGAGGACCCCTGCTTTAACCCATGAATTCTGCCCATATACAAATGAAATAGCTCTCACTAATGTAGAAGTAGGGAATCCCACTTTAGCATCTTATGTGAAGAGAGACCAGGCCAAGCACCTTGGATTGACCCAGGTAATTATCAAACCATTCAAAAATGGTTTGACACGTAAAAGTGAGATGATGTCAAAAGGCTCCTGGTACTAGAACTACTCCAGAGAGCTTAGAATGTCCCTTTAAGAGTAGCAGGCTGTGGGTTCCATGAAATGCCAAGAATTTATAAGAGGAACATATTTTTGCTACAAACTTAATCAAACAATTTGCCAAGATCTCACAGGGACGCTCCAGACCCCTCAAGCACTTTAGCTTCCTGAAGCACTTTGACGTATGTCCTCTTTTTTCATTTTACAAAAAGTTCAGATTTCAATAGAAAATACACTTTCATAAATTAACTTTGTTACAGCCACTGGCTGTCGATTAGACGAGTTCTTTTACCTGGTTTGGTTAGCTCATTGGAGCTAAACTCAAGAGGCAGCAATTGCTCAAAGCACCTTTCTTGCAAAGACTTCTTATTGATCTCCATTGGGAAGTCTGTGATTGGACAGCCATAAGAAGTGTGGGCTGAGGAAGAAGGGGTGGAGGACTTGAAAATGATTCAGGCAAGAGATCTTCAGCTTTTGCAAGCTGTTTTTAGATAAACCCCCAATAAAAAAAAAGGAATAATTAAATGCAAGCATCTTTTAATTGGGGATATGTCTACTAAACAGTGATTTTTATTTTGTTTGGATTTGGGCAGCAGAGTGCCCCTTTAATTCAGTTCCCAGCAGAAAATGTGAGGCAAATCTACCCTCAGTGTTCTCTTTGTATTATTGCCGTCCAAAATAAAACAAAGTTGAAAATTATGTGTTAAAAGGACTTTCCACTGCCCAAGCAGAAAATAAAAATCACTGTTTAGCAGATGTAGCCAAACTAAAAACTTGCATGCGTTGTTGTCATTGGGTGCATATATGAAACTGCTTGTCTGCTGCTTTGCAAGTCCTTTCCTTCTAATCCTGCCCTGATTTTCTGTTAGTCTCCAATCACAGGCTTACCAATACAGCTCAGTGAGAAGTCTTTACAAGGCAGGTGCTCTGAGCAATTAGCTGCCTCTTAAGTTTAGCTCCATTGAGCTAAGCAAACCAGGAAGTAACAGGAGCTGTTCTTTGATTAAAAGACAAGGGGGTGTAACCATGTTAATTTATAAAAGTGTTACATATTATTGAAATCTGCCTTTTTTGCTAAATGAAAAAAAAAAAGAGGACACATTTTTCCACATATAAAGCTTTTCAGCAAGCTAAAGTGCTTTAGGGGATATGATGTATAATTTCCACATTATCAGTTTGACTGCAGAGACAACATGGAGAGTGTTTTATGAGTGCCGGTAAAACCTCTGGTGTTTTAAAAACACAATTTTGAGCCTGTAGACTCATAGCACCACAACCATTGCAATGAGTTGTAGTAGTTATGGTGCTTACACTGCTAAATAAACATAACACTGAAGGGCCTGACTGTCAGTCCCCAAAATTATACTGTGACATGACATAAATGTAAATCCACCCTTGTGACGATTGCAGAAAGAAGATTTGGAAATAACATAATTCATTCAAACTCATCTAGAACAAATACTGATTTGTGTACTTTATCCAAACTCTTTCACCTTACAGGGGAGCAGTAGTAAACCAGGAGGATCTTTATCATGCCTTGGTGAATGGACAGATTGCTGCTGCTGGTCTGGATGTCACTGTCCCAGAACCTCTACCCACAGATCATCCACTTTTCAAATTAAAAAATTGTGGTGAGTTACGTCAAACAATAAATTACTCAGTGTAATGAATGCTTTTTATCTGGACTTTTGTGTTCCCCAGTTCCTGTGAATGGTTACTGCAAAAAAAATAAAAGAAAAAAATGTTTAATAAACCACTGCTTTTGGTTTGTGAAACCCTTGATGGCATGCCTCTCTTCCCTTTAAAAAAAATAATGTAAAAAAGTGATAAAAATGAAAAACTCACCTTAAATCCAGAGATGGAGAATCCAGAGAAGTTCTCCCTTCAGCCCGATGCTGCTTTTGTGATGTCACTCCTTACTGTAAAGGGAGAGATATTCCACAGAGGGGATCGTGCTTCTATTGGATATCTGTCATGGGCATACTATGTGTGCTGATGAGTCAATGGACGTATTTTATGCACAGATTTACCATTAACAGCTCAGAACTCTATTTCCAGGCTGGCTAATGATGGTGCAGGAGGTGGACTTACACAATATCACTGTATGTGCAACGGTTCATATAAAAAAATGCACATCCAAACTCAAAGCACCATGACCATTTTAAATCACAAAAGTGGTCATGGTGATTGAAGTAACTCTTTAAAGTGAATTTGTCATGATGGGCTCAACTTAGCTTAAATATAAAATTTATTACAAAGAGGAATGCTATATTCAGGTGAATTTTTTAAAATAAATATTTATTTTGTTCCAGAGCAGTCATCACAGCGTTGTGGGTTATTTACTATTGTAACATACACCCTCATTGTCTCATCTTTTCTGCCCAAGCTCAGATAGGAGTCTTTGCGTGTGTAACCTTTCCCAGATGGGGCAGCCATCATCTAGACTTCACTCCAAGCACATTGACGTTTGAAAGGATTAACATCACTAAGTTTTACTATTCTCATCGAATGCAATCCAATTCATGAAGTTTTAACTAGGGAGTACTCAACCACATAACATGTATTGTAGTTCCTGTGCCAAAAAGTAAGAGAACTGCCTGTATGGAGGGTTCTCCTGCTCTACCCTGTCACTCAACTGTCTTCATAAGAGGCTATGTTGACTCTATACTATAGAACAGACTGATAAATAGGGGAGAAACCTACTTTTAAATGAGATTTATAATCTATAGATGTGCAAGCAATTATGTTACACCAAAGTAAAGATGAAATAATTTATTGTGCTTTCTAAACTTTCTAAACTTGTGTGTATGACAAGTACAGTCAAGCTTGATGCATGAAAATTGACAATCTTAAGACACTGATATATAATAGCTACCTATGACAGTTTATACGTAAAATGAAGTAGGGTATCAACCTGGCATTACCCAACTTATTTACCACTAATTTGCATTTCTGTTGGCAGTCAGACAGCCATATAACTCAGTTTACGTCTTGTTTGATTTTACAGTCATTCTGCCGCACATTGCCAGTGCCACTGTTGAAACTCGGAATGCTATGTCGGCCCTGGCAGCAAACAATCTACTGGCTGGACTGAAAGGCGACATGATGCCAAAGGAGGTGCCTCTCTAATAACCCAACCACCAAACTTATCACAGGCATACAAGACTGTGGAAATCTTCAAGGCTGAAGGAGCCTTTTTTTTCTACAAATCATAATCAATGCAGTAAATAGTTTTATTGTTTATATTAAATGCTTATATTAAATCGTTTATACAAAATGAAGTGAGCATTTCTCCCAGTACACCCTTCCGGACCAATTTAGGAAGCGGATAAATGATCGACTTGGATATTGCAAGGACTTAGGAAGTACATTCAGAACATATAACAGTATGAGCTGTACAGTTCAAAGCTGCCTCGATTTATTGTCAGTTTCACAGACATCACATAGGCAAAAAATTGAAACATGGCATTCAATATGCAATCAAGTGAGCATCACTAATCCTGCACAGTTAATTAAATACCAACGCAACCAAAACGCTTAACGCTTACGGTAAAATATATAAAAAGGCTGACTTAAATATTATGCAATTTTTTGGCATAAATTTATCAAAGGTTGAGATAACCTAATATAAGATTAAACATAGGACAGATACATACTATTGACAGACTAAACATCCAAGCAAGAGGAAAGAAATAGTTACACTTGTATTTAGCTAAACATACAATATTTTGTTACCTGTGATCAGGGGCTTTTTGATACCCAGTTTGAACTAGTCTCAACTACATCCTTGCAGGTGCAGTAAACTATATGCTTTTTAATGTATACAATATCTAAGTGCTTTTAATATATTTACTAAACTGTTATTCGTGCTGACAATGGAAAAGTACCTAACCGCATATCTGCGCTACACCTCATAACATATACCATCCTCATTATAAACTTTATATGGGGACTATGCTTTTACTTTAGATGTTTACAGACCCCCATAATTGGTTGATATGCAATTAACGTGTACACCCCTAGACAACCTGTCTTGTATATTAGTATGTAGTGCACAATAAACTTTTAATGCTTGTTTGACACTAACTATGAGTGTTGTGATTACTCAAGTGTTCCACAGCGCTGCAGAGTGAAAAGAGGAACGCAGAAACAGACCATGACAGTGTAGGGGTGTTAGATACCCTGTAGTGAACTTTCAGTCTTACAAGGAATTTTACAAAAACATAATCATCTAAATAGCTTCTAAATAGCAAACCTAGCATTTTAACTAGAATTCAAGGTAACATGATAATATGAGGTATATGTTATATAAATTTAATTATAATATGTGAGATAAATAATTATATAGCAATTAAAATGAATAATGAACACAAATATATATATATATATATATATATATATATTTGAGGAAAGGGCTCATGATAGTACAGAAGAAACAAACACTGATAAGTGTAGGATGGTATTAAAAGAGCAAGTCGGTTGTGGTGTGCCGGAACCGACGATGAGTTAGGCCTGTAAATAAAGAGGGCCCACCAAGAAGAAATGTAAAGAGAAAGGAGTTAATAATGAGGAGTGGTGGGAGGGTGATGCAGCGCTGACCTCGAACGGTATGGAGCCAGGTAAGGGGTGTCCCTTAAGTAGGGAAGGGGTGTGTCATACGCCCCTCCCACAATTACAGGCCAAAAGGCCTTAATATATATATATATATATATATATATATATATTATATAATACTACTAGGAGAATATATGCTTAATGATTTTACACCTTAAAACATAGCAACTACTAAAATGTTCCCTGCTATGTAATATTATTTTTATGTATCCCCTTTATTTAAGACATATGTGTTTGTACAGTCTGATAATGAAGTTACAGTTTAAAATTTAGAAATTCACACCACTGTAGTTAGCTCTATCATGGAACTGGGTGCCTCCATCTTGGCTCTCGATCAATCTTTTTATGAGCAGGCCAGCATTTGCCATTAGGCCAGGGCCTTGTGGCAGCAGCCCTGGCAGAGGCAGCACTAGCGGCCTAGGAGATCGTGCATATGAGCATTCACCACATAGAATAACATTTGAGGTCAGGATAGGAGCATATCCAGGGGAAGCACAAGGGCAAATGCCCCCCTCGATATGCTAGATATAGCTGCTCCTGATCCCTGTCTCACAGATAAAAAAGTTACATGCAATCATAGCAAGCACAGTGGGGGCAGCTCACCCATAGTGAACACTACATGGGACATTTGAAGACAGATGGTGAAGTGTGCAGAGAGCTTACACAGTGAACGATGTTAGCATCGAGTGCAGTCAGGGAGCTGTCAACAGGCATCTTATCAGAAGGTTCACAGTGTTTAGTTTCCTACTCTCTTGTAGCATGTTTTCAGAGCCTATTAGAAGGGCTGAGACCTATATATAAAGGGGGAGAATAGTGAGTGGGTGCATAGGTGCATAGAAGAAACTGGTCTTGGGGCAGCAGAGAGGATAAATCTGGCCCTGGCTTTAACCTGTGCCCTTTTCTGTCACTGACGACTTATCAAAGTGTTGACAGAATGGCAGAATTAAGGTTCAGAAAAGCTAACACTTTTTAGCCCATTTCTAGAATAATTAATGAATACGAGCAGATTAGCAATGTATGCACCAGCCCTGCGTAGGCTTGACTTGACTATGATATAATTACTAAAACTCCAATAGAAGTTTTAATTTGAGTATAAAAAATGTGGTTATAAATGGAGCATTTGGTGGTGACTTTCAGACTCGAAAGTAAAAAGACTTACACTTTTGTAATTACTCATGAGTGCATACATTTTGGAAAAAGCTGTGAGCTACTGGATACATTCTAACATGTCAGGTGCATTTATGCAGTTAAGGTAATGATCTTGCCAAACATCTTATATCTCTTTTGCTGTCTTCCTATTCCGATCACCTCTACAGATATCTCCAAACATGCATCGCACTGTTTATTTTAGGTCATGAACATGCATGCTTGTCTAACGATGGCAAGGTCCAGAATGCACGGCAATTTACCAGTTCATTTACTAGTGTCGTATTACTGTGCTGCACAACTTTCACAAATCACAGATGTTGAGATGAAACTCTTCCCATTATTTGTTGCTAGGTAGATAATAAAAACTCTAAATGTCTGAAAATTCCCCTCAACATTCTCCTGTGGTAAGTTTTTGAAAACAAAGAAGGTTATTTAATAAAGTGAGAATTTAAAGAGAATTTTAAGTTGAAGGCTAGAGTAGCTGAAATTAAAGCATAGTTGACTTTGACCTTGATTTTTTTTTTGTCAGTTTGGTTCTTTTTAAAAAAAAAAAAATTAAATTCTTTATTCTAAATTCTTTATCTATTAAACAAAGATTGTTTAATATACAAATATATCAAAGAGTAGGTTCGTCAGTTATAAACAGTTGTACATAGAAATCAGCACATTTTGTTATAATGAGATAGCCATGGTGCAGGTTTAGGTAGCCTTTGCTAAAGGTTTAAGTAACTGGTGAGGTCTGCCCTAGTTAAGTGATGACGAGTGATATACCACCAGGTGGTCACCAACTTACTTTGGCATAGTTAGTGACACTAGAGTGTCAAAGTGAGATTCTACAGTGTCTTAAAACGCAAAGTGAAGCTAAAACAATAACCTTGAAGCTTGGTAAGCTATAACTGTGTGGATAGCCTTAAAATGGGACATTAATGCTGCTTCAGCTAATACCACAGGTTTGCCTTCCTTGTGAGCTGATCATGTTTCCCGGCTGAGGAAAGCTTGGGGACATGCAACACCAGTCAGACATACTGGTGTGATAAGTGAGTTCTATCTTACCTGCTAAGTGGTTAGCATAATAGGAGTTCGCCTCTTTGGATTATTAAGCTTCACTTTTTCAGATGATCATTTAAGGCTCACCCGTTAAGATACTAGGGGAATCTTGTGGCTAAGAAAAAAAAATACAAATTAAATAAATAAAAAATAAATAAAAATGCTCATTCAGCTCGCTTGGTCTGCAAGGTTAAAGCAGGTGATGCAGTTAGATGACAGGCTATGCATGTTAAATGCAAACTAATATGCTGCGCTGTTCCTAGCAATGCAAGCTGTACAGTAAGCATCATGGAAATTGCTTGGCAAGGTAAACAGTTATACAGTCATTCCCATGACAAAAGTTTGTAAAGAAAGAAAAACAATGCTAAAGGACCACTCTAGGCACCCAGACCACTTCAGCTTAATGAAGTGGTCTGGGTGCCAGGTCCAGCTAGGGTTAACCCATTCTTTTATAAACATAGCAGTTTCAGAGAAACTGCTATGTTTATGAATGGGTTAAGCCTTCCCCCAAAGCCTCTAGCGGCTGTCTCACTCACAGCCGCTAGAGGCGCTTGCGTGCTTCTCACTGTGATTTTGTGGGGATATTTATGGGATAATAATAGTAAACAGTTGAGAATTGCCCACTAATTCAATTCTCAGATCCCAAATATCGTTATCGTGTTAAGTGAAATGTATACCATATAAATAATATCACAATTTTTGTTATAAAAATAGATTATTATTTTATAATGACAAATTAAATAATAATATGCAACATGCATGACAATAATCAATGAATATCCAGTATAAAATGGTATGCAATACAAAGGAATGGCTAAACACGTTTCATAAACAGGCATACAGCATTATCTGTCAAGTCTTCTGACGATTTATGACTATCTTTCACAGGGAGAAAGTGAAGCTTTTCACAGCGAAGGGCCATAAAACCCTTGCTAACAGTTAGAATAACCCTTTCAATGCTGGCTAGATCTCCTAGGTAATTAAGATCTATTCTTATGTAATTTTAAATAAAATAACATTTAAACCAGTTCATTAGTCGTTTCCTGGAACCATCCAATAAGAGAATCTACCATATTATATAAGCAGAGTTTAATTTTAATTTGCCTAAACAGATATCTTATCTTATATTAGAGCAAATCAATACACCTGGATAAAAACAACGGTATGCTAACTCGTGATAATATCACATCAATATATAATTATTCTTAATTCCACCTGCAGAATGGAATGTTTATAACTATATATTCTTTAGTTAACTAAGATTTCTTAATATGGAAATCTGACCGTGCTTTATCCAGTCATATATAATGCTATTAATACATTTTAATTAATTTAATTAATTAAATGAAACCAGTATAATTACCAGTTGAGTAGATATTTCATCCGATTGGTAGATAGTCTCAGGAACTTATTTGGATGTCTGTAGGTGCATGAGTTATGGTGAAAGGTGGTGTTGGTTAGGAAGTCAGTAAAATTCTAAGTGTTAGAGTTTTAAGAGTAGAGTGTTAGTCTCAGATGTTGTCCTGAGATTCTCTGCATGTCCGAGTTGGAGTCCCCAAACTTCCAATTCCGCCTCTCTCTTTTTCCTTCTCCTTTTCATCCTCAATCTTCCCTTTGTCCTAACTTTTAAAGGGCCAGACTCTCTGTACGTCATCAGTTGATAACCCAATAGAAGCACTAAAGGTGTGGTTATCTTCCAGATCGCAATTTAGGTATTTGGTCTATAGAGGGCAGTCTTGTCCCACTAAACATACCTATCCAGGAAAGAGTTAACTTTTCCTGGTGGCTATTTTGACGTCATTTTGCGTTATCTTTATAGTGCCATAACTATGTGTCTGGCAAATCTGCTATAATTTCTAAAATGGCAGATCATGAACTAAGTTTATCCTTTTCCATACAATGGTACCTTATATATATATAGACAGTAAAATTAAATTATTTAATCTTCTCTGTCACAATTGTCTGGGTTTAGAATTGATTATATTCTTCTTATCACTTTTGTTTATACTATGCATTCCTTTAGTTCTGGGAAAATGGTTAGTTTTACAGATAGAAATCTTGTGTCTTTTTGTTAGCTTGAAAATAACAAAATGGAGTCTGCTCTGTTCAGAGTGACTC
Organism: Pelobates cultripes; assembly: GCA_933207985.1. Lineage (NCBI taxonomy): Eukaryota > Metazoa > Chordata > Amphibia > Anura > Pelobatidae > Pelobates > Pelobates cultripes. Next base: position 92,630,719 of record OW240916.1, on the reverse strand, counting down.
AGAATATACACTTTTAATTTCTATCATAGCACAAGATGTCTGCCGATATAAATACCCTGACAATTTTCACTGTGAGAGCACAACAGCGTCCATAGGAAAGCATTGTAAATGCTTTCCTATGCGACCGGCTGAATGCGCGCGCAGCTCTTGCCGCGCGTGCGCATTCAGCCGATGGGGAGGAACGGAGGAGGATCGGAGGAGGAGAGCTCCCCGCCCAGCGCTGGAAAAAGGTAAGTTTTTCCCCCTTTCCCCCTTCCAGAGCCGGGCGGGAGGGGGACCCTGAGGGTGGGGGCACCCTCAGGGCACTACAGTGCCAGGAAAACGATTATGTTTTCCTGGCACTATAGTGGTCCTTTAACCCCTTAAGGACACATGACATGTGTGACATGTCATGATTCTCTTTTATTCCAGAAGTTTGGTCCTTAAGGGGTTAAGATCATATAAAAATAACCTAGGTAGAACATAAATGCAGTGTGAGGGTCAGCCTGCCCTCCTCGGCTACACAGGTCTCTAATAGAATCTCTTGTTTGAGTGATAAAAGCCTTTGGATCATTCTGTTTAACTAGCTAGGGGGTAGGGGTTTTGTAGTGCAACACTTTCAGGCAAGGAAGCAGATCATCTAAGCTGAGAAGAAATGTTATGTTGCTGGAGAGATTGCTAATAAGGAAATGTGGATTTCTTCCTAGGGAGCGACCCTACCTCCGGACCAGTCCCTCCGAGTTTAGTGGATCCCAATAAATTGGACTAGGTCCCTAGAAGGGTATGTTCTGTCTAGGGGCCTACTTCCTTGTCTAGTGTTGGGCTAGGTGCTAGGTGTTGGGCTAGGTGTTGGGCTATGCTCCTTGGAGTACAAAGGCACTGGTGCTGTTGGAGCCAAGAGTGCACCGCAACTGCCCTACCGAGGATTCTGTGTGTGACTGATAGGGCCTGGAGCGATCGGTCTGTGACCCATCAGACTGTATGTGATTGGACCTTAATACCGCTGCTCAGGGTCGGTGGTGTGCAACACTAAGTAAACATGCAACAGCTGGTTTGTTAAAGCATTAAAATGTTGAAATATTAAAATAAAGGGAACACAAGTCAAAACATGTTAGCGTATAGGGGATTCCCGGTAATAAGCTGCTGATGTTCAAGCGGTGGCAGCTGCATACGAATCAGGGGTGCGCTGTCATGGGACAAAAGGGAGGATGCTTGTAGGGTCCCAGGAGTGAGAGTGCGGCGTCTCAAAATGATTGTCTTGGGTGAGTGCATCTGGTGGTATTCCAAGGGTTGGTAATGTTCCGGCAGCCTCTTGAAGGTTGTGAATAGTGTGCGGAGTGTCCCCCTGATGCACTATTAATGTGCGGGAGAGCTTCCATTGATAGCGGATATTGTTCCATTGCAGGAGCGTGGCGAATGGCCTGAGCAAGTTTCTCCAAGCTAAGGTCAGCGTAGAAGGTGAGGGGCATATTCTCGAAGTGGTAAGGTGAATTTCCCCTTAGTGCATTCAGGACCGCAATTTTGTCTGACCCGTTTCTGAAACGGACCACCAAGTCTATGGAGGCTGTGTTCGGGGCTTTGAGGGGTTTGGGTATGCAGAATTGTCCTTCAATCACCACTGCTTTAGCCTGTCGGGGTTGTATTAAGGCCCCCACCAAGTGCCTCACAAAGTGTGGAAGTTCAGCGTCAGTGATCTCCATCAGTGATACCCCACGCACCTTTAGATTATTTTTCCTGGGCAGCGAACCGGCGCTCATGGAGCTGGCTTTGGTGCTGTAATTCCTGCACTGCTTGCTGGAGCGACTTTATGTGTTGGGTGCTCTCTGTTGTAGTGACTTTGAGTGTCCCGATGCAGCCTGTAAGACGCCGCAGGTCCCTGCGGATTGTTGCTATGTCCGCCGAGATATTTCTCTGGAGTTCGCCCAGCATCTCCTGTAGTATTGATTTTGTCACCGGAGATGTGTCTAGGCCCTGTGTTCTCCATTAGGGTGTCTCTGGTGCCAGCAGGTACTCCTCTTCGGCTCCAAGTGAGTTGTCGGCCCAGTGGCACCATGTGCTTGCCGCCATAGATCGCCGATTTTTAGCCCTGGACTGTACTTGTCTGGTCTGGACTTCTTGGTTTTGCATCCCATCTTAGTCTTGGTGACAAGGGGGGTCCTTCAAAACACTGTACGTCAGTTTGGTTCTTTTGACTTTCAATTTAAAATGAACTATGAATTAATCCTGAATTCTCACTAAACTGAATAGCCCTGAATGTTTGGAAACTCTTTGGAAAACAACATGCTGGAAGATAGCCTCTCTTCCCAGCCTCTCCCCAGATCTACAATGTCGCTAATTTGGGCAACCCAGAATTTTATGATAGCTTAGGAAATATCCTCAGAGAATTAGGTTGGTCATGCCTTTTTCTTTATTGCTCATCTCAAGCCTTTATTGTAAAAGTTTTCAGAGATTGCATTGATTTGCCACCAGAAGAGGTAACACATTCTGAGCTTATATCGACATTTATATCAAACAAACTCTCAGGTAATCTTCCCACATGGGGACACATGAAGGGCTGGGAGGCAGATACAGAGACACATGAATTGCTAGGAGTGGGGTATAGGCACACATGAAGGGCTGGGAGGGGGCTATATGGACACATGGGGGGCTAATGAGACACATGGAGGGCTGGGGGTCTAATAAGACACATGGAGGGGCTGAGGGAGCTAATAAGACACATGGAGGTCTGGGGGATGGATTGAGACACATGGATGTCTGGGGGATAGATTTAGAAGCATGAAGTGGTGGCGGGGGTAATGATACACATGTAAGACTGGAGAGGGTGGAATGAGAGACATGGAGGGGCAGGGGAGTAAAAAAAACACACGGAGAGGCTGGGGAGAAAAAAAGACATGGAGGGGTCTGGGAAGAAAGAAACAGAGGGGCTGGGAAAGGGGAAGAGGAGATACACAGGGCGGCTGGGGAAGGGGAGAATGAGACACACAGAGAAGCTGTGGGGAAAGAGACACCCAGAAGTGCTGCGGCCTGAGAAAAAGACTAACAGAAGGGCTGGGGAAGGGGAGAAAGAGACAAAGTGGCCGGGGTTAAGAGACACATGAAAGGTGCTTGGGGGAGAAAAACAAAAATGCATCTTCACTTGTGTCTCTTGCTCTCCCTGTAATTTAGATTTGACCGGTGAGAGAAAGACTTCATATTAAAGGGACACTATAGTCACCAGAACTTCTACAGTTTAATGTAGTGGTTCTGGTGTCTATAGCCAGTCCCTGTATGCTGAGCACTGTAAATGCTACTTTTCCAGAGAAAAGGCAATGTTTACATTGCTGCCTAGGAACATCTCTAGTGACAGTCACTCAGATGGCCACTAGAGCTGCTTTCTAGTCCAGTGCTGCACAGTGTGCAGCACCTATGTTGAGTATCTCCACGCTCTGTATGGAGGTGCATGGAGGCGCTGAACTCTCCCCATAGAGATGCATTGATGCAATGCATCTCTATGAGGAGATGCTGATTGGTGCTGTGAAGCGCAGCGTTTTGTCACACATGCACAATAGCCTCCCAATGCTTTCCTTTGGGAATTAAATTGGTGTTAACTGAGATCATCCAGTTGTCAGACAAAGTGAAGAGCACACTCTTGTTACTTCAAAATAAGCAAGATAACGTCATTTTTTTTCCTGCTGTGCAATAACATACATTCACAATTTCAGTCCAATTACGAAACTTTCCTTAATATGTCAAGGTAGTTGGACTGAAACATTATATGCAAATGCACGGCTGCTTACAACAAATCCATTTTTTGTTGTTTATTTTGAAGCCCTATGAGTGCTTTCTTTCACATTTGAGTGATAGTTTTCAGGGTTTTTTTCCCGCTTTCAATTTTGCACCCTTGCTGGCGCAATGTATTATGGGGCTGGTATAGAATTTTTTTCCAGGGCTGCTTTTCATTCCCAGTCCTGCCCTGCCCATGACATCAAAGGAGGCAGAGAAGACCTCAGCACTGGAAAAAGGTAAGTGTTTAAATAGATTTTAACTCTTTCCACCTAGGGGTGGGGGCAGGCATTGATCCAAGGACAGAGGTAGACTATAGCATTAGGAATACAGTTTTGTATGTAATTTTTTTAAAGTTTTGTAATGCTAAGTGTTCCTTTAAGGAACGTTTAAAACCTTTTTTTGCAGGTGGACCATATGGTATTTTAATGTAAATAAAAATATATATTTTTAATAATGCTTTAACTAGCCAGCCTATGAGGCGACAATCTAAAGGTAAAATGAGTTGAGACAAGAAGTAGCAGGGGGTTTAAAGATGGTCAGGGAAAATTAAAGATTAATTGCAGCCACTGGTGAGATGTAAATGGAATGTGGGAGAGAGGGGGAGGGGGCAGGTGGGTAGTGTTTAGTGATTAGTGATTATTTCATTTCTTTTGGGTTTTTTTATTGGCTCGTTAATTTGGGTAGAATAAAAGAGGTGGAGTATGTTCAAAACTTCAGTCAATACCTGAAAGTTTGCTGGGTGAGGTGAACATTATTTTGCTCTATCTTTTTGGTTTTCGTCTGTTGGATGCAATCCATCTGAAAGTTATGCTTTCCCCCCCCCCCCCTTTTGAATTGTTAGATGCATGTTTATTTGCAAAAGCATTATGTACAAATACTAAAGTGATATATAGTTATTGGCAAGACTCTACTAAAGTGAGAATTGTTAATGTCAAATATAATTTTTTTTTATTTTTTATTTTTTATTTTTTTTAAGATATAACATAATTAAGGATTCATTATGAATTTTGAACGATTCACAATTTAGTGAGACACATTGATAGTTTGGATAACCTGTATGCCTATAACATCACTAACTTGACTACTGGATTAGAATCACATGGTCATACAAAATTGCCATTTAATAGCTATATTACCATTTCATTAACTTGATAACTGGTAAACAAACACTAGATGGTGCTGTTGTTTCACATCTGTGTTATTCCCACTATAGTTCCTTCCATCCTAGTTGCAGTTCCTTGTCCGCAGAAGCCAGTAAAGTCAAGCAATGAGTACATCAGAGCAGAAGAAGATATTTGTTACTAGGAGAATACCCCCAGAAGGCCAGAAACTCCTGTCTCAGGCTGACAGGTAGGGACCACTGGCTGTATGTGGTTATGAAGTCAGTCCTCTGTGGAAACGTTTTGCCAGCACGGTACCTAGCTCTCATTATATCTGATATGGTTGCCATATACATTGACCTCTTGCACACATGCCATCCCATGAAAAGTGATGCCCTTCAGTATGTAGAATGTATATGGTGCAGAGAAATAGATCTATTGTTTTAGATTCCATATGCTAATCACTAGATCTATAGCTCTAGTCTTCCATATTACTGGGACATCTTGTCATATAAAGCTAATCAATGTAATTCCTGCTTAATTAAGCCATTTTTGGGTTGTAGATAATGCCCCTGCAGTCTCACTGCTCAGTTCTCTGCTGTTTGAGTGCATCACTTTGTTTATGCAACCCTAGCCACTTTCCTAAACACTTCCTGTAAAGTGTCATCTAATGTTTACACTACCTTTTTATTGTAAATTCTTTTTAATTTAGAATTTATCTCCTGCTTTAATAGCTCACAGGGGCCTCCTGTGTGTGACTAAAGGTGAATTTACAGAGACAAACTTCTAAAGTTAAGACCCTGTGCTGTCAAATTTCACTGAAATTGAAGTATGTATATTTAAAGGGTCTCTGATCTCCCTTCCACTCCTTGAAGGCCCACAGCAGGGTCGGGACTTTAATAGCATCAGCCGGCAGGGGAGATCTTTGACCACGATTTTCACTAGGGGGCAATTGCTTGTGGCCTTGAAGAGAAGCAGACAAAGGAAGATGGCAGTGCCCAATAGGGACAAGTTCAGGTAAATCACACATTTACCTCCTGCCACTGGACCCCCAGCAGCAATGTCACCATTTAGGGGGGTCTCTATATGAATTCAGAAACTCCCCCTATGGTGACAGTACTGCTTTAATAGGATGAAAGTAGGAAGAGGCTGTATTTTAAGAGTGAAACTGTCTGTATTTGAAGAATCTTCTGTCTGCAAACCTTATTTTTCCTTTTCTTCGTTCTAGCTACAATGTCCAGCAGTGGGATTCAGATGAGCAAATACCAAGAGATGAGCTGATTAAAGGAGTTGTTGGGGCTCATGGATTACTTTGTCTCTTGACTGACAATATTGACAAAGAAGTCTTGAATGCTGCTGGTATGGAGATCTCCTGCATACTCCAATAAGTCCTACAACATCTACCCTATGCTATGTTGTCCTTTTACCATTCAAGTGTCTTTTTTTTGTAACATGTATGCATGGATTTTAAAGGGTTGAAGGAACTCAAAGCACCATAACTGCAGCAGTTGGCTTATGAGAGTAAAGGGACACTCCAGGCACCCAGACCACTTCTGCCCACTTCTCCCACTACTCTTAACCCTGCAAGTGTAATTATTGATTTTTTTTTTTTTAACTGCAATAATTACCTTGCAGGGTTAACTCCACCTCGTGGCTGTCTACTAGAAAACCTGTGCTAGTGTTGCTGGACGTCCTCACGCTGTGTGAGAACCTCCAGCATTGCTCAATTCCCCATAGGAAAGCATTGAAAAAGCATGCGCATTAGGTCTCCCCAGCCAGTGGGCGGGATCAGTCTCGCCCACCGGGCCGACGTAATACGGAGGAGGAGGAGCGGAGGAAGAAGCAGCATGGGACATGTTGCTGCCTCTGGTAAGTCACTGGGTTTTCACTCATTCAGCAACTGGGGATTGGGGGGTGGGAAGGGGAGGGGACCTGCAGTGCAAGGAAAACTATTTTCCTGGCGTTTCCCTTTAAGCATGAGCTTCAACATCACTGATGTAATGGGGGCAGGGGCCAGCACCTGGTGGACACTAGCTAAGAAGTTAAACTGTTCTACAATGGTTTTTAAAAAGGGACACTGCATGCCACTGTAGTGGTTATGGTTCTCGGCATCTTTCTTCAAGAATACAGGAACAAGTGACACTGCCGAAATTAATGGTCTAAATTGGGGTTAAACTAGAGATGAAGATGTAATATATATCTTTGAACCCCATGATTTGTGATACACCACTTAACTTAAATGAAAACTCTTTATTTCTATGCTTGGTAGCACAAAGGTTTTATAGACTCTGACTTGTCAATCACTTCCTCAGCATACTGGGCAATGTCAACAGCGCAGCATGTATGCAGTTTTCCCATTTGCTGTGATGGCAACTTGATTGGACTGCAGTATTTCTCGGAGCTAACCCCACTCTTTTTTTTTTAATATAGAAGTATATAAATGGAGTGACAGATGTTGGTCCACTCTGGTTCACTGCAGTCCTAGAGATTCACTGTATTCAATATATTTGGCGTGGAGGCATTCACTGGATGTCTTGTGGTTTGTTTTTTTTTTGGTGTAGGTCTTTATTGGTGAAAGCCAGGGTTTTAGTCTGGCCTAATGACAATGCTCCCTTGAACTCTATGAATGTTGCTACCAGACATTAATTTCTTAATGGGTGGGCAAGTGTTGTGGACAATATGGGGAATTGTATGACCTTAATTCCTCTCTTGTTGCTATTGACAGGCCCTAACCTCAAAGTTGTGAGCACGCTGTCTGTTGGCTTTGACCACTTGTGTGTAGAAGAAATAAAAAAGCGGTATGTATTCTTTAAAGGATCTAATTGTCAGATCAATAAAAAAGTACTCTAATTCATAGAGCACTTAAACTTGGCAACATGTAAGTTAATACGTGTTGTGCTGAAATTTTTTTTTTCAGCATGCACGAACAGGCTTAAAGGACCACTATAGTGCCCTGAGGGTGCTCCCACCCTCAGGGACACCCTCCCGCCCGGCTCTGGAAGGGGGAAAAGGGTAAAAACTTACCTTTTTCCAGCGCTGGGCGGAGAGCTCTCCTCCTCCGATCCTCTTCTCCGCCCCGTCAGCTGAATGCGCACGCGCGGCAAGAGCTGCGCACGCATTCAGCCGGTCACATAAGAAAGCATTCATAATGCTTTCCTATGGATGCTGGCGTGCTCTCACTGTGAAAATCGGTGAGAAGCACGCAAGCGCCTCTAGCGGCTGTCAATGAGACAGCCACTAGAGGGAATAGGGGGAGGCTTAACCCATTCATAAACATAGCACTTTCTCTGAAACTGCTGTTTATGGAAAAAATGGGTTAACCCTAGCTGGACCTGGCACCCAGACCACTTCATTAAGCTGAAGTGGTCTGGGTACCTAGAGTGGTCCTTTAACAGGTTCTCCACTCATAATATTTACATACACGTTAACCAACTCTGGCCTTGAATGTATAACTGACTTTCTTTTTATTTTTTATTTTTTTGTAAATGGTACTGCAAGGAATAGGGGAGCGCTTTTTAATTTTTTTGGTTTGAGTTGGTCTGATTTAATGAAATTAGATCACTCTGAAGTGTGGTGTGTGGGTTTTATTTTTTTTTACGAAAAATACTTGCAACACTAAAGATGTCCATAGTATATGGGATCTAAAAGTTTTGGGTTTTTTTGTTTGTCACAAACACTGGCCAAAATTGGCATTTTTCACACACAAACAATATTAACACTAACTTTGGCCAGTGTTTGTGACCAAATGGCTACTAAAAAGACTGGTCATACCCCATTTGCAATACCTTCGGTTGTCTTCTTAAGCAAATGGTATGCTATCATAGGGGTAACTTTCATTCTTGGGCTACCATAGGGTCTCAAACGCAACATAACCAATCTGGCGAATTTTAATGTGGGGGGAAAAAACTGAAACACAAGCATTATATTTGACGCTGTAACCTTTGAAAACACCATAAAACCTGTATGTGAGTGGTACTGTTGTACTCGGGAGACTTCACTGAACACAAATATTAGTGTTTCAAAACAGTAAAAAGTATCACAGCAATAATATAGTCCGTGTGTGTGCTATTTGTGTGTGAAAAATGCAAGAGTCACCTTTGCTGGCAATATCATTGTAATACATTTTACTGTTTTGAAACACTAATATTTGTGTTCAGCGAAGTCTCCCGAGTAGAACAGTACCCCCCATGTACAGGTTTTATGGTGTCTTGGAAAGTTACAGGGTTAAATATTGTGCTAGCAAATTAAATTCCCTATACTTTTGGCATGGGTTGTCAGGCAAGTCCCGCTAAATGTAATTAAAATACCTAAGTATGTAAAAATATTACATAAATATATGTAGAACTAATGTGTGTATCTATAGTTAATTTTTAATTTAACATTTTTTATATTATATATTTAATCAGTATTGGTCTACATGTAACTTGATATTAATGTATAATTATATATAGTGTGTCCGCGACTGGGTAAGGTAAAAAAATACGGAGGGTGAACTATTATGCCCTGCGGTGTTTAGAGCCGCTTAGAATACAGCGTAATAGTACGCCCTCCATTTTTAATGGGTTAAAGGGACATTAGTCACCAGAACTACAGCTGAGCTTAATGTAGTTCTGGTGAGTATAATCACTGCCTCTAGGCATTTTCATTCAAACACTGCATTTTCAGAGAAGGCAGTGTTTACATTGCCCCTAGGGACACCTCCAAGTGGCCAGTCCTCAGATGACCACTAGAGGGGCTTCCTGGTTCAGTGCTGTTCAGCGTCTCCACAATCTGCATGGGGACGCTGAATGAGAAGGGGCTGACTGGCCAAAATGGCATCTGGCCCCACCCCTAGCAACTTTGGCCAATCCAATGATTTCCCCATGGTGAAAACATTGGATTGGCTAAAATCTGCAATTCTGATGTCACCAAGGGGGTGGGGCCCAGTAGACCTGCTCATTGCTGGAATTAAGGAGTTTTGCACTGTAAGGTCAGAATAAATGTCTGTGTTCCTTAAGTCTGGATACACTGCCTATTGGTCAGCAAAGCATACCCTTGGTTAGTTATCAACTTTAAACACTCTCTAAGGTCAGCATTGGGGTGGTCTTATATATTCTTTTTTTTTTTTTATCTCCAAAGAGGACTGTCAAATTCAATTGAGGAAAGAAATATACTCACTAAAGTAAATGTACTTCTGAGACATGTGGTGTCTAGTTTAAAACAAAGTGACGTTTATGTATTTTGTAGAGGAATCCGTGTGAGCAACACACCAAATGTTTCGACTGAAGCTACAGCAGAGCTTACGGTAGCATTGCTGTTGACTACTTGCCGCCGTCTGCCAGAAGCAAGAGAGGAGGTTAAAAAGTGAGTAATCAAATTTGGAATGTGTAGAATACTCCTAACTACTATGCATGAATGTAGGAAATCTTATACTACTTGTTACAAACCTACTGCTACTTTCCATTCCAAACCTCTTCCCAATACACGCAATCTGCTTAATATACAAAATACTGAATAATTGCACACCATACCATGTGTTTACATAATCTGGTAGGGACTGGGGGCACCTGAGACCACTTCATACAGTATCATAGATCCTGCTGTCCAACCTTGTCTGAGACCAAATTCTGGGGTGTGCCAGCCTGCATGCAGGGTGGTGTCAGCAGTGTAACTGTTGCACCAGGCAGCATAACCAGCTAACCTGGCATGCATAGTCTTGGGAGCTGCCAAACAGGCAGCATATAAGCTGAGCGGGCTACATTCTTTGCCATTGCACTGGCAAGTTAAATGGGTGGAGGAAAGAGGGCTTAGCTTAGAGCTATATACATCTGGTAAGTGTAAACCTGCAAATAAGGGTAACTTCCACTGGCTTTCATAAGACTAGCAGAGCTGCCCCAGAATGACCTGTAGCAAGAAGATACTGTTCCAGAACTGCGTCTCATTAGATTGTACTACGACAAATTCAGCTACATGTAACCACCCATTATAAACATATTTCGATGGCAATTTTATAAACTGGATTGCAATGGAAAAGTAAATCTACAAACACATGCTTTAGACACACTGATCCCTACAAATATCAATTAGTCTTAAATACACATTAAAGGACCACTCTAGGCACCCAGACCACTTCAGCTTAATGAAGTGGTCTGGGTGCCTAGTCCAGCTAGGTTTAACCCTTTTTTTTTCATAAACATAGCAGTTTCAGAGAAACTGCTATGTTTATCAATGGGTTAAGCCTTCCCCTATTTCCTCTAGTGGCTCTCATTGACAGCCGCTAGAGGCACTTGCTTGATTCTCACTGTGAAAATCAGTGAGAGCACGCCAGCGTCCATAGGAAAGCATTATGAACCTTTCCTATGTGACCGGCTGAATGCGCGCAGCTCTTGCCGCGCGTGCGCATTCAGCCGACAGGGCGGATCGGAGGAGAGCTCTCCGCCCAGCTCTGGAAAAAGGTAAGTTTAAACCCCTTTCCCCCTTCCAGAGCCGGGCGGGAGGGGGACCCTGAGGGTGGGGGCACCCTCAGGGCACTATAGTGCCAGGAAAATGAGTGTTTCCTGGCACTATAGTGGTCCTTTAAGGAACCGCGCACACAGTTCTAAATTTTTAAGTTTCCTATTTTGTCAGATTACAATGGGGATGAAGTTTCACTATAGGGCCATATTGTGTCAAGCCCACTTGTCACAGTAAACAATATCTGTGGGTCCTACACTAGAGGTGGGAAATGGTAACATCTGGTCCAGCAACAGATAGAAAGTCCTCCTTGCAGCCCTAGCTTCCACAGAAGGTCAGCTGGGGGAAGACATGGTCAACACAGGTGAGAGCTGTGACATTAATGGCTGCATGTGCTGGCACACCAGTGATACAGCTGAAGGTAGTTACACCTGTCAGCCAGAGATTGCATTTCTGTATGTGCAACATTGAGCTAAAACCGATTTCCAGACTCTGACTTAGATCAGTAAATTGGTCCTGGTGCTTGGTTTAATCTAATTAAAATATCTTCTTCCCCATCCTGATATTTTCCTCTATTTAGTTTGATTTGTCCAGAAAATGCTGCTTGTTCTATAATGCATAATTAGGGATTACTCTGCTTTACAGTGAACGAATAAGGAGGCTACATATTTGCTTATCTTTACTGTAACTCCCAGCAGCAAAGAAATATTTAACAAGGTTGTAAAAAAATTCAACCAATCATAACAAATCATAGAATATAGTGCCGCCAGACTCCTCCCACTTCCTTTCTTGGTGGTGCCCATCAGTAGCAGAATCAACCCTGGAAACATTCCGAGGCTTTAACTTGTAGTGAAGTCAACCATGTAAATGTGTAGTCGAGCGGAATAAGCTGAAATTTTCACACTAGAAGAGACTTCGTGAAAGTATGGTCTCTTGGACGAGGGGAAAAAACATAAGTACGCACTCTAAAATGATAGCTCAGATTATCTGGTAGGATTCTAAAAGGCATATCAGTACAATGTGATGTAGGATTATAGTTTACTAGGCTAACAAATCGCATACCTGCAAATCAAATTGCAAGAGTGTACAATGCAATAACCATGGACCAGGAGACTTACCCTGAGGGTGGGTTCCAGAGTGAACGAAGGGAGGGAAATATTCACCTCCTGTCTTTAATAAAATTTAGATTATTCGTTTACTGTAAACTAGAATAATCCCTAATTTTTATGGCAAGACAGGAGGCTTCATATTTGCTGTTTTTAACACTCTTGAATAAAGGAACAAGCCGCACGTGGTGTTGGTTTAAAATAAAAAGTGCGACAGGTAGATTCCCTTAACCAATCTGCGGAGGATAAAATATCTGCCTGCGCGAAAGGCAGAGGATGCGGCCACTCCCCTAACGGAGTGAGCTCCGAATGATCTATCAATTCCTGCTTGGGTAAGTAACCATTTTATCCAGCGTGCAATGGTGGGGGAGGAGACCGGTTTGTGAGGTCTAACATAAGAGACAAAGAGGTCCGGTAGGGGAACGTAGAGAGATTGTGTAGCCCTGTGTACCCGTTGTTACATTGAGTACACTGAAAGACGGTGTGTCGGGAAGTATGGATAAAAGACTGACTATGAATTTGTCTTAGTGCGTCTAGTAATGGTAAATCTGACACCGTCTGGTGTGAAGGTCACAGCATGAGTCAAAGGCTTGAACGTCTGAAACTCTGCGGAAGGACACCAGACACAGTAGCAGGGCCAACTTCGCAGAGTTGGCGTAGGGATAAGGCCTTGTTTGGTGGCCAGGAATCCAACAGTGAAAACCTGAGAAATATCCGAGAACTTAGAGTATTTGGCAGAAGGTGGCCTCGTCAAACAAATGCCCTGTAAAAGTCTGCACACGGAAGGGTGTTTCCCAACCAAGGAATTATCAAGTGTCATGGGCTGCCGCAATGGCGGAGCAAAAAATATTAATCGATCGGTATGATTTACCCTGATAGAAAAGAGAAGTTTAGAATGGATGAAAGAGCTGCTGAAACGGAATTGAGATCCCTCTTCAGACACCAGCTGACCCAAATCCGCCATGCGGAGAGAGGTTCGTCTGGTTCCTGGAGCCCACGAATCCCACAGGAGTGTTTGAGCAGTGCATGAAAATCCTACGACATGCCAAGCTCCCCTGAAACTGTCCAGGCTACCAGTTGAAGATGCCCCTGTAGGGCGAGTGGGTGGTAAGCGCCCGTTGGGTTCCTGAGGACCCGAAAGGAGCGAGGTAGTAGGATGGGGTAGTCTATTGATGGTTCCAGGAGGGTGGGGAACCACGTCTGGGCCCTCCATAGAGGAGTAACTATCACAATCTTGACCCCTTGCGCCTTGACCCAGTGGAGGGTCCGTTGAATCATCGAGAAAGGAGGGAAAGCATAGGCTCCACTCTGCGGCCAAGGTTGGAGAAAAGCGTTGACTGCCAGAGATGGAGGGTCTGGGAGCCATCTGAAGTAGTCTGTCTGACGATTCAGCTGAGACACGAAGAGGTCGAGTGTGAGGGGGCCCCCGTAATAGCTGAATGTGGTGGAAAATTAAGGGGTCTAATTGCCAATCGCTGGCATCTCTCCAGTGACGTGAAAACCAGTCCGCGACTAAGTTGTCGGGTCCTGGGAGATATTCTGCCCGAATGGACAGATTCCTGTCTAGGCAGAATTGGTACAGGTCCTTGGTGAGATCGGACAGAAGTTTGGATTTGGAACCTCAGTTGGTTTACATACTGTACCACGGAGATGTTGTCCCTCCGTAGTACCAGGGAACAGTTGGAGGCGTCCTTGGCAAAGCTGCGGCTCGCAAAGGATCTAGCAATGAGCTCGAGACAACTTATGTGGAGCGCCTGGTCTGATGGGGACCAGAGACCCCTGTGAATGTTTGGGCGCATGTAGCACCCCAACCCAAGAGGCTGGCATTGGATTCCAGAATAAAATCTGGTTGAGTTCCACAGATCGCTTTCCCATTCCAGGCTTCCATATTGCAAAGCCACCAGTGGAGTTCGATGAGAACTTCGTCTGTCAGGGATATGAATTGATCGTAAGAGGTTGCGCGATGCAAGTAGGATGTTTTCAACCGTTGCATTGCTCTGTAGTGTAAAGGCCCGGGAAAAATAACTTGAATTGATGCGGACAGGAGACCCAGAATATGTGCAAGGTCGCGGAGCAGAGGTCGTTGTGAAGTGAGTAAATTTTTTTTTTATTTTTTTTTATTTTGGGGTAGGGTAGTTGCAGGGTTGCCTGAATTGAATCTATTTGAAAACCCAGAAACTGCACTGAGAGGGTTCCAGATCTGATTTCTCAAAACCTTATAACAACCAAGGTTTTGAAGGAGGGCAGAGGTCATGTTCATGTGTTTGTGAAGTAGCTGTTGGTCTTGGGCCATAATCAGGATATCGTCTAGATATATGACAGAACGTATTCCCTGAGAACAGAGTAGCGCCATGACCGGCTTCATTAACTTGGTGAAACACCAAGGGGCGGAGCAAAGTCCAAAAGGGAGGCAGTTGCACTGCCAAATTTCGCCTTGCCATAGAAATTGAAGGAAGGCACGATGACTTGGTGCGACTGGGACCGTCAGGTAGGCATCCCTGAGGTCGAATCTGGAGAACCAGTCTACCATGCAGAGCAGGTCCCTGAGAAGATGACAGTATGTTATAAAATGATTCAGTGCTTTGAGATTGATAATAGGACGGCGGTCCCCCATCTTTTTCCGTACAAGAAAAATGTTGCTGAGGCAAGTGTAAGGGAAAGGCGAAAGTTCAATCGCCCCTTTGTCTAGTAGTTTGTGTAACTCTGAATTTAAGGTTAGTGTCTGTTTTTGACATCTCTAAAGGTGTCAGTTTTGAATGGGATGTGTGAAGAAATCTATTTTGAAACCTTTGACTGTATGAAGGATCCAGTGATCCTGAGAAAGTTTCCACTGTTGGAAAATGTTAATCGACCTGCGATTGGTACATGTTTTAAATAAGCAAGGTCCATTACCTGAAGCAATGCGTCCGCGCAGGGATGCAAAGCCACGTCCTCGAATAGAGCCTCTGGTGCTGAATAGTTGTCTGTGGTAAGGTCGTGTGGATCCTGCGGACCAATAGTCTGTGGGTCGGGGCCTGTAGCCTGCAAAGGCTGCTCTACTGGTAGCTCTGCCCCTGTAAAACCCTACGTAATGAGGACTGGGCTTTGAGTGTGGTAAAGACCAAGACATGCTTGGAGAGGTCTCGCATGAAACTGTCACCGAATAGTAGACCATCGGCTTCTGGGCTCAGTTCCTTAGAACTAAAGTCTACCAATTTGGCATGAATTTTATAACTTTCCATCTATCGAAATAGCACATTGGCGTTGCCCAATAGGCATAGAGCTCTCTGAGCCTATTCTCTGATGTGCGGGTCAAGTTCACCGCTAGTGAGTGCCTCATCTGCTAATATAAATACCTGAATTATAGGACTTGAAATGTCAAGAAGTTTGTCTTGGGCCGCTTTCAACCCCTGGTCAATACCCTTGCAAGGGTCTTTGCCAGATTTAGTTAAGTAGGTGACAAGAATGGGGTCGAACTCAGGGGTAGAGGCAACTTTGCCCGGAATAGTTGGTCTTGGGCATTCAGCCCTCAGTTTATTTCTTTTTCGAGGGGCTTGCGAAGCCACATTTAGCAGAAACTGGCAATATGGTCCGGAGGGACCCATTCTGCAGAGCGCAGGTGACGAATCACCCTTGGGTCAAAAGGGAGGCCAGAGGCATCCAGCAGTGTCGGAGTCAGGCACTTTAGATGGAAGGGTACTCTTGGAATCCTGACCAGGAAAGGTTTCTTTAACGAACTCTGACGTTGGTGAATCCTGGAGCACATTCACCATGGGATCCTCATCAGAGTAGTTGGGGTCATAATCACTTAAAAAATGGCTGGCTAAACGAGAAGTAGAACCCTCCAGAGGGTCTGGATCCTGCATAATGTATGGTTGGGAGTGTTTATTAATCTTTGCAGGAGCTTTGCCCGCAGTAGAGCTATTCCCTTTCCAGGGTCTTTTGCGCGGGGCGCTTTCTTGGTCAGAAAGGTGGGAGTCCTCAGAATCAAAGGGTTAGTGTGTAGAGGGATGAACCTCTGCAGTAGTTTGTTCATGATAGGCTGCCAAAGCCTTAGGAATGGACTCTGCGATTAGTGGCGAAAAGCCATTCCTTAAGTTCAGCAGAAATTGCGGGGTCTTGGCGGTCTGACATAATGTCTTTCTCAATATATAAAAAAACTAAGTGAGGGCTGTCAATTAAAAATGAGGCAACTCCATTAGAATATCAGAGGTGGGGGTCACCCACACGAGATGTAAAAACAGTGGGGGGTCACCCACAACTGTCTGGCACAATAAATGGTAAAGGGCAATTAATGGAGGGTCATCCAATAATTAAAGGTGGTCAACCACTTAGTATTTCAGAATAAGCAATATATACAATAGTCAATGAAGTGGGGGTCACCCACTGGAGAATAAAAAAGGGGGTGGAAATCACCAGTATAATTCATATAATATATGCAATGAGAAGGTGGGGGTCACCCACAAAATAAAACCAGGTGGTGTCAGCCACACAAATTTAATGAATGGTAATGTATGTTAAGCATTCAATTTAAGGAAAGGGGTTCACCCAGGTTGTAGCAGGTTGGTCCTGTGTGGGGGCAAAACAGATCGTTCTTAATGAAATGAGGCTGAATCAGTAATGGTAAAACCTCCCGTCCACAATATAGGCAACAGGTGTTCCCACAGAAGCAGTTGATTGCCAGCGCGCAGATGCTGTCAGAGACTGGAGCTGCGGGGAAGTGCACCACGGTTGGAAGACGGCCGCCGCAAATGAAGCCATCGCAAGAGGGCGGGAAAAAACGCATCGGAGAGGAAGAAAAGGCGGGAAAAAACAGCCGCGGGCTCATGGGAAGTAGTCTGCGGCGGGTAATAGATAGCGGATGGGCCGCGGTCTCTTCTGAGGAGAGCCACGGCCAGCTGATTAACAAGTCAGGCGAAACCTCCGTATGGGAACAGATCTCCAGATATTTAAAGGAGAATTAATTAATGTAAAAAATATTAGTGGATGTGGTGACTACTACTGAGTTGGTAATAAGGAAGATGTGTGATATAACAAAGACCAAATGTGTCCCATTAAAAAATAAGGTTTCCTGAGAGAATATAAAGGAGTCTGGTGGCACTATATTGTTCTGATGTTTGGTTGAAATTTTTTTTATTTTTTTTTTACAACATTGTTAACTATTTCTTTGCTGGGAGTTACAGTAAAGAAATAAGCAAATATGAAGCCTCCTGTCTTGCTATAAAATTACTTGGCTTGTCGCTAGTATGCAAAGAATTTCTAGTTCTTCAAAATTATCGACTTTCATTGGCTTATTTTTTTTTAATTTTAGTGGAGGATGGAAAACATGGTCTCCAATGTGGCTGTGTGGAGCAGGCCTTTCTAACAGCACTGTAGGCATCATCGGCTTGGGCAGAATTGGTAACTATAGCTGCTATTTTGATGGGTAAATCTGTTCTAACAAACTGTAGTTAATTTCAAGAAGCTTCCTGTAAGTTTAAGTCAATACCGAACAGTGACTGCAAACACTGGCAATCTAGTTTGTGTGAGCTTCCTGTGATGCTTCAGTGTGAAGAAAACAGACTTGATTTCAGGATTTCTTCTGTCGTTTGTTTTTAAGCTTTATTGGTTCGGTAGATTAAACTACCGAACGCAGACCACCCTCCTGGCCCATTATCTACAAAGGGAACCATCATTTGAGCGCTCCCTCGGTGGCCACCGTTCATAGTCAAACAGTGGCCATCTTGTTTGCACAAAAGGGAGCAGTGGGACTTGTTTGAGTGTCTGGACACTACTTCTCGAACACCGATGAGAACATTTGAACACCTTCCTTTTGTTGCCAAACAGTTAGGAGAGCGCTATTCGGTAGTTTGGCTCCCACAAACAAGGGGAACAATCGCTTCTATGAGCTAGGAGGCTCTGTTCATGGGTTTATTTTTTATTTTATTTTTTTAATGCACTTTTCCAAATTGACTGACTGCACACACTGAACTGTTTTGGGCAGGAGCCTCGTGTGGTCGGTGAACTAAGATTCCACACTTTTTGAGAATTAAATGCTTTACAAATATGTAAACTGCATTTTTAGTGTGCATCTTTATTTTCTCTAGGATTGGCTGTAGCATGTCGTCTTGTCCCATTTGGTGTGAAAAGGTTTATATACACAGATTTCCAGGAAATACCTGAAAATGCCAAGGAGATAAACGCTGAATATGGTAAGAATAAATGCTATAACTGGGAATAGCATGGGGATTTAAGGCCCATCTTGGAATCGTATAAATACAGCCCTCCAATGGATGCCATTCCATTGTGACTAGTCAAAATATTTTAAGTATGATACTCCTCTGGGTGCTTCCAGTCTCGTGTAGAAGTCAGTCCCCTAAGCTTGGTACCCTTCTGTAGATGAGATGTTTCTATAGGGATTTTATGCATTATCACTTTATATAGCTAACTGTAGCTGCATATTGGCTTAAATTATGTTAAAAGGCCAGATTTCAGTGACCTTGATCAACTAAGTAATGGGGACAACTAGCTAGAGATGTTTGTGTATGGCAGCAGCTTGCTCTGGCTGATTCTACTAATGTGTGTCAAACTGGTTTTGTTCTCCCCATCTTTAGTCTCTAATGAGAAGATTGCAGAAGATTCAGACTTTGTCATTGTGAATTGCTGCCTTACCCCTGAGACTGAAGGGCTCTGCAATAAAGACTTCTTTCGGAGAATGAAAAAGACAGCTATACTCATCAACACAAGTCGGTAAGTCTGTGTTCAAACCAAATGCTAAAATGCTCTATGGTGGTCTTCTCCCCGACCCTCTCCCAAACTGATGCTCTCCGCCTATCAGAAGGAACACCTTAAGGTTCCCTGCAAGTAATGTACCGCAGAGGCAACTAGAGCATCATCTTTGGGAATAAACTGGTGGCCTTATAAATGCATAATGAAACTTGGTGAAACTGCACCTGCATGAATGGGCAGACCAACCAGAAGTCGTGACTGGATTAAGAGCCCATTGGGCCTAACTACAGAAAATGGCTATACCTCCCAAGCGTGTAACTAGTGGAGGTGGTACTGGAGGGACCTCACAGGATGAATTTACAAGAATACATATCTTATGCTAATCTCTTGCCTTCATCTTCCAAGTAAATCCAACACCCTAACATCAGTGTCCAGTGAAGCAGGATGTCAGATGGGTTAAAAGTATGGGCCACTGACGCAAATATTGTAACCAGAACTGCCCTAAGGGGTGTGTCTGCTCAAAGAATTGGAAGGCCAGCCTGTATGATTGGAAGGCAGCCTAAGGACATACTGTGCAGACAGCACCCTGAGCTCAGCAGAAGCTATTAGTCTGGGGACCAGGAAAAGTTGTATGTAGTGAGTGTAGAAGAAAGGGAAATGAGTGTAGATATCGAAGCAGCAAGAATAGTGCAAAAAGTTCCCCTACAGCCATACTTCTAGCTGAAATAAGTGAATAGTATAAAACTTTGTGTTTTTGTTTGTTAAATCAATGGGCCTGGAGCTGCAGCTCAACTGGACCCTATGTTAATCCAACCCTGCCAGTCTAACTACAACTTGCAAAGTCTAAAATGCAATTTACATAACAGAAAAGGCTCCATCGAAACAGTCTAGTGTCTGGCAAAGCTTGAGCACAAGGTTTTGTAAAGAGATTTCAATACTAATGAAGAAAACTGATCTCTTATCCAATACTAGGATGTGCATGGGCAAAAAGTTCAATTCGAATTCTGAACTTCGGCATTTCCCCTAACCCTAGTAGGGTTGGGGTTAGATTCTTGTCGTCATTCCCTTAATTTTCCCTCCCTCTCCTGTTTTGCCACTTTTCAGAAATTCAGCACTTCTGAAATTCGGCAATTTTTTAAGCATCTGAAATTCATCAGAATTTAAATTCGGACAAACAAATTGCACATGTCTGTCCATACTACTTCCAGTGGAAGAACGGAGTTTGAATGAATGGGCTGTGACTGTTGTAAATGCTTTTTACTACAGTTCCTCCCCCCATAACACGCAGGACTTTTATTTTATTTTTTGTGGATCAGGGCAATGGCCACAACATTCTTAAAGGACCACTATAGTGCCCTGAGGGTGCCCCCACCCTCAGGGTCCCCCTCCCGCCTGGCTCTGGAAGGGGGAAAGGGGGAACTTACCTTTTTCCAGTGCTGAGCGGGGAGCTCTCCTCCTCCGTTCTTCCCCGGCGGCTGAATGCACACGCGCGGCAGGAGCTGCGCGCATTCAGCTGGTCGCATAGGAAAGCATTATCAATGCTTTCCTATGGACGCTTGCATGCTCTCACTGATTTTTCACAGTGAGAATCACACAAGCGCCTCTAGCGGCTGTCAATGAGACAGCCACTAGAGGCTTTCTCTGAAACTGCTATGTTTATAAAAGAATGGGTTACGCCTAGCTGGACCTGGCACCCAGACCACTTCATTAAGCTGAAGTAGTCTGGATGCTTAGAGTGGTCCTTTAAACCCTGTCAGCTGCTGGGTGAGAGTCCTACAATCTCTCAAAGAGCCCAACACAGCTGTCACTAGCCACAATCTGCAATGTGCTAGCTATAGTCTTCCCAAGGTGACACTACATCTTACTCACTTTGGCTGCACTGTCCAGCAATCCCACCTGCTGTGATAGAGAAAAAGCAGAGCGATGACACACCATAATTCCCCCAAAATATGACACCACTTCCCTAAGCATTCTACAGATTGCCACCTAAACTGCCTGCTCATCTCCCTTATCCTTCCCCCTAGTCTGCCACCTCAACTGCCTAATTCATCTCCAGATTGCCACCTAACCTACACAATCTCTTCCCAGCCTTTTTGCTCTTCTCTCAGCCATCCACCTCACTGTCACACCACACATGATTGGCTGCAGTGCACATGTGGTAAGCCAATCCCCTGCGCAGGCACACATGCACACTTAATCAAAATAAAGACTCTGCACTCAAACATACAAACTACATCCCAGCACACATGCGCTGCATCCCCTAGAAACACAGAATCTCTAGCACACACAATTAATTTGCTACACCCTACAAACCCTGTCACATTCTACATCTCAAACACACTGCATCCTCAGCACATGCAATATTCCTTACAAAATGTCTCCTATTCACACAGTGAAGGAAACACTCACACTACATATTCCAAATGGCAGAAACAAATGCTGGCCATCCAAAACAGCACTTAAGATACCAATTGTGTAAATGTGCACAGTGGAAGTTTGGGCTGGTTTTTGAATGTCACAAACTTAAAAAAAAAAAATTCCTTCCAGGTATGTTCTGTATGGTGTCCACACAGCAATATTACAATATGCCTTATGCAGGGAAGCATCAAATCCCATACTGCCCTGTTATGCACTTTTAGCCACATGCTTTGCACACAAATGATCTGTTCTGTAGTACTTATATTAAACATTGTAAATAACAAGTCTATGTATATGAACCATAAAGATGGTTTGTAATGTCTACATTTGAGTTGCTGATCTTCTATCCTCCCTACCCAGAGGTCCTGTAGTAAACCAAGAAGATCTTCATGATGCCTTGACAAGTGGGCAGATTGCAGCTGCTGGCCTGGATGTTACAACTCCTGAACCTATTCCGACAGATCATCCCCTACTCAGCCTGAAAAACTGTGGTATGTGTTTTTTTTTTTTTTCGTTTTTTTTTAAACTTTTAATGGCTTTGTCTTTCTAAGTGGAGTAGTATTTACAACCTGCTTGTGTCAAGATATTTTCTGTGTTCAATACAGAATTATCATACTGTAGTTACACCTTGTTTGGTGGGGGGAAATAGAATACAGGTTACAAAGCAATTCTGCAGCAGTCAATCTATTTATGGAAACATGTCAATGTAAAATAAAGTTTAATTTGAAAGCTGCTGTAGGAGACCCCTAATATTGTTTGATGTGGACATTGCTGGGATTTGAAGGAATAGGACAACCATATGTAGAATAAAAGCACTGGCTGTAATGAGATCCATTAATATATGGAGACAAACTTGGTGCCCAGACAGTTGGCTTTAATGTAAGCAATTCTAGTTTAATTTTTGAAAAGGTAAATGAGAATTGCATATGCAAAAAGGGTGGGAAATGCTTCCTCAACCCATTGTAATGATGGATTAAAGGACTGCATGCACTTATTTGTGCAAAATACACATCTCATATCTCCATATTCTGGCTAACTTGTTCTGTTCTTCACAGTGATTTTACCTCATATTGGAAGTGCCACTCTCGACGCAAGAAACGCAATGTCTGTCCTGACCGTAAACAATCTGCTGAAAGGCCTAGCTGGAGAGCCAATGCCCTGTGAAGTAAAACTGTAACAATGTCAGGACAAACTTCCATCCCTAGAAAATGACTTTCCAAGACGTTCTGCACTACGCCATGCTCACAATTAAACGTATTGGCATTATCAAAGAATTGTCTTGGGTTTTCTTTTGTTTTAAATTACTCCTCATGTAATTCCAAATGTGAGTGTTATAGAAGACCAGTGCAGTTGGCTTGTCGGCTGGGTGGCTTTCGGCTGACTTGCTATTCGATGGTGTCTGCAACAGATTATCTAAATGTCACTGGTCATTATGCATACTCTCATCAATGGTTTTCCTCCCTGATCTTGGCTTATGTATCATCTAATGGAATTGGTGTATGAGCTGCACTCCTATTAACAATAGATGGATCTGCTTTCTGCAGAAATCACTGAAGATAAATGAAACCATATGGGAAATCTGGCCATGTCCAAAAGCCCACAGCTTAGGGCATCAGGGATGGTAATATTAACCATAGCCATGCACACATGGTGTGCCTAGCAACACTCTAATGCAGCCAGAGTAAGATCTGCTGATCAAGCCAGCAAGGAGACTAAAAGGCCTCACTGACTATCCCTGTCTTTTGGTCACTCCACTTACCCTCAGTAACCTGAGAAATCAGACAATCAATGGCAGCTGCAGTAGCCAGCCAGTCCCTTATCAGAGGCATGGAGGGGGAGAGAACTTGGCCTTTACTTGCTTCCTTTCTCTGCATTGGAGCATGTTAATGGTCTATTTTCCCAGTGCTGGTGGTATCTAATAGAGTTGCAAACAAGCTCTATTTCCCACTGGACCACCATGGATCAGGATATCACTCTCCCTGGCCTCAGGTAGGTGAAAAAAACTTAAATAGCTTATTTTAACACTCGACTCCAGCCTCCTATATTCCACTAGCTATATTGGTGAAGGCAGCGAAACTGAATCTCCAGCTCAATTTTGTCCTAAATGGAAATTCAACTACTTCCCGTGTGTTTTTGAGTGGGTACACAAGTCACATAAATGTGTCTTCAGTTGTCAGTCAGTGACAAATCGGTATTCCTGGCACCCATGACCTCTGGTGTACCCCCTTACTCGTGGCTCACTGGTTTGAAAGGGGTTAAACACATTTTTCTAATGCGCTCTGACTGGGGATCTCACGCACATGCGGCACTTAAAGTACATTTGGCTCTCTCCATAGGAAAGCATCCCCTATGGGGATTTCACTGACGCAGGAAGTCCTTTATTGCAGAGTAAATGCTTTGCACCAAAGGATGCTGGACATCATCAGTATGGTAAATTCCTGGAAGTGCCTCCTAGTAGTGGTCTGGTAGACTGCAGTTAAAGACAGTCTTAGTATTGCATTGTAAACACTGCGTTTTTCTTTTCTAAAACTGCATTGTTCTACACTTGCAGTACTAAGAGGGACCCAGAATGTTTCAATGAGCTAAAGTGATCTGGGTCCCTTGTGTCCCTCTTTAAGGCAAAAGGTAGTTTCCACAGCAAGGCAGGACACTGCTCAATGTGAAGAATAAATATATGCCTTTTAAGTGGCCCTAAACCTGGCTAGTAGCATAAGGACTAAAATTTCTGGCTCCTAACTACATGTCTGCATATAGACCTTTGCCTGAATGTATCTGTCTTGATGTAGATATTCCTGAATGTGCAACCACTTGTTTCTGTGAGGGTGTATTGTGTATCTGTGTCTCTCTGAACATGTCTGGGACTGATTTCAGTCTCTATATGGGTATGTGTTGGTCCTCTTGTAAGAAGGGTGGTTATGTGAGCGGGCTACTGTGCCATAAAATGCATAGGCATCTTAACTTCCATGGCAGACCTAACAGCTACTAAAACACCACTAGCTACCCACGCTGCAATGAACTTTAATGACTGTTCCATACATCAAGCGTGTCTAGGTTAACACCTTCTTATATATTTGTGGGTCTGCAAACAACCTTGATTGTTGGTGGCATAATACGAGTAAATGGTGTGCTTGGGTGAGAAGGGGAATCCTTATCACTTGTACACGCTATGGCAGGTCCTATACGGTTTCCAGGCAGCTGATTGAATTACAGGAGAACATATGTCAACCTGCATGATCTCTTGTAAGGCTGCCTGCAGTTACTGCTACAGCCTCAAAATCAGAGCATGAGGAGTTAAGGTATATGTGGTTGTGGAGGGATGCATGAGAGGGACCAAATGGGAGAAAAGGACAGGTGTATGAGTAGAGTGGAACAAGTAAGGGAAGGGGTAATGAGAAGCAAGCATGTGGGGGGCAGGATATGGGGAGAGGTCCACAGAGGAGGAATGCACAAGAGGAACAATTTTTGAGGGAAAGGTGGATGGAGGGAGCTGTAAGGGGTTGATGTGCATTGGAAATTAAATACAAACCCATCTGGATCCATGCACACTAACCTTTCATACAGATACACTTCTGCATGTACATTGGCACTCTACAAAAAACATCACCGCATTCAGACACTTAACACTCCACACAAATATACCCCCAACATTCGCACAGTGATACCCCTTAATCATTCTTGATCATTTATTTTAGTCCATATCTTAATCCACACCAAAAGGCAGTTAAGTTTGGCAGAGAACACTATTGATGCCAATCTGATAGAGAAGCACTAAATCCAACCCTTTCCAGTGAAAAAGTCAATGCATTTAACATGAAACCATGCTTGATGCACAACACAGTATCTTACTCTTGCTGGATGCTAAGAAAGCTTTTGATAGACTACACTGGCCTTTCCTCCTCACAGTTCTACAGATTCCTAACACAATTCATATCCCTTATAACCACACCCTACTCTAATTCTACCGCCCAAGTAATCAATGGAGGCTTCATATCCCAACAACTCACGATCACAAATTGGTCCCAGCAGGGATGCAAGCTCTCCCCTTTACTCTATATTTCAGCACTAGAACCCCTGACCCAATCGATCCAAATGGTATAACACTAAGAGAAGAGTATAAATTGTCCCTGTTCGCAGACGACATCCTATTAACTCTAGAACAACCACATATCCCTCCTGAATTTCCATAAAATCCTCACACTCTACAGCAAACGTTCATATTACAAACTTAACATCACAAAAATGCTAGCCCTTAGCACAAATGTCCCACACAAAGAAATGCTGACTCTCAAACAGGCCTTCAAATAGGACTGGAGACAAAACCATCTCAAGTACTTAGGGATAAACATCATGCCAACTACTTCCACGCTATACAAAGCAAACTACCACAAACTACTCAGTGATGTTAAAAACGTAATCACATAGGGATGGAGGAGAAAATTCCTTACTTGGTCAGGCCAAATTGCAGCTCAAATTCTCAACTCGTACATATGGGACAACACTAAACCAAGAGTAGCTAGAACTACTATGTTTAAATTATTCAAACATGGAGGTATGGGAATGCGAGACTTTGCGGGGTACTATAGGGCAGCCCAAATAGGCCCTCTCCTCATATCATTTCAACACAACCAATCCCTAGCATGGGCAGACATAGAGCAAAAACACATGGAAAGAACCCCTATAACACTAGCTTGGCCAGCCTGGGCGCAATGGCCAAAATACAGACGCACACTACCCACCACAGCTCTCACACTAGAAATTTGTGACAACTATTGTAAAAAGATGGGCTTGATTACACCAGCCATGCCAATAGAGATGTTGCCGTTCCTCATCCCTTACTTTAATCACAAAATATGGTACCGAAACGGCATAACATCGTTATCACAAATACTCCAGGGTAACAATCTAATAAAATGTGAAGACCTCCAGAAGGAACACAACTTGCAAGATATAGCCCACTTCCCATACATGCAAATAGAGTCCTGGATACACAAACAAATGATGACCCCAACAGACAACACAAAGGGACACCCATTGTAAGAAGTGGAAAAAATAAGCATGAAACTTAAACCCCCCATGAAACAGATTTTAACTATTTACGCCACAGAGCATACCACAACACACTATAACTTCCTCACCTTCAAAAAAAGCATGGGAAAAAGACATTACACATACTCTGACCGACGCACAATGGACAGACATACTACATGCACACAGACCACTAACGAAATCAATGTCCCACATAGAACTATCCTGCAAAATTCTATACCGGTGGTATCTTGTCCCTACACATCTCAAACGCAGCTTCCCAAACATGCCAGAAACATGCTGGAGGGGACAAGGGTTACATGATCCACATATGGTGGCGATGCCCCCAACTGAGCAAATTCTGAAAAGATGTAGCATGCATGGCAAAACAGTGTACAGGGGTCGACCTTCCCCTCCAACCCGAAACATTCTTAGTACTGTTATTACCGAAAAACATACAAAAAAGACAAAAATACCTCCTCTACCACATAATAATTGCAGCATTACTGGTCATTAGTGGACACTGGAAAAAAACACCCTCCCCCCATGATAAACCACTGCAAGGCAGCAGTGAAGAACAACAAAAGATTCAAAATAATGGCAAGGAGCACACAACCACCAGCCAAATATTAGAAGGCAGCATGGGAAAACTGGGACTCAACTATGCAACAAACTCAAAGAAATAACCCAGGTATACCCTAAAACTCCTCCCCCTCACCATGCCCTTGCAAACAATCTAAAATATGGTACAAGCACACCAACCAGCAATACATCACAAAACGGATTTTGTGCCTCAAAAGGTATCATAAAGCAGTAGGTTCATAGACCACGGGACATGTGGCCTAAACACGAGGCACCATACAATGTATCAATGAATAATGTAATTTTATTTATATATCGGGAACACTGCAGCTGTAAACAATAGATGAATGCTGACATGATGTACTAAGATAAATGGAGGACATGTTGACACTGTTGCCTTATGAACAATGTTAAGTTATAAACAATGTTAAGTTATGACTAATGCAACTTCTATGATTGCCATTGTTCTTTATACCTCTTCTCTTCTGTATGCCGAAAAACAATACAAATTGTCAAAGGAAAAAAAATAAATGGCCAGAGAAAAGGGACATGCAGAGTTATTTACTAAGGTATTTAGTAAAGTGAAATTTTAAAGTGACTTTCAAAATTAAGGGCAAAGTAGCAGAGCTGGATGCACAGTTCAATTAGAGAACTGTTCCAGTTCAAATGTTTTGACCCTTAAATTTGCAATTTACTGTGAATTCTCACTTTAGTGAATAACCCTGATGGACTATATACAGACATAGCTTAATGAATGTTACCTGGTTTTAGAGTGCCCCTTCAATAATAGTTGCCTTACTTTATTGCATTCCTAGTTTGTCACAATTTTTGGCTCACCACCATATCATTCTAACTTCCTACACACCCTGTCACACGCAGATTACTTCCCAGTCTTGCACACCCTGCCACAAAACTTTCACCTTTTCACTTTGTAACATACTCCTCTCGCTTCCAAATCGCTTGTGCCTATCCTCCCTGTCACATACCTCCCTTACCTACCCATTTACACCCACCCTGACATTCACACACAACCTAACTACTCCCATCCAGTCACAAATTGCCATTCAGCCATCCATCCAGCAATATACTCTGAACCGGTCATATACCACCCACCTAACCACCCAGTTATACTCACTATCACATTTACACACACACACACACACACACACACAATAATAATAATAAAATATCAGCAAGCAGCTTTTTTTTCTCTTCAGCTTTTCAAGAAGAAAACCTTTGATATACATATTCTTGTGTATAGAACCTGCCAATGGTTCTAAAGTTAGGCATATTTTAGTGGTGATAGAGGGCATCCTTGCCTTGAATAATTTGTTATTGTGCAATACTACAATACATATGTCTCAAAAAGTACATAATTGAAAAATGAAATTCATGAAATGATTAATATAGATAAAAAAATTTAAGGAATAGACTAAACAAACATTGTTTCAATGGCAGCTTATACTACTTAATATAGAGTATAGTTTTTGTCAAATGTACTCAATGTCTAATATTACTCATTCAAGGATTAATTAAACTCATTCTGCTCAAAGGGCAAATGTGGCACAGAGTATTACAGTGTTTTGTTTTTTAAGGAACGTGAAGAGGGGTACACCAGTCGGAGGTGTTAATAATTGGCAGCCCTACTCATTGTACAGTCCAGTAAGTCAAGGGAGTCCAAGAAAAAAATATCCAATAATACTATGTCTTAATGTATGCATAATATCTCCTCAGAATAATTAATCCTATTATCAGTAATGCATTCTTATCATTACAGGTATAACAAAATGAGTAGCAGAGGGATGTGGGCATACATGAACACTTATTTACTGATGAAATTTTGATTAAGGTTAACCACTGAACAATGGGATGGTGCTAGAGGACTCAAGGCACCGTAATCACTTAACATGAGATGAAGAGATTTTGGTACCAACATAATAACATCTGATTATTAGATCTCTGCAAGAAGGGAACGTTGATCTGTATCTCTCATCATATACATTGGCATTTGATATATTCACCCCTCACTCTGTACTTTCTTTTCAAACTACCATGTCATAAGATAAGAGTAGAGACAGACCAAAAGGAATAATTCAGCTACTTTCTATTGTCAATATTCTTTAATTATTGAGTTTTATAGACCACCAAGTATAGTACAAAGACTTTTACTATGCAGTATGGTTAGCCATATTATTTCAAGGAATTGGCAAAACATGTAGATGCTGGCCATAGTCACACCAAATCCCACTGAATCTATCTGATTTCATAAGGCTCTGTACACATTAGCTAAATTGTTTCTCTTTTACAACTTAAGTAGATGTCATGTATTTAAGACAGAGGAATATATTGACAATGTACAAAAAAAAATAACAACACAATGTTAACTTGTAACATATATAAGTACAACTTTTTTTCCCAATGACCTCACATTAATACAATAGAAGTTTATTATTTACCCCATGCTGCAAGTGGGGTCATGTCCACTAAACCGTGAGCAACCAGTGAGTGGGGGGCTATTAAAAAAAGTAAACAAGGCAGCCTATTATACCCTTCAATCCCAACCCATCAATGGTAACTGGGGCCTATTAACTAAATATTAACCCACACCCCATGTCAGCGGTGGGTTGGGTCTCTAATTATAAAAGGAAGGGACCTCATGTCCCATGCGCAGTGGGTCATGGCTATGATTAAATACACAAGGGGAGGTGGACATGCTAGTGCCCACTCCAACCAAAATTGTGTAGCCCACAAAAAAAGGTTACTAGTAAACCTGAAATCAGTGGGTTTAGATCAGGCTTCCCCAAACTCCGGCCCTCCAGATGTTGCTGAACTACAACTCCCATGATTCTCAGCCTATCGATTTCATTCATAGAATCATGGGAGTTGTAGTTCAGCAACATCTGGAGGGCTGGAGTTTGGGGAAGCCTGGTTTAGATTAAAAAATTTAGTTAGATAGAACACTGGCATAAAGGATAAAGTGCATAGATTAGTTGTAAATGTAAAATGTTCAAATTGGACAAAAGTGGTAGGTGGAGTGCCTCGGGGTTCTGTCCTGAATCCACTTCTCTTCTATTTATAAATGATCTTGAAGTGGAAAGAAAGTCATTTATCAGTGTTTGCAGATGACACAAAACTAGGTAATAAAATATACTCTGAACATGACATAACCACTACAGAGGGATTTGTATAAATTGGGGGACTGGGCAGACAAGTGATAGATGAGATTTATTACAGAATGCAAAGTCATGTATATTGGAATAAGGAGCACAAACACTTATACATTAAATGAGGTAGAGTTATGGATAACATTACATTAAACAGACTTTTCATTTATAGATCATAAACTAGGTAACAGTATGCAATGCTGGTTTGCTGTTGCAAAAGCTAGTATGGTGTTTTTGTGTATAAAAAAGGGTATTGATTCACGTGATCCAAATATAACTTTGCCTCTTTACAAATCAATGGTAAGACCCCATCTTGAATATGTGGTGCAATTTTGGGCACTAGTTTTAAAGAAGGATATTGAAAAAGTGCAGAGGTGAGCTACAAAATTCATAAGGGGAATGGAAAACATTAGATATGAGGAAAGAAAACCTGAATTTGTTTTCTTTAAAACAAACTGTGTCCTATACAAAAAGACAAGAGGTTACCCATTGAGACTGGAGTAAAGATATTTTCACTTATAGCAGAGGTAAGGGTTCTGTATAGTAAGAACAATAAAGTGTGGAATTCTCTACCTTAAAAGGTTCTGTTATCAGATTCAACTGTGTAACCACCCTCTCCCATCTAGGGGTCCCCAAGACCCTAACCATCCTCCCACTAAAAAGGACCTGCTAATCCCCCTTGTAATAATAGTAAGAGGTAGGGTTAATAAATTAAATTCCTAAAAAAAATGATACTTACCATTAGATGTCTTCGTTATTTTTCTAGTGCCACATTTCATCAGTCTCAAACAATGCCAAGAACAAAATCCATAATATTCTACATAACTTAAAACAGGGACCAGAGCACAAACAAATCTGATGGAAAAAACCCTGAAACCCCTAAAAATATAAATTTATGTTGGCCCATTGAGTGCTCCACAGAGAGCTGCTTGTGTTGCCAGTTTGCAAATAGCCAAATTTAGCATTTATCAACAGCTTTATGCCATTTATGTCCTTGATAAATAGCACTGAATCGCTAAATCCAATATTTGGGATATATATTGCAAATTGGTTTGCACGCACAACTGTAAGAGTGCTCTGACAGCGAAGTCCCAAGCGAAGTAGATAACGTTACAGTAAATCCACCAAGCTCTGCTATACTGAAGGACAGCTTCGAGGGCACCCTGAGGTCGCCAAATGGCCACCTTCTGGGCCCACTGTGACAGGGCTCCTCTCGACGCCCCCATTTTCGGGCTCCTGGAGGATCAGATGACGTTGAGGGGGCGGCTCTACAGCCGCTCGCCCAGTGTTGCGGCCCAGGACAGGGGGAGCCCACGAGGAAATATCATGGTGGGTGCCCGTAGCAGGCCGGCACACTAGGGAAATGCCTAGTACGCCTAACGGTTGCGCAAGCCCTGAACACCTCTATCTCAGCCATTAGGACTGCTCACAGCTCTGTCGCACCCACAAATGCCACCATCACCCGAAGTGCCACCACAATAAGTAGTATTAGTCAGCCTAAGGATAGTGGGACCAGCATGTCTATTAGGTCCGATACACCATCTAAGAGGTGAAAGGTTTTATCTTGATCGTTTTATGATACAATTGGAGACTCAAGGTTTAAAGAAGCAGTTGTTTTTGTAGTTGTAGCAGCAGAGTCTGCTATGCTCACAAGTAGGAGCAGCATTTTTGTAAAGTATGCAGGGCTTCACCAAAAACGGATTAAGAACACCTTTAGCAGCAGCAGGGTCTGAACTAATACACCCCCTCCCCCTTCCAGTAAGCAACAAAGGGACAGATCAGCAGAATCTAACTTTTATGTTGCCATCAGAGACAGCCTTTACTAAGGAGGTAGAGCAGAGTACCGAAATAGTGTCCCAAATATCTGGTCTGGGTTGTGATGATGCGGTGGAATCTCGGTAAAAATAAATTTAGTAGGCCGAGATTACCACATGGCATGTGTACGTGCATATGCTGACGTATCGATCAGTTGGTTGCACGAGGCAAGATACGATCAGTAGTGTACGGAGCATGTGCAAGAATACAGGATGTAGTATTCCCCTCCTCCATTGTGCTGGACAAGCCATGTGGTCAAGCAGGAAGTTAATTCTTATTTGTAATGATTGGTCAAGAGAATGTGCGGGTGGAGCTTAATATGGGAGGAGTTATGTGCCTATATAGGAAGCCTGCACTATTGTTCAGGGCTCAGAACTTGCTGTATTTTTGGTGACATTAGTCCCTCTGAGTCCCGATCGGTGATCCAATAAAGAATCTCTTCCTTCCTGAAGAAACCTGTGTCCATCCCTCTGTGCTTTGCTTCCGTCAGTTTCTCCGGTATCATTTGGTGCATTGGCCGGGAAGCTCATCGTTCAACGGTAGCTGAGAGGCAGAGGCGTGAGACGGTCTATCTTTGCCCACGTTCTCTACGGCTGCACCCCTGAACTTCTGCGTGGACCTCCCTTCGTCTCGGCGCCACTGGTCTGTTGTCCAGGAGATCATCGGCCTCTACGTAAGAAGTGCTGGGGTGTCCCCGTCGATGAGTGTGAACTCAGGTTCAGGAACGAGGAGGTAAGACAACTGCTGTTTTAGACGGCAGACCCACTAGGGGTATACCGATTGTGCGGTAGGCCCAAAAGGGGTTTAAATCTGTGTATGGAATCTGCCCCCTCTGTCGGAGGGAAGGAGCGAAGGCGCACCGCTCGATCGAACGCTCTTTAGTAAGACCGTTTGATCTGGTTAGTCAGGCGGGGTCCTGTGTAAATAGCCCTAGCCGGACACCGGTGTCTTGTCTAGACTAGCGTTCTAGGGTGTATATTACGTTCGCTAGGTCGGAGGGACCGGGAGACTAAGCGGCGCCTGTGTAAATTCGGTTCGCTAGCTCTCAACCTATCTTGGCTAAGTGGGAAGGCGTGTAAATTTGGAACCCACTAGACTTTTGATAGAGTAAATAGACTAGAAGGGCAATTTTGTAAATTCCGCCCTCTAGTTCGCTATATGTGGTGCTTGGGCAGTGTGGCTAACCAAAACGGGTGTATATAGTTTTAGGTAGTCCATTCAAGGTACTGGCCAATAGTTTAGTTGGGATTGTAAATGTGTTAAAGATTGTTAGTAAAGTGTATATCTTGTTAGATAGCGCGAGCTCAGCCGTCTAGCGAGAGTGTTAATAGTGTGTTGCTGTATCATAGTGCACGGTACCATAACCCTGTATATTTACTGACACTGTATATAAGTACTAATCATTGTCGTCTATTGCATGTTTAACACCGTAACCACTAATAATTGTATTGTGACCTTAAATTGTGCTTTGACCTATGCTAACCGTACTGTAACCGATACTAGTAAAAGACGATGTTACTGGGGTGTGTTATAGACGGGTAATTCATATATAGAGAATTATAGCGTGGGTGACTGTATAGTTTCGCCAAAGGGCATAATATTGATTATTTAGCGACTGGTGTAACAGCTGTGTGTGTACGGGAATTCCCTGAGTGATTATTGTGTTATTGTGTACGTTTCACTTGGTAACTGTACCACGTGGTGCTGTTGCCAGAGGAAACGGGTGTGACTGTTGAATAAGAACGCGTGCATAGTATTCGTTGTCAACGACGTTCCATTGATAAGTATGGGCGCGTCAGAGTCAACGATTTCGGATCCCTTAGGTTGTATGGTAAAGAATTTTAAAAAGGGATTCAAAACATGTGATTTTGGGGTTAAAATGTCTCCTGTTCGTTTGGTCACTTTGTGCACTAGGGAGTGGCCTACTTTGGTTGCGGCATGGCCGCCGCGTGGCAGTTTGGATCCAACCCTGGTACAGCGTGTACACGTGGCTGTGTCAGGTAGGCCTGAACTTTACGGACAGTTTCCATACATTGATTGTTGGAGGCAGGCCGTAAACGACTCGCCAAAATGGATCCGGATATGCCACGAGGAGCAATGTCGCCTCATGGTGGCCAGGACTTATTTGTCCACTAGGACCGGTGTTAGGCCCATTTTGGACACGCCCCCTGAGTCCGAGATCCCTTTGCCGCCCCCTTACTTCCCTTTAAGAGGAAGTGACGCGAATGCAGGAAGTTCTGCACCCCTTCCCCTATTGCCCCCATCCACTTCCGCTTCCTCCTCCAGTACAGAATCCACCCCCCCTCGTATTAAAACTCCCCTTCCTGAACCAGGACCAACCCCCATTAGATCTGAATATCCTGATTTGGCGCCACTTCAAACTTCCGGTCAAGCTTCTTCTAGCTCGGCTCGGAGTATACTATTCACTAACTTTTCCCAAAATCAAGTTCCCACATCCTCATGCCCTATTACCTCTCGACCGGAACCTTTAACTGACGCCCCTCCACGTAGCCCCATACTAACCCGACAACTGACCGGTACCCAACAATTAAAACATTATCAGATGCCTCTTCGTCTGAATCCTGGGTCAGCCTATATCGATGCCGCAGGTCAAATGGCACATGCTGACCCAGTCTTCGTATATGTCCCGTTCACGACTACCGATCTCTTGAATTGGAAGACCCACAATTCCTCGTACACTGAGAAACCACAAGCTATGACCGATCTGTTCACCTCGATAGTTCAGACACATAACCCGACATGGGCTGATTGCCAGCAGTTATTAATGACATTGTTCAATAATGAGGAAAGGACAAGGATTAACCAAGCGGCCATTAAGGCGCTAGAGGAGAGAGCCCGTGCTTTAAATCAAGCCAATCCGGCAGCATGGGCCGCAACACATTACCCTAACACCGATCCTGACTGGAATGTAAATGGCGCAGATATGGCTCAACTTAAAGCCTATAGAGACGCTATAATTGCTGGCATGAAAGCCGGAGGGAAGAAAGCTATTAACATGTCGAAGACAGTTGAGGTGATTCAGAAAAGTGATGAAGCGCCCAGTGTCTTTTATGACCGATTATTGGAGGCATACCGCTTGTATACCCCCTTTAATCCGGAAGACGCTGATAATTCCCGAATGGTAAACTCCGCCTTTGTCAGCCAAGCTTACGGAGATATTAAGCGCAAGCTACAGAAATTAGAAGGGTTTGCAGGTATGTCTATCACCCAACTAATGGAGGTAGCGAACAAAGTATATATGAATAGGGAAACAGAAAGTAAGAAAGAGGAAGAGCGCAAGATGCGTAGAAAGGCAGATATGTTAGCGGTAGCGATCGCAGGCGTAGATAGACGGGGCCCAGATAGAGGCGATGGTAGATGGAATAGGGAGCCTTTGAGTAGGAATCAGTGTGCGTACTGCAAGGAAGAAGGGCATTGGAGGAATGAGTGTCCGCAAAGAGAGCAGTATGAGAGAGACTTACCCAGGGCAGGTTATGGAAACTTTAGAGGCAGAGCGAGAGGTAGAGGAGGCCCCGGAGGGAGTAATGGTAATAGAGGGAGTAATGGGAACAGAGGAAGTGTAAGGGAAGATAGGTACTATCCAGCAGCGCAAAGGTCCCGCGATAGAGAAGGTAGGGACTTTGTGGGATTGGCTGACACGGTCATGGAGGACTATTGATACCGACCGGGCTCCATCCCCCTTGGTCGAGCGGAGCCTATGGTCGATGTATCAATAGGGGGAAAAAGGAGTGCGTTCATGATCGACACTGGTGCTGAACATTCGGTGGTGACTAATCAAGTTGCTCCTCCATCTGGAAGAACTATTACTGTAATAGGAGCAACTGGAAGAAGTGCTGAAAAACCGGTTCTTAAAAGTCGACTCTGTACATTGGGAGGCCACGTAGTAAAACATCAATTCCTTTATATGCCTGAGTGTCCAGTCCAATTGCTGGGACGTGATGTGCTATCCAAATTACAAGCGCAGATTACGTTCCTACCAAATGGAACAACATCCTTAAAGTTTAATGGACCCTCAGGTATTATGACATTGTCCGTACCAAAGGAAGAAGAGTGGCGACTTTATACAGTGTTGACTAGCCAAAACCCGAGGAGTGATGAATCCTTATTTAACATACCAGGAGTTTGGGCAGAGAACAACCCACCAGGACTGGCCCGCAATATTCCACCTATTAAAATCGAACTAAAACTTGGGGTTTATCCAGTAAGCCTGAGACAATATCATATTCCGCAGAAGGCTAAGAAGAACATCCAATCTTATCTGGATAAGTTCATACGGTATGGTATCCTAAAATTCTGTACTTCCCCCTGGAACACCCCATTGCTGCCTGTTCAAAAGCCCGGTACAGATGAGTATCGACCTGTGCAGGACTTGAGAGCAGTCAATGATGCGGTTGTTAGTATACATCCAGTCGTGCCCAATCCGTATAACCTGCTTGCTTTAATTCCGGGCGGGGCTACTTACTTTACAGTCTTAGATCTCAAAGATGCCTTCTTTTGCCTCCGAATTGCCGTAGAGAGCCAATGTATCTTTGCTTTCCAATGGGAAAATGCTGTAACGGGCTCGAAACGCCAAATGACCTGGACAAGATTGCCCCAGGGGTTTAAAAATTCACCTACCCTATTTGGTTCAGCTCTAAGCCAAGATCTACTAGATTTTGAGTCTATCCCAGGAGAGTGTGTATTATTACAATATGTAGATGACTTGTTGATAGCAGCAGTTACAAAGGAAGTATGTCAGCAAGCAACGCACGATCTACTACACATCCTCTGGAAGGCAGGATACAAGGTGTCAAGAAGGAAGGCTCAGTTGTGTTTGCCAACTGTCAAATATCTGGGATTCCATATCTCTGAAGGTCAAAGAATTATGGGGCCAGAGAGAAAAGAAGCTGTGTGCCAAATACCGATACCCAGGAATAGAAGACAAGTGCGAGAATTCTTGGGGGCAGCAGGCTTCTGTAGGATATGGATTCCCAGCTACGCGATACTGGCAAAACCTCTGTATGCAGCTATCAAAGGTACAGAGCACGACCCCTTCTTATGGACTCAAGAACAGCAAACGGCATTCGAAGATGTGAAGAGGGCTTTGATGAGTGCCCCAGCATTAGGTCTACCTGACCACACACGGCCATTCTACCTGTATGTACATGAGCAAAGAAGAATGGCTGTGGGAGTATTGACACAGTACTTGGGATCATGGCAAAGACCTGTTGCCTACATGTCTAAGCAACTGGATGCAGTGGCCAGCGGACTTCCACCTTGTCTAAGAGCTGTAGCTGCAGCCGCCCTGCTAGTAGCTGAAGCCGATAAACTCACTCTGGGTCAAGAACTTTATGTACGAGTTCCACATGCAGTACAGACGTTGTTGGATTACAAAGGAAATCATTGGTTTAGTAACAGCCGTATGACCAAGTATCAAGCAATGTTGTGTGAAAACCCAAGAGTGCATTTAGAGATTGTAAATACCTTAAATCCAGCTACCCTTTTGCCACAACCTACTGAAAGTCAACATGATTGTTTGGAAGTAATGGATGAAGCATTTTCAAGTAGACCAGATCTTCGTGATTTTCCCATCCAGAACCCTGATGTTCAATATTACACCGACGGCAGTAGTTATGTAAAAGAAGGGATCCGCTATGCAGGATATGCAGTAACAACGATAGACAAGGTGATAGAAGCTCGGCCACTGGCAAAAGGAACATCAGCACAAAAGGCAGAATTGATAGCACTGACACGAGCGTTACAATTGGCTGAAGGTTTAAGAGTGAACATCTACACGGACTCCAAGTATGCGTTTTTAACCACTCATGCCCACGGAGCTTTGTATAAAGAAAGAGGACTATTGAATTCAGAAGGCAAAGAAATCAAATACGCAGCTGAGATCCTACAACTATTGGAAGCAGTGTGGGAGCCGAAAGAAGTCGGTATTATACATTGTCGGGCGCATCTGAGAGGAGATGGTGATGTAACCAAAGGGAATCGGATGGCAGATAGTGCAGCTAAGCGTGCTGCTGAATCAGGAAGACAGGAATATGTGGGGCATATAGCTGCTCTTATACCAGCTCCACTGTCTCAATGGACTCCAATTTATACAGCTCAAGAAGAGGAGTGGTTAAGGACTGAACCTGGAAAGTATTTGGAGAACAAATGGTATCAGTTAGAAGATGGAAGAATAGTTATTCCAGCATCACTAGCGGTAGAAATTGTCCAAAACTATCATAACGGGACACATTCTGGGAGAGACAGTACAGAAGAATCTCTCAGAAAACATTTCTACATACCAAGATTGTCCAACTTGACTCAGGCCATTGTACGTAGATGTGTAACGTGTGCTAAAAATAATGCAAGACAAGGACCAGTAAAGCCACCAGGAGTCCAGTTTATGGGGGGACTTCCCATGTCCGATTTACAAATTGACTATACAGTGATGCCTAAATCGGGTGGACATCGCTACCTGCTGGTAGTGGTGTGCACCTATTCAGGCTGGGTAGAAGCATGTCCTACTCGTACAGAGAAAGCAGGAGAAGTCGTGAGATTCCTGCTACGAGAAATAATACCCCGATATGGACTACCCTGCTCTATAGGATCGGACAATGGTCCAGCTTTTGTTCATCAGTGCCTACAACAATTGACTCATATGCTTGGTATAAAGTGGAGGCTTCATACGGCATATAGACCCCAGAGTTCTGGTAAGGTAGAGAGAATGAATAGAACTATTAAGAATCAGTTGGCTAAAATGTGTCAGGAAACCCAACTTAAGTGGAACGCTCTCTTGCCCATAGCTCTATTGCGAATCCGTAGTACACCTACCAGAAGGATGGGCCTCTCTCCTTTTGAAATCATGTACGGGCGACCACCTCCCGTGCTTGGTAACTTAAGGGGGGATTTGAGTCAGTTGGGAGAAGGAATTACCCGGCAGCAGGTTGTGGAGTTGGGTAAGACTATGGAGGAGGTACAGAAATGGGTACAAGATAGATTACCTGTGAATATTTATCCCCCAATTCATAGTTACCACCCAGGCGACCAAGTGTGGATTAAAGAGTGGAATAATGTGCCGTTAGGGCCCAAGTGGAGAGGTCCTTATGTTGTTCTTCTGTCTACCCCTACAGCGAAAAAAGTAGCCGAAGTGGCTCCGTGGATACATCACTCCAGGGTTAAACCAGCAGCAGCCGATTCCTGGCAAGTTACAGCAAATCCAGAGAATCCCTGCAAAATCCGGTTAAAACGCACGACTCAGTCGGAGTGACGAGGAACCTTGTAGATCACAAATTTTATTGTTTCAGAGACTTGGTAAGTGAGTGAGAAGGCCATAATAAAGCCTGTCCACTCACCAACGAGTGTATAAGTCAGGGAAAGTCTTGAGGGGACCCCTGTGAAGACGAGCAGAACTCCATTCCCTGCAGTCCTTACATCCTGAAAGCTGAGGTGCCTTCACACGGACGAAGACTGAGGATGACGACGAAAGATGTATTTTTAATAATGTTTATTTATGTGTATTTTTATATTCAGGAAGGTAGAGGTACCAACACTCCTAGCTGTGAGGTATGCATTAAGACTACAAGAACAGGTAACCATATATCCCAGACCCTAATTTGGTATTCGCAATATGAGTGTAAAGGAGATGTATCAAGATGTAGATACTTAAATATAGAATATAGTGTGTGTCATTTAGGAGTAGGAGAACCTAAGTGCTTCAGTCCTGAGTATCAACCCCGTACAATTTGGTTGACTCTCAGAAATGGAGATCCTCGGGGAACCCTAATTAATAAGACGGTATTAGAATCCGTATATTCTTCAG
>OW240916.1:92449956-92590730 GCA_933207985.1 Pelobates cultripes | reverse complement strand
GGTTCTTTTTAAAGGCAGCCATCCATAACCACTTAAAGGATCACTATAGTCAACATATAAAAGCAAAAAAATAAATCCAAGCCTTTTTTAATATTAAAAATTACCTCCGTTCCAGCACCGAGCTCCCCGCCAGGCCACACCCCCTTTTTCATCAAAATGACGAAATCGCAGTGCCCAATTGGACGCTTCTCTTTGTGATGCGCATGTACGGCTTCGCGCTGCACCAATCACGTTCTTCATAGAGCGGCAGTGAATGCAGCCCTATGAAGATGCTCAGCTCGCTTTCTATACCCGCCCCCCTCCTCAGCCAAACTTTATGTGTTTGTATACAAACACTATATATAGAGAGACCTCTATATATAGTGTTTCTATACAAACACACAAGTAGTAAAAATTAAAGACATACACACACTCTCCATCCCCATCATCCATATCCATCCATTCACATCCATGTCCATCCATCCCCATCCATATCCATCCATCCCCATCTATATCCACCCATCCCCATCCATATCATCCATATCCATCCATCACATCCATATCCATCCATCCCTAGCTATCCCTATCCCTATTAGCTTGGTGCTACTTCTAAGTGCTGTTTCTAAGTGTGTAGCTGGAGATATTCTGGAGAGTTTTACAGAAGCTTCAACTGTCTAAGAGTTGTGCTAAGAGCTTTCTTTTCTACTGTTACAGGTAAGATTCATCTGTAGGAAAAGGTTACTGATTGCACAAGGTTTGAATTCCTGTTGGTAATTATAAGGCATTTGATTTGATTAAGCTAGTTACTTGCTGTTGATTGCTGGTTAATTAGCTATTGTTTGCAAATAAGCAGAGGCCTACCCAGGTGTTAAACATTCCTAGTGGGCGGTGATTTTAGGAGTTATATAAGGCCTGTTTCCATTAGCTTGTCTAATATAGCTTGGTGCTACTTCTAAGTGCTGTTTCTAAGTGTGTAGCTGGAGATATTCTGGAGATAACCTGGAGGTAATCTGAGGTATTCAGGAGGATAAAGAAAAAAGTTAAGATTTGTTAGATTTAAATTATTCTTATAATTGGAATGGCAGGCTTAGTTCAGTGTAACAATTGCTATGCATTTGTTTCACGTTCCACTTTTTGGAGGTTTGGTTGTTGTCTAATCTGTAGACAGTTCTCTATCTTGCGGCAGGAGATTGTATTTTTGAAGTCTGAGATTTGTAAATTATCTGGTGAAGAAACTCAGACTGGAACTGCTGCAAAGCCACTGCCGCAGAGACATGCTAGGAAAGGCAGATGGATTACTGTAGGATCTGGTAGACTTAGAGTTGTGGATAAAAGGCATTTTGCACAGTCTGTTGCTCTTCATAATTCATTTTCTGCACTTTCAGAGTGTAATGGTGTTGTGGAGAGAGGCACTGAGGCTAGTGGTGTTGTGGAGAGAGGCACTGAGGCTAGTGGTGTTGTGGAGAGAGGCACTAAGACTAGTGGTGTTGTAGAGAGAGGCACTGAGGCTAGTGGTGTTGTAGAGAGAGGCACTGAGGCTAGTGGTGTTGTGGAGAGAGGCACTGAGGCTAGTGGTGTTGTGGAGAGAGGCACTGAGGCTAGTGGTGTTGTGGAGAGAGGCACTGAGACTAGTGGTGTTGTGGAGACCGGCTTGGAGACTATGGTGAGGCCTAATAGAAAGCAGTTGTTGTTGAGTGATTCCATTATAAGAGGTGTGGAGATGGACAATGGTGGTCTTGTGAGGTGTCTTCCCGGAGCTACTGCTCACAGAGACAGGAGACGTATCTGTAATATTGTTAAGCAAGCAAAGCAGGAAGGGGAATTGGATGTACTTGTCTATCTAGGGACAAATGACTTGGCTTGCAATGAGGTTTCAGAGGTTAAGGAAGTTTTTAGTGTTTTTGCCAATGATATACGGCAGGTTGCTTCCACACTGTCATTCTCTGAAGTTCTGCCTGTGCATAACACTCAGAACGACAGGCGGATGCGTATTAGGGACTTTAATTTGTAGCTTGGTGAATGGTGTCGGGAGCAAGGATTTGGCTTTATTTCTCATGGTAGCTCTGTTTGGAATGGAGATAAGCTGTACAAAAAAGATGGTTTGCATCTTTCTCAAAAGGGAACAAATGTTCTCAGTGAGCAGTTCAGAGATTTTGCTAGGATGTATTTAAACTAGGAGGGGGGGGCAAAAGGGTGATAAAACATCAATCCAATTGTCCCCAAAACAAGGACAGAAGGTGCCTGTAGCAAGTGTGTTAAAAAATGATAAGCTTAGAGTCATGTCTACAAATGCTCGCAGTTTAGGGAATAAGATCCATGAACTTGTGGCAATAATGGCAACTGATAGTGTAGATTTAGTCGCTGTTACTGAGACATGGTATAATGAGAAAAATGACTGGGACATAGCAATACCAAGGTACTCTTTATATAGGAAAGATAGGAAGGGCAAGAAAGGGGGAGGGGTGGCCTTGTATGTGAAGGATAGCATAAAATCTAGCCTAATAAAAGTTAGTGAGGCAAAACATAGAGTCCTTGGGCCATTACGTTAGAATTTGATAATCACACAGTAACTTGTGTAGGTGTGATTTATAGGCCCCCAGGGACAAATTGAAGAGTTAGATAA
The DNA here is from genome assembly GCA_933207985.1 of Pelobates cultripes. Classification (NCBI taxonomy): domain Eukaryota; kingdom Metazoa; phylum Chordata; class Amphibia; order Anura; family Pelobatidae; genus Pelobates; species Pelobates cultripes. Next base: position 92,588,128 of record OW240916.1, on the reverse strand, counting down.
TCTACTAGTTGAGGAAATAGCTAAAACGACAATGAAGGGGGAAGTTATCATCATGGGTGACTTTAATCTTCCTGATGTAAATTGGAAAACAAAATTAGCTACTTGTGCCAGGAGCACACATATTCTAAACTCCCTACTGGGATTGTCTCTAAAACAAGTTGTTGAGGAGCCAACTCGTAAAGAGGCCATACTAGATTTAGTGTTAACAAATGGAGATTTGGTATCAGATGTTACTGTAGGTGAAAGTTTAGGATCCAGTGATCATCAGTCAGTGTGGTTTAATATAAGAACAGTGACTGAGTCACACCACACAAAAACAAAAGTTTTAGACTTTAGAAAAACAGACTTTTCTAAAATTAGAATATGGGTAGAGGAGTCATTATCAGACTGGAGCAATTTAAATGGAGTCCAAGAAAAATGGGATTATTTAAAAGTTGCACTATTGAAGGCAACAGAAAATTGCATTAGGCTTGTCAGTAAAAGCAAAAAATTCAAGAAACCACTGTGGTACTCCGCAGATGTGGCCAAAATAGTTAAAAACAAAAAGTTAGCATTTAGGAATTATAAAAAAACCCAGAGTGAGGGAGACAAAATGATCTATAAGATTAGGCAGAAAGAGGCTAAGCAAGTTATAAGAGCTTCCAAATCACACACAGAAGAGAAAATAGCACAGTCAGTAAAAAAGGGGATAAAACATTTTTTAGATACATAAATGAGAAAAGAAAAGTAAAACAAGGATTAGTTAGATTAAAAACAAAAGAAGGAAGGTATGTAGAAGAGGATAAAGGTCAGCTGACTGCCTCAATGAATATTTTTGTTCTGTATTTACAGAAGAAAATGAAGGAAAGGGACCTCAGTTGAGAAAAAGGATAAATGAGTCATTTATTACACGTGAGTTTACAGAGGAAGAGGTTCTATTTCAACTGTCAAAAGTAAAGACAAATAAGTCAATGGGACCTGATGGAATACACCCAAAGCTATTAAAAGAGCTTAGTGGTGTACTAGCAAAACCATTAACAGATTTATTTAACCAATCATTGTTAACAGGAGTAGTCCCAGAAGATTGGAAGTTAGCGAATGTTGTGCCCATTTACAAGAAAGGTAATAGGGAGGAGTCGGGCAACTATAGGCCAGTAAGCCTTACTTCAGTAGTGGGGAAAGTGATGGAAACCATGTTAAAGGATAGGATTGATGAACATCTAAAAACACATGGATTTCAAGATCAGAGACAACATGGGTTTACTTCAGGGAGATCATGCCAAACTAATCTTATTGATTTTTTTGATTGGGTAACTAAAATTATAGATCAGGGTGGTGCAGTAGACATTGCTTACCTAGATTTCAGTAAGGCTTTTGACACTGTTGCACATAGAAGGCTTATCAATAAACTGCAATCTTTAAGTTTGGATTCAAATATTGTTGAATGGGTAAGGCAGTGGCTGAGTGACAGGCAACAGAGGGTTGTAGTTAATGGAATATATTCGAAGCTTGGACTTGTCACCAGTGGGGTACCTCAGGGATCTGTACTTGGACCCATTCTCTTTAATATTTTTATTAGTGATATTGCAGAAGGTCTTGATGGTAAGGTATGTCTTTTTGCTGATGATACTAAGATATGTAACAGGGTTGATGTTCCAGGAGGGATAAGCCAAATGACAAATGATTTAGGTAAACTAGAAAAATGGTCAGAATTGTGGCAACTGACATTTAATGTGGATAAGTGCAAGATAATGCATCTTGGACGTAAAAACCCAAGGGCAGAGTACAGAATATTTGATAGAGTCCTAACCTCAACATATGAGGAAAGGGATTTAGGGGTGATTATTTCTGATGACTTAAAGGCAGACAATGTAATAGAGCAGCAGGAAATGCTAGCAGAATGCTTGGTTGTATAGGGAGAGGTATTAGCAGTAGAAAGAGGGAAGTGCTCATGCCATTGTACAGAACACTGGTGAGACCTCACTTGAAGTATTGTACACAGTACTGGAGACCGTATCTTCAGAAGGATATTGATACCTTAGAGAGGGTTCAGAGAAGGGCTACTAAACTGGTTCATGGATTGCGGGATAAAACTTACCAGGAAAGGTTAAAGGATCTTAACATGTATAGCTTGGAGGAAAGACGAGACAGGGGGGATATGATAGAAACATTTAAATATATAAAGGGAATCAACACAGTAAAGGAGGAGACTATATTTAAAAGAAGAAAAACTACCACAACAAGAGGACATAGTCTTAAATTAGAGGGACAAAGGTTTAAAAATAATATCAGGAAGTATTACTTTACTGAGAGGGTAGTGGATGCATGGAATAGCCTTCCAGCTGAAGTGGTAGAGGTTAACACAGTAAAGGAGTTTAAGCATGCGTGGGATAGGCATAAGGCTATCCTAACTATAAGATAAGGCTAGGGACTAATGAAAGTATTTAGAAAATTGGGCAGACTAGATGGGCCGAATGGTTCTTATCTGCCGTCACATTCTATGTTTCTATGTTTCTATTGTCACTTGATATCCGCCCTGAGTCTAAGAAAGTCAGGTGGAGGAGAAATACAGACATGGTAGTCCATACTTTGTCTCTTTATATCTCTTGACTGGGTTGGTATTTCAGTTAAATTCAAACAGTCCATATAAGTGTTTTATAAAGATTCTACTTTTATGAAATACTCATTTTTCAGTGGATGGAGAGTGGGGCATGACCGTACCACTTTAATGCAAGCTTTGCCTTTTGCCAACAACAGGAAAAAGGTAAATTTGAGGTGACAAAGCAACTTAAAGGCAAGCTTGGTTTTGTGTATTTTTACATACACAGTGTAACGGATCACCTGGCACCCCGACTGGGTACCTCCGTTAAAGGATGCTCCTAGCGCTTCCTGAGGACTCCAAGCACTGCAGCAGACACCACAACCACCAGCATATGAATCCTCTCAAGCATATGAATGCTGTAGACAGTTGAATAGGAACCATACGAATTGGTTTACTCTCCTAGCAGTCAAACTAGAACAGCATACAATAAATCCTTCCCCCAATAATGAGACGACACTTGTGCTGGCACACCCAGCCTGGTTTTTATTACAGCCTTTCACATACAGGACTGCCCACAGGGAGGTATAAAACAACCAATCACATATCAGTTACATCCCACATATTCCCTCCCCTTATCCTGAGAGGAAACTCAATTACACATACAGTTAAAACATACTTTCTACCCAACTTTCATAACTTTAAAACCATACATCACATTCACATAAAATTACATATTCACAATCAATCCATTCAGGGGAACAACATATAAAAAAATGGCATGAATCCGACCAGGGGTTCAAAAGTTAGTAAAAGTATCTTTTGGGCCCTGGCTGGCACATGGCTATCTGGCTCAAACAGGTTTTACAGAGCCCTCTATCCTGGAGACAATGGGGAAAGTAATCCAATTATCCAGGGATAGAGGCAGACTCCATTGAGCACATGGTTGCAAAAAGACATAAAACACTTTAAAATACATAAAGTCACCTTTTACACATAACACACAGACATTTCACATATCCCCAGATAGCTGGGATCTGAGCGCACAAAACTACCGAATAGCGCTCAGATCCTATTCACACAGTTCAATTGCCATGGAGCCGAAGTCTTTAACTACACGAATGGGCTCCATGGCATAGCTATCTGGGTTAACACATTCACATAAAGTCCGGTCCATAGTCCAAAGGCAAGAGGCGGGCAAGCAGCCCCCTCCAAGGACACGTGGCGAGGCCGGTTTCCCCACACACAGGCTTGTTGTTTTTGTGTTTGTTTTTCTTAATAAGATGGCATATAGCAACTGTGAAATTATTAATCAGGAACTTGAACCATACAAAACTGTTCACAAATGCCCATATGGCCATAACTTAACATTAACCAGACCAAAAAAGTCAGACTGGGTGGAGTCATGTCATATGTGTTATGTGTGTAATGTTTGATGCACCACAGTATTTTAATTTGCACAATTATTTAATTTGTTATTTTTCTGTAACTGATGCCTATTTTTGGCACGCAGCCATATATTTCAAATCTTTGCTTTACACATTTATTTATAATTCATGAGATATTGCCACTTTCCTGACAAAATGTGACATTTAATAACTTGCCTTTGAATCCGGTTCCTACAAATTCACATCCCTGTTTTCACCCTGATAATATTTTTATAACCTGGTTGGAGTTTTTGCATTGTTATCCCCAACTGAAAATGGGAAACCAGCAGGATCATCCCACGTGGGAAAATAACGCAGAATGCATTTCATCATTTAAGTGGTACAAGCAGATAACCGAACTCTAATCAAAATGGTATTTACCATAATGTAATTTTTCTTTGCACAGTCAAACTTTAAATCCAACAGCTGCGCACATGTGTGTGTGTGTGTGTGTGTATAAAATGTATTGCAGAATTATAGAAAAGATTTCAGAGAGGCAAATTTCTATTATAGTTGCTTCAGCTCACCCTAGAAATATAGAGGGATTGCTGCCTGTGTAGGGAGAAATCATTTGGACAAAATACTTCAAATATAAGTTCCATGTGTCTGGGTGTCACATTCTGTACAGCTTCCAAACTGTAGCTTAACATATAATGCAATCAATTTACAACTTGAAAGAGAAAAGGCAGATAGAGGATGATAGAATCCTTTCAATACAGAAAGGGATTAAAGGATCACTAGGGCCGGGGACACAAACATGTATTTCTGACCCTATAGTGTTAAAACCACCACCTAGCCCCCCTGGACCCCTCATGCCTCCATAAATATAGCAAAATCTTACTATATTCAAGCCTGAAGCTGTAACTCTGCATACTGTCTGACTCAGAATAACAAGCAGTCTGCTGACATCATCAGAAGTGGTAGCCTGATCCAATCACAGTGTTTCCCCATAGGATTGGCTGAGACTGACAAAGGGGCAGATCAGGGGCAGAGCCAGCATGATTCAAACACAGCTCTGGCCAATCAGCGTCTCCTCATAGAGATGAATTGAATCAATGAATCTCTATGAGGAAAGTTCAGTCTCTGCATGCAGAGGGAGGAGACACTGAATGTTTAGATGCATTTTAGGCAGCCATGACCCAGGAAGGATCTCTAACAGGTATCCGAGGAGTGGCCAGTGAAGTTATCACTAGGCTGTAATGTAAACACTGCATTTTCTCTGAAAAGACAGTGTTTACAGGAAAAAGCCTGAAGGTAATGATTCTACTCACCAGAACAAATTCAATAAGCTGTAGTTCTATAGTGTCCCTTTAAATGAAAGTGATGGAGAAAGTGTACTCATTAAAAAGAGATACTAGTGCAAAGGAGTGTAATTTGAACTTCAAATAGATAGACTATGGTAATGTGTGAAAATAGCCTTGTCTGTGCACACTAATATGTGCACCTTGCTTGGCGACACAGGAATCCACCTTTATTATTGGGTAATAAGCAAATATATGGACACAATCCTTGACTCAGTCAACCTTAGGAAGTTCCACATTTAATAATTTCTTGAGGTTATACTCACCTCTTCCTCAGGAGTGATAAACCTGTTTCTATTGGGTTTTACAGTGTTTATTTGTTGTTATTCTCGCACTGCCAAAAGTAATGATTTTTATCCTTTGTGTTTGAAGGGACACTCCATGCAGCTAAACAAGTTAAGCTTAAATGAAAGCTAATAAGCTCAAAAAACATGTGGTTGGTTTATTTTCTTTCAGAGCTGTATAGTTTTCCTGGACTGCTGTAAAATGTTTTACTGTTTTCAGCAGTGTAACTTTGTCTCATTAGCCACCCCTCTCTCAAATTTCCGCATGCCCCTGATTCTCAGTCTCTGAAAGAAACGTACATTTTGCAGCCAATGAAAATAGAGGCATGTCTTATCTAGTGTAAGGAATGCTCACCTCACAGACTGCACTGCAGCTAGAGCCCATTTGTGCTTCTCTCCCTCCCTCCCCATAATGCAAGTAATAAATTCTTCTCCAGCCCCTGCCAGCCAACCTTCCTACCCACAGTTAACCCCTTCCCTGCTAGTGAGCCAACCTCCCTACACATTGTTAACCGCCTCCCCTGCGAGTCCCAGTCAGCCAACTTGCCTACCCACTGTTAACCCCCATCCCTGCCATTGATGCACAGTATGGCTGAAATACAGGAAGCAGGGAGATATGACATTAAATCAGAGGAGGGGCAGAGAATCTGATGAAAGTAAATATTAAAATCGGTACTTCTGAAGCTCATTTTCACACTATGTACGGGGAAAAAGCATTAAGTTACACTAGGTTTCCTTTAAATGACTACACAAAGAAAGCTCAGAATGTCTCTCTCTCATCTTTCTATACATCTATATATATTCTGAGCTTTGTTTGTGTAGCCGTTTAAGCATAAAAATCATTACATTGAACATTATATATACGTTGAAGTAGCCAGGAATGATGGTGCAGAGTGGTGACTGGAGCATTCCTAATGTGCACCTCCCAGGAAAAGGTAGGAATTTAAGAGAAGATATACCGTTTATACATATGGTTTTCTTTGTTTCTGAGATTTGCGCTATAATCTCCTCTCTACTTGCATTTTATGAGCTACAGTCACGATTAGGAATGAATACTAGTGATGTTACTCTATTATGATATGTATATTGGCTTTATCTGGTCTATCACCTATTTTCTGTATATACTTTGCAGTGGATAGTTGGTGCAGCTACTATTGCCGTTGTTTTTAAAAGTGTTGAACAATGAGTAATATGATTTTGTAAATGTCCATTTGGTGCAGGAATTTGCTCTTGTGAAAGCTCATCCGTACTCTGTCTTCTTCTCTTTCTCCACCTCTCACTAAAATTCTCAATCTCTCTCTCCCCTCTGGCATATTTCCATCGCCCTTCAAACATGCAACTGTAACCCCAATTCTAAAGAAGCCCAATCTTGACCCTAACTCCCCATCCAACTATCGTCCTATCTCGCTACTGCCTTTTGCATCCAAGATCCTTGAAAGAATTGTGTATGCGAGATTGACAGACTTCCTCGAGTCCAACTTTCTGCCAGACCCGCTTCCGTCTGGTTTCCGCGCTAAGCACTCTGTGGAAACGGCACTGACCAAAGTATCCAATGATCTTCTTGCTGCAAAATCTTGTGGTCACTACTCTATCCTAATTCTCCTTGACCTGTCTGCGGCTTTTGACACTGTTGATCACCAACAGCTTCTTCTCATCCTCCGCAATATCGGTCTACAAGACCTCCTACCTCTCCCAGCGCTCTTTCAGTGTTTATTTCTCTGGCTCTGCTTCTTCTACCCAACTCCTCTCTGTTGGTGTCCCCCAAGGTTCAGTACTTGGTCCCCTACTGTTCTCCATCTACACTGCCTCCCTTGGTAAACGTATTAGTTCCTTTGGCTTCCAATATCATTTCTATGCAGATGACACGCAAATCTACCTGTCCTCTCCTGATCTCTCCCCGTCCCTCTTAACTAGTGTATCCAACTGCCTCTCTGCTATTTCTAACTGGATAGCTGCCCACTTCCTTAAACTAAACTTGACCAAAACTGAAATTCTGGTCCTTCCTCCCTCAAGTGTTGTTACTCCTGTGTCTCCCTCCATCCAAGTCAACGGTGCTACCATCAGCTCCACCACGCAGGCTCGCTGCCTAGGTGTTCTCTTTGACTCCGACCTCTCCTTCAAGTCTCATGTTAAATCTATCGCCAAATCCTGTCATTTCCATCTCAAAAACATTGCGTGCATCCGCCCCTACTTAACGCCAGATGCGACTAAGGTGTTGGTCCATTCCACTGTCCTTTCTCGCCTTCACTACTGTAATCCGCTTCTCAGTTGTCTTACGTGCTCCCAACTTGCACCATTACAGTCCATTATGAATGCGGCGGCGAGGCTCATCTTCCTGTCCGCCCGTACCTCCCATGCCTCACCCTTCCGTCAGTTGCTCCATTGGCTTCCTATAAAATAGAGAGCTCAATTTAAAATTCTGCTTCGTGCTTTCAGATCTCTACATAATGCTGCTCCCACCTATCTATCCTCCCTTATACACAAGTATGTCCCTTCAAGGCCCTTACGATCTGCTGGAGTCTTACGTCTATCTTCTGTCCGTACTCCCACGCTCGCCTTCAAGATTTCTCGAGGGCTGCACCGTTCCTGTGGAACTCCACTCCTTCAAAAAATCATTAAAAACCCACTTCTTCATAAAAGCGTATCAATTAAACTGTTAATAGCTCCTGACTGATTCCTCTTCTGCAGCTGTCACTAGTCTAATACTATCCTTACCTTTTTGTGTCATTTTACCCCACTCCCTCTAGCATGTAAGCTCATTGAGCAGGGCCCTCTGTTCCTGTGTGTCCAACTTGTCTGGTTACAACTACATGTCTGTTCGTCCACCCATTGTAAAGTGCTGCGGAATTTGATGGCGCTATATAAATATCATAATAATAATAATAAAGCACAAGCAGAATAAAAAGCCATTAAAGGGAAACAATTACCTTATTTTTAATGTATTACTATGATAATGAAAAGATTAAAATAGATACTGTCACAGTCATCACTACTCTACTACTAGCGTACCTGCGACTTGCTTCAGTGGGTGAAAGGTTTAAAAATCAATATTTGTTGACACTAGATCCAAAATAATGATAGAAAATACCACCCATGCTTCTCTCTAGTATCAAAACTGGCACTGCCTTGGGTAACCCCACCAAAGTGAGATTTAAAGCCTCACAAAATACAATTTAGAAAAATAGGTATGCAATCAAAAAGAGGACACATTATTCACACATAAAGAACTTCAGCAAACTAAAGTGTGTTAGGTGCGTGGAGTGTTCCTTTAAGATACGCTGGTCCTGTTTTGATTTTGTGTCTAGGGAATACCCTCAGCATTCAGAATATGTATAACAGGAGGCATGATTATTTATCTCTGCATTAATATTAATTTTATTTGGATATGACTCTTAGCAGAGGAATTGTCTCCTGACTGTAATTGTTAGTGCTCATGTCAAAAGGGCCCATGGTTTGCCGAGGAGAGCTACAAAAGGTGTGCACCTACCTTGGGTGCAAGGTCTCACACCTGGCCAGAAAAATGCAGGAGGGAACTCCATCAACCCATTTCCTATGACCAGGAAAATTGTACATTTTACTGTAGCAGGCAAATTTACCATTCCAGTGGTGTAATGAGTCATACCACTCCTATTAGGTAACTATTTCATGTATTCATTACACCCATCACATTTAGTAACAATATTTCTATAGTGCATCAATTAATCACTCACGGTGTATGACACTTGAAAGTTCCCAAGTTCCCTGCCTGAAGAACATCTCAGAAGCCTCATGTTGGTTCGACGGAGTCTGTTCTTATTTCATAAACCTATGTCCATCAGCGTTATTGGATAGGCAGTAGAAAGGTTCCACTTATCGCTGAGAATGACAAGAACGTCTCTGTGAACTGCTATCCAGTTCACTATTTAGTGAACAGTGCTATGTACACTGATCATCTGTCCCTGTTGTACATGTGTCCTGTGAACTCTACACAACTTTGAAAAACTGACCTTCCTAACAAGAAGACTACTGTCTTATTGACAGTTGGGAGGTGGAGCTATATGCTCTGCATCAAAGGCTATTATCTCAGAAGTTAATGAGCCTTGAGAATCGACCGTATGAAAACAGAAGTTTTGTCCCCTATGAAGCTGCAGTAGTTTGAGTACTTCAAGTAATCCTTCAAATTTGACTCTTCCTCAATATTGGAAAAGCAAAACAGACAAAGGACACATAGCTCTTATATTAATGTCCGACATCACATTTAGAGGTATATTCAGTAAACCAGGATTCATGGAGAATGTAAAATTGAATAACACATCTCAAGTATGCGTGTTCTTGTTTTCATTTTACAAAAAGTGCAGAATTCAATAGAAATTGCCACTTTTATAAATGAACCTGGTTACACCCCTGCCTGTCAATCCGGTAACCGGTCCTGTTACTTCATTAGAGCTAAATTCAAAAGGAAGGCAATTGCACAGAGCACCTGCCTTGCAAAGACTTCTCATTGAGAAGCATTGGGACGTCTGTGATTGGACAGCCACAGAAAGTCTGGGCGGAGTTAGAAGGGGAGAGCTTTCAAAGGCTGCACACTGCAGATCTGCAGCTTTTGCAAGCTGTCTTTAGATACAACCCAAATGAAATATGTATAATTAAAAGTCGTGCAGTATCCCTTTAAGCCAAAATGATCAGTGTCTCTTTAAGCCAAAATGTTGTCATTTAACAGTCCATCTATGTTTGTTTAAAATTTTCAGTTCCTTTGTTAATGCTCCATTGTTCTTGGTATCAACCCCTTATGGCAGGCTGACAATGATTCATGCACTATTGTTATCAGTTTTACACTGCTCAATCTCCAGCATCACAGTATATAGTAGTTATCGGTCAAGCTTTTAAACTCTCCTTTCCTAGACATGACTTGAAGTTAAATGAATGAACATTTGTGATAAATTCACTCCTATTTTGATTTAACGTCTCAGCACTCGTTCTCTGTTTAAAAATTCCCAGGATGCAGAATTCTAATGGTTTCACACAAACACACAAAAAAGCCTGTTTCATTACTCTGAAAAAAAAAAAAAAAAAAAAAGCAGCTCGACTTTACATGGCAAAGGGCAATTAGACACAGTCAAATATTGCCCAGGTTAAAGACTATTTATTTTCCCACATCTGTCACAATGTAATCTATTTTTTCCTTGCCTATTTAAACAATAATTCATTGTTCTAAGCAGTCTGCTTTTTGCTATATTTAAGAATTAAATTTGCTTTGGTAATGAACTGAGAAGTTAATAATCATTTTGCATTGCAAAAAAAGGCAATTACAGGCTGTCAAGATGTTTAGTGTCAGAGTTCATCTGAGTACTGCAGATGTCTTAGAAGAACATTTGGTAGGTGAAAGGGTGAATTTTAATTAGAACTAAAAAGAGGTTTTGCTACAGACATCATTTAGTCACGAAGACAAAGAAAGCACTTTCCCCTCCCCGATTATCAATTGCATGGGATATTCTCTGCTGGTGAATGCCAGTCTTTTAACGCGCTTTAGAGGAAAATCTTGTTAGCCATAGTAAGAAACCTTGCTTATCTGTGAAATTCTCTGTGTTAGAGGAAAGACGTTTATTTATTTTTTATTTTATGAAAATTATTTTCCGTTTCTGCTCATATTGCACTCCCGTGGTAGTTATGTTACAACCCCTTCCCATATTCTAAATGAAGGTATATTGAGCATCCCTAGAAGTACAGACATGTAGTCTACAACAAAGTTAAATGACCAAACAGAATGATTTCTGCAACGGTACTGAAATGGCTACTTTCTAAATTCGTTCCATTGTTGTGTGGGTTTTATTGTCTTTAAACTACACCGGTGTGTGAGATTTTCACATTTTTTTTCCCCTCATTTGCAGATGACCTCACCCAGCATGTCCGAGTGAAACACATAGAAGCAGCCAATGGAAAACCGCCATTGCTTCAACTCTGTGAATTTTGTGGCCAGGCTGTGAAACATTACAAGAGCCACAAAATATTTTGCAGGTACCTCTAGACGCCTGATTTTCCATGGTTTCTTTTATGTAGAAAAGAAAGCAAGAAAGCTAGAATCATTTTTTTTTAAATGTAAAACAAATATTGATTCTGGACCTCTAAATGTCTTTTGTGTTGATTTGGTATCTGAAAGGGTTACAAGAAGGAACATAACAACTTATGCTCAAAGAATGTTCATTTAAGTTTGCAAGGTTCTACTCAATGAGAACACAAAAAGATGACCATCAGCACTAATAGCTTGCAATTCCTATAATTTTCTGTGAGCCTACAATAGTGAGGAAGATTGTTGTTTGGAAACCACTGATGGACTTATTGCATATGTGAGTGGATAGGTAATGGCTTCCTCTTGAGTTTAGTTACACTGAGCTAACCAAACACGAAGTAACAAGACCAATTGACACTTTTATAAAATAACCTGGTTACACCCCCTGGCTGTCAATCAGTCAACTGGTCCTGTTACTTACTGGTTTGGGTAGCTCAGTGGAGCTAAACTCAAGAAGCAGACAATTGTTCGTTCAAAACACCTGGCTTGCCAAAACCTCTCATTGAGCTGGGAAGTCTGATTGCACAGCCGCATAAAGTCTGGACTTGGTTAGAAGGGGTGGGCTTGGAAAGGCGTCAGAGAAGGGAAATGCAACTTGCAAACTGTATTTAAATATACCTCCAATGAAAAAAAAAAAATGCATAATTAAAGGGACACTAAAGTCACCAAAACCACTTTAGCTTAATAAAGCAGTGTTGGTGTACAGATCACGCCCCTTCAGTCTCACTGCTCAATTCTCTGCCATTTAAGAGTAAAATCACTTTGTTCTTAAACACTTCCTCTAAAGAGTTATCTAATCTTTATGCTTCTTTTTTAATTCAGCTTAATTTAGAATTTCTTATAACCAGCATTGTTAATACTTTGCTATAACTTGCAGGAGTCTCCTCTGTGTGAATGAAGTTTAATTTACAGAGCAGGAAATAAAAACGTTTAAAGTAAGTTAACATTTGAATGAAAATGAAAACATTTTATTTTCATGCTGGCTGTGTCAGTCACAGCCAGGGGAGGTGTGGCAAGGTCTGCATAAACTGAAAGAAAAGTGCTTTAACTCCTAAATGGCAGACAATTAAGAAGTGATCCTTCAGATGCATGACCTATACACAAAAACTGCTTCATGAAGCTAAAGTTGTTTTTGTGACTACTGTGTCCATTTAAATGTATCCATGTTTTCACTAGGGGTATATCTAGTAAATACTGATTTTTGTAGTTAAGCTGTGGACTGTCCATTTGAAGTGGAGAAAGTAGCAGGAAATCTGTATCCACCATAAAAAAAAAACAATAGAATAAAATATAGCAAAGGTTAACATTTATCTGAATTGATACCTTACGCTAATCTTTAAACTTGAGTTAGAAACAAATCACAAACGTTTGGAGATGATTATTACAATGGGCTCTGTCAAAATGAAATGCGTTATTCATTGAAAGTTTTGTTGATGCATAAAAAACAACAACAAACTGTTGCTTTGCATTTACCCTGAGTTGCACTCTTAGAACTCATTCCATCCGAGTTCTTGCTGACCCTTGTAACTTAAGACCTCTTGGAGGAACCGAAGAATAGTGATAGCACCACTTCTCTTTTAAGTAGCAAATTATCTGGGTTACCCAGGACTTAGTGAGTAGTGCACTGAGTCATAAATAAACAATTCCAAGGATATAGTTTTAATAAGTATAAGGCTAAAACAATCATTTATAGAGAAAATAAAGATTCTCTGCAGAGATTGCAGATTATTAACTTATAATAAAATAAGTTTGATGTACCAGTCTATAAACTCAAACCTCCCTCCGTATCGGACACTGTAAATGGCAGTCTATGCATCAAAACAACTTTTATGCATTTTATAGCTTTTGGCCTCTAATTAGCTGTGTTTGTGCACGCTCACATGTATGTAGTTTTTTTGGGGGGAGGTGGAGGGAGAATGCTCCCTGCCTACTCTGACCCACCTCCTCTATTTTAAAAATACTTCTATGTGCTGATTACCCGGGCTGTTGCTAGAGTCAACTTCCAGAATGCTTTAGTATCGATGATTTCAGCCAATCCAATGCTTTCCCATAGAGACCATCTAACGGGTGAAGCACAGTGATTTGACGTGCATGTGCACTAGCCTCCCAATGCTTTCCTATGAGACTATCTGATTGAAATAGTTTCATTCGGCTATTTCTGCAGAAGAGCATCTATTGACTGTCATTATAACAGCCATTAGAGTCATTTAAACCATGAAGAATTGCCATGTTTTCAGCTGCAAGGTTAAATTGAGAGGGACATGGCACCCAGACCACTTCAATGAGATTTTTAGCTTTGTTTCTACCCCTCTCCATGAAACAATCTCTAATAAGTTGTACATGCACCCTGTATCCAATGAGCTGCAGTGATCTGGGTGCCTATATTGTTATTTATGTCTTTTTATTAACCCCTTAAGACTGAAGGGCGTACTATTACGCCATATTTTAGGCGGCTCTAAACGCCGCCGGGCGTAATAGTACACCCTCCGGTTTATTTCTTTACTTACCTGGTCGCCGGCGATCCGACGCCGGCGAGCACGGTTGGGGGGACCCCCAGGGAGCCCCCCGCGGCACATCCGACCTCCTGTAGCCCCCCCACATGGCCGGGTTAGCTGGCTGTTGCATTGCCAGCAGGGGAACTGACTGTAATGACAGTTAGCCCCCCTGCTGGCCGAATTCAAATAAAATTAAAAGTTAATAAGTGTAAAAAAATAAATAAATTATAATATACTTAGATCATATATTACATACACACACATGCACTGTCTAGGTGTATTTTACTATTAATATATATATAATTATTGTTATATATTTATATACAATATAAAAAAAAAATGTAAATACGTTAAAAAATAAAATTAAAAAAATAATGAAAAATAAATAATAAAAAAATAGATGTGTGTTATTTCGTTCTAACTGTATTGTGATATTAATATATATATATTTATATCAAAATACACAGAACGAAATAATATATATATCTATATACATAAATATATACGTATATCAATATATATATAATATATATTTATGTAATATTTTTACATAATTAGGTATCTTAATTAATTACAATTAGCGGGACCTGCCTGACAACCCATGCCGAAAGTGAAGGGAATTTTATTTGCTAGCACTATATTTAACCCTGTAACTTTCCAAGACACCATAAAACCTGTACATGGGGGGTACTGTTCTATTCGGGAGACTTTGCTGAACACAAATATTAGTGTTTCAAAACAGTAAAATGTATTACAACGATGATATCGCCAGAAAAAGTGACTTTTTTGCATTTTTCACGCACAAACAGCACATACACAGACGATATTATTGCTGCGATACTTTTTACTGTTTTGAAACACAAATATTTGTGTTCAGCGAAATCTCCCGAGTACAACAGTACCCCTCATGTACAGGTTTTATGGTGTTTTCAAAAGTTACAGCATCAAATATAAGGCTTGTGTTTAATTTTTTTCACATTAAAATTCGCCAGGTAGCCCAAGAATGAAAATTACCCCTATGATGGCATACCATTTGCAATAGTAGACAACCCAAGGTATTGCAAACTGGGTATGGCCAGTCTTTTTTAGTAGCCACTTAGTCACAAACACTGGCCAAAATTGGCGTATTTTGCATTTTTCACACACAAACAAATACTAACACTAACTTTGGCCAGTGTTTGTGACCAAATGGCTACTAAAAAAAAATGGACATACCCCATTTGCAATACATTGGGTTGTTTACTATTGCAAATGGTATGCCATTATGGGTGTAAATTTCATTCCCGGGCTACTATACAGTCTTAAAGGCAACATAACCTATCTGGTGAATTTCAATTTAAAATGTAACGTGCTATATTTGACCCTGTAAATTCCCAAAACGCCATAAAACCTGTACATAGGGGGTACTGTTTTACATGTGAGACTTTGCTGAATACAAATATGTGTATTTTATTGCAGTAAAAGCAAACAGTATTATGACATTGACAGTTAAAATGTCATGTAGAACTAAAAAACTCAAAAAAAATCTTTTCTCCCATTTTTTTCATATTAAATTATGTCTCATAGCTAAATATTTGATATTAAATGAAAGCCCTGTTTCCCCTGAATAAAATGATATATAATAAGGGTGGGTGCATTTACTATGAAAGAGGTGAATTACGGTTGGACAGGCATGTAGCGCAAATGCTAGGTTTTGTTTACATTTTGTTTTGTTCACAACCTGTACATTTGGCTCAGTCCTTAAGGGGTTAAACTGCTTGTCATTACGGTCCATTAGAAATGGAATCAATTTCAGTCTGGTTTGTCTCTTTATAACTAGTTATTTACTGTCTATCTGCACACAAAGAATTCATACATATTAATATTTTGACTTTTTTTTTTTTCCTTTCAAATAGCGGAGTAAAGAAATTTAAGTGTGACTTTTGTGTACAGTCATTTCACCGTATCTCTGAATTAAAGAGGCACACATGGACCCATACTGGGGAACTACCATATCGGTGTAAAGTGAGTACCAACAATTTTCTAAAAACATGAACTTGAAACATTTAAAATGGTTATTGCCAATTCAATTGCATTTTAACTTGTATAATTTATAACCTTTTTATTGATTTGTTTTATTTAATTTTTCCCATAGATCTGTGGTAAAGGCTGCAGACACCCCAGTAACATGAAGAAACACATTCGTACTGTGCATAAAGCAGACATGCGTGTGCAGATCAACCGTGAACATGCGTCTCCAAGATTCTGCAAGAACAGGAGGAATCCTGCAAAATATCCTGGACAGATTCTGCAGCAGCCATTGCCTAGCAACCACTCCATGATGCAGTCAATCCCTGTTGCTGCTACTGAACCAGTTATTCAGACTGACTCATCTGTGTCTCCTGTGTCTATGGCCTACCTATCCATGACTACCACTGCTGATCATTCAACCAATGATTTTGCCTCATATGAATCTCAGAACACTTCCCCTGAGATAAACAGGCCCCTGTAACACGGAGTTTAGTTTTTATTATTCAATTTTTCACATATGATGTATTTAAACAATATTTAAAATGTCTGAACCTACTGGTACAATTGGTTACTCCCTTTGGAACTTTCAGCACAAAGATTATTGTGGCAAATAATTACAATGACAGGTTTTGGGTGTGTTTCCAATTCGTTTTGAGAATCTCAAGATATAAAATCGTGTATTTTTCTTCGAAAATGTAAAATGTAATTATAATTAACTGTTTTAAAAAGCAAAGAGCCAAAGAGGTTTGAACTGAAGGTGGGTTTACTGAGAAAACCAGCACAGAAATTTTCAGTCGTTGTTTGCTCTTGTGTTCCTTGTAGACTTCATTGCCAAGTTCAAAAACTGTAAACAGTATTTCGTAAAATGAGTCCACTACTACACCCATTTTTTTAAGGCACCTTTTCTGTGAATGTATGTACTTGTGGAATATCAGACTATTGCCAATTTATTTTGTGAAAGATATTGTATGGTGCTACATGCAAAACAAAAGTTACATTTGTATGCTTTGTAGAAGTTTCTGTTTTCAGTGGGTTGCAAAATTTCAACCAAAACTGTTGTATGCCCCCTCCTCCCCCCCTCCCTTCCTGTCATTGTGACAACATTACGCGTTTTTAATTGTTGGCAGCTCTTCACACAAAGCTCATTGGGTAGTTTAGAAACCTTTTTGGTCCAGATCACTTTTGCACTAATCTTCCATTATTCAATAATACTGAAATGTTTGAAATTATAGTAATATATAATATAATATAGGCCATATCAATTACATGCTGCTATGCAGAAAATTAACACAGTTGTCTAGAGAGATTATTTCACTTGGTAAATATGTTTTTAAATGTGAGGGAAAAAAGGGACTAGAAGGTGGTGGGTTAGACCCACCCCCTAATAGACCTAGTATCCTTGAAGGGAGGGTAGCTCTTAGAGTAACTGGACAAGTGCCTAATTATAGAGCAAAAAAAGAGAGAACTATTTAAACTTTAATGGTCCCTCATAAGGAACAAAAATAAAAGTGAAAAAAATGTGTACTAACTAAATAGATAATAAATAACAAGACTTAAAAAGAGACTAAACGTATTTACATTGTTATAGATCCGATATATCCAGTGTCTAGCTCTACATAGTATGTTGCAAAGTGTTACAAAAAAGTAAAGTCTAAATAAATCATTGGTGGGATTTTAAACAGAGTGGTATATAAATTGGCTACATTAGAGTGAGGAGATTTAGCCGTTATTAACCCTCAAGGGTATGCAGAGACAGGGTTAGGTGAATGAGTATTTGTGGCAGTATGTGGTAATAGTCCCTGAATTCTATAAAGAATATTAGAGAGAAGACCTGTAAGCCACAATTATAATACCCGGTAAAATAGTAAGTAGATACACCAGTCTGAAAGAGGGTAGAGGGTCAGTAAATGAACCGCTGCAACTATGAGTGGATAGTGACCCAGTTGGTAGCCGAGGTGATTGCCTGAGTGTGTAGTAACTTAGTAGCCCCAAAGTCTCTACTTGGGACCGAGATAATGTCTGAGGATCTTGGAATAGAAGTAAGTACAACCATAGATTAGATCACCCCAATTCCACCATTAAATAGCTGGTATTCGTCTAGAGGCAGGTACACCTCAAGCGGACAAGTTGCAAAATTATAATTTAGTAGGCGAAAGCTGCTAAAAGTATATGGACTTTGTAGCCAACGAATCCTACTTAGGACCAAGACATATATCTAAGTGTCTCGGATAGTAAAGCGGTACATACAGCCAAAAAAAAACAAATCCCACCATACAGAAGCCAATGTACATCTAGAGACAGGTATAACTAAGTGGAAAGTGGCTTAAAACCATCATAAATAGCTCCCTGTAATACTGTGGGGGGGGAGGGATGTCCCTAACAGAAGAGTAAAGACTAGCACTGGCTTTGCAGCCAACGAATCCTGCTTAAAATCGAGACGTATATCTGAACGTCTTGGATTATGAGGCAGTATGTACAGCTAAACCCTAGAGCACCCAAATCCCACCATATAGATGCCAATATGTGGCCGGAGACAGGTATGACTAATACTATAAGGAATTAGGGGGAAGGGTGTCCCTAAAAGAAGGTAGCAGAGAGAAGGCTAACCCTGTCTAAATCCCTAAGGAGATCCTATCAAATAGAGAGAGAGGAGAGACTCTAATGGTCTAAATTTAAAATAATAATCCGCAGTACGGGAAGAACTGGCTCAAGGTGCGTTTCGGCGAACCTTATTGCCTTTGTCAAGAGCTGACTGTGGGCTTACACGCGCCTCTTTTTAAACCCACAATGGGGTACGCCCATCAGGCGTGATGTCATGTGGCGTCCGTGAATCAAATTGATGAGGGGGCGTGTTCACTAATGGAACGGAGCACGTGGTAGAAAAGTGTGTTAACTCCTAAGTCACCTTTAGACTTTAGTAGGAGTTGAATACTAAGTAGGCACTAAGTAAACCTTCACAGTTTGCCAAACATAATGGCAAGAGAATACCCTTCAAAGGTTATTAGAAGGGGTATAAATATAGTGTGAAACTATAGGATAATGAAAGGAGAATTAAAGGACATGTGTTCTCAAAATTGTTACGAAAAATAACTTTCATCGATGGTAATAAGAATAGTATGGACCTTAAATGAACACTATAGTCACCTAAATTACTATCATTCCCCTGCAATTTCACTGCTCAATTGACTGTCATTTAGGAGTTAAATCACTTTGTTTCTGTTTAT
The DNA here is from genome assembly GCA_933207985.1 of Pelobates cultripes. Lineage (NCBI taxonomy): Eukaryota > Metazoa > Chordata > Amphibia > Anura > Pelobatidae > Pelobates > Pelobates cultripes. The sequence goes on along the minus strand of OW240916.1, from coordinate 92,568,823 downwards.
GCAGCCCTAGCCACACCTCCCCTGGCTATGATTGACAGAGCCTGCATGAAATAAAAACTGGTTTCACTTTCAAACAGATGTAATTTACCTTAAATAATTGTATCTCAATCTCTAAATTGAACTTTAATCACATACAGGAGGCTCTTGCAGGGTCTAGCAAGCTATTAATATAGCAGGGGATAAGAAAATCTTAATTAAACAGAACTTGCAATAAAGAAAGCCTAAATAGGGCTCTCTTTACAGGAAGTGTTTATGGAAGGCTGTGCAAGTCACATGCAGGGAGGTGTGACTAGGGTTCATAAACAAAGGGATTTAACTCCTAAATGGCAGAGGATTGAGCAGTGAGGCTGCAGGGGCATGTTCTATACACCAAAACTGCTTCATTAAGCTAAAGTTGTTCAGGTGACTGTAGTGTCCCTTTAACTTGTCCTCAGAGAGAATCAATTTAATTTAAGGAGTTTAACTGGAAAGTTAGTTCAATAGTGAATGTGTTTAAAGTTACTATAAACATAGATATGTAAATGACAGTTATAAGAGAGTGTAGAGAGAGGTTAGTGGTTAGTGTAGTGTAGGAATGACCCAAAGACATATGGATCAGTCCAGAGATTATGATATGTAGTCCCGTGCTCATGTGATGGAGATACGGAAATAGGTCAATGTGGATAACCCTATTCAGAAAATTGGACATAGTAAGACAAATGCAGATAATGATGGAGCACCTTTAGAGTGGGCAAAAGGTGGCTCGAGGGATGAAAGAATCAATTAGATGAATGGTGCAAATGAAAAACCTTCATTTAGACCTTTAGGTTGAAGGGTTTTGAGTTGATAGATCCAGAGACTTTTCCTTTGTCTCAGGAATCTATCGTAGTTTCCCCTTAGTTTGCCTATCCTTATGAGTTCAAGCCCACAAAATCAAAGTCCTTGTGAGTTACCTGAATGGTGCTCTTTTAGATGGCGGCCAATGGGAGTGTCAGTGGTCAGTTTGGGTGACCTAACATGTTCCTTAATACGTTCCTTAAAGGCTCTGAAGGTTTTGCCTACATATTGTAACTTACAGTTACATGTAAGTAAGTAGACAATTCCGGCCGTTTTACAGTTAAAGAATGACTTGATGTTGAAGCACTGTTTACCGTCGCTATCCATGACTGCTTTAGAGTCTTGTTTTATATATTTACATGCGACACAGTGCCCACATTGGTAGGTTCCTATGACTTGGATATTCAGCCAAGTATGTCTAGTTGGGTGTTGGACTTGCAAGTGGCTTGGGACTAGGAGGTCCCTGAGATTTTTTCCCCTCTGTGCAGTAATCTCTACTTTTGGACCAAGGATCCGTTTAAGATGAATGTCTTCCAGTAGTAGGGGCCAAAACTTTTGTATGCCATTCCTAACTTTCTCCTTCCCAGCATCATATGTGGCTATCATGCGTGGTGGGGCAAAAGAAGTCAACTAAAGGTAATAGGAATGGCTATCTGTGTTAACCCCTGGTAGATCTATCCTACAGCAAGCCAAAACTCTGTTTATCTATACCAGCATTTACCAATATTTGAAGCAGGAGCCGATCTAGCAGTAAAAGACTAGGACAAATTGGTCATTTGGATAATTTGATTAAGACTTTCTGGATACACTAAAGACTACATTGGACACTTTGTTACTTTTAGTCCTGCTTTGCTATTTCACGTTGCAACTCTTTTTCATACAGAGAGTAAATTGATGTTGTATTCGTATTGATGTTTTTATGGATATTATTTCAATTAGATTTAATAAAGCTATTTTCTTTTTATATATACTATCCACTTTGTGCAATTTAGTCAGCCTGCCCCTCTTTCCTTTTTTTTTTTTTAAATCTTAGTTTTTTTCCTGAACACGTGCCCCTGGTATTTTTTCAGACTAACTTCTGTATGGTGAAGCGTATTTATTATCTTAATTTACATGGCCGATCTGAAATCAAAGAGAGAGATTCTGACACATGAAGCATCACATCTATATCCTACCCACAGCATATGTTTTGGTTTTAGGATATGTTAGGCTGCAAAATTCTACACAGGGTCTGGAACCCTTACGCTGCCATGGTCTTAATCAAAGACGTTTCTGCTTCCCCTTATCTCTGCTTAAAATTCTGCTTGCAGTGAACACTCAATGCACGCCAGTCAGTTATGGAGTTTAAAAAAGTGTTTAAAATTTTAATGCGTTTACATCGTATATATGAAACACAATTTTCTTAGAGGTGTATACAACAAAAGACAAAATCAACCAATCATAGAGATTCAGTGAATTATTCATATAACATTACGTATTGCAGTTAGTCTACTGCGCATGTATAGCATGTCTTATCTGAAATATGCAATGGTTATCTTGACCTGGGGAAAAAAAGGGAGTTTGTGCTTGCAACAGATTGCAGCCAGGAGAGAAAATTCTTGCTTTCAACCCCTACAGATGTGGAAAGACTTAACTAAGACAAAGGCCTTTCTTAAAGGACCACTCTAGGCACCGAGACCACTTCAGCTTAATGAAGTGGTCTGGGTGCCAGGTCCAGCTAGGGTTAACCCATTTTTTAATAAACATAGCAGTTTCAGAGAAACTGCTATGTTTATTAAAGGACCACTCTAGGCACCCAGACCACTTCAGCTTAATGAAGTGGTCTGGGTGCCTGGTCCAGCTAGGGTTAACTCATTTTTTAATAAACATAGCAGTTTCAGAGAAACTGCTATGTTTATTAATGGGTTAAGCCTTCCCCCTATTCCCTCTAGATTGCGTGCTTCTCACTGTGATTTTCACAGTGAGAGCACGCGCGTCCATAGAAAGCATTGTAAATGCTTTCCTGTGACGGGCTGAATGCGCGCGCAGCTCTTGCCGCGCGCGCATGCAGCCCAGGAGGAGGATCGGAGGAGGAGTGCTCCCCGCCCAGCGCTGGAAAAAGGTAAGTTTTTACCCCTTTTCCCCTTCCAGAGCCGGGCGGGAGGGGGTCCCTGAGGGTGGGGGCACCCTCAGGGCACTATAGTGCCAGGAAAACGAGTATGTTTTCCTGGCGCTATAGTGGTCCTTTAATGGGTTAAGCCTTCCCCTATTTCCTCTAGTGGCTGTCTCATTGACAGCCACTAGAGGCGCTTGCGTGCTTCTCACTGTGATTTTCACAGTGAGAGCACGCCAGCGTCCATAGGAAAGCATTATGAATGCTTTCCTATGTGACCGGCTGAATAGCGCGCAGCTCTTGCCGCGCGTGCGCATTCAGCCGACGGGGCGGAACGGAGGAGGAGAGAAGGAGGAGAGCTCTCCGCCAGGCGCTGGAAAAAGGTAAGTTTTAACCCCTTTCCCACTTCCAGAGCCGGGCGGGAGGGGGACCCTGAGGGTGGGGGCACCCTCAGGGCACTATAGTGCCAGGAAAACGAGTATGTTTTCCTGGCACTATAGTGGTCATTTAACCCTTTATTTACATGTATCTATGACAAGTCGCCTTTTCTGGGACTGCAGGAGAGAATATGAGGCAAGGTGTATCCGGGTGTACTAATTACACCTGTGGGACTTTAATTCTTCATCTCTATTCCCTTTGCCCTCTTCCACCCACAAAACAATCAAAGAGGGCCTGTCCATATATTTGTAGATACAGGATAATATATGTTATTAAGTCCACATCTCATTATGCAATACATCCATAGGTTCATGTATATATTTATTTATAGCTCTGTATGTCTAGGGGAATATTCACTAAGCATTGCATAGGTAAAACAATTCATTTCCCATCAACCCGTCCTGTTGTTCACAATACCCATGTAACAAATTGTGAACACATAAAACCCATTGGGAATAATATCTATCCCTCCTCTGTCAATCAGGGTATCTGATTACCGTGTCTGCTTGGTGATCTGGGCCAGGAAAAACTCACATTGGAGAAAACCTGACCGTACAGACACGTCATTCCCAGTGCTTGTTAGGATATAGCTTAATGATGTTGTGGTCTGACGCCTTAAGTGGGTGACCTGTGCCCAAAACTCCAGCTACCTTAATGTACATACCTTGAAAAAGGGCAGGGCCAAAACAGGGAGCTCTGGACGCCAGGGTACCAGAGTCAAAGGGTAATACAAGTCTAAAGGTTGCAGTTAATGCTGAACTACTATTAGTTACAAATACAACGAACACAGAGGAAAATACAATTACCAAATATGTAGCAACTTATTGGTTATATTACTTAGCTACATATTACTTAACTATATTGCTTAACTGAATATTAATGCCGAAGGATTTTTTTTTTTTTAGTATGATTAAATGTACCCTCCATTTAGGAACTACTAACTGATTATTTCCACTCTTGGGTGCCTTTCAGGGACCCTTTGGTTAAGCTCTAGGTATTCCCTATGAGGGGTAGCGTTATTTTTACACTTCTTGGAGGTGTTAATGTTAGAGATCTTAGTAGTGATTTGCATGATGCATTTGAGTAAAGCAAACATAAGGTACAAGCATATTATTAAAAATACAGCAACTATCAGACCCATTAATATTGCCCAATTCCCCTAACCAGCCACCCAATCCGAATGTCCAATCAACGTTCCCAAGTAACCCAGGGTCTTGTTGTCTCATTCTAGTCTGGACTTCACTAAGAACTTTCAAATCATGGTGTATGGCCCCACTCTCATCAGTTATGTAAGTACAACATTTGTCTCCAACTACCTGGCAAACCCCTCCTTGCACAGTAGTCAAGGGCCATACGGTTCTGAAGGGCAATGATTCTAATTTGTTCCTGTTCTGCTAATCTTTGCATTGCATCACCTGTGACATTAAAGGCTACATCTAGATAATCAGCTAAATGATTTTTTTATTTTTTTTTACATACAGTTGCAAGAAAAAGTATGTGAACCCTTTGGAATGATATGGATTTCTGCACAAATTGGTCATAAAATGTGATCTGATCATCATCTAAGTCACAACAATAGACAATCACAGTCTGCTAAATCTAATAACACACAAAGAATGAAATGTTGCCTTGTTTTTATTGAACACACCATGTAAACATTCACAATGCAGGTGGAAAAAGTATGCAAACTCTTGGATTTAATAACTGGTTAAACTTCCTTTGGCAGCAATAACTTCAACCAAACGTTTCCTGTAGTTGCAGATCAGACGTGCACAATGGTCAGGAGTAATTCTTGACCATTTCCTCTTTACAGAACTGTTTCAGTTCAGCAATATTCTTGGGATGTCTGGTGTGAATCGCTTTCTTGAGGTCATGCCACAGTAGCTCAATCGGGTTGAGGTCAGGACTCTGACTGGGCCACTTTAGAAGGTGTATTTTCTTCTGTTTAAGCCATTCTGTTGTTGATTTACTTCTATGCTTTGGGTCATTGTCCTGTTGCAACACCCATCTTCTGTTGAGCTTCAGCTGGTAGACAGATGGCCTTAAGTTCTCCTGCAAAATGTCTTGATAAACTTGGGAATTCATTTTTCCTTTGATGATAGCAATCCGTCCAGGCCCTGACGCAGCAAAGCAGCCCCAAACCATGATGCCCCCACCACCATACTTCACAGTTGGGATGAGGTTTTGATGTTAGTGTGCTGTGCCTTTTTTTCACCACACATTGTGTTGTGTGTTTCTTCCAAACAACTCAACTTTGGTTTCATCTGTCCACAGAATATTTTGCCAGTACTGCTCTGGAACATCCAGGTGCTCTTGTGCAAACTGTAAACGTGCAGCAATGTTTTGTTTGGACAGCAGTGGCTTCTTCTGTGGTATCCTCCCATGAAATCCATTCTTGTTTAGTGTTTTACGTATTGTAGATTCGCTAACAGGGATATTAGCATTTGCCAGTGACTTTTGTAAGTCTTTAGCTGACACTCTAGGATTCTTCTTCACCTCATTGAGCAGTCTGCGCTGTGCTCTTGCAGTCATCTTTACAGGACGGCCACTCCTAGGGAGAGTAGCAGCAGTGCTGAACTTTCTCCATTTATAGACAATTTGTCTTACCGTGGACTGATGAACAGCAAGGCTTTTGGAGATACTTTTATAACCCTTTCCAGCTTTATGCAAGTCAACAATTCTTAATCGTAGGTCTTCTGAGAGCTCTTTTGTGCGAGGCATCATTCACATCAGGCAATGCTTCTTGTGAAAAGCAAACCCAGAACTGGTGTGTGTTTTTTATAGGGCAGGGCAGCTGTAACCAACACCTCCAATCTCATCTCATTGATTGGACTCCAGTTGGCTGACATCTCACTCCAATTAGCTCTTGGAGATGTCATTAGTCTAGGGGTTCACATACTTTGTCCACCTGCACTGTGAATGTTTACATGGTGTGTTCAATAAAAACATGGCAACATTTCATTCTTTGTGTGTTATTAGTTTAAGCAGACTGTGATTGTCTATTGTTGTGACTTAGATGATGATAGGATCACATTTTATGACCGATTTGTGCAGAAATCTATATCATTCCAAAGGGTTCACATACTTTTTCTTGCAACTGTATGTTAGGGATCCCCACAAACCAAAATAGACCACGACCAATGGCTGTTTGTAAGTTGTTTGAACGTTCATATTATTTAAATCAGGAATTTCCATATATCTTTTAACTCTTTCTTCTGGTAAATTACTTATGATATACATAGAGGATGTAATGGTCCCCAAGAAACAGGGTTCCATATAAGTACAGGGTATAATTTTAGTGGCCCACCTACCACATAACCAGTAATAACCCAAAGCAAGTGGGATGTAAGGTGGACATTTAGGGGCTACTGGCTTCGGGGGGGAATCTACTAAATCTATTGGAGCCATTGGGGTAACTTTCATCAGCATTATGAAAGTACATTATGGCTCCGGTGTCCCCACTTGTTGCCAAATGATAGAGATGTGTATGGGCAAAATATTCGGTTCGGTTCGGCACTTCCGAAATTCGGGACTTCGTATGTTTTCTTGCAGCTGCTTAGTAGATAACTCCCTAATTCCCACGGTATTAGGGAGCAATCTACCAAAAGGCTGAAAGACCTAAATTGGTCTTTCAGTCAAATTTACTAATACTAAGTAAAGATTACATAATATTAGTAAATTCTGCCCCTATCTGCTATACAAGTATGGACATGTCTAGTAAACAGTGAGCAGCCTATGGCTGCTCACTTAAAAAAAACAAAAAAAAAAACTCCAAGTCCCCCCCTCCCGAGCCCCCACCTGTGCCCTGAGTGGCGGTAGGGGTTTATAAATTTTTTTTGGGAGGGGCGTGACTAGGGGTTTGGGGACCCCTAGTCACCTGTGGGAAGTGCACTGCGGGCCCCCCGCTACCTGCATTCTGCAGGGGGGCCAGCACACTTGAAATATACTGCCCAGGTGCTCTGCTCTGTTGAAGTCTTGGAAGCGACGCTCCGCACGACTCGCGAGACTTCAACAGAGCAAAGCATCTGGGCAGTATATTTCAAGTGTGCTGGGCCCCCTGCAGAATACAGGTAGCGGGGGCTGCACCATTCCTCAGGACCTCCGGCTCCGGCCAATGTGATCTCCCCCCTCCATGGCCACAGGTGAGATACAGGGAGGGGGGAATAAAACAATACAATTAATGGATGGAAAAAAAATCCTGTAGGCTTTCCCCCCCACATTTTGCAGCCCCATACATTTACACACACTATACACTAACATTTACACACACTGTACACTAATATTTACACACACACTATTCAATAACAAACATTTACACACACACTATTCACTAACATTTACACACACTATACACTAACATTTACACACACTAATCACTAACATTTATACAAACTATACACTAACATATACACACAATCTTCACGAAAATTTACAAACACTACATCCTTACACAAACATACACTCTGCAGTCACTACACACACTACATCCTTACACAAACACACACTCTGCAGTCACTACACACACTACTTCCTAACACAAACACACACTTTGTAGTCACTACACACACTACATCCACTACACAAACACACAGTCTGCAGTCACTATACACACATTAAATACTTACACAAATGCACACAATACTTACACATACACACACTACATCGACTACACAAAGACACACTCTGCATCCACACACTGTATTCACTAAACATTACATTCATTACACAAACACACACTCTGCATTCACTATACACATCGCATTTAATACACACAAACACTACATCCACTACACAAACACACATACACACTCTGCATTCACTATAAACACACACTACATCCACTACACAAACACACACTCTGCATCTAATATACACCTCATCCATTACACAAATGTACAATCTGCATCCACTATACACACTGCATCCGTTAAACAAACACTGCATCCACTACACACATTCTACATCCACTATACACACACCAGAATCAGTACAGACACTGCATCCCTGTGGGCGGACTCAGGGGGAGTGGGGCAGCACTTTGGGCGAACTTGAGCTGTGTCAGGGGCCCCACAATTTCTGATGGCAGCCCTGGCACTGTTTACCATATAAAGAGGCTGTATCTGGTTTGAGTGTGGCCTCATAGGGGGTGCAGTCAATAAAACCTTGATCAGTAGAGAAGGTAGCCCAAAGACCCGGAGGCAAAGATGCGAGAGGAGAGGGTAATGGAGGTGTGAAAGTGGACAGAAATTGTGGACAAAAGAAAATAGGATCAATAGGGAAAAACAGAGTCATAGTGGTGAATTATGTCCTGATTCTCAAGCCATGAAAATAGACCGTCAGTCACTAAGTACAAGACTCCCTCCGTAGCCCATTACCCATAACCCATGAAAAGTCACCATGTCCTCGTCACTGTCAACGGGAAGTATGTTAAAAACATTACCAGTGGTATTGTACACAATCCTGGATGGGTCTATGGTCAACTTAACCTCTTGTGTGCCTGTCAGTATGAAGGCAGATAGGCTGCTGAGAATATCAGTCAGTTCCTGTGGAAGAGAAAGGACACATTCCCCACTGTTGTGCAAGGTCAAAAATGCACAGTCATGTGATTCATTGATGGGGTGATCACTGTGAGGTGAAATGGTGAAGACACAGTAGTGCCTCCTTGGAAATCCATAGAGATCAACAGCAGTAATTTAGCCATGAGGTCTCTACCCAATAAGTTAACTGGGCACAGTGGTAAAATGTCAAACTGGTGTAAAGTCTGAAATTCCCCTGTTTTAGTACAGACCCTAACTTGAGGTGTCTCTTGTGTGTCAATAGAAACTCCATTAATACCTATTGAGGTGTTACCAGTGCAGTTATGAGGGCCCCTGTAAAAACGCTCCGTTAAGGAGGATGTGGTTGCACTAGTGTCACATAAAAAGTCACATGGTGAACCATCAATGTACAAAGTGATCATAGGTAACCAAGTAAATTTTACTGAGTCCCTGAGAGAAGCACAAGTTAGGGAGTCCAACCTCAGGCCTCCTCATTGTATGAAAGGAGGTCCTTGTGGACACTCCTTCCAGCGTAGAGGAATAGAGTGACCTGGTGCACGAGAGGGGCCTTGTTTGGTGGGGGGTTTCTTATACTGGCCAATCTTGTGTCCCGGTTTCCCACAATTGTAGCCCTCTGTCCAGTTTGTCCTTTTTAAAAGGACAACCTGCTTCCCCGTGACCCATCTGATTACATGCCCAGCATGTCGTACAATGCGGCATTCCATGCATGGCAGGTGGATGCTGCTGGTGAGTCCTGTAGGCTCTATGAGGGGTGTGATTAGAAACTATTTTTTAGAGAAGCCGCTTTAAGGACCTTAAAACATTCGGCAGCATCATTTACAGTAATTATGTCTAAAGTGACTTGGAGATAAAATACAGTCTTGGTCTGGATCGGGCTGATGTGTTTCAAGTGTAGTGACTGACAGGGATAACAGCAGATTCCCATCATACCGCAACAAATAATTCATTAAGTATTATGAAGAATGATTTCTGAAACACTTTAGTTAAATCTCACGAAGAGGTTTATTGCAGTCATGGGTTTTTATTTCAATATCAGTTATGTAGATCTTGATTTTGGCTTTCTTGTAACTGCAGAGCTTTGGTCTCGGCTTATTAGATCCCCCTCACAAAAATATCCTTTTGATTCTTCATAAATTAGGGAGTTTATTTTTACAGTTAACAATGTATATTGCATTAGTTTAGGATCTACACTTTCATTTCAAGATACTGTGGACTGTAATTCACATTTTTCTCCGATCTGAAGGGTACAATGGTGCACCGTCACACTTCGTTATTTAATGGTGGCTCTTTAAAAACTTGTATGAGAACACTTGTGTATGCTTTTTGTGATTTAAATGCAGTTGTGATTGTAGTTATTCAATCCATCCTGGAGTGAGTATCCATTACTTAAAATGTGGATAAAGGCAGATTTTTCTGTAAGGAATTGATATGGAATTTGGTGATGCTAATCTTTATTTATTGTATTTATCTAACCAACATTTTCTGCAGTGTTGTACAATTGGTGAAAATATATAGTACTATTGCAGTAGTGTGGAATTTAAATAAAATATACTTTTCCAAGGGACTAAAGTAATAGCCCTATCTACTTGTCTATCATGGCAATTTACTTATCCTGACACAAATATTGTGGAGCCTTGCCAGGGCCAGTGCAAAGATCTCTTTTACCTCTTGCTCAGCCAGTCTGTCTCCTTTGCCCAAGCTCTGTGTCTCTCAACAACCCCTTTTGTGTGTCCTTTCCCCCAGCAACTTGTCTCTTTGTTCCCCAACCTTTCAATGTCTTTTTGCATCTCCCCCAGTCACTTGATTCTTTGTGTCTCATTTCCTCCCCCAGCCAGTCCATGCATGAGTTTCATTACCTCTACCATGTTTTATTCTCCCTGCACCCCCAAGTGTCTCATTTCCTCCCACCAACCTTTCCCTGTGTCTCATTCCCCAAGCCCTCCCCAAATGTCTAATTTCCCCTAGATCCCCTAAGTGTCTAAATCCCCAATCTCTCCCCAAGCGACTCATTCGCCCCAGCCCTTTCATGTGTCTTGTTTCCTTCTCCCTGCCCATCCATTCAAGTATCTCATCCCCCCAGCTCTTTTATTCAAGTTTCTCTTTCACACCAAAGCCACCCCTCCCCCATTCCATGTGTCTCATTTTCTCCCCCAGCCACTCCATTAATGTGTTTCATTACCTCTACCATGTTTTATTCTATGAGCACCCCCAAGTGTCTCATTTCCTCCAACCAGCCTTTCCCTGCGTCTCATTCCCCAAATGTCTCATTTCCCCAAATCCGCCAAGTGTCTCATTTCCTCCAGCCTTTCCATGTGTCTCATTTCCAAAGCTCTCTCCAAATGTCTCATTCCCCCAGCCTTTCCATGTGTCTCATATCCAAAGCCCTCCCCAAATGTCTCATTTTCCCTGATCCGCCAAGTGTCTCATTCCCCAATCCCTCCCCAACTGTCTCATTCACCCAGCCCTTTCACGTGTCTTGTTTCCTTATCCCTGCCCATCCATTCAAGTTTCTCTTTTGCACCAAAGCCCTCCCCCACAGCATCTAATTTTCTCCCCTTCCTCTCTGTGTCTTAACCTCTTCCGCCGCCCATGCTAGCTCACTTCCCTCCTCCGCTTTAGCGTGGGTGAGCGGCGGACTGAGGTACAGGCGCTTGCTTCCTCCACCCATTCTGACTTGAAGCAGTTATGCAGCACTTCCTGTCAGACCAGGTAGAGGGAAACAAGCTCCTCTGCCACGGTCTGTGGCTCACCCAAGCTACGACTGACTGACCTGCAGGAGAGGAGTACTGTGCAAGATTAAAGAGATCATGGACGTTGACAGGGCTATTTGCTAAATGTATTTTCACAGTGACACAAAGACACAAAGACAAAAATGGCTGATCTAGAAACTTTTCTATGATTAGAACATGGGTATTTTTGCTTCAGTTTTGCATTTGGATTGATTTTGCCAAAATTCCAAGTTTAGTGAATTTAGTGTAGACTCTCCCTTTGTCATAGTGTGGGAGCTGGCTGCATCCTTTGTGTGCTGCATGTATGTGCATAATATGTAATATTGCGTGGTGTGTGCCGTCTATATGTATGCATGTAATGTGTGTACAGTGCCTTGCAAAAGTATTCTGGCATTTTTCGTGTTTTGTTGCCTCACAACCTGGAATTAACATTGATTGTTTGAGGATTTGCATCATTTAATTTACAGAACAGAACACAGCTTTGAAGATGTTTTTTACCTTTTGCGGCAATCACAGCTCCAAGTCGCTTTGTATAAGTCTCTATGAGCTTGCCACATCTTACCACTGGGATTCTTGCCCATTCCTCCTTGAAAAACTGCTCCAGCTCCTTCAAGTTGGATGGTTTGCGCTTTTGAACAGCAATCTTTAAGTCTGACCACAGATTTTCTATTGGATTGAGGTCTGGGCTTTGACTAGGCCATTCCAACACATTTACCTGTTTCCCCTTAAACCACTCAAACGTTGCTTTAGCAGTATGTTTGGGGTCATTGTCCTAGTCTCAAATCATGCAGAGTGGTACAGGTTTTGCTCAAGAATATCCCTGTATTTAGCACCATCCATCTTTCCCTCAACTCTGACCAGTTTCCCAGTCCCAGCTGCTGAAAAACATACCCACAGCATGATGCTGGTGTTCTTTGGGTGATGTGATGTGTTGGGTTTGCACCAGACATAGCGTTTTCTTTGATGGCCGAAAAGTAAAATTTTAGTCTCATCAGACCAGAGCACCTTCCTCCATACATTTTGGGAGTCTCTCACGTGCCTTTTCGCAAACTTAAAGCGTGTCATTTTGTTTTTTTTGTAATGGCTTTCTTCTGGCCACTCTGCCATAAAGCCCAACTCTATGGAGCGTCCGGCTTATTGTCCTCCTATGTACAGATACTCCAGTCTCTGCTGTGGAACTCTGCAGCTCCTTCAGGGTTACCTTAGGTCTATTTGCTGCCTCTTTGATTAATGTCCACCTTGCCAGGTATGTGAGTTTTGGTGGGCGGCCGTCTCTTGGCAGGTTTGCTGTTGTGCCATGTTCTCTCCATTTGTTTATGATAGATTTGATGGTGCTCCTGGGGATCATCAAAGATTTGGATATTTTTTTTATAACCTAACCCTGACTTGTACTTCTCAACAACATTGTCCCTTACTTGTTTGGAGAGTTCCTTGGTCTTCATGGCAGTGTTTGGTTAGTGGTGCCTCTTGCTTAGGTGTTGCAGCTCTGGGGACTTTCAAAAAAAGGTGTGTGTGACGAAGTGCCCTTTGTCACTTTGTCCTGGAGAGGCCTGCTTGCCTGCCTCCTGCCCTGCGATGTATTGCCAGTCTAGGAACTGATGTGGGCATACTGGAGGCTTATATTGCTGTTTCTGGCCCTTTAATGCCCAAAGAAAGGATTTGTACTTTTAAACTGGCACTTTGGATGCTGTCGAAGCAGTCGAAGTGTCGAAGTGGCCGCCATTCGAATACTGAACACGTGGCGGCGGCCATTTTAACTCATTCGAATGCGGTCAGCGGTGTGTGCAGCCAAATCTATGGAACTGTTTTCGGCTACCCAATTGCACAAATACCGCTGACCCGTACCTTCTACTCTATTTCGACACTGCGGCTGGAGACTAAGTCCCGTTCGAATGGGACTTAGTCATTTTCTCAGTGTAAAATAGACCGACCGCACAGCCCAAACCCATGGAACTGTTTTGGGCATGAAAATGTGCCTGCGGTCGGTCAAAAGTGACTTATATGTATCTCCCAAACGGCTGAACGGATTCGAATGATTTTTGGGTATGTTTGTATTTGGAATGTGCTGATTAATAATATGTGTCTTTATTAATATTGGATGTATGGTTTTAGAGTTATGAAAGTTGGGTAAAAAGTATGTTTTAAAAGGTATGGATAACTGGGTTACCTCTCAGGCTAAGCGGAGGAGATGTGTGGGATGTAACCATTGTGTGATTGGGTATTGTATAATTGTCCGTGGGCGTCTCCCTTGCAGAGGAGAATTGCATAAAAGCAGAGTGTGTGTCATTAAACCTCAGATCCTGTTTGACCCTCAATACGTAGCCTTGTCTCGTTATTGGAGGGAGTTGCTATCATCACACTGGGGATTGCTATGCTCTGCATACTCCCTGTGCTTTTAATCACTTAGCTCTTTTAAGAGCTTGTTCCTGATACATTCTCCTGGAGGAGAGGTCTTCCCCACACGGTCCTGGAGGACAGAAGCTGATCCAGGGTGGACGGAAGACGGCGAGGCTCCAGTTAAGCTACGGCAGTTGTGGAGTCTGAAGGGGTTGTGGTGTCCAGTGCAGTGCTTGTGGTCCTCAGCGCAAGCTAGGAAGCGTTCATTAACGGAAGGGTCCGTTACAGTGTGTATATGTAATGACAGATCATTTGACACTTAGATTTCACACAGATGGACATCATTTCACTAATTATGTAACTTCTGAAGGTAATTGGTTGCACCAGAGCTTTTTATTGGCTTCTTCACAAAGGGGGTGAATACATACGCACATGCCAATTCTCTGTTTTCTATTTCTAAAAAAATAGTATTAATATATATTTTTCTCATTTCACTTCACCAATTTAGACTATTGTGTTCTGATCCATCACATAAAATTCAGATTAATAAAACTTTGAATTTAAGGCTGTAATGTAACAAATTAGGTAAAAAGTCAAGGGAGGTGAATACTTTTGCAAGGCACTGTATGTGCTGTATTTTTAAAGTAATGCGATTCAGACTTCTACGATTTTTGTTTTTATGTCTATATTAGCAATGCTTATTATACATGAATCTTAATATACATGTGTTTTATACTTCTACGATTTTTGTTTTTATGTCTATATTAGCAATGCTTATTATACATGAATCTTAATATACATGTGTTTTATATATATATATATACATATGCATAATACTGTCAAAAAGTAAAGTTTAAATTGTTTAGTTTAAACTGGAAATTATTTAATATAAGTAAACCTTGTCCTTGCTTTCAAGGCACTGCTAGCACCATAACTACTACAGGATATGCTGTAGTGGTTATGGTGCTTGGAGTTTTTCTTTTATATAATTCTTACAAATACACTGTAATTTTGACCATGTTAGACAGTTAAAGGAACACTATAGTCACCCAAATTACTTTAGCTAAATAAAGCAGTTTTAGTGTATAGATCATTCCTCTGCAATTTCACTGCTCAATTCACTGTCATTTAGGAGTTAAATCACTTTGTTTCTGTTTATACAGCCCTAGCCACACCTCCCCTGGCTATGATTGACAGAGCCTGCATGAAAAAAAAAACTGGTTTCACTTTCAAACAGATGTAATTTACCTTAAATAATTGTATCTCAATCTCTAAATTGAACTTTAAAGGACCACTCTAGGCACCCAGACCACTTCAGCTTAATGAAGTGGTCTGGGTGCCTGGTCCAGCTAGGGTTAACCCATTTGTTTTATAAACATAGCAGTTTCAGAGAAACTGCTATGTTTATAAATGGGTTAATCCAGCCCTAAAATTCTCTAGTGGCTGTCTCATTGACAGCCGCTAGAAGCGCTTGCGTGATTCTCACTGTGAAAATCACAGCATTGTAAATGCTTTCCTATGAGACCGGCTGAATGCGCGCGCAGCTCTTGCCACACGTGCGCATTCAGCTGAAAGGGAGGAGAGGAGGAGGAGAGGAGGAGGATCGGAGGCGGAGAGCTCCACGCCCGGCGCTGGAGAAAGGTAAGTTTTAACCACTTTCCTGTCCCCAGAGACACTATACTGCCAGGAAAATGAGTATGTTTTCCTGGCACTATAGTGGTCCTTTAATCACATACAGGAGGCTCTTGCAGGGTCTAGCAAGCTATTAACATAGCAGGGTATAATAAAATCTTAATTAAACAGAACTTGCAATAAAGAAAGCCTAAATAGGGCTCTCTTTACAGGAAGTGTTTATGGAAGGCTGTGCAAGTCACATGCAGAGAGGTGTGACTAGGGTTCATAAACAAATGGATTTAACTCTTAAATGGCAGAGGATTGAGCAGTGAGGCTGCAGGGGTATGTTCCATACACCAAAACCGCTTCATTAAGCTAAAGTTGTTCAGGTAACAATAGTGTCCCTTTAAGGTTTGACCCGTTATTTCTCTAACAAAATAATTGTGCAATTATGACTCAGTCTACTGTTTGCAAAAAAGGAACCACACTTAATTCACTTAGGACAGGGTGCTTTGCTGAACCAAGGGCTAGCACAAGCACAGAAGATAAATACCAGTATTAGAAAAAGGGTCCAGGCACTCCAATGTCTTCAGACACCTTTATTTATGGTAGATTTATGATGCCCAAAGTTCATATGGCATCATATTTAAAATAGACCTTAAAGATATAAAATCTTAAGAAATGCACTTTTGCCTAAAAATATTATCCAATATAATTTTTGTCCTGGAATTCTCTGATATTTATTGTGATCTTTGTGGGCGAGCAGTATCTATTGCCAAGAACGTCTTGCTTGTCAGCATCCCACTTAAATCGAGCACATTTCGTATTGCTCGATATTATACAGACAGCCAAGCACCAGTGTACTAAATAATTTTTCTTGGTTCATACTCAGCCATGAAAAATTTTGACAAGACAATCCACTAATTAGCTGTTTGTATCATTTACTCGTACATGGTCAAATTTTTATTTGATGGGTTATTTAACAGTGTCCAAATTAACTGCTGTTCCATAATTGACATGTTTAATGAGGTGTTAGTTTGAAATACCCAAAATAAAACAGAGGCTGTGCATTTCTCTTCGATGAAGAATGAGTTTTTCTAAACATGTTTTCTTATTTCCATGTGGCTCAACCATGCAGCACAAAAAAACTATATTTTATTACTGGAATAGAAAATTAACAACTTTATTGTAACCTCCTCCCTCCCCCCACCCCACAATCACTCTAGCGCCCTTCCTAATTTTTTTCACTCTCCACCAAGGTTTGTGTTTAACACTTCTTTTATTTTTTAAAAAGATCTTCGAGAATAGTAGCAGAACTTGCAGTTTATGAGTAATACAAGCCCTCTTGGTTCTTAAAGAAACACTCCAAGCACCATCACCACTATGGTGCCAGGTGTGTTTTCTCACACCACACTTGTAAATAGTCAAGGCTGTGTAAAACAGTTTGACTTCTTAAAAAGCGGTCTGCTGCTCAGGGTCCTGACCCTCCTCTAAACCACTCTAAGAGCCAGAGGTTTCTACCTTGAAGCTTCCATTAGCTCTCCTGAACTAAGCCCAGCAGTGCAGGGCTAGCAAATTGGCTGAGGGTGTCAGATGATTACTCTTGGACAATGAGCTGACCCCTCCGGCTGATGTGGAAGTAGGGAGCAGTGGTTGGTAGACCACAGGTAAGCCTTCAAAACATTCTAAAACAGAGTACTTACAGAGGGGCTGGGGCTTCATGTAATTTTAGTTGTGCTTCACCAGTTGGAATAGACATCATATTAATCAGGTCACAGACAAGAGCTCATAAAAATTATTTACCATACAATATTTGTTTTGTAATGGCTAATTTTATAACCGAGGAATGTATTTAATGTGAGTTTGTGCCGCAGATTTAAAACTTCTGTCTTATAAAAATCTCTATGTAGAATACATGTGAAAATATTTATTCTTGCAATCTTCCCATTCATTAAAAGGTTGCAACTCTAGATGCTTTTAAAATTATTATACCAAAATATTTAAATTAAAAAATATATATATTCTACAGTTGTAATCAAAAGTATTCAGCCCCATTGAAAACCAGGTTTATTGTCAGATTTACAGACGTTCAGCTGTTTGCAATGAACACATCAAACAAAAGCAATTGAAATAGCTCAACACAATGAATGCTTCAAGTGGTTTCCCCAAATTCAACTGAAAATTCTCCAGTCTCAAAGTTTTTCAAGTGCTTTTGTTTGAACAGCTGAAGGTCTGTAAATGTTGACAATAAACCTGATTTTCAATGGGGGTTGAATACTTTTGATTGCAACTGTATATGAAAATGTATATATATAAAATTTTAAGGGTTTATCCAAATATATTAAATAATTTGAAAAGCGTATCCAAAAACATTAAATTAATGCCATTATCAGTCTTAGATATGGAGAAGCAATTGATAGCCCGACGATCCAATGTAATATTTCAGACGGACATTTTATTATTCTACTAGCCAATATGAATATTACAGAAAACGTACCTACCATTTCACTAGCCATCAAAACATTCTCCTGGATAATTCTACTAGCCAACTTATCATTCGAGACAGAATTGGCAGCAAATAATCACATTATCCAACAGAACATTCCAGAGAAGTAATTGATAACTCTGCAACCCTGGCATAAACTCCTTAGTGATAAAAAACACTGAGGATAAATGGAAACTATTCAAACAAATATTAGAAAGGTACATTTCTCAGTATGTACCATTGGGAAATAAATACAAAAGAAACAAATTAAAACCAATGTGGCTTAGTAGAGAAGTAAAAACAAGAGATTAAAAATAAGAAAAGGGCGCTTGCAAAAAGGCAATTAAAGTGGCTAAACTAGAAAATGAGAAATTGATAGCTAAAGAATGCAAAACCAACCCCAAAATTATTTTCAAGTACATCAATTCTAAAAAAACAAAAAATGAAAGTGTAGGTACACTTGAAACAGAGTTGGGTTTATTAGCTAATGCAGAATGCAGGAAAAAGCTGAAATTTTAAATAACTATTTTTCTTCAGTATATATTAATGAGGATCCTATGGCACAAGATATGTAAATGATTGCTGCAAAAAACTTGCAAATAACTTGTGATTGGATAACTCGAGACAAGGTGCTACAGCTATTAAAGAAAATTAATGTAAATAAAGCTCCGGGGCCTGACGGTATTCACCCACGAGTACTTAAGGAGCTAATTGGGGAAATAAGTGAACCTCTGTATTAAATTTTTCAAGATTCTTTTGTTTCAGGTGTTGTACCGGAGGATTGGAGGAAGGCAGATGTTGTTCCTATATTTAGAAAGGGTTCAAAATCCTTGCCTGGAAATTATAGACCTGTGAGCTTAACTTCTGTAACTGGGAAAATATTTGAAGGGCTATTAAGAGATAATATTCAGGAATTCATTTGGAAGAACTTTGTTATTAGCAATAATCAGCATGGTTTTATGAAACATAGGTCATGTCAAACTAACCTAATTGCATTCTATGAAGAAGTAAGTAGAAGTATAGATCAGGGTGTCGCAGTGGATGTGATCTACTTGGACTTTGCCAAGGCATTTGATACGGTTCCTCACAATAGGTTAGTCTTCAAACTAAAAGAAATTGGTCTAGATGAATATTCTTGTTCTTGGGTAGAACATTGGCTTAAGGATAGAGTACAACGAGTTGTAATTAATGGTAAATTTTCAGGCTGGACAAAAGTGGTAAGTGGTGTCCCTCAGGGTTCTGTTTTGGGACCACTTCTATTTAACATATTTATAAATGATCTTGAAATAGGCATTGAAAGCCATGTATCAGTGTTTGCAGATGACACAAAACTTTGTAAAGTAATAAAATGTGAGCAGGATATTGCTTTGCTGCAGAGAGATTTGGATAGATTGGGGGACTGGGCACTAAAATGGCAGATGAAATTTAACATAGAGAAATGCAAAGTTATGCACTTCGGGGTTAAGAATGCACAAGCAACTTACACACTAAATGGTAGTGAATTAGGGATAACCACACACGAGAAGGATTTGGGAATTGTTATAGACAACAAATTAGGCAGCAATATGCAATGTCAATCTGCAGTTGCTAAGGCCAGTAAGATTTTGTCATGTATAAATAGGGGCATAAATTCTCGGGATGAAAATATAATTGTGCCTCTTTATAAATCACTGGTAAGACCACACCTTGAATATGCAGTGCAATTTTGGGCGCCTGTTCTAAAGAAGGATATCATGGCACTGGAGAGGGTCCAGAGACGAGCTACAAAATTGATAAAAGGAATGGAGCATTTTAGTTATGAAGAAAGGTTAAAAAAAATAAATCTCTTTAGTTTGGAAAAACAGCGCCTGAGAGGGGATATGTTAACTTTATACAAATATATTCGGGGCCAGTATAAACCTTTATCTGGAAATCTATTCATAAACAGGGTTATACATAGGACACGAGGTCACACATTTAGGCTGGAAGAAAGGAGATTTCATCTAAGGCAAAGAAAAGGTTTTTTTACATTAAGAACAGTAAGGATATGGAATTCTCTGCCTGAAGAGGTGGTTTTGTCAGAGTCCATACAGATGTTTAAACTGAAATTGGATAAATACTTACAAAAACATAACATACAGGGATATAATTTCTAATTAGTGGGTAATAGCTGATTGATCCAAGGAGACATCTGACTGCTATTTTGGGGTCAAGAAGGAATTTTTTCCTAGTTTGTGGCAAAATTGGAAGTGCTTCAGACCAGGTTTTTTGCCTTCTTTTGGATCAACAGCAACAACATTTGTGAGGAAGGCTGAACTTGATGGACGCAAGTCTCTTTTCAGCTATGTAACTATGTAACCCAACAGAACATTCCAGATAGACAATTGATAATTATTCACCAACATAACATTCTAGAGGCACCTCATTATCATAGCCAAAACAATTGTTTTTTTTTTTAATCTCTCAAAGACATTGAGACATCAAATTTGAAAAGGTTAAAAGGTCTGATAAAACCACTTCTTTAGGCAGAAAATTCCACTTCCTTATTGTTCTTACAGTAAAAACAAATGTATTTTGCCTTAGACCCGGGCTGCCCAACAGGTAGATCCAGATGTTGTAAAACTAAAGACATGCAAAGCATCATGGGAGTTGTAGTTCCACAAAATTTGGGGATCTACCTGTTGGGCAGCCCTGCCTTAGACTAAATCTTCTTTCTTCCAGTCTAAATGCATAACCTTGTTTCCTATGTATAGTCCTATTTGTGAATAGATTTCCACACAATGGTATGTATCAGCCCTGGGTATATTTGTTTAATGTTATCATATCCCCTCTGAGGATTTATTCATAGCTAGAATGTTCCATTCCTTTTATTAATTTTGTAGCTAGCCTCTGCACTTTTTCTTTAGAACAGGTGCCCAAAATTGCACAGCATATGCAAGATATGATCTTACCAATGTTATTGTCACAACACAGCCCAAGCCCTACTGACAGCAAGGCGTGGCTGCCCCTTTAAGAGACCTGGCTGGGTTTGAACTCACAGCTTCAGCATCCCAGTCAGGTTCTCTGCCGTGCTGTCCACATCGGGCTTCAGTTCCTGTTTGCATTTTTCTGCTTCCTGACCCCCTTGCCCTGGATTAAGCAGCCCTTTTCCAATTAGGGTCAGCTGCATCTAATCAGCAGGCTGTAAAAGCCAGCCCTTCCTGAAACCTAGCATCTGGTCATTTTGCCTGTTTGGTGTGTCCTGGTGGATCGTTGCTACGTTACTGACTGATTTCCTGGACTCTGACCTCTGCCCGCTTTACCGACTACGTTACTCCGCTGCCAGCCCTGACTTCTGCTTCTCGTCTGACCCTGCCTTTGCATTACCCCTTTATCTGTACTGTGTTTTTTGGATTTTGTCTCCTGTTACAGATATATAAAGAGGCAAAATGATATTTTCATGCATGACAATACCTTACTGGCCTTAGCCACTGCTGATTGACATTGCACATTGTTGCATAGTCTATAACAAATCCCAAGTCCTTTTCGTGTGTTGTTATCCCTAATTCGCTTCCATTAAGGGTATACGTTGCTTGTGCATTCTTTACGTCGAAGTACATAACTTTGCATTTTTCTACATTAAATTTAATCTGCCATTTGAGTGCCCAGTCCCCAGTCTATCTAAATCCCTCTGCAGCAAAGTAATATCTTGCTCACATTGTATTATTTTACAGAGTTTTGTGCCATCTGCAAACACTGAAACATGACTTTCAATGCTGCCTTCAAGATAATTTATAAACATGTTACATAAAAGGGGTCCCAGAATAGAACCCCGAGGGACACCACTTGCCACCTCTGTCCAGCTTGAAAATTTACCATTAATGACAACTTGTTGTATTCTATCCTTAAGCCAATGTTCTACCCAAGAACAAGAATTTTCATCTAGACTGATTTCTTTGAGTTTGAACACTAATCTATTGTGTGGAACTGTATCAAATGCCTTGGCAAAAATCAAATAGATCACACCCACTGCAACATCCTGATCTTTATTTCTACTTATCTCTTCGTACGATGCAATCAACTTAGTTTGACCGATGATCTATGCCTTACAAAACCATGCTGTTTTTTGCTGATAACCATGTTCTTCTCAAGGAATTCTTGAATATTATCCCTTAATAACCTTTAAAATACTTTCCCAGCAACAGATGTTAAGCTCACGGTCTATAATTTCCATTCACCCTTTTTGAATATAGGAACCACATCTGCCTTCTTCCAATCCTTCGGTACACTTTCTGAAAGAAAAGAATCTTGTAAGATTACAAACAGAGGTTCACTTATTTCCGCACATAGTTACTTGTGGATGAATACCGTCAGGCCCTGGAGCTTTGTTTATATTTACTTTCTTTAGTTGCTGCAGCACCTCGTCTTGAGTTAACCATTTACAATTTTTTTGCAGCAATCATTTGCATATCTAGCACCATAGGTTCTTCCTTAATATATACGGAAGAAAAATAGTTATTTAAAAAGTCTGCCTTTTCCTGGTCTTCATTAACCAACACCCCCATCCCGGTTTTTAGTGTACATACACTTTTGTATTTTTAGAATTTATGTACTTAAAAAATGCTTTAGGTTGGTTTTGCTCTCTTTGACTATCACTTTTTCATTTTGAAGTTTAGCGAATCTAATCTCCTTTTACTTGGCTTTCTTATATCTTTTATAGGATGCCTCTGATTTGTCCAATTTAAAAGCTTTGAATTTAAAGACCAGTTTAAAACTGCAGTTATGGATATAAGCTCCATATATAATGGCACAATTAAGACAAAGTTGTTGTATGCTTTATTGCTCAGTGCAGTTCATGAAGACGAATTTTAACCAAACCAAACCACTATTTCTCAAGTACTTGAATGTTGGTCAAAAGATCAATGTGGTTTGTTAGAACCAGGTCCAGACAAACGTCCTTTCTAGATGGTGCTTGTAAAAGTTGTGACATTAAGGTGTCATTTAGCAAGTTCAAAAAACGAATTCCCTTTGCTGAACTACTAGTCCCTCTGTCCCAATTTATGTCCGGGAAATCAAAATCTCCAATAATGAACGTGTTACCCAGATTTGCAGATATGGTTAATTAAATCTTACTCTTTAGCCAATACCTGGTTAAAATCAAGGTTGATTAGGACAGGGTATAAATTTGCTTCTGCAAAGATCACATGTGCTTGTAAAGTTCTGCAGAACATACAAGATTCTTATGAATCATACCAAGAGGTTTCTGTTTTTATCAAAAATATAGCAGTAAGTCAAGATCAGGATGAATGGCTTAAAAAATATTGTACTGTTTACTGTTGGAAACTGTACTATTGACCATAATTTTAAAACATGGGCACTGTATATTTCATTTTTTTTTTTTTTTGCGTCTAACAAAGCTCTCTCTATTACAGTTCACCATCACACCCCAAGATTCTGTTATTTCATTTTTGGTTATAATTCATTTCAATATTTCAAGATTTGGTTAAAATTAATCTTCATGTAATGTATGTTGATGTTATGCCTGTGACTGCTGTTGTGGCAACATGGGCTTGCTGTTCTAAACTTGCACTACAAAAATAAAGAATTAAAAAAAAAAAAAATTAATCTTCATGAACTGCACTGAACAATAAAGCATACAACTACTTTCTCATTATTGTGCCATTATATAGGGAGCTTATATCACTGGCATAAAAGACTTCTATTACTCACATGGGTAATCCATAACTGCAGTTTCAAACAGGTCTTTTTGCACAAGAGGTACCCCAGACAATACTTTTAGCCTCCCTTTAGGAGATCATAAAAATATCCAAAATAAGCCAAAGCAGAGCATAAGATATAGGGAATAAAGAAAACACAGTGTACAATGGTCTGTATGCATCTTAATATGTGCAGCATATTATAGTCTCACTGTACATTCTCTAACTCGCGTAACTGCTCCAGCCAGGGAGTCACGATTACCAGACAGGCCTATGACCCCAGATTGAGTCTATCCCTTTATGTATTCACACAATGTAAGCAGCTTTCGATTTCTCTAGCAATGTACATCAACTGTGACCCTGAGACACTGTTCCTCTCCTGGGACCCACATGCTTTTCCGTACTAGGCATCTCTAGAGTGAAGACTGACAGGTCTTTAAAGATGGAAAAAAAATACATACATATACAAAACACTGTGGAATATCTAGATATTCTAAGGAGAGAGGGAGGTTGTCAGATTTCTTGTTATTATTTGGATTGAAAAATGAAACATATCAAAATGCTTATAATTTACAGTGGAATCCAGGCTACATTTTCCTTAATAATAATAATAATGCTAAAAAAACGATAATAAGAAAACAATTAGGGCATTACCAAGCATCTCACTGCTCTTAAATGATGAAATCTTTATTAAATATATTAAATACTATACATGTAGCCCATTGACAAGTAGGACATTTAGACTTTCTTAAGGAAGGTATCTATTGAAGTTAACATTTTTTAGGATAGCTTCTTAGACCTGTGGTATGTTCTAGATCAGGGGTGGCCAGAATGTAGAACGCCAAATGTTTTAAAACTACAGTTTCCATGATGCTTTGTCATTCTAAAAGCATGCAAAATATCACAGGACTTGTAGTTCTGCAACATCTGGGGATCTACCTTTTGGGCACCTCTGGTCAAAATGCATAGGAATTAGAATTCTAGCACAGATTAATAGAAGTGCAGGAGAAGTTATATTTATAAGGTTGGTTTTGAAGATACTTCCCAACTTATTGGCAAAAGGTATCATTAATACAACTGGACAAGATCTCCTGTAGGGTTGTCTGAGGTTTCCATATACAAAATTCTATTATAAAAGTTATGACGAAATATAAAAATACATACAAATGTGAGAAAGAAAAAAAGACATGAAAACGTCCCAGCATTGACTATAAATACTGGTGGAAAAATCCTATTTATTTATAAATTGTAAGAAAACCCAGCATTTCCAAGACTTTTTTAACAATATTTCATATGAGTTTCCCAATTTTCGTTTGTTTGCTCGGTAGTTTAAAACTACCGAACCACCGACCACCCCCTGGCTCATTGTCTGCAAAAGGAAACCATCAATAAAGCGCTGTATAGCAGAACTCCACGAGCAAAAGAAAATGGCGTCCATCTTGTTTTCAGTAAAGGAGGCAGCGGGATTTGGACGTCGAGTGTCTGGAACTGAAATCGGACACTTGACTTCCCGAACACCGGTCAAACTAGACGAACACCTGCTTCCTTTTCCCGAAACGCTAGGAGAACGCTGTTTGGTTCCCACAAACCAGGGGAACAATCGCTACTATAAGCCAGGGGATTCCATTTGTGCATTATTTTGTTTTTTGTAACTTGTCGAAATAGACCAACCGCACAGCCTAAACTCATAGAACTGTTTCTGGGCAGGAGCCTCGTGTGTGGTCGGTCCAAATGGGACTTGCATGGAATTCGAAAACCCCTAAAATGATCTGGGTGATTTTTGGATATGTTGGTCACCCAGATCAGGGCTATCAGGGGATATTACATTTCGGGGGATACTATGTATTTTGGGGTATTTTCTAAGTTTTGCGAAAATAATGATTTTTCTGCCAGGAGATAATTAATTTATTACTTTATCTGACTCAATTATCTCCAGGCAGAGAGGAGGGAATTGCTTGTTTGTATTGGGAGTGTCACCGTATTGTTATTGGCTGTACTCTTTGTGTCCCTGTTCCCCACAAGGTCCACGGGGGAGTGCCCCTTGCATGGGGAATTGTATAAAAGACAGTGTGGCACCAATAATGCTTCAGTCTTGTTAAACCCTTCATCAAGTTTCAGCTGATGTTTGGGTACCGGTTTACTGCATTGGGAGAATCTGCTGTGAAAGCTGTATCTGATCAGGAGAAAGAGACGAACGGACACCCGAACTGCGAGCTATAATCACTCATGCTCATAGCAGTTCGGGTGTAAACAAATGAACGGATAACTACCACATCAGGGTTCGTTACACAAATAATGTTAAACTATTTAAAACTTGTAGAAGAAAATGCAAAACTCAAAAATTCCAGGTGGAGTGAAATGCATGCAGATTCCATTAAAAAACATTTCCTTGTCAAATTGTGATTTTGTTTTTATAATTTCTGGACCATTTAATGAATGCTACTTTTTCTCTGTGGCTTTGTGAGGATGAGGTCTCTAATTGTCCTTATCTGAATCATCTAAAGACCAACATTCACCAGCGTGAGACTTTCAGTATTTAATATCCATTGTTTATTCTTTGGATTGTGATATAGCCAATGAAAGTGATTTGGTAAAATATTATTATTTAAGAATGTGGGAAAAAAACTAACCGAGGTAAACTGAAAGAGTATCAAAATTGATATGATTAAAGAGGTGGAAATGAATAATAAGTAAAAAAAATTGCAAAACAATTGCAATACAGGAAAATAAATGGTAAAATAAGTTAATAAAAGTAATAATGATATATAAGTAATTATGAAATATTTCTGCCTCAGGGAAATTAATAAAATGGAGTGGGAAAAAACGCACTAACATGAAAATTTAGTGATTAAATAAAAAGCAACAAAACTATAGTATAAAACTGAAAATAAATGATACAAGAAAAACAGATTAGTTCATGCAAAAAATGGAATAAAGATCTGTGAAAATATTCGACAAGCATGTTCTTATCTTTCCAAAAAGAGCAACAAACAAACGATAAGATTCCACACCAAAGCCTTTGGACAGGGATCACTGTTGATTGGTTGATGCTGGAGGGTGTTGGGTCTACATGTTATATACTATATTGTTATTTCTCCCCTAATATTTCCTTTTGTACTTTGCTGCTATTTGGATTAATAAAGAAATTATAGCAGAACATAAACCTCCTATCTATAACAGAAGCATAGTCTGACAAAAATAATGAAGATAGATAGATAGATGACTAAATAAATAAGCTGGATCAAATGACAATCAAGGTGGGTATGCTTGCCTGCCTCCTAGATTACACACTAGTCCTCACCAAGTCTTGTAATCTTTAATATACCATTGGGGATACAGACTGCAAAACTGGAGAGCAATACATTATGGTTGGGAGACTTGATATGTTCTTCACAGCACCTTATCAGGACTATTGAAACAATGTTAACTAGATTATTTACTGCTGAGACTACTTTTTCGTGCTTAGAGACTAGATACCTCTCTGATCTCACATTCATTGAATTCTGGGACTCCGAACATAGTCTCCTACAATTGCCATCTATTGGTTTTGGCAACAGTATACTTTTAATATATTACCCTTACAATAATTCTTAAATGCATATGTACTTTACTGTCCTATTACTCCAGCAGTATTTAGTGTTGATTATTGATATTATACTCAAATATACTCCAGGCCAGCCCCAAGACAATGTGCTGCCTGGGTCAAAGGATGAAATGCTGTCCCCCTCCACCCCTGCCACCACAGCCAAGCCACAAAAACAAACCAAGGTCCATTATGTTAAATTGTGATAATTAAAACTAAAATTAAACTTCTCACAATCATGATTAGATTGATACATTCCAGTAACATATTTAGAGCAAGGCACACTAGGCACACCCCCCAGCGTGGACCGGAGCCGCAGACATGGCGCTGTGCACCTGGTGGCAGGGCTGCGACTGCGGTATGTATGCCACTGCATGCAGATACACATACACTTAAAGGACCACTATAGGCACCCAGATCACATCAGCTCAATGAAGCGGTCTGGGTGCCAGATCCCTCTAGTTTTAACCCTGCCGCTGAAAACATAGCAGTTTAAGAGAAACTGCTACGTTTCACTGAGGGTTAATCCAGCCTCTAGTGACTGTCTCACTGACAGCCGCTAGAAAATCACAGTGAGAAGACGCTCGACGTCCATAGGAAAGCATTGAGTAATGCTTTCCTATGGGCGGTTTGAATGCGTGTGCGGCTCTTGCCGCGCATGCGCATTCGGAGCTGATTGGCAGATCGGGACGGAGGGATCCCCAGCGCCAAGGGAGTCTGGCGCTGGAGAAAGGTAAGTGCTGAAGGGGTTTTAAACCCACACACACTCTCACGAACAGACACACAGATTTACTGACAGAGACACACTCTGTGACAGAAATACATACACACTCACTGACAGACAGACACACATGCACACTCACTTACAAAACATACACTCTCACAGACAAAGACACACTCACTAAGACACACACAAACTAACACACTCTGTAAGACACACACAGTAAAACACTCACTGACACACAAACTAACACACACACACTAAAACTCACTAGCAGACACACACTCAATAACAGACAAGGTAACACATACACAAATCTAACACACTCACTAGCAGACACACACACAGTAACACACACTGACACAAAAACTAACACACACACACTTTAATACTAACACACATACATACACACGTTTTTTTTAAATGTGGTCCCCCAGCCTCTCTACCTTGGGGTCCAGTGGGGCTGCCCGGCGGCCGGTCCTGCGGGCCCGCGAGGGAGCACTCTCCCCTGAGCGCTCCCTGTTCAGCTCCCTCACGCACCGCAGTGATGCCGGAGCCAGAATATGATGTAAGCAGCACGCGAGGGAGCTGAACAGGGAGCGCTCAGGGGAGAGTGCTCCCTCGTGTGCGCCCCCAGGACCGGCCGCTGGGCAGCCCCACTGGACCCCAGGGAATCCTCTCAACACTCCCAAAGGTAGGAAGGCTGGGGGATAACATTTAAAAAAAACGTGTGTGTGTGTGTGTGTGTGTGTGTTAGTGTTAGTTTTTGTGTCAGTGTGTGTGTGTTACTGTGTGTGTCTGCTAGTGAGTGTCAGTGAGTGTGTTAGTTTGTGTGTGTGTGTATGTGTGTGTGTGGGGGTTTAATGATGATTTTAATGTGAACTTGTAAACGGCACTTAGAGTTCAGGTGCCAGGTACATTGTATTTAGCATACAATCCTGAAATTGTGGATCTTAATTACTATAATAAGAGAACATATATACATATTTGTTAAATTCCCTAAAATGCCTAAGCATGGTCCATTAGTTCCAGGACAGTGGGTTGTAGGCAGGGGGCCATGTTCTCTCTGTAGCTGCATAGTTTGCATGCACAGAAAAAAAAAGATTAATGCAAGAGGTTGTCAAGAGAAAAGTGATAAGACAGCGATGAAAGCAACACTTGCTTTTATATTGCAAATAGATTTTGAAGTCGAATTCCAAGAATGCAAAGAAAATTGCATTATGGCTTTATGAAAACATTTATGCCACAGAAGCAACATACAGACATGACTGCTGACCCATGTAAACCTCCTGTTGCCCAATAAATACACAACACCTGTATAGTGGATAAGGGCAATGGCCACAGCTTTATTGAACTTTTGAACCAGCATTAACTTCCAACTGTCAGCTGATGGGGGTGATTGTTCCACCAGACAGATATCACTTTCCGTTCCCAGAGTCCAAAGCAGCCTGCCTTCTGCCTTCAGCCCAAGCAGGCTGTGACTCCCCAATCCAAATTGGTACTTGCCTTCACATGCACTGGCCAGGTATCTCGTCACCGCACTCTCCCGGCATTGCGCCCTCCGCTGCCAGCGCCCTTTCAATCCCCACTTGCAACCCAACATTGAATATATCCAGGCCTATAAGATTTAAACGGACCCCATCGTCCCGCATCAAATTGGTGTTGTCCCACTCCAACTCGACATGCCTGACCACGATACCCCCAAGCTGACGTACAAACCTCGCCACTGTCATGTTCAGTTTGCACCTACTGCACTCGTGCCCCTTTGCATGCAGCAATCGCTGCCAACAGGGCCGGGAAATCACCTCCGACCACACCACTGTCACGTCCCGAAACAACGCCATACAACAGGCAACATAATCTTTTATGGAATGAATCAAATCAGTTGTTCTGACCTGGCCCAGATCATTACCCCCTGCGTAAATAATCATTATAACAGAACTGGGAATGAACCTGCTGAGGAAACGGCACTCTGGATACACTTGGCTCCATGACAAACCCCAAATGAGTGCCCTAATATCCATACGTAACGGGGAAGAAGACCTAAAAGGAACAAATAAGGAACCATAAAGAGCCAGCCAACAGACCCCCAACCACCCTTAACTTGTGTATGATAACAGATGATGACGGACATACAATTGGAACCTACCAATATCTCTGCACCGCTGCCGAGGAATAACCGATACCACAAGCCTGTGTGGCCACCCCAATCCGGAAGGGCTGAATACCATTGCGGACTCCTCCTGATCGTGACCAAGGACTCCCACCTTAGAAAACTCATACCACGTCAACGGAGACCCGTCCCGATGCACCAGCAGTGAATCTCCACCCGCTGGGCGGGTCCCCAAGAATCGATAAAAAAGATGCACCGGGCAAAACTCCCAATCCGCACCCACGCACCTTCTCCCGCTTGATCTGTCTTAGATTTGCAGATCTTTATATCCACAAATCCGACTGCCCACCGAACGTCGGCCAACAGTAGCAGTGGCTTTGCCCCCGCCGGCTCGCAGCCACCACTTCCCCTATCCGCAAAGCCCCAAAGAAGCAAAACGAAAATGCCACCCCAAACAATAACGCCTCGTATTCCGAACTACACACTCGCCGCAAGGCCGTCAACAATTCCCAAAGCAGCTGCATCAAAATGGGCCTCCTCTGATCCGGAACCCTCCTATGTCGCCACTCCCGAAGCACTCTTTGACTACTAAACTCCCTGGTAAGATCCCTCCAACCGAAGAAAATAAATAAAAAGGACAGCGCTGAAGGGCCTTCTCCGCCGCGACACATGACCTCCAGCAATTTATCCAAAAACAGCAGGATTACCTCGAAGTGCCCCATGTCCGGTGCCAGGCTCCTTTGCCTCGTCATGAACCCCAGCCATTTTGACCAAACACCTGGTATGCCTTCCACAAGGATGCCGACAATGACTTCGACACCAAACCCATCAATCCTCCAAACCGAGCTCCCATAGGCAAGGCTGCCTCTCCTGATGCGCCTCTGGTGCCACCTCTCGGAAACACTGCCACTGGAACCAAGAAAGTGAATTAGCTAAAGCATTTGTCACCCCCGACACATGACATGTCTTTACCCACACATTATACTGTAAACTCAGCAGGACCAACACCGGCGGCGATGCTGATGAGGAATGATGCAAATCAGCCTTGAGCTTCCTGGTCACCCGTATAAAATGATCCGTATCCCCACCGTTGCCAAGGATAACCAGCGACAGGAAGCTCGACCAATGGGTAGGACCTGACACGCAAATGAATGGTGACCCAGAAAAACCTGAAGTTGCCTCAACTAAACTTTCTTTGCCCCTTTCACCAGATCCACCCAGTGAACCAGGACCGGCAATCGAAAGATCATTCTGGTGGAATCATCTCCACCCCTAGGAACGAAAGCACCTCCGGACCTTCTGTCTTCTGTTCCGCTACTGGAACACCAAAATCCACCGATACTTCCGGAAAAACCAGCAGCAGGTCTGCACAGATTATGTTAACAAGCAAGAAGCACCTGAACTGAATTGGACTGCACAAAATACAGGTTCTATGATCGTGAAGACAACCTCCAAGAACCATCTCAAAAGGAGAGACACAGCTCACAGTGAAATGATTGCTAATGTGACCTACATAATATATTCTAAATAGATTGAGAGATTTTGACTAAAAAAAACAAAACTAAAAATAAAACAAAAAAAAGAGTATATTTAACATTTAAAGAGAATGTAATTTTACATACCATTGTGAACAAAGGCGGTAGATACTTTGCAGCTTCAAATTATTTACTAAAATGGGATCCATGTCACTTGAGACAATGTCTTGGAAAATTGAAAATGTATTTATTCCGTAAAAGAATATCAGAGGGTATCCAATCTATACACATCATAAATGTGTAGAAATGTTTCATGAAAAAAAAACAAATCAAGCAAAGACCAAAGACAAATACCAACACCATAACAACAGAGATAACAGATGATCCTGATAGAATATCTGCAACCAATTCTAGCCAAATACTTGGATAGCTGGACTCTACAACCGTACTACTATTTTAAATACCCGGGCATTCTACA
The DNA here is from genome assembly GCA_933207985.1 of Pelobates cultripes. Taxonomy (NCBI): domain Eukaryota; kingdom Metazoa; phylum Chordata; class Amphibia; order Anura; family Pelobatidae; genus Pelobates; species Pelobates cultripes. The sequence continues at coordinate 92,536,709 of OW240916.1, read as the reverse complement.
AACACAACCTCCAGCAATGTATCTAAGGAATGTAAACTGATTTTGGATTACAATTACTATCAGAATCCATCCAAGAATATCTTACTCTAGAACTTAATGTTCTTTTTAATTCTTTCCCAGACAAAAGCTTTGCTCATTTTTAACCAACCATCTTTCACATACAAAGATCACGCTAATGATGTTTTACCATTACAACAATGATCAAATACACTGGGAGCATAAAACCGTAAAGACTGTTGGAGAACTAAAGTTACTAATTTAAAGAATAAATGCTCTAGAATGCCCCAAGTTTAATGGAGAAGGTGTTATGGGCAAATGCAAATATTACAAGTTTTAAACTGTGTACTTTGTCTTTAAGAGATATTAAAAACTGACAAGGTGTTTGAAATAGCACATATTGTTTTTCATACATGTTTAGCAATAACCTCTTACCTACTTTCAGTGCATAATATGTTTATGTCAATTTGTTCAATACAAAAACAAGTACTGCATAACATCTTTAAGGCTATGCTACGTCATCAGACTTTAAGACGCCATCTTGTCCTAACTCAGGGAATTTCCCAAGACGTGTGAACTTACGTTTTAGTTTTGGCCTTGTATCTTTGCCAAGTTAAGGGAGGTCCTAAAATGAATAAAAGTAAAAGAAGTTTGACTTTTTCATATATGAACTACGATAACCCTAAAATGAAAAAAGGTATTGTGGCGAAACCGACCTCGCCACTGGGCATTGGAGAAGACTAATTGCCAGCCTCCTGCCATGTGACTATGGCCCCTGGGATGTATTGCCTTTTAAAGACATTATTTGGGCTTATTGGATTTTGAAACACTTTTTCTGCCCCTTTGAATACATGAGAAGGTGTGCCCCTCCCCCGTTTCCTGTCTATTGTTCTCCAGCAGGGCGTTGTCCCAGGGCCACTGCCAGACCAGTTGGAACTTGTTGCTATGGTTTAACCCCATGGCGTTTTGACTGTGTTTTTGGTATCTGAGCGCTGTTCGGATATAGTGAGCGCTCAGATCCAAGCTATCTGGGGATAGGTTGAATGTGGGGGTTCTGTTAAGTATAATAGGAATTATGTATTTTTATGTGTTTTTACTGTTGTTCTGCATAGAGCTATTTTCTGTATGCTGGGAGTAATTGGCTTACCACACCCAAGCCATGCTTGCAGACGGTCACAAAGGGACTACCAACTAACTTTTGACCCACTGGACCAATTTGTATGATTTTGATGTATGTTTGTAAATGTAAGTTTTATGTGAATGTGATGTATACTTTTAGAGTTATGAATATTGTTTAAAAATGTGTATTTTCCTGCCTGTGATAATTACATTAGACCATTGTGTTCAGTAATTATATCATAGGCAGAGGGGAAGATTTTGTGTGGGAGTGTCTGAGTGTATTGTACGTATTGACTGGTTGTTCTTCAAAACCCTGTGGGCAGTACTATGTTTGTAGAATGTGAATAAAAGAGGCTGTATGTGCCAGTACAGTCAGTTCTACTTCACCCTCAATTTGGAGTGCCGTCTCTTATTGGGGGAATCTGCTACAAGGGATTGCTATGCTCTGCATACTTTCTTGCTATATTCACTGCTAAGCTCTTGTAAGAGCTTGTTCCTGTCTTGCTCTCTGAAGGAGTCTACGGTGGTTATGGTGTCAGCTGGAGTGCTTGGAGCCCTCAGGAAGTGCTAGGAGCATCCTTCAACGGAGTTTCCCAGTCGGGGTGCCAGGTGATCCGTTACAGGTATAAATATGTGTACCTTTTAAATGTTAACGGACAGAGAAGAGATTTGGAGACAGAGACACTGTCGTTCCATATTATAATGACAGAGATGTTGACATGTTCAAGGGGTATGTTATTCTATTTTAATGATATTGCAAGCATAAAGTTTAATCTTATAAACTCTGCTATAAATTATTGTAATGGATTTTATATAATAAATAAAAAGACAAAACTTTATTGCTTCTAAGACAATCCTTATATTATATTGTATTCTCAATTATTTATATATTTTAAATAGAGGATCTCTTACTGAATATGTAAAATGATGGCTAAGATATATATATGATTAGCCCTGCTAAGTTCTTTGCTTTAAGACGTTATCGTGGTAAATAAGGGAACCAGCTGCGGTTACAACACAGTGGAGTCTGCCGCTGCCTAAGCCGACCGATCTTAGCCTCTCACCAGGGATGATCCTGGGCTGGTGCACAGTGCCCAGGCGCTCTGTAGCTACAGGCGGATCTTGGCGTTAGGCTCTGCCCCTCACGTTAGGACATGCCCCTCCGCAATTGGCTTTGCCCCCTAATTAGGCTCTACTTTGCTCCCTCGGTGCCTGGGATCACCAAGGAACAGGATCTGCCTCCTCCCTGGTCAAGATAAGCTTCAGGGACGGGAATTGCAGTCCTTAGCCCTACTAAAGCCTCTTTCCCCCTACTTCAGCCCCTGATCACCACTGCCCCTAAACTCCTTACTACTGCCCATTACCACTACAGTAACTAGCCACTACAGCCCCTTCCTACCGCCCCTCACATTCTGAAACAGCCTCCAACCCCCCAACACCCTACTACAGACCTTAGCCCCCCAATTGCTGCCTATATACCCCGCTACAGACCCTAACCCCCCAATTGCTGCCCCTATACCCTACTACAGCCCATAACCCCCCTAATTGCTGCCCCTAAACCGTACTACAGCCTCTAACCCCCATTTGCTGCCCCTATACTGTACTACAGCCCCTAACTGCTAATTGCTGCCCCTATACCCTACAACAGCTCCCAACCCCCAATTGCTGTCTATATACCCTGCTACAGTCCCTTACCCCCAATTGCTGTCCCTATACCCTGCTACAAACCCTAACTGCCTAGTTGCTGCCCCCATACCCTACTACAGCCCTACCCTAACCAATTACTGCCCCTAAAACCTACTACAGTCCCTACCCCCCAATTGCTGCCCTTATACCCTACTAGAGCTCCTAACCCCCAGTTGCTGCCCCTATACCCTACTAGAGCTCCTAACCCCCAGTTGCTGCCCCTATACCCTACTAGAGCTCCTAACCCCCAGTTGCTGCCCCTATACCCTACTACAGCCCTAACCCTCCAATTGCTGCCCCTATACCCTACTACAGCCCCTAACCCTCCAATTGCTGCCCTACTACAGCCCCTAACCCAGGGCTCAACAAAGGCAACTGGTCTGACCAGGCAGCTCCTCAAAACACCAGCTCCTAGTGAGAGACACTGCTTCCCAGAGTCACTTGGGGAAGACCAGTTATCATTGCAAATTTTTATTTCAGTATTCCTGACACTATAGTTTTAAAAGCATTAAATTAGCTCACCCAGCCCCCTGTTAGAGGGGTAAAAGGTGATTTTACTCACCTTTTCTCCAGCGTCGCACGGGTCTCATGGCGTATGGTCCCCGCCTCCGCTCCGCCTCCTGGGCTGATCATCAAATTTGAAAACCTCAGCCAATCTAATGCTTTCCCATAGGAAAGCATTGGGAGGCTATTACGCATGCACAGCAAAGCGCTGCATCAATCAGTATCTCCTCATAGAGATGCATCTCTATGAGGAACGTTCATGGAGAAGCTGAATGTCTGTGCTGCACAGTATGCAGCACTGACTCAGGAAGCACCTGACTGCCACTAGAGGTGTTACTAGGCAGCAATGTAAGCACTGCCTTTTCTCTGAGTGTTGGTTAAACTGTGTGTACGAATGACTGTCAATGTATGTATCAGTGAGGGCATGTGTTGTCTGTCAGTCAAAGTGTGTGTTGATCTTAAACAGGAAGATGTGCAGCCTTGACAGGAAGGGGTGGGGCAAATTTATATTAGGGGGTGCCTTAGTTTTGTCATGCCGAGGGCAGCACGAAACCAAAATACACCACTGCTAGGGAGGTTAGGTGGATATCTAGAAAAATATTAGTTGTATGTTTGGTTTTGGGGAATTATGACATTTAAATTACAGTTTGGAGCGGGATTGAGGAGGGTAGGAGATAGTTTGGGGAGGTAGTTTGCCAAGGGTACATGTCAGACTAGGAAGGAGTTGGTGAGTAAAGGTGGCAGGCACAGACACAGGCACTTACCTTTGCCTCCGCGGCTCCGCTCCTCATGTCCCCACCACTGTTGCTGACTCCTGTCTGCCGGCTCCTGCGTCAGAGGGCTCAATGTCCTTCCGCTCCTAGTTCAAGTCAGCTCACAGCAACAGGAGCAGACCTGACGCAAAGTAAACTGAGCAGTAAAGTTGTGGATCGCAGTGCACGTGTGAGTGCCGGAACTTTAGTGCTGAACATTTATATGACAGGATGCCTGGCCAGCAGAGGTCAGCCTCCATCTCCAGACAGCCCTGCTTTTTAAAAAAATTTGATGGCCTCACAGCCTGCCCCGGCGGAGAAGCTGATGGAGGGACGGAGGAGTGAGGAGGGATGGGGGAGTCTTTCCCCAAACAGATATCATATTAGATAATGACAGGGGCGGAAAAATGGTGCCCCTGTCACAATGCCGCCTGGAGCCATGGATGGGCCTGCCCTGACTATACTGCACATGCTTATGAATATGCACCTCTCACTACTTTCAACATGAGGAGGAATAAGAGGATTTTGTCCTATAATAGGGCAATAGGAAAATGTTATAGTTTATCTTTTCATTTGGTAACACGGCATTCTTTCCAAAAATGGTCTAACTCAAAAAGGAAATTTTAAAAATGACGAATTGTCTGGTACACATCTTTCATAATTTGAGCTCCAAAAATACAAAAACAAACAAACCCTAGAATAAATTAATAAAATACACCCATCCCGTATTCAGTTATGCTTCAGGGTTTAGACGTGTATCTTACATTATGAAATAAATATTAAGAAACAATGTAGCCAGTGATGCACGGTCGAGCGCATTCATTTTTATTACTTTTTTAACATATCTTATGCAGTGGCGGCTTTAGACTTTGTGAGGCCTTAGGCGAAACTCAAAAATGAGGCCTCCTCTAACACCCAAAGTGAAAATAAACAGGTGTCCATTGTGTGTATATAAGGTGCTGTAGTTATATTGAAGGATGGGCTTGCAGCGCTGAATACGGAGAGCTAGTCTCTGTATTCATTGTTCAGAGGCTTACAGTGTTGCAGATCCCTGTTCCGCTGTGTTGTAAGCTCTCTGACTGAAGTTATGGCATAATTTGCTAACAAAATAATGCTAATTGTTTATACATGTTTGTGGGGTATGGTTACATAGCCTGGCAGGCGTGTATACATAAGTGCAGGTGTGTGTATTTCTGAGTGTGTCTGACAATGTCTACCTGTGTATGTGCCTGAAAGTTTAGGTCCCATGTGTATGGGACCTAAGTATGGGACCTGCTTGAGTTGTGCTGTGTGGGGCTGCCTTTGTGCATTGTGTTATGGCACAGCTATGTTTCATGTGTGTGTGCGTGCGAATGATGAATGAAGGAGGGAGGGTGACAGGATTGGAGGAGGTTATTGTGGCATAGTTGTGGGGGGTGTATCAATGGTTTTGGATGAAATTGCTATGTTTGGAGGAGGTAGTGTGACAAGATTAAGGGGAGTTAATGTGATAGGGTGAGTGTGACACGGTTTGGGGTGAGTGTGGCATAGTGGTGTAACGAGAATATACCCCAACACGCAGGATTCAGCTAAACAAAAGACAACACAGAGGAGAGCTACGTCTACCGGACCTTAGAATGGCCGGACTCGACGTATATGAGAGGAGACAGAGTCAGGAACAATCCGAAATCAAGGGCACAGAGAGACAGCGTAAACTAGGACAAGCCGGGGTCTGGTACACAGTAAACAACAAGCCGACAACCAGAACAGATAAGGATAAAGAGAAAACGTAGTCAGAAACAAAGCCAAGGTCAATACGGAGAAACACAACTGAACACAACAAGCGCTAAAGGGAACTGATACAGAAACCACGATAGGGCAAGGAACAAAGGAAAGAAGGTGAGTATAAATACCTAAACATCTAATTTGATTGGTCCCTGTCACATCCACGCCCCCAAAAGGTAAGTGTATGGGGAGTGTGGCATGACAGGGACCAATGGGATGCCTTTTCCAATTTAGGCACCCACTGTCCCTTTAAGAGCGCGCCCGATACCCGCGGCGCGCTCTTAGAGTAGGTGGAACACGTGACCGCTAGTCACAGCGGTCGGCTGAGCCGCGCGCGGCTCGTGCAGCAGCAGGACCGCGCGCGGCTCGAACAGAGGACCCCGGCCGGCCCCTGGAAAGGGTAAGTACCGCTACATTACCCCCCCCTGAGGACACGCCCTCCGGGCGGGGAGGGCCAGGCCTGGCAGGAAAACGAGAATGGAAAGAGCGCACAAGACGAGGAGCGTGAACCGCATCAGCGGAAATCCAACTATGCTCCTCAGGCCCATAGCCCTTCCAATGCACTAGGTACTGAAGTCGGCCCCTAAGGAAACGAGAGTCAAGAACTGCAGAAACTTCAAATTCCTCATGACCCTCCACAGAAACAGGAGGGGGAGGAGGTGCATGTCGGGTGTAGCGGTTGCGTACGAAAGGCTTTAACAACGAGGTGTGAAAGACATTAGGAATACGCAGATTCTTAGGGAGACCCAAGGCATACGAAACAGGATTAACCTTATGCAGAATACGATAAGGACCAATAAAGCAGGGAGCCAACTTCATAGAAGGCACCCGGAGGCGAATGTTTCGCGTAGAAAGCAGAACCCTGTCCCCCACAACATAAGAAGGAGCCGCCCTGCGATGCTTGTCAGCCTGCACCTTCTGGCGAGCAGCGGAATCCACCAAAGAACGCTGAACCTGCTCCCAAGTATTACGCAAATTAGCCAAATGTTCATCCAGAACTGGCATGCCCTGTGAAGAGAAAGCAGCCGGAAGAACAACAGGATGTTGGCCATATACAACGTAAAAAGGACTCTTGCCGGAAGAATCATGAGTAGCGTTATTCCGAGCAAACTCAGCCCAAGGAAGAAGGTCAGACCAATTGTTCTGATGGTGGGATACGAAACAACGAAGGTACTGCTCCAGAGATTGATTGGCACGTTCGGCAGCTCCATTAGACTGGGGGTGGTAAGCGGAAGAAAATGAGAGAGAAATACCCATTTCCGAACAAAAGGCTTTCCAGAACCTGGAAATAAATTGGCTACCCCTATCAGATACAATAGATACGGGAATGCCGTGTAATCGAAACACCTCTCTGGCGAAAACAAGTGCTAGTTCCCTGGACGTGGGCAGCTTGTGAAGAGACACAAAGTGAGCCATCTTGGAAAACCGATCCACTATCATTAGGATAACTGTGTTACCATTCGAGGGAGGTAATTCAACAATAAAATCCATGGACAGGTTAGACCAAGGTCTCTCGGGAATAGGTAACGGATGCAACAGCCCACAAGGAACCCTACGAGAAGATTTCATACAGGCACAAGTAGTACAAGCACCTATATAGTCAGTGACATCCTTGCGTAAGGAATCCCACCAAAAATACCGAGAAACTGCTGACACCGTTTTGGAAATACCAGGATGTCCAGCAGTCTTAGTGTCATGATACAACGACAGAATCTCCCGTCTCTCGGGAACATCAACGAATAGTTTATCAGTAGGTCTCTCGCTAGGTGCCATGCTTTGTTTCGCTTGTATGGCCTGCAAGAGGGACGAAGAAATAGACAAAACAGTGGTAGCGATTATCCTTTCTGGGGGAATCACAGGAGTAACATCAATCTCCTGTTTGTCAGCAGTTTCGAACTGTCTGGACAGAGCGTCTGCTTTAGTGTTGCGGTCACCTGGCCTATAGGTGATAATGTAATTGAAATGGGACAAAAATAGTGACCACCTAGCCTGCCGAGAAGACAGTCTTTTAGCCTCACTAAGGTAGGATAAGTTCTTATGATCCGTAAATATGAGAATAGGATCTTTAGTTCCTTCTAACAAATGTCTCCATTCTTTCAGTGCTAAAATAATAGCAAGGAGTTCGCGATTACCCACATCATAATTCTTTTCTGCTTTGGACATTTGTTTGGAGAAGAAGCCACAAGGATGCAATGGTTTTTCAGGCGACTCTCTTTGGGATAAGACAGCACCTACCCCGATATCAGAAGCATCAACTTCAAGAATATAGGGCAGTGTGGGGATAGGGTGCTGTAAAATAGGTGCAGAAGCGAATGTGGTTTTAAGAAACTCAAAAGCCTGAAGTGCCTCGGGAGACCAGACACGAGTATTGCCTCCCTTTCTTGTCATACGGGTGATAGGCGCTACAATAGAGGAAAAACCTTTAATAAAGCGTCTATAATAATTAGAGAAACCAAGAAAACGCTGAATGGCTTTCAAACCTTGTGGAAGAGGCCATTCCATGACAGCAGAAAGCTTCTGGGGATCCATACGAAAACCTTTAGCGGAAATTAAATACCCCAAAAACTGGACTTCGGATTGGTCAAATAGACATTTTTCCAGTTTACAATAAAGACCATTAGCAAGAAGGGTCTTCAGAACTGTCGTAACATGCCTGTGATGAGTGTGTAAATCTGTAGAGTATATTAATATGTCGTCTAAGTACACAATTACAAATGTGTGAATAAAGTCTCTTAAAACGTCATTGATAAATTCTTGAAATACTGCTGGGGCATTGCATAGACCAAATGGCATAACAGTATACTCGTAATGGCCAGATCTAGTGTTGAATGCCGTTTTCCATTCGTGGTCTTTCTTAATACGTATTAAATTGTATGCACCTCTAAGATCCAATTTAGTGAATACAGTAGCATGTTTGAGTCTGTCAAATAATTCTGTGATCAAAGGTATAGGATATGCATTTTTGATGGTGATTTTATTTAGACCTCTATAATCGATACACGGTCTTAAATCACCTTCTTTCTTTGATACAAAGAAGAACCCCGCTCCAGCCGGAGAAGAGGATCTCCTAATAAACCCCTTTTCTAATGATTCCTTAATATACTCCTCCATGACACGGTTTTCTTGAACAGATAAAGGGTACACCCTGCCCTTTGGAGGTATTGTGCCAGGCAATAAATCGATAGCACAATCGTAGGGTCTGTGAGGTGGTAATTTGTCAGCCTCCCTTTTATCGAAGACAGTTTTGAGAAATAAGTACTGAGAGGGTATAACAGTGGACAAAGGAGGAGTTGTAGGGACATTAATAGAATTCAAAGGGGTGACTTCAATAGTACAGGACTCATGGCAGGCATCGCTCCATGATTTTATTTGCCCTGACTCCCAATCGAAAATGGGATTGTGAGTACGTAACCATGGGTACCCTAACACAATGTGAGAAGAGGGAGATGTGATAACCTGGAATTGAATGGTTTCAAAGTGTAAAACCCCTGTATACATGTGTAATGGTACAGTTTCATGAGTAACAATTGGAGAACTTAATGGTCTACCATCTATGGCCTCAATGGCCAAGGGTATCTCCCTTTCTCTGACGGGAATGTTATTTTTCGTAACAAACTCAGAGTCAATAAAGTTCTCAGCAGCCCCAGAATCAACCAAGGCTAATATGCATTCTGCTATACAACTCACCCCCATATGAAGGGAAACAGGGAGAAGCAAACGATTAGGAGGCAATTTAGGAGACTTAGAGATCACACCCAAGGCCAGTCCCCTATAAGGTCTTAGGTGCGAGAGTTTTCCGGACGCAAAGGACATTCCCTTACCATATGGTCTCGCCTACCACAGTATAGGCAGAGTCCATTCCTTCTTCTAAGTAGTTTTTCAGTATCCGAGAGTTTGGCAACCCCTAATTGCATGGGTTCCTCCTCGGGTACTTTAACACTCTCAGGTTTATCAACTCTAGGGTTAATAGATGTGACCAGACGTCTATTCTTGTTTTTGGTATAGAGCCTGTCGCGAATTCTATTATCTATATCAATGAGGTAGTCAATAAGATCCTCTAATGGAATAGGAAGCTCCCTTGCCGCTACCTCATCTAATATAGTGTCAGATAAACCTTCCATAAACGCAGTAGTTAACCCATTATTGGTCCAATCTACCTGTGAAGCAAGGGTACGAAACTGAATAGCATAATCCGCCACAGACCTAGACCCCTGTTTAATCCTCATTAATGCTCTTGCGGCATTCTTTGACCTCTTTGTTGTGCCAAAAGTTCTACGAAAAGCCGCAAGAAAACTATTGAAATCATGAACCATAGGTCCATTGGCCTCCCAAATAGGATTTGCCCACTCTAGTGCTTTGTCAGTAAGTTGATGCATCAAAAACCCCACTTTAGACCTATCAGTGGGAAAGGAATGAGGATACATCTCAAGGTGGAATTCTATTTGATTAATAAAACCTCTGCATGTCTTGGCTTCCCCTCCATACCTAGGAGGAGGTGTTAAATGGGGCGAAGCATTGGTTGAATTGGATACTTCGGGAGGATGAGGTGTAGGAGGGTTAGGTGCGGTTGCAGGAATGGTTCTAGACAAGAGCGTCTGGAGAGCCTGTGCTATCTGATCCATACGGTGATCCTGCTCTACAAACCTTGCCTCGTGAGAAGCCATTTGCTGAGCCAAATCTGCGGGGTCCATGGCCCTATCGTAATGTAACGAGAATATACCCCAACACGCAGGATTCAGCTAAACAAAAGACAACACAGAGGAGAGATACGTCTACCGGACCTTAGAATGGCCGGACTCGACGTATATGAGAGGAGACAGAGTCAGGAACAATCCGAAATCAAGGGCACAGAGAGACAGCGTAAACTAGGACAAGCCGGGGTCTGGTACACAGTAAACAACAAGCCGACAACCAGAACAGATAAGGATAAAGAGAAAACGTAGTCAGAAACAAAGCCAAGGTCAATACGGAGAAACACAACTGAACACAACAAGCGCTAAAGGGAACTGATACAGAAACCACGATAGGGCAAGGAACAAAGGAAAGAAGGTGAGTATAAATACCTAAACATCTAATTTGATTGGTCCCTGTCACATCCACGCCCCCAAAAGGTAAGTGTATGGGGAGTGTGGCATGACAGGGACCAATGGGATGCCTATTCCAATTTAGGCACCCACTGTCCCTTTAAGAGCGCGCCCGATACCCGCGGCGCGCTCTTAGAGTAGGTAGAACACGTGACCGCTACTAGTTACAGCGGTCGGCTGAGCCGCGCGCGGCTCGTGCAGCAGCAGGACCGCGCACGGCTCGAACAGAGGACCCCGGCCGGCCCCTGGAAAGGGTAAGTACCGCTACAAGTGGGAGGACAGGATTGGAGGGGTTTATGTGATAGGGTGAGTGTGGCACGGTGAAGGGGGTGAGTGTGACAGTGCGAGAGAAGGTGAGTCCAGCAGGATTGGGGATTAATATTGTAATGGCATCCCCAGGCATAAAAGGGTTAAACCGCCGTTTAGTAGATCTTCCCTTCCAGAGACACAGGCACAGCTACTGCAGAACACCAAACTCCCGAACTGAACACAAGGGAATGCTCCAAACTCTCGAACTGTATACAAAGTAGCACTCCAAACTCCCAAACTGGAACCTCACGAATAGCTGCTAGCAGACGAACAGGAAAAGCAACCAAGCGGCTTACACTCGTGGCAATCGGTCTCTAACAGCATACGGTAAATCCCCACAAAGACGAGACAGAGCTCTGTGTTGAGGGTCAAGCAGTGGTCTGGTTTATTCAGGGTTCCTGCCCAGTATTTATGCAGGTCTCCCCCCCTGGTGGACACTCCCCTAGGGGACCAGATGGGAGACTGTTACAAGGGACAGACATGCACCAATGACAGACACACAGAAGTAAAACATCCCCACAATGCATCCTAATTCCCTTCCGCTCTATCCTGGAGATAATTGGGAAGTAATCCAATTATCTCCCAGGACAGAGGCAAAACTCCATTACACACGTGGTTATAATAAAACACTAAAATACAATAAAATACATATTTTTACCTTTATCACATAAAATATATATATGTAACCGATCCCCAGATAGCTGGTATCTGAGCGCACAATTGTACCGAATAGCGCTCAGATTCTATACACACAGTTCAATTGCCATGGAGCCAAAGTCTTTAATTACACGAATAGGCTCCATGGCTGTGCTATCTGGGTTAAAGCATTCACATAAAACAAAGTCCCGAATGATCAGGTGTTCGGTTAAATAGCCACGAATAGAAGCAGGGAAGACTGGAGGCTCAGCGGTGCCTGCACGTAAAAGTATCCGCTTTTAGTGCACGGATTCCGGGCTGAGCACCGCTGGCCGTCTGGGGAGTTCCATAACACCGCCACCTAGCGGCCGCTAAGTGTAACCGCGGCCACCCAGTAATAGTCAATTAAGCTGCGGTTAACCGCACTACTGGGTGGTCAATTGACAGCACACGCCAGCTTCTTGGCGGCCAATTAACAGTGCCTGCCGGCTCCCCACGGCTCTGGGGAGGCTAATAGAAAGCGGTTTGTGCGGTAGACTAAATCTACCGAATGGCTGTGCAGAAAGGCATGAATAAACCTTTCTGCACAGTAAAATTAACTGTTTAACTGCCGGTCCATAATCCAAAGGCAGCAGGCAGGCAACCAGGCTCCTCCAATGCAATGTGGCGAGATTGGTCTTGTCACAAATATGATAGGTTAAATGTGGCAAAGCAAGGGTGGGTGAGTTTGGTATGTTTGGAGGGGGTGAGTGTGACCGGATTAAAAGGGGTTAAAGAGAGTGGAGCTGTGTGAAGGGGTGACAGTGTGTGGGGACTAAAAATGATTGGGGATGGTGATAGTGGATGGAGAGTGTGTCAATGTGTGTATGGGGATGATAGGGGGTGTGTGGCGGTGACAGGGTGTGTGTGGAGACCGGGTAGGAAGGCTGTGACAAGGTGTGTGTGGAGTGACAGGATGGGGGTGGCTGTGAGGGTGTGTAGGGATGTGAGAGGATGGGGGGCTGAGAGGGTGGGGGGCTGTGAGAAGGTAGAAGAGCTGTGAGAAAGTAGTGTGGCTGTAACAGGGTGTGGGGAAGTTGTGACAGGGTGTATGTGGGGTGGGGGGTTGTGAGAAGGTAGGAGGGCGGTGACAGGGTAGGGGTGATGGGCTGTGAGGATGGGGGGTTTGAGGTGGGTAGGAGGGCTATGGGGTGGATAGGGGGGCTGTGAGTGGGTAGGGGGCTGTGAGTGGGTGGGGGGCTTCAGGTGGCAGGGTGTGTGTGGAGAGCTGACAGGGTGTGAGAGGGTGGGGGGCTCTGACAATGTAGAGTAGCTGTGAGAAGGTACAGAGCTGTGACAGGGTGACTGTGAGGGTGTGTGTGGGATTGTGACAAAGTTTATGTGGAGTGGGGCACTCTAAGAGGGTAGGGGTGCTGTGACAGGGTATTAGTGGGGTGACAAAGGGTGTGGGGGGCTGTAAGAAGGTAGGGTGGCTGTGAGGGTGATAGGCTGTGAGAGGGTAGGGGTGTTGTGACACGGTGCTAGTGTGGTGACTGTGACAGCGTGTATGTGGGGTGGGGGGCTGTGAGAAGGTAGGGGGGCTGTGGCAGGGTAGGGGCTTTGAGAGGGTCATGGGCTGTGAGAGGGTAGGGAAGCTGTGAGGGTGATGGGCTATGAGAGGGTGGGAGTCTCTGACCAGACCTGTCATGTCACACTGCACTAAGGTGATTTAGGCGGCTGCGAGGCCACAATCAGCGCGAGGCCTTAAGCGGCCGCCTAAATCACCTAATTAGAGAGCAGCCTCTGATCTTATAAAGTAGGAGAGCAGCATTAGTGGTGTTTTACCAGTCAATACAGTTTTTAAAAACAGTGTGAGCTGAAAGATCAAGTAAAAAATTAAATTGAAATACTACTTAAAGGGATCCTATAGTGGAAGGAAAACAAACCAGTTTTCCTGGCATTATAGGCTCTTGGAGTGCCCCCCTCCCTCAGCGCTGAAGGGATTTACACCCCTTTAGCCACTTACCTTAATCCAGTGCCGGGCTCCCTTGGCGTGGGTGACCTCTCCACCCCCGCTGACGTCAGCTCCCGAGTGGAGCCCATAGGAAAGCATTACTCAATGCTTTAAGATAAGGCTACGGACTAATGAAAGTATTTAGAAAATTGGGCAGACTAGATGGGCCGAATGGTTTTTATCTGCCATCACATTCTATGTTTCTATCTTATTTGACGCTCAACTCCTTGAGGATGTCCAGTGTCAGATAAGTGCGATTTAGTGTAAATCACGGAAGGGGCCTCTAGTGGCTGTCAGGGAGAAAGCCACTAGCGGCTGGATTAACCCTGCAATGTAAATTTTCAGCTGCAGGGTTAAACCCAGGGGGACCTGGCACCCAGACCACTTCATTGAGCCGAAGTGGTCTGGGTGCCTATAGTGGTCCTTTAAATTAATTTAATAAGTACATTGTGCAGATGTTTTGAGTACTGGTGCGTACTGTGAAAATCTTTAGGAACTTTAGAGCCTGGTAGTCAAAAACCTCCTGTATCATCCACCCCTAACGCCCCATATATAATCAGTCAAAGTGGATCAAATACAGCCAAAATGTAGAGGTGGGCAAGTGAATGATTGTGCAACCTTTTCAAAAGATTTCCAGACAAAAAAATGCAAACGCTCTACATAATGAGTATAAATTGTGCATTTGGGGTCTGTGGCATGGAGTGAGAAGTTACTACATGCACGTAAAAGGTAAAAGGTATGTAACTCAGTACTTGCTCCTACTCTTAAAAGACCAAAAAAAGGCATTGTTTGTCACCATTTCCATTTTTTCCCTTCTTACTGTCACAGAATACAGAATAGTGCCCTCTGTATGATATATCCATCAAACCATACGGGTTTACCCTGGACATGGTCAATTTACAGCATGGATTACGGACCTTAGCCAACAGCTGAGATGGAGAATTTTGCAAGTACTCTTATTTTTGCTTTACATTTTCTATTCACTACAATTCCCATTTCAATTAATAACTTCTGTAGTGGACAACCTAACACTATCAACATTTTTTAACAGACCTTTTTGTTACATTAAACTGAGTAATAAGTGAGAACTTAGAAATACAATATACATACCAGATTTACATGTTGCTTTCTGTTCAAATAAGTGAACATCACACATGCTTAGAGTACCCATGCTATGCAGTGCTAGATGACAGCATATGAAACACTTTCTGAAAATGTACAATATTGTCATTTTTAAAGTGAGTCTTGCAAGGACATGGATATCTTTACAGCCTCCATGATAAATATATATTTAATGCTCTGCTTTGTGATCTAATGGATTACATTTATAGGTACCATTTACCAAAACGGGCACCCTCTTACAAGACAAACAAACATTTGTTTGAATCAAACTATATACTTCGTGGTTGAAGTAAGCTCATGAAGTACTTTAAGGACAGTTTGCATTTCAATTGATGCCATGTGAGGATACCAGCTGGTATTTTTGCTGCGTAACATCTGTTCATTTAAATTAATTGGACTGTACACGCAACTGTGCACAAATGGAAATGTAAATTTGTCCAGGGCAAAGGCTCACAGCATATTAGCTGCTAAGAGTGAGTTCGACTTTGTTTATTCCACTCCTCACAAGCAATAAATTTGTACATGGACATTGGAACAGATTTGGCCCTTACAGTTCCAAGTGACTACACAAGCCCCTGTTGAGTCTGCTGGTTGATTGGAGATGATCAACGGGGCATGCACATTGCTGGATGACAGCACTAGTATGCATTACAAGGGAGGGACGTTGGTGAAAGATGCAGGGAAGTGGGAATTACAGCAAGATTTTCTGCTTTGCATGAGAGCAGAATTACCTTTGAGATATCATCAAATTCGGTTTTGTAAATTACAACAGAGCTCCACATGCTCAGATGGTACAGTTGTTATCGAATAATTGTAAAAGCAAGAAGGAAATATGAAAAGCAATATAATGGTGGAAGAAAAAACAACAACTTATATTTATGGGAGGATACAATCTATAACTAAATGTCAAGGAGTAAATCTTTGTCTTGTATGCAGTATGTTAAAGATATTCAATTATATATGCACCCGTAGGAAGAGATATCGCTGCTGGGGATCCAGTTACAGTCTACATCGCTGAATCTTTTTGTTTTGCTGAGGTCTATGCTAACTGTACTCACCAGAGGAGCCTTGCACCATGTTGGTGGGACTGACCATTCAGGCCCTTGGTCATGGAGAGTGGGCCCTCTCAAGGGCTCGACTGTGGTATTTGTAGTCCAGTTGAGGAGTTCAAAGAATTTCCTTGAAAATCTTTACAGTACAGGAAGGGAACATAACTGGATATGGGCAAAAGATATGGGGAAATTGGAGAGATGCTCAATGGGGGATAGAATCAAAAAGTGGCGAGAATTCAGAGAGGAAGGCTGATTGAAAATTCACATTTCCTATACACACAAGAACCCAACACATTGCCTTCTCCCAGAGTGTGTACCTGTCTGTGCATATCACTTTCTCTGTGTGTACCTATCTGTGCATGTTTATGCTTGCCAGCGTGTGTGCCTGTAAGCAGGGTTCAGGGCCGGACTGGGAATTAAAAGCAGCCCCGGAAAAAAAATATTTACCAGCCCCATAATGCGTCGCGCCAGCATAGTGTGCAGATACAGAGTTAGAACAGATAACTTAAAATTAAAAAGTACTTCAACGTAAAAAGCGCACTCATAAGCTTAAAAATAAACAAAAGTGCAGATTTATTTTAAGCAGACGTGCCTTTGCATGTAATCAATGTTTCAGTCCAACTACCTTGACATATTAAGGAAAGCTTGTTAATGGGACTGAAATGGTGAATGCATGTAGGGCACAACTGTAAAAAATGTTTATTTTGAAGTCCTGTGGGTGTGCTCTTCACTTTAAATATGTTATTGTGCTGGAGTATGCACCTAGCAACAAGATTGGGCCAATATCTGCTCATTACATATGGTACAGGGGCACTTGTAGATTATTTAAAGAAATATTCAATGCACAATAACCACTACTCCTCTGTGTAGTGGTTATGGTGCCAGGAGCGTCGGCACCCCCACCCAGAGTAAGTCGTCAAACCGTTTAAGAACAGTTTGACAACTTACCTGGAGTCTGCTGGGATATGGGGCTGTAGTAGGGTATAGGAGCAGTGGTGCAATGTGTGTGAAAGGTTCAGTGTGTGGGTGGGCAGTGTGTAAATGTGTATGGTGTGTGTGTGTGTGGGGGCAGTGTGTGAATGTGTATGGTGTGTGTGTGTGCGCAGTGGCGTACACATGACCCATGGGGCCCCGGTGTGAAAATTGATCCATGGGCCCCCCCCGCGCTTACTCGGCGCGGGTCGGGGCCGCAACATATGGTGGCAGGCAACTGGTCGCAGGGGTTGCAGGGCTGCGACCCCACGACCGCGGTATGCACACACACTTAAAGGACCACTACAGACACCCAGATCACATCAGCTCAATGAAGTGGTCTGGGTGCCAGGTCGCTCTAGTTTTAACCCTGCAGCTGAAAACATAGCCGTTTCAGAGAGACGGCTATGTTTCACTGAGGGTTAATACAGCCTCTGGTGGCTGTCTCATTGACAGCTGCTAGAGGAGCTTCCGCGAACGTCCATAGGAAAGCATTGAGTAATGCTTTCCTATTGGCGGTTTAAATGCGCGCGCGCCTCTTGCCGCACATGTGCATTCGGAGCTGAGAGGCGGACACTGGGGAGTCCGGCGCTGGAGAAAGGTAAATGCTGAAGACACACACACACACTCTCACGAACAGACGCATACACACTAGCTAACAGACACACACATTTACTGACAGAGACACACTCAGCGACAGACATACATAAACACTCACTTACAAAACATACACTTCCACTGACAAACACACACTATCAGACATCAAACACACTCAGTAACAGACACACACAGTAACACACTCACTAGCAGACACACACACTAAGACACACACTAAGACACACACTAACACACACACATTTTTTTTTTTTTAAATTTAATCCCCCCAGCCTCCTTACCTTTTGGAGTGCTGGGGGGATTCCCTGGGGTCCAGTGGTGCTGCTGGGCTCCTGGGCGGCCGGTCACTGGGCGGGCGGCTGTCTGGGCGGGCGGGCGGGCGACTGTCTGGGCGGGCGGCTGTCTGGGCGGGCGACTGTCTGGGCGGGCGGGCGACCGGTCAGTGGGCGGCCGGCGCGTGAGGGAGCACTCTCCCCGGAGTGCTTCCTCGCGCGCCGGCCGGCCGCCCGCCCGCCCAGACTGCTCCTGTCACTGCTGTGGCTGATGGAGGAGGAGCCTGTCTCTGTACCATGCTCCCTCGCGGTTCCCGGCACAGGAATGCGGCCGGCCCCCAGGTGCCGCGGCCCACCGGGAAATTTCCCCGTATCCCGGTGGGCCAGTCCGGCCCTGGCAGGGTTAGCCAACTCATAGGATACTTTGACAAGGACGGCAGTGCCGCCCCTGGAGGAAAGGCCTCTCTTCTCTGATCAGCACCTCCCCCGGGGCAGGCAGGGAGGCCACTCAAAATTCTCAGGGTTATGGACACTGAAGTTCCAGCACTCTGAAATTACTTGTTGTGCATGCTGGAACTTCAGTGCTCACTTTACTTACAGTAATTTGCAGCAGTGCTGTCTCAGCTGTCTCTCAGGACTGAGCGACAGAATCTCCCTCCGTGCCTATCTGCTACAGTGGCCACCCAAAGGCCAGCATAGGAGAGGTCCCTGTTGCAGCTGTCAGCAGCGAGAAGCAGGAGTCAGGACTGAATCAGCTGCATTGAGGAGTGGAGACGCTATGAGTCAGTCCAGACACCACTTCAGCCAGAAGCCGCACCCTGCTCCACGGATACAAGTGTCTTGCTTGGCTGCAGTACAGTGTGCTGCACATAGGAAGCCAATCCCAAAACACCCACGTCGTCCCCAGCACACACACAAGTGGTCCTCAACACACGCGCAGAGATACACTGCATCCCCAGCACACGCGCAGAGATACACTGCATCCCCAGCACATGCGCAGACACACTGTACTCAAGCACAATCACACACACTGCATCTCTTTCACAAACACACAAACTACATCCCCATCACAAAAGTTTCATGCATTTAATGGATTAATAGCTTTCCCTTGCTAGAAACTCCTTCAGAACTCCATTTACTAAATGCTTACCTGGTTGGGGACATCTCCCTTATTGATTAGTGATGTCCAAGTGTCAACTGGGTAGAGCAATTTCTCCCTGGGCTGTTCTCTTCCACTTTTCAAATCTAAATGCCCAAGTGCATAGCACTTTAATTCTTTCTATTCAATTATCTTGTATGTCTATCAACAAATCTATTTTACTTGTGTATTTTGTATATCACTGAAGGTTAGTAAAATTGTAATTTTGACCACTAGATTGTTTTTGTCTCACAGACCACAAGTTATCATCCCTCCCCTACTCCGCCCCCTCACCTGTCAGAAGAGTAATTTTGTCCGTATAGAACATAGGCACCCAGGTCGCTGGCTTAATCATGGATATTGAAGAGTAGGCCAATTCTATCTTCAGATTCCAGCAGCTCCTCTTTCCAAGAGTTAGATGGAGGAGCTGCTGGAAACGGAAGATTGTATGCGCTGAGCCCCCTTTCAATATACAAACCTTTCAGTCAGGACAAAGCCACTGCACCAACAGAGAATAAAATGTTCCCTCTCCCTGGCCACAGGTAAGAGGAGAGGAGGAGGTGGATCCATGTGCATGCACAGGGTCCAGTACTTGAGGTATGTTAGGAACCCCAAAATTTCTCATGGCAGCCCTGAATGTAGCCATGGAAGACATCCTAAAAAAAATAAAAACTACGGAAAGACGCTTCTGGGAATACATACAAGTCTATCAAAGATAGCTGCTTGTTTGCAATCTGTGATTCAGAGCTACTGTGACACCTGTTCTGTATGCAGTCTTTGAGTATGGTGATCATACAGCCATAAGCCTTATGCAGGGAAGCATCAAATTCAATACAGCCCTGTATTATACAATGTCCATAAACTTCCCTATAAAACAAACAAACCAACCAACCAACCCCTATATAATAATATAGATGGACCTGGTACAGAAAACACCCTTATCTAACGGCATACATACCACATGACAATTTTACTATTTTGGTTTGTTTTTGTTAGTGATTGACATATATTATACTTGGTTAATATTTTAATACCATTGTAGAAGCATATATATTGTGAGGTCTAATTTACACGGAACAAAACTATAAACGCAACACTTGTTTTTGCTCCCAATTTTCATGAGCTGAACTCAAAGACCTAAAACTTTTTCTATGCACACAAAAGGCCTATTTCTCTCAAATATTGTTCACAAATTTGTCTAAATCTGTGTTAGTGGGAAATGCTGCGGAACACACAAAAGGCCGCATGGTCCAAGATGGCGCTGGAGGACGATCTCGCCTCGTACTCCTCGGAGGACTTTGACACAGACCTTATGGAGGGAGCGTCCTTCGGGCCTACACAAAAACATAGCTCGGTGCCCAAAACACCTGGAGACCCGGTCACTGTAAGCCAACTTAAGGAAATGCTAGCTGAGTTACGCAAAGACTTGGCTGCAGACATGGCCTACTATAAAGTGGCCATAGAAGGGGCCCAGTCGAAAATCACTCAGCTGGAGGCCTGCACAAGCACCCAGGACTCCAGGTAGAACAACAAGTAGCCGATCTAGCAAAACAGCAGCATGCCACAGCAAACTGCCTGGACGCACTGGAGGATCAAAGGAGGCGTCACAATGTCTATATGTGCCCATTACTGTTTTAAAATGTTATTATCGTTGGCAAAGCTGTTGTGGCATTGCCTACTACCATGTTTCACAAGAGCACGATAAAATAAAGAATATAAAAAAAAAAATCTGTGTTAGTGAGCACTTCTCCTTTGCGGAGATGGTCCATCCACCTCACAGGTGTGGCATATCAAGATGCTGATTAGACAGCATGATTATTGCACAGATGTGCCTTAGACTGGCCACAATAAAAGGCCACTCATAAATGTGCAGTTTTACTGTATTGGGGGGCTCCAGGGGATCCGAATACCAGTCCGTATCTGGTGTGACCACCATTTGCCTCACTCACTGCAACACATCTCCTTCACATAGAATTGATCAGGTTGTTGATTGTGGTCTGTGGAATGTTGGTCCACTCCTCTTCAATGGCTGTGTGAAGTTGCTGAATATTGGCAGGACCTGGAACATGCTTTCAAATACACCAATCCAGAGCATCCCAAACATGCTCAATGGCTGACTTATCCGGTGCGTATGCTAGCCATGCAAGAACTGAAATGTTTTCAGCTTCCAGGAATTGTGTGGAGGTCGATGGTCGTTGATGAATGGCACAATAGGCCTCAGGATCTCATCACGGTATCTCTGTGCATTCAAAATTTTTGCCATCAATAAAATGCACCTGTGTTCGTTGTCCATAAGATACGCCTGCCCATACCATACACCACCACCATCGTGGGCCACTCGATCCACAATGTTGACATCAGCAAACCGCTCACCCACACAACGCCATACGCGCTGTCTGCCATCAGCCCTGTACATCTGTGAAGAGAACACCTCACCAAAGAGCCAGACGCCATCGAATGTGAGCATTTTCCAACTCAAGTCGGTTACGACGATGAACTGCAGTCAGGTCGAGACCCCGATGAGGACGAATGCAGATGAGCTTCCCTGGGATGGTTTTTGACAGTTTGTGCAAAAATTCTTTGGTTATGCAAACAGATTGTTGCAGCAGCTGTCTGGGTGGCTGGTCTCAGACGATCTTGGAGGTGAAGATGTGGAGGTCCTGGGCTGGTGTGGTTACACGTGGTCTGCGGTTGTGAGGCTGGTTAGATATGCTGCCAAATTCACTGAAGAGCCTTTGGAGACTGCTTATGGTAGAGAAATGAACATTCAAGTCACGGGCAACAGTTCTGGTGGACATTCCTGCAGTCAGCATGCCAACTGCACGCTCACTCAAAACGTGCAACATCTGTGGCATTGTGCTGTGTGATAAAATGGCACATTTTAGAGTGGCCTTTTATTGTGGCCAGCCTAAGGCACTCCTTTGCAATAATCATGCTGTCTAATCAGCATCTTGATATGCCACACCTGTGAGGTGGATGGATTATCTTGGCAAAGGATAAATGCTCACAGATTTAGACAGATTTGTGAACAATATTTGAGAGAAATAGACCATAGATCTTTGAGTTCAGCTCAAACATTCAAGTCACGGGCAACAGTTCTGGTGGACATTCCTGCAGTCAGCATGCCAACTGCACGCTCACTCAAAACGTGCAACATCTGTGGCATTGTGCTGTGTGATAAAATGGCACATTTTAGAGTGGCCTTTTATTGTGGCCAGCCTAAGGCACTCCTTTGCAATAATCATGCTGTCTAATCAGCATCTTGATATGCCACACCTGTGAGGTGGATGGATTATCTTGGCAAAGGATAAATGCTCACAGATTTAGACAGATTTGTGAACAATATTTGAGAGAAATAGACCATAGATCTTTGAGTTCAGCTCATGAAAAATTGGAACAAGCAAAAGTGTTGCGTTTATAATTTTGTACAGTGGAATTTATAGTCTAAATATGTCACTGGGATGTATTGAACTAATCATGATCCTGATAAGTTTAATTTTAGTTTTAATTATCATTATATAACTTAATGGAATAGTGAGTGTTTTGCTGGGGAAACAGCATTTCATCCTTGGACCCAGGCAGCACGTTTTGGGTTTGTAGCGTTACTTACCTTATCCAGGGGCCGGCCGCGGTCCTCTCTTCAAGCCACGCGCGGCTCATCCGACGGCTTCAATAGGAAGGCGGGCAGTGACCGCGAGAAGCGGTCACGTGTCCCACCTGAATCTAAGAGCGCGCCGCGAGTCTCGGGCGCGCTCTTAAAGAGACAGTGGGAGCCTAAATTGTCAAAAGGCTCCCATTGGCCCCTGTCATGCCACACTCCCCATACACTTACCTTTTGGGGGTGTGGATATGACAGGAGCCAATCACATTAGTTTAGAAGCTATTTAAACTTACCTCTCCCTTTACTCCCTGCCCTATCGTGGTTTCTGTTTCAGTTCCCTTTAGCGCTTGTTGTGTTCAGTTGTGTTTTCTTCGTATTGACTTTGGCTTTGTTTCTGACTACGTTTTCTCTTTATCCTTATCTGTTCTGGTTGCCGGCTTGCTGTTTACTGTGTACCAGACCCCGGCTAGTCCTAGTTTACGCTGTCTCTCTGTGCCCTTGACTTCGGATCATTCCTGACTGTCTCCTCTCATATACGTCGAGTCCGGCCATTCTAAGGTCCGGTAGACGTATCTCTCCTCTGTGTTGTCTTCTGTTTAGCTGAATTCTGCGTGTTGGGGTATATTCTCGTTACAGGGTTGTCCCTGCCTTTAACTGTGAGTGTGTCAAGAGACATATTATGGAGTGGGACTTTAGAAAGGGGTCACCAAATTATATTTGGGCTACAGCCCTGGTACTTTGTTGATACTAGCCAAACCCCTTCCAGTAAAACAAACACTATTAAACTCACACAGATAATACATATGAAGTAAACTGTACTATCTAAAAATGTATACTCTGTGAGTCTGTGACAATGATAAATGATGTACTCACTGTTGCTGTGTTAGGAGATGAATTCACTTACATGTACAACTTGCCTCAGCCATGCCTCTACCCTACCTACTGGCTTCTGTACTTCTTATGGAGGTCAATGAAAGCAGGACACAGTTGAGGGCAATGTACCTCATTCAGTCATGGAGTGCAAATCTTGAACCTAACTGTATGGTAAATTAAAGGAATAGCTTAGGGACCATAACAACGCAAGAAAAATGAAGTGACATCCTGGCACTGGCTGACCTAAAGGGATTAAACTGCTCAAGTCTGTGTTCCAGTGCCAAATCTCCCTTCCACTCTGCCATTCCATTTTCTCAAAATCTCTAAACCGATAGTCTCTTGCAGAATTGGGCAGCAGTGCCACTGACCGTTCTCAGCCAATCAGTAAATTCCCATTCAGAAAACTGTATTGAAAATAAACATTCCTTTTTCAAGACAGTTTTATGAATGGGGATTCAGTCATTGTCTGAGAGAGTCAGCAAATGATATATTAGTAGCTACTAAGCTACAACAATTTAGCGTAGTATCGTAATTAATGTGAATCTTAAGCATAAAAGATAGATATATTTCTATATTCCCCTCTTATTTCTATTTTGCCATTCCAATGAAAGATATTTTAATTCAAAAGTGTTTTCCCTTTATTTTTATTTTTAAATAAAAAAACTAAAACATTAGAGTCAGCACTATTGGTTAGGATAAATGAGGGGAATGAGTTAACACTGGATAGTGGGCTGACGGGCTGGAGGGGAATTTATTACTTGCATTACAGGTAAGGAGTAAGAGGAGTACATGTGGGGTGGCTGGGAACAGGGGTAGGGGGAATATCAAAGAAATGAGGAAAGGAAGGAGAATAGAGTAAGGATATATCAAAGCTATGAAATAAAAATAAAAGAAAACAAAAACATATATTAGATGTGCTTAGCTCTAATAAACGTTTTGTATTGCCTTGCTACAGTCTGTAATGAATGCTGCCTCCAGACTAATTTTCCTCTCTCGTCGGTCCTCTCACACTTCACCCTCTGTCAGTCCTTACATTGGCTTCCTGTATCCTATAGGAGTCAATTCAACGTGCTAACCCATACCTGTAAAGCATTGAATAATTCTAGCCCCTCTTATCTCTTCACAGATCCACAGGTATGTCCCTTCTCTGTCTCTCCGCTCTGCCCGTGATCTTCTCCTGTCCGCTGCTCGCACCAATACAGTCAACTCACGCTTGTAGGACTTCTTGCGGGTGTCTCCTTCCTATGGAAGAGCCTGCTTACCGCCATCAGACTCTCCCCTAGTCTTCAATCTTTAAGAAGTGCCTTAAAACCCATCTCTTTAAGAAAGCTTATGGCCTCCCAGAGTAACCTCTACCTTACATACCTGTTGCTTGCTCTCTCCTAAAGGGCAGCACTCCATTCTCTCCTCCAGCTCTGCTTCACCCCCACCTTTTTGATTGCTATTTCCTGTCCTATTGTGTTTTACACCCCATATCCTATAGACCAGCGTTTCCCAATTGGTGTTCCGCGAGAACAAAATTGGGGTTCTGGAAGGTCGGAAACAGCAGAGATCGCAGGAGCGCGATCTTTAGCCCGCCCTGCCATCAGCCAACCACTTAGACTTCGCTGGTCCGTGAGAGATCCTGCACAGCCGTCAGTCAGCCTGCCCAGCAGTCAGCCCTGCTGTCAGCCATTTTCTTTCACTCGTGGTAGAGGAGTGATAGAGAGAAGAGCTGATAGTTAAAGCTCTGTTATGGTCAGATAGAAATCTGTTAGGTAGGGACATAGTAGACTCTGTTAGGTAAGGAAACAGAAAGCTCTGTTAGGTAGGGACATTGAAAGTGTTCAAGTCTTTTTGCTCCATGTCGAACTCAAAAATTCGACATAAGTTCAGTTCTTTCTAAGAGCGTTATCAAAATCAGCATCCTTTTCAGTCAGGTTGTGAGTGTTCAAACTTTTTTTTTTACCAATAAACAACCATGAATTTGGAAAGCTGGTTAAAGCAGGGGACTCTTCAGAGAAAAAAGTACTACTTCTTCTACCTGTTCGGCACTTATAGAAACTGAGAAAAAAAGAAGATACAACTAAAAATACAGAAAACATGCCCGAAATAGTTGTATCTACAGTTTCTCAAATAGCAGAGAAAAGTGTAAAAAAAAAAAAAAAAACATAAAAAAACACAATGCTAGCCAATCTTCTTCTCAAACAAAGAAAATAAAATATGTTGATAGCTACTTGTCATTTGGATTCACAAATGCCAGAAATGAAGATTGTCCTGAAGCACAATGCATACTTTGCAATAAAATATTGCCAAACATTAGCACCTGCTAAATTACATCGTCATTTTGAGCAAAACCACGCAGAGAACAAAGATAAAGACATTGCCTTTTTATTAAAATTTTTTATAAATTCTTTATTTTCAGTAGATTTTCAGGTTTTTGTGAGGTATAGAATGTAAAAAGGGGAGGGTAATAGATAGTAAAACTGTGTTTATGCATTTAGATTTACAGTACATTTCTGTTATCCTTGACATTTGTTGTCGTTCGCCATTCGATTTGCAATTCGTTGTTTGCTTTTGTTAGGTGTGTGTTATTCTTTTGCGTTTCTATATGTGGCTCCTGTGTGGGTCACTTGTTTATTCATATAGTATAATTGGGAGGTGGGCTTGCATGGAAGCCAAGTGTATTGGTGTGTTCGCTTGTTGTCTGTCAGAGTGTTACCTTTTCTAGGCCTTTGTGGTGTGGTCTTGTTTCGTAAGCGTGGGGGGTGTAGAGTGAAGAAGACGGGGGTAAACTGTTTTGTTGCATAGGTTTGTTTTCGTGTCTGTGGTGAGTATGGGGTTGTTGGATTTGTGTCTTTTGTCATTAAGTAATCGTGAATGGAGTTCGATGTTCTCTATGTGCACTCATAGTTTTTCATTCTGTTGTTAGGTTTGAGGCTAGTGCCCGGTTGGGATGCCAGTTCATTGGTGTTACTGTGTAGTTTCTTTAGGTAGTTTAGTATGGTTATGGTACGATTTATTACTGTATGTGGGTATGGTGGGTGGTGTCTCCTGTCTCCATTTGTGATTTGTCTAGACTTGAATGTGGTCGGTGTGTGTATCTCCCTGTTGGGTGATGACTTGATTCCTTATAAAGGTGTTTTGTCTCTGTGGGTTTAAGTGTCGGTGTTTGAGGTGGTGTTCCTCGATGTCATTGTTGTATTTGTAATGTTTAGGTGTGTCCTAGATGGTGTAGGTCTTCTATGTGGGGTAGGTATGTCTAGTTTTGGGGGGTCTGTGGGTGGGTGAGGAGGTATTGTATGTGGGGTTTTGATAGTGTTGGTTAATTGGGCTTATGAGGTTGTGGATTGTTTGGTTTGTTGTGGTTGTGTAGGGTAGGGGTGGTCGGTCGCCTCCCGTCCCGCCCTACATCCCCAGAATGCCCCCGATGATCCAGGGGTCCCAAATTTTATAGAAGTGTTTGTTTGTGTCATGTAAAAGGGCTGAAAGCTTATCCATTTCCATGGCTTCTTTTGTTTTCTGGCGCATCGTGGTCATGGATGGGGTGGTGGGGTTTCCCCATTGTTCCGCAATTGTGCGTCTGGTGGCTAGGGCTAGTTTAGCCACCAGTTTGTTTTGTGCTCATGTTAGGGGAGATGGGTTTTAGACAGTAGCCAGATCCATGGGTCTTTGGGTACGTCTTCGTGTAGGATTCTGGATGCGAGGTTAGCCACCTCAGTCAAGAGTGGGGAGTGTTGTGGGTATTTACACGAAGAATACCCAGAATTGTCCAAGTGGGCAATCATAGTTCTGTTGCCATTCACCAGCACATACTTAGAAACATAGAAA
Organism: Pelobates cultripes; assembly: GCA_933207985.1. Lineage (NCBI taxonomy): Eukaryota > Metazoa > Chordata > Amphibia > Anura > Pelobatidae > Pelobates > Pelobates cultripes. The sequence goes on along the minus strand of OW240916.1, from coordinate 92,509,410 downwards.
CATAGAATGTGACGGCAGATAAGAACCATTCGGCCCATCTAGTCTGCCCAATTTTCTAAAAACTTTCATTAGTCCCTAGCCTTATCTTATAGTTAGGATAGTCTTATGCCTATCCCATGCATGCTTAAACTCCTTTACTGTGTTAACCTCTACCACTTCAGCTGGAAGGCTATTCCATGCATCCACTACCCTCTCAGTAAAGTAATACTTCCTGATATTATTTTTAAACCTTTGTCCCTCTAATTTAAGACTATGTCCTCTTGTTGTGGTAGTTTTTCTTCTTTTAAATATAGTCTCCTCCTTTACTGTGTTGATTCCCTTTATATATTTAAATGTTTCTATCATATCCCCCCTGTCTCGTCTTTCCTCCAAGCTATACATGTTAAGATCCTTTAACCTTTCCTGGTAAGTTTTATCCCGCAATCCATGAACCAGTTTAGTAGCCCTTCTCTGAACCCTCTCTAAGGTATCAATATCCTTCTGAAGATACGGTCTCCAGTAATGTGTACAATACTCCAAGTGAGGTCTCACCAGTGTTCTGTACAATGGCATGAGCACTTCCCTCTTTCTACTGCTAATACCTCTCCCTATACAACCAAGCATTCTGCTAGCATTTCCTGCTGCTCTATTACATTGTCTGCCTACCTTTAAGTCATCAGAAATAATCACCCCTAAATCCCTTTCCTCATATGTTGAGGTTAGGACTCTATCAAATATTCTGTACTCTGCCCTTGGGTTTTTACGTCCAAGATGCATTATCTTGCACTTATCCACATTAAATGTCAGTTGCCACAATTCTGACCATTTTTCTAGTTTACCTAAATCATTTGCCATTTGGCTTATCCCTCCTGGAACATCAACCCTGTTACATATCTTAGTATCATCAGCAAAAAGACATACCTTACCATCAAGACCTTCTGCAATATCACTAATAAAAATATTAAAAGAGAATGGGTCCAAGTACAGATCCCTGAGGTACCCCACTGGTGACAAGTCCAAGCTTTGAATATATTCCATTAACTACTTATGTGAAACTGGATTCTCGCTCTACTCTGCAGCAAAAACAAATTATCGAAATCGACTTGACGCAACTGCAGACATGCGAATACAATTGTCAACAATTAAACCAGATATAAAAATAATTTGCCAGCAAAAGAGAACATACACTCTGCTCATTAAAAGGTTTGCGCTGCGCTACGGCACACATTTTTTTGTTGGGGTTCCAAAGTTTTGCTATACCACGTTAAAAGGGTTCCAACAGAAAAATTGAGAAACCCTGCTATAGACTGTAACCTCTTCAACCTATTGTTCCTGTAAGTTTTCTTGTAATTGTCCTATTTATAGTTAAATCCCCCCTCTTATAATATTGCAAAGCGCTACAGAATCTGTTGGCGCTAAATAAACAGCAATAATAATAATATCCTTGTCTTTGCTGTGAGCGTTCCTTACATTTTTTATTAGGAGTGTCCTCGATTTATACAAAATAGATATTAACTGCGTACCTCTAGAACAACTTTAGTTTAATGAAGCAATTTTGTTGTATAGACCATACACCTGCAGTCCCACAGCTCAATTTCTCTGCCAGGAGATGAATTATAAACTATCTGGTATAAAACGCCGACCCTACTACTTTGAATCTTCCCATCGGTCCCCCCCGACATGCTGGAGATGCCAAACGGAGAGGGGAACAATGCTACACATTTGGTGGGAATGTCGTGACATAGTTCCATACTGGGAGATGGTAAAAGATAACGTGATACTGATTCTAGGGGACATACCTGAATGGTCAGCCGACCTCGCCCTACTGCATATCTCTCCACAACCGATCTCACTCTAAGAAATTGATCTTGCGCCACTTACTAAATGCAGCCAAGGCCAATATCCCGGTTCAAAAATACATGGGGCTGTAACCAGGGGTTTCCGCGTGACACACTTCCGGAGGCTATAGCAGTGGATGATATTTCATGTAATGCAAGTACTGATAATTGCACCTTGAGCTGCTTCCCACAGAATAGTGTAAAGTTATAGGAAGCACAGTGATTGATTGCGATTCCGTTTGTCAACTCTCCTGTTTTCCTCTGCATATACGATAACGCACGCAATGCAGTGTTTGTTGTGCGGACACTGCAACAGAGACCTGCGAGTCTCAACCTGAACTCTTTTCTATTCCTGTATTCAATGAAAACTACTTAAAAACAGATTTGCAAAAAAAAAAAAAAAAAACCTGGAAAAGACTTTATAAATATATGTAAATGAATTCCTGTCATACCCAAACATGCTCTGTTTTATCTTTTGCGATGTTTGCAATTCATTCGAGCTAACACAAAAGTTAATAGTTCATTATCAGAAAATTACTGGTTGCTTTGTCAACCATGTATTGTGTTAGAGAGGCACGAAAAATGGTGATATTTAATTTGCAATAAATAAACAGATGAGCACAAATACAAAAAAAAAATCAATGGGGTGTAAAAATATAACAGGTTTGGTTTCAAAATGCTATTGGAAATTATACATTTGGACATTTGCTATAAAGAAGGCAAAGTATGATACAATATAAACGCAGAAAGAATGTACTAAGGAGATTACAAAGAACTTTTTCTTGAGTCACCTTTTCTTTCTTTAGATTACTAAGGTTTTGGGAGGTCTGAATAAAGATTAAGATCTTTGAGTTGATACAAATGAGAAATGAGAAATGCATTTCCCCAAAAATCTTAAAATGTGCCAACCATGACACTGATTATTTTGACACAGACTCTGGTTAAATCCAAAAGAGTACATTTATAAAAATAAAGCAGAATTTTTTTTTCGAAGTTGTCTTCTCATTCTTTAATCTCTTATTAGTATCAGTCTGGGGGATGGTCTTGCCAATGAGAGACATCCTAGCATGAACAAGCAGTTCTCAGTCTATGCATACCAGAGAGAAATTGGCATATTTTATATATTTAATGTGCAATGTTTATAGTTTAGTTATGAAATTCTCTAAGGAAAGAAAAAGTTAAGCTCCTACTTCTACCACTTCTGTCTGATTAGCCAGATTCAAGGTCTAGGCTTCTGTAATAACTCAGGCATATGCACAGTTACCATTGTTTTATTCTCTTTTACATTCAAATAAATCTGCCTGTTCATCATTTTATGCACTGTAATCATCTTTATTCAGTCCATCATCTTTATCAGGCTTACTGTAACTTCCTCTTACTTGACCTTCCATAATTAACAAATTCTACAAATCCAAAATTTTGTTGGTCGAGATCCTCATAGACATGCTTTGGTCTGCTCATCCAATCTGTGCCAGGGTGCTATTTTTAAATGAACAGTCCAAGCTATGCAGAAATGTCACCCATGACACAAGCGTCAAAATCTAGGTAATGAGACAAACTACCTGGATCTGAAATAAAACTCCTGTTGAAGTTCGAGATGTTAGAACCACACTTCAAGCAGATTGCCGTTCAACCACCACAAACATTCACAGAGAAATGAAAGCCTTGCTCATATTGAATCTGTAGACAGGTTTGGGGTGCTCAAAAAGGATCAGTCCAAGCATCTTCTAAAGGTAGTAGATATGGAGGACAGTTGGTAACAATACTATGTGACTATCCAGTGTATACCAGTAACAGTCACAACAGATGCACTTTGGACCGTATCAGAACTTTATTACCAACTGTTGGCAAAAATGATGGTTGCTCCATAAAACTTATAGGCTTCCAAAGCTTTGAGGCCTACAACTGCATGTCAAAACAGCATGGATACTTAAAAAAATTCCGAGAACCATATTCAGATATGCCAATTTATTGGTGACAACCAGTATGAGATGCTGTAAACTAGTCTAAGTTAAGATGTTGAAGAACCATAACATTGCCTGTTAACAATTAATGAAGCCTTGAGCTTGAACGATGGCACACTCAGGAGTCTCCCCACCCTTAGAGGAAAGCTGCTTTTTGAAACATTTATGTGTTATACAATTTTCTAAAACTTTTATACAGGATGCTATTGTTATATGTTTCCAATTTTACCTGTAAGGTCTGAGATAATTTGTGCTCAGATAGTCCATTCTTTGTTCATGACATACATTTACACAAATACATTCTGTAACTAGAGTGCTTACTTAAGAGTGTTATACATGTTATGTATAGAATGTTATTAGCACCTCTACAAAGACAATTTTCTGAATCTACGTATTTAATATTTTGCTTTCTTTTTATATTTTGCTTATCTTCTATTTTTTTAACATCTTCATGCTGGAAGATATTTCCCTATAAGGATTCTCAGGGCTACTTTCTGTTTATCATCTGATAACAACCTGATCCACATGTCAGCTGTTATATAGTGCATACCAGAATCAAATATATACCTTGGATTGTTGCATCATGTGTGGTGGTTCTAAATGTCTACGTACCTACCGTACCTCTCCTCAAAAGCTTTGGTTTCCGGTCAGAACACATAGTTTATCCATGGTGGGAGGAGCAATGACGTAGGACATACGCACGCTTCCGGTGGGGCGATCTGAGCGAGCGAGGCATATGAGGAAGCAAGCGGAGCTATGCAAAGGGCAGCATGCTAGAAAGGCAGTTGTACAAGAGAAGTCTTCAAAAGTCTAAGCAGTGACAGGCAGACGGAAAACACCCAAACACAAGAGGCTGAGTTAATTAAAGGATGCAGCAATAAACAGAGCAAGCTCGCAGAGCGTTGAGAGAAAGTGTCTGAATGCTTGGGAACTGAGCGGGAAGCAGGCATCTTCAAAACTCCCCACAAGATGAGTATTATATATATCTGAATACTGCAATACTGCTGGACGCTGCTGGTTATTGTTGGTCTGTGGTCTCTATCACATATATCAATATACTGCTTATACTGAATATTGGCTACAGGGTGTTGGCTAAAACTAATTATACAACTAGGCATAGAAACCATACTGAATATTCTTTTTCTCTGGTGGTGATTGGGGTAAGCAGGTTTTTATTAAAAATTACCTCCAAGAAGAACCCTGAAAACAAAACTTTAAAAAAAGACAAAAAATAAATTAAAGATCCGAGACGGTTGTCTGATTTTTTTCTCGGCTCAATCTCCTGGGAAAAAAGATGGCGAGGAGGGAACGTCATTTACTCAAGTTGAAGACAGCGAAACAAACGTAACCATGAGCAAAGAGTTTTAAGTAGTATTCTCTGATATATTGGATAAGACCCAACAGCAACTGTGTGATAAAATGACTTTAGTAATACAATCCAATGTACAAGAAATCAAGAGAGATATTGCTCTGTTAAACCAGAAAGTGGTGAATATAGAAGAAAAACTAGGGGCAGTGGATTACCTGCAGGGGGAGCTAAAATCTCAATACGAGCAGCTTGCTAAGAAATATAATGTGATGGAACAAAAATTATCCGATCTGTAAGATCGTTGTTGACGGAACAACATACGTATTAGAGGAATAAGTGAACAAATTTCTGAAGGGAAATTAGAGGAGTATTTGCTTCTTTCTTTGGTGAGCTAGGTTTGGAGATGGAGTCAACTACAAAAGTAATGGACAGAAACATCGTCTCCCTAGGCCCAAGGGGCTACCAGAGACTGTATCCAGAGGCATAATTGTATGTTTCCATCAATTTTGGTATAAAGATCAAGTACTAATTAAACATAGAACTAACTCAGAAAATACGGACCAGTACTTGTACTTGAATTTGAAATTATTTCAAGACCTGTCATGGCATACCCGGCAAAGCAGAAGAGCCTTTGGAACGATTACTAATATCTTAAGAAAAAATCTGATAAGATATAAATGGGGTTACCCAGTTAAATTAATAGTGATGCGGGGGAAAGATATAATTCTGCTGGATGATCCCCAAAAGGCATTATTATGGCTTAAAAAAAATGACCTAAAGTAGTAGGCTGATAGAGAGGAGTAAGGAGAGGGGAATGGGGAGAGGAGAGGGGGTAAGCAGTTTTGTGTAGCTGTGGGGTGTTTTTTTGATGCGCGGTGGGTCACTATGGAATACAAGTGTATGAATATCCATTAATGTATGACAAATGTTTAAGGATGATGCAATTAGAGTTTGGCAAACACTTAAATAGTGTATAAGTGCAATAAGTAATCAAGTTTATGTTTGCACCTATATTATTGAATTATAATTAGTAATGCTGGTTAAGTAGCACAAATGATTTGGGCACTGATTCACTAAATTGTCATTTTATGACTTACAGAATAAGTAATTGAAATATAGTAATCTAGATAATTTTTGAATATGAATACGGAGTTGAATTGAATAGTATCTGTAAGTAATTGATTAATGATTAGTTTTATTATATGGGATAAATGGGGTAAATATTTCTATCGGTGCCTGGTTTAAACAATACAAAACTTACAAACAAGAGCCTGCCAGACTCATTAGAAAACCCAAACCCCCAGTCCTTAATCCTCCCATAAGGACTATCAACATATGAATAGGTAATACTATTTACTAATATATACATATATATCATTTAAAAAAAAAATAATTTTTGTTATTACGTATGCACTCATTACTAGTTGAAATTTGATGTGCTGTGGGTCACTATGGAATATAAGAGCATGAATATATATTACTGTAGTTTAAATGTTTGAGGAGGATGCAATCTGGGTTTAGTAAACACTTAAATACTGGAGGTTTTGTCTGCACTTATACTATTGAATTGTAATTGGCAAGGGTGGTTAAATAGTAGAAATCATTTGGTCATTGATCCACTAAATTGTCATTTCATAACTTACAGAATAAGTAATTGAAATATAGGAATTTAGATAATCTTTGAATATTAATTGGTATTGAGTAGTATCTGGAAGTAATTGGCTAATGATTAGTTTTATAATATGAGAAAAGAAAAATAGGGTAAATATTTTCATAGATAATATTATCAGCTGAGTAGATTATATTACTTATTTTATATATATATATATTTTTTTCTCTCTCTCCTTCTCCTTCCTTTAAGCTCTTTTCTCAACAAGATACCCATGTATTATGAATTGACTTTAGAGCCAAGATTTCTTCTTTATATATCACTTTAAGAATAATAATTCGTCCGAGTTGAGCTTGATTGGGTCACCTTGTAAAGAGTAGCTACGATTTGTAGTTTCAGTACTCTTTGTGAACATGCGGGATATGCATGTTGATAGTCCTTATGGGAGGATTAAGGACTGGGGGTTTTGGGTTTTCTAATGAGTCTGGTAGGCTCTTGTTTGTAAGTTTTGTATTGTTTAAACCAGGCACCGATAGAAAAATGAAGAAAGATGCTTTAAATTATGGTTAGGATGCTCACGCTAAATACCCAGGGTCTTAATAGTCCTCACAAAAGAAAGGCACTTATAGAGTTGCTTAAAGAAGAAAGAATACAAGTTTGCTTTTTACAAGAGACCCATTGGGTTGAATGCAATAAGGAATATTATCTAGGGAAACAAACTGCTTTTGTTGTTAAGGCTTCTTCTAGGAAAAGGAAATAGTGTGGAGTGGCAATTTGGATTGGGAAAGATATGCTATGTGAAGTTATTTATCAGGAAACTGACCCACAGGCTAGATACATTATATTGATATGTAAATTGAATAATGAGATATATACTCTAGCCAATATATATGCCCCTAACTCAGGACAAGTGGCTTTTGTGAGGGAAGTAACAGATAAATCTTGGACACAGAATGGGATAAGAGAACGAAAAAAGGGGTTCAAATTGATACAGCATTACATCGAAGGGCGAAAGCTTTCTCCACTGTTTTGAAAAAGGTAGCTATGTATGATGTTTGGAGACTTTTCCATCCACAGGAATATGATTTCACGCATTTTTCTTATAGACATTGTTTCGTTTGCTAGAATAGATATGCTGCTAGGCAATATTTCATTGGCTAATTCCATTAAAAATGTATTAATTAAATCAATAGTCTGGTCAGATCACAATGCGGTACTGTGGGAATTACAACATAATCAGAAACAAACTATTAGACAGTGGAGATTGAATGAATCCCTTTTGAGAAGTGACTATAACAGAGAATACATTACCCAAATGACAGATTTTTATTTCTCGGAAAATAAAGATTCCGTGCCTGGGAGTAGGTGGTTAGCATATAAGGCTGTCATACAGGGACAGTTTATTAAATTAGGTGCATTTGAGGACAAGAAAAGGGGAAACAATTTAGCAGATATGCATGTCTCTTTATATAAGTTAGAAAAAAGTAATAAAGAATCTCCATCCAAAGAAAGGGCAGAACAAATTCGCTCAGTTAAGAACAATCTTAATGCATTAAATATGAATCGAATATCTAATAACCTAGAGAAATTAGAACAAAAATGGTATATGAAAAGCAATCGAATAGATAAAATGCTGACCAATAAATTGAAAACCCGGCAAGCCTTGCATCGGATTGATAAGATAATACATAAAGATAAGATATGCAAAGCCCCTAAAGATATTGGACAGATATTTAATGATTATTATACATCTTTATATACCGTATTTTTCGCTCCATAAGACACACTTTTTTCCCCTCAAAAGTGAGGGGAAATGTCTGCGCGTCTTATGTAGCGAATGTGAAGATTTACTTACCTGTCTTGGAGCGTGGGCCGGCTTCACAGCGCGCTCCGCCGTCCAGGAACTTCTATTTCAGGTTCCGGTTTCCGGCGGGACTGAAAGGAAGTGCACACTCAGTGTGCACACTTCCTTTCAGTCCCGCCGGAAACCGGAACCTGAAATAGAAGTTCCTGGACCGCGGAGCGCGCTGTGAAGCCGGCCCACGCTCCAAGACAGGTAAGTAATTATGGGACAATGGGAGGGGAGACACTATGGGACACTATGGGTTAAGGGGAGGGGGACACACTATGGGAGAAAGGGAGGGGGAGACACTATGGGAGAAGGGAGGGGGACACTATGGGAGAAAGGGAGGGGGAGACACTATGGGAGAAAGGGAGGGGGAGACACTATGGGAGAAGGGGAGGGGGAGACACTATGGGACACTATGGGAGAAGGGGAGGAGGACACTATGGGAGAAAGGGAGGGGGAGACACTATGGGAGAAGGGGAGGGGGAGACACTATGGGAGAAGGGGAGGGGGAGACACTATGGGAGAAGGGGAGGGGGACACTATGGGAGGGAAAGTGCACTATGGAACAATGGGAGGGGGGGACACTATGGGATCAGAACACTAATGGACAAGGGTAGGAGGGGTTAAAGAACACTATGGGACAGGGAGGAGGGGTTAACAATCACTATGGGACAGAGGAAAGGGGGGTTAAAGATCATTATGGGACAGGGGAGAAAAAAAAATATTCTGAACAAACTGTCCCATAGTAAGAAACACTTGTTCAGAATATTTTTTTTCTGGGTTTCCTCCTCTAAAAACTAGGTGCGTCTTATGGTGAGGTGCGTCTTATGGAGCGAAAAATACGGTAATAGTGCTAATAACACCAAATTAGACAGTTTGATAGATTTTATCAAGGGTCTTAACACAGCTACTATCAATAAAAAACAACAGGAATTGTTAGATTGAGATTTTGAGGAATCAGAGGTCACAGAAGCTATTGATGCACTTAAGGAAAAAAAACTCCAGGACGCGATGGGTTCAGGGAATCCCTTTAGAAAACTTTTAAGGATAAAATTGTAACGGATATGACACAAGCTTTCAATGACTTTATTAGGTTGGCCAAATGTCCTGCTGAATTTCTTGCTGCAAATATTCTTCCCATCCCTAAACAGAATAAAGACCCTTCATATGTAAAAAATTATAGGCCGATTTCTTTAATTAATACAGATGCAAAGATTTTTTTCATCCATTATTGCTGCCAGACTTAAAAATATTATTGAATCAGTTTTTAAAGACCAAGTGGGATTTGTCCCTGGACATAGTTCAGTAAATAATATCAGGAAAATAATTGATATCCTAGATTTGGCTAAAAAAGAACAAAAATAACTAGTCATCCTTGCTTTAGATGCAGAAAAAGCTTTTGATCGAGTGGATTGGGGCTTTTTGTTGCAGATTTTAGAATTATATGGTTTTGGAGAACAGTTTTGTAAGGCAGTTAAAGCTTTATATAGCACTCCTATAGCTAGAACCATTGGTCAACATATTTGTGCTTACTGGTTTGCCTTTGGAAATGGGACTAGACAAGGCTGCCCATTGTCACCATTACTTTACATTCTAACAATAGAAATATTAGCAGTTAAGATAAGAGAAAGTAACAATATACATGGTTACTAGTGATGTCCCGAACGGTTCGCCGCGGACTCCAGTCAGCAGACACATTCCAGCCAATCAGCAGCAGACCCTTCCTCCCAAACCCTCCCACCTCCTGGACAGCTCACTAAGAATGCAGCTTCAAAATGGATGCTGTCCAGGAGGTGGGAGGGTCTGGGAAGGAGGGTCTGCTGCTGATTGGCTGGAATGTGTCTGCTGACTGGAGTCCATGGCGAACTGTTCGCGAACCGTTTTGAGACATCACTAATGGTTACCCTATCTCTAAGGGAGAAATAAAGATTAGTATGTATGCTGATGTCATATTGGTGACACTTACGGATTCTCAAAAATCCCTGCCTGCTTTGATGGAAGTGATTAATGCATATTCAATATTTTCTAATTACAAATTAAATACAGATAAAACCGTAATTATGGGTATTAACTTGAATGAGTCATCTAAAGCACGATTGCAACAAAGTTATGATTTTGTATGGACAGATACAGAATTTATATATTTGGGAATTAAAATTTCCCCAGACGTGAATAATATAATGGAAATAAATTTTATGGCCTTATTAAAAGAGATGAATTATACACTTAAAGGATGGAATACTATGTTTCTGTTGTGGATTGGTAGGATTAATGCGATAAAGGCTTATATCATCCCAAAGTGGCTATATATATTTACACACCTCCCCATTCAAATACCGGATAGCTGGCTAACTATGGCTCAGACGAGTATCTCCAGATTTATCTGGCATGGGAAAAAACCTTGTATTAATAATCAGCATAAGGCATATAAAGTAAAAGAGGGGTGGGCTTGGTATGCCTATTTTGAAAAATTATTATTATGCAAATATGATTAGCCACATTTATTTGATGCAAATTCCAGCGGCTGTTGATGAATGCTGGTATCATATAGAGAGCTATCAGACTCAGATAAAAGATCTCTCTTGTTTATTATGGAATATTCATTACCCGAACTGGAAGAGAATTGGAATTAGGAGAGAATTGTTTTATCATTGTCATCTTGGAAAGTTTTGGTCTTTTTTGAAGAAAAAGATGGAAGGGAATAATATAATTATAAATAGTCTTAGTATTAAAGTTTTGGAAAATAATATCCAAGATCTATCATTAGCTACTTGAAAAGTCGAGGCATTGATAAGGTTTCAGACTTATATAAAGATGGGATAATGAAAAACTTCCCAAGTTTGAATCTTGAGTATGCTTTACCTCATAAAGAGTTCCCCAGGGCCTGGGGAAATTCAAAATTGATAAAAGAATTGAAATAGCAATTCTACATTTAAATTGGCCGGTTCTACACCCTAGGCAAGCCTTAATGACAACCCATTTTTTTGTGGCAACAAAACTACTTTTGGCCAGATATTGGAAATTAAAATGCATTTGTTAGTTGGCCAATTTAAAAAAAAGCTAATTATATTAAAGTGTAAAATGGAACAGGGCCTTAAATGGATTAATAAAAAGGCTGATCAGAACAGTAGCTGGATAGTAGAATGGATGGATAGACTGACTGATCTTGATTGAATATGTTATTTGATTTTTTTTTAAAAAGTAAAAAAGTAAAAAAGAGAAGGGAAATGAAGAGGGGAGGAAAAAGAAAAGAAAGAGAAAAAAGAAAGAAAAGGAAGAAAAAAAAAAGCTATAGAAATTAACTATTTGGGGTATTTCATATTCAAATCTTCTTATGCCATTTATATGGTTACTAAACTTTTTATCTTCCTTCCTAATGTTAGACATAATTATTTTAATGGATAAATACTATGGTGACTGGTGCATTGTCATGTTATGTGTTTTATGTTGTTTGTCATTTTGGACCTTCTTATGATTCTGATCGTATTTGATGCCAATTTATATAAATTTCATTTGAGAGGTCTATAAATATTAAATGTTTATATGCATTTGTAAATTATAAGGAAATAATAAAAATTATTTATACAAAAAAAAAAAAAAAAGCTTTGGTTTCCTTCAATACATATAACAACCCCGCCCAATGATCTTATAGTAAAAACATCTTTGCAAACCCAACTATTATGTAGATCTAACACATACCCCAACTGTATATCATTTTGTTGCACCTACAAATCTAGAGTTTTCTCTGTTGAAACAAACAGGAAATTATGATGCTGTCCGAAAGTAGAATATAAATATAACATTTATTTCTATTAAAAATATGATCACATCACTTCTCTACTATAAACCATAACAAGTATAGCAAATTAAAAAAAATATATATTAAAGGCAAAAAAAAAACAAACAACAACAAAACAACTACTGTGATGCCCCACAAGTGGGGAAAATCAATCACACACCACTCTATTTAATAAGGCAGCAATACAAATACTACCATGCAATCTATGTTATTTATATAGTATTATAATGAATCAAGATATTCATACTACAACAAAAAATGACAAATCGTTTTATATAAATAAAAAAATGTCCCCCCGACTATTTGGACTCACATTTTTTTAGTGGGGTTTCCTCTATGTATTGGAGATGTATGTATAAGGCTTCTAGGATCGCTACTAAATATATTTAGTAAATTCAATGTCAAACGTGCAAAGTCTTATTGTGCAATACACCAGAATCAAAACTCCACCTGTCTAGAATGTTTTTTACTAGTTACTATTCCGCGGGGTGCAAACATGGAATTTACACAACATATTCTAACTGCAGTCAAAACTAGTCTAGCTGGTCTCTGGAAAGATACTTGCCAACCCAGTGTCATTTGAAGAAATGTCTCAGAATTACCTAAGCAGTTGGTCAGTTTAATGAAAATCGGGTCCAGATGTTTTTATTATACGCATATACACTATACGCCTCTAGTTCTTTCAAAAGCCCTGAGAGTTTTACAGCTATAATCTTCCTTCCAAACCTCTCACCTATAATTTATAATGTATTATTCCCTTTTTATCTTACAAAACCAGTTTCTAGAATTAGGTGTTAATTAAAAAAAAATAAAAAAAAAAAAAAAAAGGTATTTATTTCAATACATAAGATCCATTAATATATTGTACTACTTGAGGTCACAAATTAATATTTTTTGGGATACATTTTCAAAATTTTTATATTTACATACATACATACATACACACACTTTAAATTTATGTTTACCCAAATTTTTTTTAATAATTCTAAAAATGTATCCAATAATATTTACTTTCGGCCAATAAAATTTCAGTCAGCTACAACTGTGCATGATTCACCATATGTAAATCATAAGAAAAAAAAAATCAATAAAATCTGGTTATGTTTGTGTTTTTTTTTTTTTTTTTTTTACATACAAGTATAACATTGCATTTTTATTGTAATTATTATTGCAATAAATTATTTGCATTGCTGATGCAGGATAGTGCAGAAAAAAGTGCAGCCAAGTACAAGTGTAAATACAGCTACACTTCTTGAATACAGCAACATCCCATTTGTAGTATTAGGGGAAGCTTTAATGTTATATTAGATAACTACTAACTTTAGAACTTTGACTAACAAATTTCACTTCATTATTTACTGGGTCCATTCACTGGGGTCACTTTTGGGACAAAATAGCATCCCGTACCGATCAATTTAACCCTTCAAAGCATTACATTTATAGAGACGTGTCCAGCAATAACTTTGTGCATTATGATATATTGGAGTCTTGCATGACACGAATACTGCACTACGGCAAAAGGTATCTGGTGTCTGTGGCTTGTCACTCAGTAATGCTGATGATACCAACAGCTGTACAGACGCAAACTCATTTCTATAAGATCTGACTCAAGGTAAACCTGGATCTGGGGGCTTCACGCTATATGTTCCTTCAATAAGATATCAAATTATGTCCTTTGCATTAGGATTTCACTACCTTTATTCTTTATCTTTCATATCTCCCATCTTCATCTTAGCTTCAAATTTCCAAGGATTCCAGTTGCTCTCTACAGTGGCAATGTTTGCTTTTTGTTGTTGTAATAACAAGAACATAATATAACGTTTGCCTCTTTGTTTATATTTACCTAATATTTAACCCCTTAAGGACTGAGCCAAATGTACAAGTTGTAATCAAAACAAAATGTAAACAAAAAATTTAATTTGCGCTATGTCTGTTCAGGCGTAATTCGCATCTTTCATATTATGTGCACCCACACTTATAAGATATCATTTTATTCAGGGGAAACAGGGCTTTCATTTTACATCAAATATTTAGGTATGAAACATAAGTTAATATAAATAAAATATAAAAAAAAAAATGGGAGAAAATAGGAATTTTACTTATTTGTTTAGTTCCACATGACATTCTAACTGTGAATGTCATAATACTGTTTGCCTTTACTGCAATAAAATACACATATTTGTATTCAGCAATGTCTCACGTATAAAACAGTACCCCCTGTACAGGTTTTATGGTGTTTTGGGAAGTTACAGGGTAAAATATAGCATGTTACATGTTTTTTCACACTGAAATTCACCAGATTCGTTATGTTACCTTTGAGACCGTATGGTAGCCCAGGAATGAGAATCACCCCCATGATGGCATACCATTTGCAAAAGTAGACAACCCAAGGTATTTCAAAAGGGGTAAGTCCAATCTTTTTTAGTAGCCACTTGGTCACAAACCCTGGCCAAAGTTAGTGTTAATATTTGTTTGTATGTGAAAAATGCAAAAAAACTAATTAAAACGCCAATTTGGCCAGTGTTTGTGACCAAGTGGCTACTAAAAACGACTGGACATACCCCATTTGCAATACCTTGGGTTGTCTACTATTGCAAATGATATGCCATCATGGGGGTAATTTTCATTCCTGGACTACCATCCGGTCTCAAAGGCAACATAACCAACCTGGCAAATTTCAATGTGAAAAAACAAATGCAAGCCTTATATATTTGACTCTGTAACGTTTGAAAACACCATAAAACCTGTACATGAGGGGTACTGTTATACTCGGGAGACTTCGCTGAACACAAATATTAGTGTTTCAAAATAGTAAAACGTATCACAACAATATTGTCCATGTAAGTGCCATTTGTGTGTGAAAAGGGCAAAAAATTTCACTTTCACCAACGATATCATCGTTGCAATACATTTTACTCTTTTGAAACACTAATATTTGTGTTCAGCGAAGTCTTCCGAGTAAAACAGTACCCCCCATGTACCGGTTTTATGGTGTCTTGGAAAGTTACAGGGTTCAATATAGTGCTAGCAAATAAAATTCCCTGGACTTTTGGCCTGGGTTGTCAGGCAGGTCCCGCAATTTGTAATTAATAAAATTACGTAATTATGTAAAATTATTACAGAAATATATACGTAGAATTATATATATATATATATATATATATATATATATATATACATATATATATATATATACACACACACACACACACACGTGTTTTTATTTATGCATAGGTATATATACACATAAAGATATATACGTATATACTTATGTATATAGATATATTATTTCGTTCTACGTGTATTTTGATATCAAAATACATATTAATTTTAAAATACACTCCCCCTGCTGGCTATGCCGTCCATGTGATCACGAGGTCCTCGCTATCACATGGCCCAGGAGAGCCGGAAAGGAAGGAGGGGGACTCCCTGGGCTGCCAGGTGAGTCCCCACACCGCAATCGCCGGCGACCGGGTAAGTAGAAAGGACGGCGAGGACGTGCTATGCCGCCCCCTGGCATTAAGAGCCAGGTCCCCAAGGACAGCATAGCACGCCTGCCGTCCTTAAGGGGTTAATAAAAAGTCAAATTTGAAAATTGCAAAAAAAAATTATAAAAAAATGTGGGTATAATTTCTGCACATACTTACAACAAGCATCAGAGTATGCACAGGAAGAGTTTTTGGGAGTTGTACTTCATCTGTTATGTTTTTACAATAAAAGCTGATAAGTAAACTACAATCTCCATGGACTCTTTTGTGCAGAAATGTAGGGGATAGGCTCAGGACCATAAAACTGTATGGGAGTGTCATTATTGGATGAAACCCTATAGAGCCAAGACATTAAGTCAAATGCAATAATATCAAATGTGAGTATCTTATTATTTCAATTTGATGTTTTTGCATACATTTTAAAACCTTGACATATTCAAGAAAAAAGTAAAAGTATAAAATAGGGAAAATATCACTTTGACTCCAGAATATTGTGTTTCTTTAAAACCAATTGACTTATTGTGAGACTCACAAACACCAGGCATTTGGTTAAGTTTCATCATTAAACAAATCAACACATTTTCAATGTCTTCTGTAGCAGTTCTCATAAATGTAGGAAATTGGGGGGAGCTCTACATCTTCTGCATAAGCCATGCCCCACAAATTGAATGAGATCTTTATCAGCATGCCTATCACCAGCAAAGCCTCCCTCGATCAGTGCCTTCTCAAAGCTTGACAATACTGAAAGAAAATAGGAACCTCTCATTCTTTCTCCGTCTAAATACTGAGCAGTTGGGATAAAATATGTAAACACGTGACTCTTCAGTTCAGAAGGCCATCTTCAACTTTTCCAAAATCAAATGTACGTCGTTTCATCAAATGTCATGTTCTTTGGCCCAGTATGCTATGCAAGTTTTTGCTCCCTTACAATCGGGAATAACAGATTAGTAGTTATGCAAGGACCCTGAATAATGGTAATTAAGGTAAATACCAGTCCTACAAAATAATTGATAAAGAACGGGTTTATACTTCGGCAGGAATTCCTCTAGCAATGTGTTAAACAGTAAAATAATTATATATAAAAAAAAAAAAAAAAAGCATAAAACAAATAAAATATTTCAGGAACTAGGTAAACTAGAATTACTAGAAAAAAATACATTCACACTTTGGAAGTAGATATGCATAAAATAAGACCATGTGATAACAAAACCCCTGAACATATCTTCATTTATTTTGAGGCTCCCATAAAGATAAATTAAAAGGAGGATCATATGAACCAAACGGTTTTGATCAATTTCATATTATTCCTGAACTTCACCTGTGTTTCAGAATATTTCTTTTATAAATGGTTGTTGGCACACACCCCCACTCCCTACAAAAAACAAAACAAAAACAAAAAAAGCATACCAAATATAATAAACTTGGTTTGGAAGAATGTATTGTTGCTGTGTTGTTTCTAGTTATTGTTCTTTTTAGACTTCTTTTTCCTCTGTTTAATTATAAGTAAACTCTCATCCACAGCAGTATATCTTTCTCCCTTATGTTTGCGCCTGTTCCTTTTTTGTTTCTTAAACCGCTCACCAGCAGATTCTCCGAACAAATTGTTGTCAAAATGTTTTTTTTTTTTTGGCTTTGATGACTTTGCTGAACCTCCTCTGGGAAAGTCCTCACCTAAAGCCTGACTTTTTAAGAAGCTGCACCTTTTCTTAAGCTTTTTCTCTGTGATTTTCTCTAAATACGCATTTTTCTTTGAAGTATGTGGCTTCTCTTTTCCATGCAGGTGTTTGAATTCTTTCAGGTGTTTTTTTTTCTTTTTAGATGGTGACATATCCAGATCTTTGTCAGGTCCTGATACCGCATACGGCAAGAGGTCAGCATCTTGAAGTTCTACATAAGCGTAAATATAAAAAAAAAAAAGAGAAGAACCAAATGAAATAAAGTGCATTAACATATACTGTCATTGAAAATGATAATTATTAGCAATTATAGAGCAGCAATATATTCTGCAGCATTTTCCGATAGAAAATGGATATTTGAGGGTGCAGGCCGCTTACAATATATGAGGGTTTGAGGTGGGTGTATATATCTTGGATCTTGCCAAAGACACTTACTGGTAACGTAGTCTGATTGGATTTGAACCTGGTTTCCCTGTACTACGAGTTCTAAGGCAGTGTAATTTTACCATTGCTCTAACAAGCAGACATATAATAACACAAATGATTATGAAATAAATGTCCTCGATCACTCATAAACCCGATGAACAAAGGAATATTAGGAGTCAACACTAAGAAGCAAGTAAAAATCACCTTTGGACATTTTGTGTAAATAGAACACATTGACGCCACATTTTCCTTAACTCCTCTACAAGGTTATAGATTTCAATGTGCAGTTGTCCCTTTTAAACTAGGAGGGTATTTCATCATTTAGTACTTCTCTAGCTAAAAAAAAAATAAAAAAAAAATACCATAATATCTAATGTAGTCATAGCGAACAATCAGCAGGGGTGTGGAGAAAAAAAAAAAAAAAGGTATTCGACCACAGGACTAACGCGGTAGGCCAATCTACTTGTCTTCACACACAAAATCATTCCTGGACATGGTTATTCACCAAATGTTTGAATTAAATGCATACAAGTATTTACAGGTAAATGTGTGTATGAGATTTTTGCTGGCTGTGTGAAAAGCGTGTGTAATGTGTTTGTGAGAGTCGGGTTTTGTCACCCCCTGCATAGCTTTATGGAGGGAGGGGGTTAAAATATTTAGTGGTCTAGAAGGGGAGCGTTTGGGTGCAGATCACAGTAAATGCTCCATTGCAGTACCAACTCTCAGCTAGTCTGGGTGCATGCTGGGAATCCTGGATGCTGAGCTCTGACTGATTAGTGACTGTTGGACTGCGAGTAATTACTGTGGGTCTGCATATGCCAGTGGTGCAGATCAGAAGAGAAACATATTTATCTACTTTTGTTTGAGGAAGAGATGTCACATTTTTCTGGTTCAGTGACTGAATAAAGTGCTCAGGAGTGCAAATAGTGGAAGACATGTCTTAGCTACCTGTTGACACACTGACAGCACAATCCACACTTATATAACAGACTGTCTTGCAAGCTACAGGGGCACATAGATAAAAAATAATTACATTGATAAGCATGTGTCTATGTATGAATGTCTGTATTTTTATGTACTCACTTGTACACATCTTGCATGAACATGTATATACCACAGGGCAAATCAGACTAGACAAGCCATAGCGAGTCTACTACATACATTACAATATGTTTGTCTGTATGAGAGAATAATTTTGTAAATGTTTGTCTCTGAGTGTAGTGTTTGCATGAGTATGTCAATCTGTAAATGTGCTCTGTGGGAGTGGGTCTGTGGCAAACGGAATGGAAAGAACATTTACAGGTATGTCACTTGTGAGCTATTATGTGGCTTATTGCCAGTTGAACGTGCAGTCTGATTTGGAGAAATTACAGGAAACTGAATAGTTCTAGTTTTGCAATGAAGGGTTAACTGCAGGGCAGTGTTTAGGAGTAAGGGGTTAACTGGAGGATCGTGTGGAGATATAGTTTGGGAAAAGAAGGTGTTAATTGCACGGAAATTAGTGGTTCATGGTTTACAGCAAAGGGTTAATTACAGCTCAATATGAGGATCTAGTTTGGGGAAGGAATGGGGTTAATTGGCAGCAGAGGGAACTCATCAGTTGGTAAGGAAATACAGTAGGGATGAAATTGGTAAAGGGAGGGTTAATCGGCAAGTTAGTGTTGGGAGAAGGGGATACTTAGCACGAGACGAAGAAATGGGATACTTGACATGTGGTGTAAATGAAGAATGGTTAACAAAGGAGATGCAAATAGTTAATTAGCTTGGGTATGTTAGTAAATTGGTGTAATATGCAAAAAGGAACCTTGGAGACATTGAATAGAACTCTCCAAATTGGTATATGGAGAAACAATGTTGCAGCATTGAGCTAGACTTAATTACAGTCAAATGTAATAAAACTGGATACAACCTAGTATCAAAGCAGATATACTTGGTTATTTGTTCTGAAATTACAAGGCTTTATTTATATCATGCCAACAATAAAAATAACTAAAATAAAGTAATATTTCTGCCTACTAGCAGAGATAGGGGTATCTATTGCTGGGATAAATATCTCAGTAATTCGTTTTTATAGCTTAAACTAAAGTACAGACTTCTTGATCTCACGAAAAAGAGGAAAATAAAATCAACTTAATGGTAGTATATAGTCTGTGCTTCATGTATATATTTGTAAGGAGTGGAGGAAATGCTTTGAGACCATCAATCAGCAAAACTAGAGAGGCTTAAGAGGATAGTGGAGGACTGTGGTATTGCTCCAAAGTGCTACTAACATACAGTGCCTTTTGAGATAGGATACCAACATACTGCACTATAATGGAGGAGGGTAGACGCAGGGCCGCTATTGGAGAACAAGTTAACACTCCAGACTTGTTCAGCAGACTCGTGGACTTCGTTTCTGCCCTCTACAGACAACTATACTTGCTATCTCCCTCAACACCTTCATGGGTGATGTATGAAAAGTCCTACACAGTGTCAGTCAGCTCAATCCCCCTTATTTGAACCTCCTCTATCACTCGAACTGCCTCATTGGCCCCTACTAATTCCAGAGAAGGAGAAGATTAGACAAGAGCACAGTCCTCCACTATCTTCTTAAGCGTCTCTAGTTTTGCGGATTAATTTGCTGGTGGTGTAATATGCATTTTTTTAAATAAGTGTTTTAAAGAACTCAACAGGAATGTAAAATATATATATAAAGGTTTATCAGAGCTCCACACTAATGTGCAATGCATAGGAGTGTGTTATAGAGCTCCACAATAATAGTCTGCCTGTTTACACATTATTTTGTCACTTAATAAGATTCAGAGTGTATGAAGTTACTACAGTACGCAAAACTGCACATTTTACTACTGTTAACCATAATCTCATCTGAATATATCCCTAAAGAGATTGAGCTCTGGATCGGCACCTGACATAGATATCTGAGTGACTGGCAACTTATATATGTCTGTGTGTTTATGTGAGTGGCCAGTTATTTTCGTTTGAGAATGGCGCTAGTTTGATCCATGTAACGGTGACAGGAGTGCCCTGGTGGCCTCCCACAGTGGTCAAAACAATTAGTAATAGTTAGACAACTTATCTGGGTCCAGCCTGGTGCCAGTCACTGCCTTATTTGCTCACGAGCTCTGCCACTGAGCTAAGATCAGACTAACTGATAGGACGATCAGCTGACGCTCTCAGACAATGAGCCAGCATAGCATTGTGAACTTAACTTGACCAGAGAAAGCAACAAGCACCTAGCAAGACTCAGGTAAGTTCTCAAGCCGCCTTTGACTGCTTATTGTGTGAGGGCACGAAGGAACCCCAGGTAATATAACCATTACATTTGTGGCTGACTGGGTGAATGCTTGTGTCACCATTAGAAATGGAAACTTGTATACTTTTGCAAGAGAATGCCTTGTCTGCACAGAAGCAACAAAAATATTTATAGTACCTTTAATCTTGAGTTTTGCCCGCTCATTTCTTTTCCAGATATCCCGATCCCCATCATAGGTGAATACAAGCTGACAGGACGGAAAGCTTCCGTTATACATAAGCTTTTCTGTGCACTCCTAGGGAATAAATAAATATTTTAGCACTCAAATAGGAAACAATCATTTTAATTTTAGTTTAACATTTCCATAAGTAAATAAAAAGAACTGCTGATTTCTGTTTGCAAGATTTACTGCATAAGGATTTTTAATGTAGAACTAGCGCTTCAGGTCAACGGTTGCTTACAAACATTATACAGCACCACATGGACATACTAGTACATTGCCGACGTAAAGAAAAACAAACATTCATTACAAAAGCATTTATAGGTTTGTATTACTACTTAGAGAAATAGAAAAAGAAGCTGATTTATTTACCTTTAGTAACTCTCACTGCTATTTCCCATATGGATCATTGGGGGCCTAATATGCATTAGCCACAATTTTTGTTTCATTGTTTTGATTGCTTTAATATAGCCTTGCTTGCAGCAATTCTTATAACGCTTGAGTGCCACTTGCGACACCCTGAGGACACTAGGCACACTAGGCCATGCATAGACAGCTGCAATAGTGCTCTCTGCATTGTCTGCCTTTAATGGGACCAGCCTGCACGATTGGCCTTCTCGTCTGGCTGGCTTGCCTATACTTTGTATGGGCCTGTCTCTTTCAGTGTTTGCATCACTGGCCTGTCCCTTATGGTCCACACATTGGCATCACGCTTTAAAGTAGGCACTATCCGTTCTATATAAAGATGCTGTTTATTTAGTTCGCTATTCCATTAAGGAGGAGAGCATTATGTCAGTTTGCCAGCAAATAGCGGATATGCCTTATCAGGCTAATGTGCTCCCCACGGTGTCCAATAACACCCTGAATATTGGGGCTTAAAGGGAGTTACATAGTACAGGAACACAGATAACATTGTTGCAGAGCAATGTGGATTATCATTCTATCTCAAGGTGCAATTAAACAATTACACAAACTTTCTTGTACTGGAAATATGCTTTAGGAAGAGACTTTTGCATTGCATGACGGAGAATTTTTTTTTATTAAAAGTACAAGAACCATTTGCAATATTTCACAATGAAGAGCACAGTTGATTAGTTATATAAAAATATAAAAACATTTATTTTACTAGAACTCACATAAATACAATGGCCTTTCCTTGCACAGTTGCAACAGTACACATTTTTTTTGGCTTGCCCAGATTTCAGCTTCCTGATGGGTCCTGGTTTAACCTGAAATAAAAACATGCAAGGTAGGATTAGTATGGAAAATACTGATATTCAGACCAAACAACATTTACTCCTATTCGGCACATCTTAAAGAGAGTCATAATAATAAATCCACATGTTGTTCTTTCAAGGAGATCATGAAGTTACTTCACATGAATTCTGGAGGCAAAAATAATTTTACAAAAGAGATGGCAGGTATTAATAATACTCAATTGATCATTTCGGTGGAGATATAAAGATGACTGTCCCCTGACAGTCGCCATATAACCTAACAGAGTTTGAGGGGATCTGCAGAGATGAATTGCAGAAACGACTCATACCCAACGTAGAGATCTTTTGGTATCATACTCAAAAAAAGCTAAGGGCATGAATACTTCTAATGTCAAGCTAATAATTCAGTTTTTCTGTTTATTATATCTGCAATAGTATCAAAATCTGGTTTTGACTTTGTTATTACGTGTTATTGAGTATAGTTGATGTGAAAACAGTTTAAACGATTAACTGACATAGAAAAGAATTGCAGAATTTTTAATTTCTTTTTTAAAAACCCACTACAACCAAAAACCTTTTCTCAGAGTTAATACGTGTATTAAAGTGTAGGTTTGGGTCTGGTTTTAGCACTACCACGGTGGTAAGATTTACAACAGCTGTGATTTTGTCAGGTCAGTCCCTATTTCGTGGTCCTGTCCTACTGTCCTTATTCAATTTCCAGGTGCCCTTCAGAAGACATCATTAGATGCGCTTGCTCTGTGCATGGGCACTAGGACCTTGCAGAGTGCTCTTCAGCCTGGGGCTGTACAGACAGGCCCCTTCAGTCCTTTAGCCCGTCGAGAAAAGGTGCAAGTCCATTCACTGGTGATGCTTCCTGTCCGGCCCACCCATCTGTCTCTGTCTTTGCATACTCTTACAGTTAGGAGGTATGTTGTTATATATTCAGAGAGTATGCACCACAAATCAAGTTTTGTTGTTCACAGCATGTTGAATGCTATCCTCATTCTAAAAGGGACAGTGTAAGCACCATTACTGCTTCATCTTATTGAAGTGGTTATAAAGCCTGGATTTCCCTGGTGCTGCCCTTCCATTCAGCATTAAACCTTTTTTGAGGTTTTAATAAAAGTCCCCAGCATGCCATACCATCTGTGCTACTTGGGCTTATGATGAAGCAGCAATGGGGACATCTGTAATTGGCTAAGTGTCAGCTGATCAAATTCAGCCTATCACAGTTCTATTGCAGGTATTAATCAATATAGCTACAGGGAAGTGTGAAATATCATCCCTGGCCACACCTCCAATGGGGGCAGGGCTACAGGATGCCATGGACCCTCATTCAGTGTTAAACTGCTCAAAAATGGTTTAACATTGAATGGAGGGGCAGTGTTCATTGAGTTGGAAAGGTTATAGTGCCTACAGTGTCTCTTTAAAAATATATTGCTGTGGGGAAATCTAAGAATCCAAATCGAGTATCTAGCCTATATCCATCTCTCAAACCCACGGGTCAGTGGTTCTTAATATTCTTTTCAACCAACAATTGTGTACTTGTCATTAGCTTGATGACTCATTCTTTAACTAAAAAAGTAGCCTAGTGACCTAATCTACCACAATACAAATATAAACTGGATTATTCCAGTCAAAGATCTTTCCACTGCGTTGGGGATGGCAGCACAACTACAATAAAACATTTACTGTGAGTATTTTCTTTGTGTCTGGCAAAATGTGAAGTTCCTGTTCCAACCAAAACGTGACTCAATGAAAAACTACTGCCCTAACCAAACACAACCTAGCATATTGTACTATGCAGTGCCAGACGGAAAAAAGTAGAAACCAATGCAATGCACCCCGACACTTTTTGGATGTGTAGATTTCAAGAACATACCCTAGATCAGGGTTGTCCAAAAAGGTAGATCCTCAGAGGTTTTAAAACTACAGATTCCATGATGCCTTGCCATTCTAAAGACATGCAAAGCATCATGGGAGTTATAGTTCTGCAAGGGATCTCCTGCCCTAGATTAATTCTTGTACTCTTGCACGCTGATATTGATCTGTATTTTGGCTTTAAATCCTACAAATGAGCAACATAAAAAAGGTTCAGTTTCTAAATCCTCTGCCAAGTGGGCTGTATGATTCAGGGCTGATGTCTCACAGTGGGGGGAAAAACCCCAGACAATTTGCAGGTTATTACATGCAGAAATATGGTCATTCTCTCCCCCCCCCCCCCGAATATGTATTTCTAAATGAGTTCCTTCTCAGTCACGTATTAGAGACAACATGTGCTCTGAAACGTCAAGCTACTTTAGGACATAGAGAAGTCAGATGAGTATACATTGTCTGATTTTCATTTTTATAAACTACTCTCATGACAAAAATCGGTGGACCTCCATATCATATTGAAGCGACCATGTAACGCTTCATTGTGCAAGCCATGCCTTTAAAATAAATAAATATAAAACGCTGCTCGGCCAATACATCAAAAATAATGCATAGAGCTCTTCAGATCTCTCTTTTGTTTGATACATTTAAATAATGTATATTTTGTTGGGTGATATCTTGAAGATTACTTCACTATCATAATACAGGAGGTAATAACCTAGTAGACAGCATTACCTATAAGAAGGCTATCCCAGCTGCTTTTCTCACTGAAAGCCTTTCATGCTCTAGTAAACTCGGTAAATATCACAAGATAAAGCCTACCACGCCAAGGATTTAAGTCCTAATGTCTCCTCAAAGTGCTGCTGATGCAAAGATTACAAAGCATTTTTTCTTAAATGTAATTTTACATAACCCTTTTTTCTGCTTGAGTAGTTCGTAAGGAATGAATGAATGGATGCCATTAAAACACTTAATCATTATCTGGGAAACTGGTCTTCACTACTAGGAATCAGCATGACAAAGACCAGGAGAGATCAGACCAGCAGACTGTCTCAGTGAGGTTTGCCTCCTGCTAATATCACATGCAAATGGATGCGGTGGACAGCTACTCCGATGACCTTGAATTGGCCCTTATCTGAACTGACTGCAGTCTGCAGAGAGTGCCGTCAAGCCAGTCGGCTATATTACTAATTCTTTTTTTTTTTTTAAATGCATGAATTTAAGATCGAAACTTACAGTGGCTAATGTTAAAAGCAATACATGATGTCCGATGAGATCTACGTAAGTAATATTCATTAATATGGTGTGCAGAAAAAATATTCTATGCCCAGTGCATTAGGTGTATCTATAGAGATTTGAATTCACAAATAAAATAAAATCAATTACTAAAGTCTGTTTTGCTTTTAGTACCATAAATGTTGTCTAAGATAAGTTATAGTAGTATCAGAAGTCTTTGTAACAGAATTTCCTTGAGGGAAAAGGATTTGAAGTGAACTGAACTGTGGTTTTTAAGCCCCATGAGAAGATAAAATAAGGCTTTTAAAAATCTTTTGTTAAATCTAGGAGCCAAAAAAACAAACAAAAAAATAATACTTGCAAAACAAAATATCTATTAACGTCTACTTCCTGCAATCTTGCTGTCCTAGAGAAGATGATGTCAAAATAGAAGTGTGCACTTCTGTGATAAAGTGTGCATGTGCTGTTGCATGCAATGAACAGCATCACTGGGTAAAACAATCGAAAGAAAATGCACACATTTCTTTAAAAGCAATAAGACCACTCTTTCTGCTTCTTTCCCCTAACATGGAGTATTTCCCTTTTGTTACAGTAATTAATAGAATGTTATCAGTCACAGCAAAGGTTTCTGTGAGTTGTAGGTCAGATGTTCGAGATGTAAACTAGAAAACTGATAACAGGTATTGATGGGATATTCTCTGCACTGCCAATGAATTTTAAAGGAGCATTGAGATTTGATAATGTTCTTGACTTGGGAGAGCTTACTGCAGAAACAGCAGAACCTGTGAGTAAGAGCAGATGCATGTCAAACGCAAGTCTTTATAAGTCAGCAGGCGATACAGTTGGTGACCCGCTTCTTACCAATTACACAGATATTTACTGAAAACTCCAAACAGCAAAACACTAGTTTTGGTTAGAGAAACTTTTGCTGCCCTCCCCCCAATAAATAAATAAAACTCACTTTGAACCTCCACAGGTAACATCACTCCTCACAGGAAGGGGAGGTCATGGGGAGCACGCGAGTGGCGTGCCACCATTGGCTCTCTTGCACCAGCATGCTGTGTTTGCTGGCATCAGACGCCATATTTGCACAGGATTCATATTAACCACTCACAACTCGTTCCAGGCTGTCTATGATGTGGCTGGTGGTGAACTTACACCTCCGGAAGCAGAGAGGTTCAACTCTCTGTATGTGCAAACCCCATACAGACTCCAGGCACCATGACTACTCCAAATCAGTTGAATTGTTGTGGTTTTACTGTTATTAACTTTGTTGCCCAGAATGTCAGTCACTGTAAGTGGTCAGCCAATGGATTTCAGCAACCGTCGCGGCACAGAGTTTGTCTTCAAAACCCACATAAGAAAATCATTGAATCAATGCTTTCCTATGTGGAAGGCCTGATGCACTTGACGCACATGCAATTCCCCCCCAATTGCCGACAATGGAGGAGGCAGAGTCAGCATCAATGGACCTCGGCACTTGAACGAGTAAGTGTTAAATGGGGCAGACAATCACCTTAGAGCACAGGGAAACTTTAGCAAAATAGTCTTGTATTCCTAATGCTACTGTGTTCTTTTAAGGACAGGATCAATTGTCCAACTTCTGAGTCAAAACAGAATTAGTTTTTAGCCTCTGAGTTCACTTTTTGCAGCAAGAAAACATTTTCGGACACGTGCATTAAATATAAGCTTATGGTAGGGTAGCAAAATAGTCTTGTATTCCTAATGCTACTGTGTTCTTTTAAGGACAGGATCAATTGTCCAACTTCTGAGTCAAAACAGAATTAGTTTTTAGCCTCTGAGTTCACTTTTTGCAGCAAGAAAACATTTTTGGACACGTGCATTAAATATAAGCTTATGGTAGGGTAGCAAAATAGTCTTGTATTCCTAATGCTACTGTGTTCTTTTAAGGACAGGATCAATTGTCCAACTTCTGAGTCAAAACAGAATTAGTTTTTAGCCTCTGAGTTCACTTTTTGCAGCAAGTAAACATTTTCGGACACGTGCATTAAATATAAGCTTATGGTAGGGTGAAGTGCCAGCTGTTAGTAGATTGTTTAATAGTACAATTGGTTCAATTGTCCACCATCTGAGTCAAAGCAAACGTGTTCCACCGGGAATTTAAGGGGTTTCTCTTTTAGTGTGTGTATTGTGTATGTATTGACAAATATATATATTTGTCAATACATTGTTAAACACAGATCTGGACACACCAGTCAAACCTAAGACTTGCTTTTCCCACAGAAATTTCACATTTGACTTGCTGTTACTACTGCAAGGGATTATGGGTGGCATATGCAAACGAGTTAAAAAAAGAATCACCTTGTTGCCTCAAATTTCGCTTTATACATGGATTCCTTGGAGTTTATCTCTGCTTCACACAACAGCTTTTAAACACAACCCAGGAAGAGGTGCAAAGCCAGATAACCACTCAAGGACAGCTGCTGCGTTGCATCATCAGCATGAAGTTGGAGACTGGCTTGCTACTGAAACTTGACATTACTTTGTAGAGCACAAACCAATAGTTATAGTAGAGTAAAAAAGGTAAATGTTAGAAATGGGCAGAAAATGGAAAAAATCATTTTGTTTATAATAATTTTTACACATAAAGGGCAACTAAAGATAAAGAAATCAAAAAGGATTCCTGTATCCTTCCGGATTGTTAAATGCCTCATATGTCTACAACCTAAATTTTTGTTTGTTAACAGGCACTCCAGATGTTGTGGACTAAATCTCCCATAATGTTTGCAAAGCATCATGGGAGGTGTAGTCTAAAACATCTGGAATGCCGAAGGTTGACACCTATGCCTGTCCTAGATTAACCCTATGCCTAATTCTATGCTTACACAAAATCTAACCATGTACCTACTCTATCTGAAACCCTACACTATATTTCAGCATTAGCCCTACCCTACCCCTAAACTAGACTGCTGACAGCAGAGGGATACAATGTAAAAAAAAAAAAAAAAGAAGAAATACAACCAAGACAAGAAAGTGAGTTGCTCTGATGGACCCTTGGAGAAACCAGAGGCTCTTACTAATTCACTTCACTATTGATTTCACAGCTATTATTTACAACAAGACAATGTTAGAACAAGATTAAAGACATGTAAGTAAGACCAACAGAAAAGCAATAAATAAAATAACACCACTAATTCCATTTAAGGATTATTTGATTAAATTATTTTTATCATTAACATGAAAGATTAAGATTTCAAAATGTCATTTATGAGGCAAGGCTGAATACCTTTTATTGCTGTTAAAGAATAACTACATTGAGAAGAATACCAAATATACCTTGATGGACACACCAATTTAACTAGTGTTCGGGCATATTAAGTCTGTCATATCAGTGCCCCCCTTATATTTTGGAATAGGATCTGCAACAAAAGGTGCAGACCGTCATTGTAAAAAAGGGCCAATATAGATCACAGTTAACATAATCTTTTATTTATTTCTATTTAACAAAATAAAACACACAACTCATTCTGCTATATACTTATTTTTATTTTTTAAAGGTGCTTTTAGCTCCAATCATCTCCTTCAGTTAAAGTATTGAGTGTGTACTTTGTAAACATGAGGCATTACACCCTACATTTCTGTAGATTGCCATGTTATGATATATAAGCCACGGATTCATTTTTCACAATGGAAATTGAAGTTCAAACACTGTGTGTTTAAGGTAAAAAGAAGAAGGTGGCATAATGAGAAAAAAATCCTGGTCTTTCATAACCAGAAACAAAGCTGCAGATTCCAAGGAAAGAAATGCTAAAAAAATAAATAAACCAAGACTTCCATTTAAAAAAAATAAATAAAATACCACCTCCGCAAGCCTGGAACAATAAATAATATATTCAAGATAGCTGGATACCAGCAATTCACTCAATGAATAAATGTAAATTAGGAACTCCAAAATCTTCATGGCTTAAAATGAATCCCAATTTTCTCCAACTTTTATCCACTGGTCCATGGCTAATTTTATATGGAATGCAAAAACATTATTCAAATGGTACTGAGCATTAAACTCCAGCAGTTTTTTCATGTACAGCTCTCAGCACAAGCTATCTTACCTCTATTTTAATTTTAAAGTGAGTTAGCAACAAGCTTCTTTTTAATCCCCGGGAGATACCTACAAAGTAACAGAAACTTATACGCTTGTGACAGTAACACAAATGCTTTTTTGCCGTAATGTGCAACTCTAAGTGAAATCACTTCACAAGAAGATATACCCCTGCAGGTATCTATATTTTATTTGCCATCTTAAACATGTCTAGCTCTTTGCGGTCTTATATACATATATTTCTTCCCCCGTCTTGCTTTTGCTCTCTCGCTGGCTTTCTCTCACTCTCTCTTAAATGTATTGCTTTTCTACACTCCTCGCTGCAGATGGACTGCATAAATAAGCAATGTGCTATGAGGCTTCAGACTAGCCGATAAACCCCTTTCTATTTTCATGCCAGCTTCTTCTTTTGTAATTCAAATCCGGCTGAAAACTGGCAGCTCTGGAAACTGAAACAAGCACTGCCACAAATACCTTGTAATGCTATCGACCTTGTCTGCCCATGCAGTGAAAAAGGGGGATGCATATGTGTCTGCAGTCATCCAGATAACATAACTCATTTTTTTCTCTCCTTTGGATAACAGGAGGCAACGCAGGCTTGTGGACCAGAAGCATTCATTACAAAACAAACTGCAGAATAGGATTCTTCAATGTACACACTATGAGTGCGTGGATGTATGTACGTGTATAATATAGGACATAATATACTATATATATATATATATATATATATATTCATATTCTAACATATAAGGATCCAGTCCCTGCATTACTGGTTGCAAATTTACCGACTTGGCTCGCCATCTAGATAGACTCTTTAGTACTGTGTGCTTTTATTTAATCTATTTGCCACATTTTATGATATAGATTAAAGCCGTATGGGATGGCAAAAGGGAATCACTTTTCCGAAGGAATAAAAAGACAGAGCTGCTTATCAAGAGCCATCAGAAAGTTCATTAACCAGCTTGGCTTTGTGCCCTCCAAATTGAAAGGTTAAGTAATCCCCATAGGAATATTTCTGGGAAGCGCCGCCGATTGTCCAGAGAGGGACTGCCATTCATCATGGGATCACTAACTTGCTATTTTACCACTATTTTGACCCCAAACAATTGTAGATTTTTGAAAAGGAAAAAAAAACAAAAAAAACACACACACCATATATATTGAATACATTGCGCAGGTTATATGTATTTGGGAAACACTAAATAGGATTGCAGTAAAAACCAAAGCAACTAAAATACGAGACAAAAATATATATGCTTGTATAACACAAGTGGTGCAAAATTATGTGTGTATATATATATATATATATATATATATATATATATATATATATATATATATATACACACATACATATATATATATATATATATATATACACACACACACACACACATACATATACACACACACTTATATAAATACATATACAGATACTCGCATACAAGAAAAAGGGAAGAAGTGCCTTGGAAAATCCTCAGATATAGGCTAATATGCAACGAGAAAGAGAAAAAGAAAAAAGGAGGCCATAAACTGGAATATACTGTAGTATCTACAGATTGGAGTAAATAAAAGAAAATGCACTTATATAGTGTATGGAGTGGACAGTTCGCATCAATTTTAAGCACCTGGATGTTATTATGCCCGCCTGTGGGTATACAGTTTGTTTCATGGTCCAATGAGGGGTGGTCCAAAGGCTATATAAAAGAAACCGAAAATAACACCAATATAGTGTAGTATATTTCGTGTGCTAAAAGGGGTGAGTATTTATATACGTGTATACTCCCATTTTTTTGAGCCTTATGACATCTCCTAATGGACAGCGTGGAGTGGTATAACCCTCAGAAATAAAATATTGAATACACCGTATTAAAGGAACACAAACGTGTATTTCTGAACCTACAGTGTTTAAAAAGAAATATCTAGCCCCCCTTAATATAGTACAATCTTACCACTATTCCAGTTTGCTGGATCTGACTCCTTGGATGACACATGACATCAAAACACCCAAACGCTGCCCTGGCCATTCAACATCTCCTCATAGAGATGCATTGGATTAATGCATCTCTACAAAGAAAGTTTAGTGTCTCAATGCAGAGGGTGGAGATACTGAATGTTAGTGTTGCACAGTGTGCAGCACTAACTAGGGATCGACCGATCAATTATCGGTTTTGCCGATATTATCGGCCAATATTCCGGGTTGTAAAAAATATCGGTATCGGCCAAAATCTTACTGATAACACCGATATGAAGTGGTCTAGCGCGCGACCAATCTGTCCTCTCTCCAAGTCTCGCGATTCGCGAGGCCCTGGCCGTCTAAGCATTCCCACCAGTTACTGAGGCAACGATCCGTGTGGCAAAACGAGGTGACTTTTAGAGAGGAGCTGAAGTAGTGTTGTCTGCCTTCTACCTTCTATTTGTGCCACTGGATTGTGCCCAGCATTCGTGAGAGGTGGGGGATTATGCCCTTTCACCATCTGCCTGTCTGCATTCTCTGCATCTGTGAGGGAGTGCTCTCTGGAGGATCGATAAGACACAGCAGGTGAAGTCATGACAGGGAGCTGCGAAAAGTAGTAATGCAACAAGCTAGAAGTTGTTAAGCATGCTAATAACGTAATATGACCTTAGGGTACAGGATTTTACCACACAGTAGATGATAAAAGCTCACAATAGTGTGCATGCCACTGACCAGGCAGCCCAAATGTAGAATGATTCACCGTTGTCAAAGATGCATCTTATCCTGTGTCAATAAAAGCATGTCAGTACTTATGGTTGTGGACAGCTCCTTCCTGATGCCATTTTGCAGAGTCTTATTTCAGCAGATAATATAGACATATGTGTACATACCATTTAGTGTTCAATTACATTACAGCTTATTCTATTTTCTGTATTTACACAAATGTATTAAATGATTCAACCAGGCCTTGCGTTTGTATTTAATTTTTTTGACATTGTGCTTCCGATGCACAGACCGAATAAAACTCGGCATTTGACACATTAGTCTCATAGGAAAGAACTGAGTCAATGCCTTCCTGTGGAGAATTTTGAGAGTGCATTAAGCCCCCGATGCTCCTTTATGAGGAGTGTTGGATTGGATCTCACTGGAGGAGGTCCTGCCTCCTCTGTGACGGCGCCTGGGGAGGAAAGGTGAGCAGCGTCTAGGGAGTCTCAGAGTTGGAAACAAGGTAAGTGAAAGAGGGTTCTTAACAGTAGTTAGCAGGTACAAAGATTTGTATTCCCAATGTCATATTGTTTAAAGTACCCATGTTATTCTTTCCTCACTAGTAGATCACAAAGAGTAACATCAGGATCAAGCTCATCGGCACCAACAGAATTGACCTGCAGAGTTCCACAAGGAACCATCTTGTCTCCCATGCGATTAGCAAATTACTTGCTAGCACTAGGAGACATCATCAGACGAAATGGCCTATAAGGAAGATATCATTGCTATGCTGATGACACACATCTCTACTTCTCCTTTGCTCAGGATACTACAGACCCATCAACATGCCGCATCAACAGTTGCTTAGCAGACCTCATAGAATGGATGAATGCTAGTTGGCTAAAAGCGAACCTGGACAAAACAGTTACCCTTGGCGAGTACCAACTGGCCCATCCCATTATCACCCAACTGGCCTGGAGCTTGGAGGCTCTGAACCTAATTCATCAGAGGTACGAAACCTTGGAGTGCTGATTGACTGTGGACTATCATTTAAACAGACAATTTCCTCCGCAATAAAATCTGCCTACTTTCATCTGAAAAACATAGCCAGGATGTTGAAACGCTGCCACTGCTCCAATTGTAGATTATGCTAGCTTTAGTGTACCTATAATCTTAATTTTATTAATGACAGGAGGCGAGTATTTGCTTAAGTCTCTCTTTACTAGAACTCCACAGCAGCACAGAAAAACAACCAATCAGAAAAAAGTTAGGTACTATAAGACTCCCCTCCCCATGCATCATTTCCTCTTTCAAGCTGCGACAAAAACAGAATAAAAGGCAGAAAACATAATGGGGAAGAAACAAAGTCCTAGATACGATGAATACAACGATGTCCACCATCCGAGAAGAACTGCCAAACCAGATAGCGTTGATGGACTGTAAACTTAAACGAGAGAAAAACAGAATCGAACAGGTTGATTATCCAATGAAATGTACTCTGCATAAACAGGTAGGTACCCAATGTAGCAACCAAAAGTACCTTAATATGTAGATATCCCAACCCTACTTATGAAAAAACAGACATAAGAACAGGCGACAGGTAGCAGAGACAACAAGCCGAGTTGCATACGTTCCTGATTATTCCAAACTATTAAAATTAAACAAGGGAGGGATAAGAATGGGTGGGAAATACTCGCCTCCTGTCATTAATAAAATTAAGATTATAGGTACACTAAAGCTAGCATAATCTACAATTTTATAACATGACAGGAGGCTTCGTATTTGCTGTTTTAAGGCTCAGTCAACAAATCCAATGCTGTTTGTTTCGCTGGTACCTATTCCGTGAGCTATCCGAGCAATCCTAAATGGACTTTCCAACTGCGATAAATGACAATAGACCGATCGATGTAGATGCCAGTTGACGAAGCATCCCAAATACGAAAAAAACACCATCCGCTAATAGATCCATTGTACGTGAGGTTGCGACCTGTTTACTACCAGCCAGTCCATGAGCTGCCAAGCTGACCTATTAGTCATTTCTCTGTAGTTATAAAATGTCGAAGGTCATTTGCGGACTTAAGGCCGCGATAAGACAATGTCACCATGTCTCAAAACTCTTGATGTGTAAGGTTGCTCCATCGATCGTGCCCGGCGACGTGGTCTTGCAGGCAGATCTTCAATCTCAAGGAATGCGCCTAAGTCCACCAGCAATTCTGTAATAGAACCGAGTGAGATGTCTCATCCGAGAATACATTTATAATGCAGGCAAGAGTGTGGCAAACTGGCTCTATCCCAAGTGATTCCAATATTCCAACTGGACTGTGTAATCCACGGCTGCGGTAGAGAAAGGACGACCAATCAGGGTCCCAAACTGAACTTATGTGGTGGAACGGTAGACGACTATTCTGGAAATAGTGGTTCCCGGAAATATTCAAAGGGATGGGAAACGTAAACCGGAGTTGAGATTCCCCTCCAGATGTCAACGTCTAAGAGTGATAAGATGTACGGATCCAATGGCGATTGGGACCTGTATAACAACGAAGAGTCCTCACGTGCTTTAGTGAGAGAGTGAAATAGTCCGACTACCCGACGTACGATTCTGTTCCATGCCCGACCTGTCAAAACTCGTGTAGGGGTTCCTGGTATACACGCCACCTACAAGATAGGGTATAATATAGTGAGACCCTTAGGTCCCTGTACCCATGACTGTCCGGGCACGTATCTCCCAGAGTAGGCCCTAGGTCAAGGGACTCAGGAATGAGATTTTGATAATTGAAGTCAAAGTCTCCCTATAGAGGGATACCTTCCTTCTTAGCTTGGAGTCCCGCGAACACATAGCGTTCTCCAATACGCAGACAAGTCGTAAAGTCCCTTCACTCATGACAGGTGACTCCAGAGAGCAGATTTAGCGAAAAAAGAAGGGTCTAGCTTCAGCCGTCCGACACATGTATTGTCCAGTTTGAGAATGTCGGCAGCCCTGAATCTGCTACACATCCTGAGCCGTACTCCAGTGGTCGGGGCACACCAGGTTCCTCCATAGAGTCTCGTAGGTCTAGTTGATAGTAGTTGAAAAGGTGGGTTAGCCCGAACCCAAACCAAAACGGCTCCCATGAGGGATATAAAGAGTATAGACGGAGGGCCCTCCATCTCCGAACCATGTTCTCCAGGTATGTGCTCAGAGGAGGAGGGGCAGTACTGCCATCTTATCCCAAGATTGTAATGACCAGGGAACACAAGACAACCGGGGTTTCCGGTCTTACCATGCAATCCATGCGTATGGTGTACTATTAGACCGGGTAGTAGGCCTTTCCTAGTCTTATTACCCGAGCAAGGCAGAACAAAAAATATAACAACGAGCATACACAAAGTTGGGAGACGGACTGCGAGGACAAGGCCAAGGGGATAGAGGAGACAGGAGGACCCCAAAGACCCCCCAGAAATCCAAACTAAATATGTATATAACAGTGATAGCCTGAAGTTACAAATAAAAATAAAGTCCCACAGGGGTTTTAACAAAACTGCATGTGTAAGGAAAATACTGCATATAAAATGAATCCCACAAAGCCTAAATAAAAAATTATGAAAAGATATTCAATATATAAGCATAAAAATTCCACAAGGGAAAATAAAATACTGAATATGTAGAAAAAAATACCACAAGGAACATAATATTGTATTATAAAAATAAAATCCTACAAGGATTATAACAAAACTGCATTATAAGAATAAAATCCCACAAGGATTCTAACAGTACTGCATTATAAAAATAAAATCCCACATGGATTATAACAATACTGCATTATAAAAATAAAATCCCACAAGGATTATAACAATACTGCATATAAAAATAAAATCCCACAAGGATTATAACAATACTGCATTATAAAAATAAAATCCCACAAGGATTATAACAATACTGCATTATAAAAATAAAATCCCACATGGATTATAACAATACAGCATACAGTAATAAAATCATACAAGGATTATAACAATACTGCATTTATAAGGTTAAAATACTGAATATAAGCAATAAAATCCCAAAGCCACCCACTATAAGCAGGAGGCAGTGGTATTCTGGCCTGTACTGACTGCAGAGCAGCAAAGAAAGAGGGAGTGATGCATTTATAGTACCTAACTTTTTTCTGATTGGTTGTTTTTCCTGTGCTGCTGTGGAGTTCCACAACCTTTAAATTTAGGGCATTGACACTCTGTTCATGGACCACCATACGGCAATGAAACTGATGTGCAGGGATTATAGGGGAATGCTTTGGGAAGTATTTCAATGCTTGCTAAGTGGAGCTTATTAGATAGAAGTTATGTGAGAAGTAGGGATGGAAATGGATGTTCTAACTAGTGTAAGATCCACAAAAACAAAGATGGTGATTGTGAAATCATTGAAGAGTGGTAAGTGACTGATTAATAATGTCTAAAACAAAGAAGTATATCATTTAAATTTAGGATCAAGCATATTTTCATTGCATAAGGAAACATTTTTTTTTTTTTTTGGATTGTCCTCAAACTTCACTTTAACCCCTTAAAGACACAACTTCTGGAATAAAAGGGAATCAGTGTCCTTAAGGGGTTAATTCCAGTGTCAAATATACAAAATATTCATCTAAAAATGACAAATGAAATGATACCCCTTAGATTCTGACTGACATATGTCTAATGCCTGTGAAAAAGTTGGGTAGCGCTGAACAAACAAGGCATTGAAACATTGTCTAGAAAAACAAGATTTGATATAGTAGATTGGGGAAATGTTACTGACGAAGCTTTGAATATAGCTGGAGGATTACATGGTTTGAAGGCATGACAAAATAATCACAATGGCTATTTTGAGCTTTGAATGCGGATTTCCAAATGGAACTCTGTAAAGATTGTTGTTGCCACAGGGTAATAGAAAGCATTTAGCAAAACTAGGGGGTGACAAAAACTATTTCATAGACGCAGAATTATGATCCTGACAGAAATATTAAAGGATAATGGTCTCTTTTTTTCCCACCTATTGTATTCTGACATATCAGGAGGTTCTCGTCTAGACTAAGTACTGTGCGTACGGTCTATAGATCTGCATCTCAATAATGAAATCAAAGTAGTCAGTGTAGTGTTTGCAGGGCTTTGTAGAACCCCAAAGTATCATATCTTGTGCAGCAATCCAACTCACTATTATGCAGAGTAGATTTAGACTTTTTTTTTTTAATCTGTATCTTGTTTGACCAGTTACTGTAACGGTTGTCATTTTAGCAAGTTGATTGCAGTATACAAAATGCAAGGTTAACAAAGGGGTCAGTGTTTGCCATCAAGCTTTCTGCTAATATCAGTCTCCAAGATGTGCAGACAAGCTTATTTTGAATTTGAGCAGCTAACAGAAAATAAACCGTTTGCCACAGCACACAGAAAAATAAAATTGTCACATGCTTATTTTATGATCAAATTAGGTACCCTGTATGCAAGATATATACAATATTTTTACCATTTCACCATATTTTCTTGAGTTCTGTGTTTGATGATCTATAAAGAAACAAGGCAGGGAACCAAATTTTACGTTTTCCTTTTCTTTACATTTTAGTTGAATTTGGTGCACTTTGTTTGTTTGTTTTTATCTGCAGATTTAACTTTTGCTGTCGTCTTACTAGTATAAACATCAAAACACAATCCACTCCAGAATGTGCATGTTTTGTAAAGAATGTAAAAACACAGTTTTGTGTTGTCTTTTGCGAGTCCTTGAAAGTTGGTAAGACCCTCATTTCCTTCAGAACAATCTAAGCTCTTTGCAGAACGATTTCAACAATTGGCTCAAGACACTCGTCAGGGATGCAGGCCAAACCACATCATGACTTAGAACAAGAGGTTAATTGATGCCAATGTCTCAGGCGTCTTCAGCATAGGTATACAAAATAGATAATGTGTCACAATAGATGCATGTAGGTCCGCACACAGACAATCCCAAATAATCCACAGAAAAATTATGTATACGAAAAGAGTGCACGTTTATTGATTTAAAAAAAAAAGGTATGAATATCAAAAAGGTCATGGTATCATGCTGTCACTGCAGCCCTCATAGATGCTAAAGGTAGTACAGGTATATCACACCAAAACAATGTAGTACACTGAGATGACAAATTTTCCAGCAAGAGAGAGAAAAAAATGTTCGGGAAAATATCAATTTGCCGTACTACCTATAATTGCCAGACAGGGGCGATATCAACCAGAAGACTACCCTGAAAAGGAGTTGAAAGCATTGAATGCGTTTCGCACCTTCCTTGGTGCTTTCTTAACATGGGCTTACAAAGACAATCCCGGAAAATATATATTCAGAATGAGGCTTCTTAAATTCATAAGAGACCACACCTTTGCATGATTGCAACTTGCACATTGTGCACCCTTAGAATGCCAGAATGATACGGCAGGAGAAACTCCTAATGTCCTCCCACAAAAAAAAAAAAAAGGTAGGGGAAGTGAAAGATCACCTAAACTATATTCTCTATGGGATGTAAAACTTGCCGTGATAACCAAAATAAATTCCGAAATTTAATTCGAAGGGCATGGGAGATGTCCCTTGGGTGTGGGTACAACAAACTCTCACTATATTATCCATGATAATGTGATTTAACAAGAACAATATATAACAATACAGATACTCAGATTTAAAGGCAGCTTCTATATGTTATGACATAGCTGGTAAGAGCAGTGGTTATCACATCCCAATCAGACCACCTTGACAGTAAGTGTCTCTGGGCAAGACACTGTATGATATACATCCACCTAACTCAAATCCTCCGATTGTAAGCTTGCTTGAGCAGGCCCCACTTTACAATTACTATAGAAAGCAGGTGCTATGTAATAGCTAATAATAACTCTCAACATTAATATGGCCGCCATATGGAGTGATAGACATCAATACATGAAAGTTGCCAAGAACACTGTACATCAAGCATATCAAACTCGCGCTTGACATGCTAACTAAAGCAGAGCAGACACCTGCGCTCCCCACATTGCAGTTGCCTACTCTGCTCATTTACCCAGCCGTGGAAGAGGTCTCTGGCAGCAGCGAGGGAGCTCAGCGTACTTGCTCCCTCGCGCAGTCTAACGTGAAGCCGGGTGCCGGAATATGACGTCATATTCCGACACCCGGCATCACTAAACTGCGCGAGCGGGAGCAGTGAGGAGCAAGAAGACTGAGCTCCCAAGAGAAGATCAGGGAGAGGTCCCACACCAGCTCCCAAAGGTAGGGAGCAATGAATACAATGATGTGAGTGTGTGCAAGAATGCTGAAGTGTTTGTGTGACTGTGACCGTCACTGGGTGTCTGAGTCAGTCAGTGTCTGTGTCAGTGTCTGTGTCTGTCAGTGTTGCGATGGCTGCGGCTGGATAGTGGAGAACCTGGCGGGGCACGCAACGCCACATTCTGACGTAACGTTAATGTGCTCCACCTTCACAGGTTTTCAAGGAGTAGCAGGAGGATCCATTTGGCACAGGATGCGGACAGCGCCATTTGGGGTATACCAAAGGCTGGACTCTGGAGTCGCATACTGGCTGCGGCAATGTAAGTGGAGTCTGTCTGTTGGCTAATATTGTGTTTTTTTTGTTTTTTTTTAAACGAGGGCTGGGATTTAATATAGAGGGGGTGCTGGGATTTAGTACAGGTGGGGGGACTGTGAATTAGTACTGGGGGATGCAGTTTTCTTTTTACACTGTACTTTTTTGTGGCCCACATAAACTTAAACCTTGTTTATGTGGCCCGTGCTAGCCTTTGAGTTTGACATGCTTGCTGTACATGTCTGCATGTTTTATATATTCGGATTGGCAGTCACCTGATTCACAGCTTTCCCAAAACACACAGCTGGACAATTACAGATGACTAAGAAGTGGAAATGTTGACTAAAGTATATTAGCAAAGCCTTCTTTACACCTTCTCAACATTACTACCAAGAAATAACATCCTTTCCTTATTAACCCAATACAATATGAGTGGTCCCTAAGACCAGGTTGTAACGGATCCCCTATTATCCGACTGAGTATAAAGGCTCAAGTTCTCCCAAATCCCAAGTAAAGCAGTGATTAAAGCTCTGAGCGACCCAAACATCAGCCTAGACTGGATAAAGGGTACAACAGTGTGAAGAAACTACTACTTGTATGCAGTGATTTTGTTTTTTTCCTTCGTTCAGTAGATAAAACTACAGAACACCGACCACCCCCTGGCTCATTAACTTCAAAGAAGGCCGTAAATTAGGGGCTCTATCTGTGTGGCCGCCGTTCGTATAGCCGCCGTTTGTATAGCCGAATGCCACATGCGGGGGAAAATGGTGGCCATCTTGGTCACATGAAAGGAGACAGCGGGACTTGGTCATCGAGTGTCTGGAACTAAAATCTGACACTACTTCCTGAACGCTGGTTAACTTTGCGAACGTCTGCTTCTTTTCACCGACCAGCCAGGAGAGCACTCTTCAGTAGGTTTGTTCCCATGAACTATGTGTATATTTAACATCCTCATTGCTGATTTAAAGGGAAACTCTCACTTTCCAAGATTATGTTTACATATCCCCATATTTAACTAATATGTATTTGTGACCTGAAAGAGGGGGAAAAAAAATACTTAAATCACTGTTTAGTGATTACACCTGTGTTTTAACTATGACACTATACGAATGGTGTCTCAGGGGTGAATTCTATTATGTAGCTGGCGCATGCATAAAAATACAAATATGAAGATTTGAGAGCAGGCATAGGATTTACAGAGTAAAATACCAGCATTATCAAAGTTCTGAGTTTTAGCAGGCAGAATCCACCCCGTTTATGCAGTGGAGGAAGATCTGATGGTCTTCTCACTGGCAATAAGACCGTTTTTATGCCTCTTATATGAGGTTTTCTGAATAATAAATAAACCCTTAAAAATGAAAACGCTAGTTTAATGTCAGACAACATTAATTCCTTTTTCAGCAGTAGACCCACTCCTCTAAAGTATTACAAACTTTTTCCATTACAAATGTGTTAAAAATAAAATTAAAAAAGCTTGCAGACATGATCATATCTGCATTTCATAATACAAAATCTCATCCTCCATTATTTTGGCAATTAGTCTTCCTTTTAAGTAGCCCAGATTTGTTCTTTTTTGTTCCTGATTTACTGCTGAAGTTGTAAAAATAGTATCTGTATCAATCATGCATTTCAAACTTAAAGGCTAACACAAATAAAAAAAATTAAGTTTATGTGGGCCGCAAAAAAACAAACTTCAGTTTTCACAGAAACACAGGTTTATTTAGAAAATTACAATATAAAAAAAGTTGCTTAACTGACACTGGATGTCCTCACACTTGCACGGCTTCATTGTAAACAAAAGAGCAAATTTATTTTAACCTCTTAAAGACGGCGGGCTTTCTATGTAGTCCTTGGGGACCCGGCTCTAAACGCAGGCGGGCGGCATAGAACGCCCAGGCTGTCCTATGTACGTACCCGGCGATCCCATGCCGGCAATCACGGTGTGGGGACTCACCTGGCAACCCAGGGAGTCCCCCTCCCTCCTTTCCACCCCCCTTCTTGCGAGGACCTCATGATCACATGGATGGCATAGCCGTCCATTGCAATGCCAGCAGGGGGAGTGCCTGTAATGACAGGTACTCACCCTGCTGCCTGTAAATAGTAAAATAAAAGTTAAAGTTACAATTTAAAATATATATTTATACATATATAAATATCAAAATACACGGAGAATGATATTTATTAAATATATATTATATATATTTATATATAATATGTAAATACATTAAAAAATTAAAAAATAAAATAAATAAAACGTGTGTGTGTAAATTCGTTCTAACTGTATTTTAAAATTAATATATATAGATATCCGAATACATGTCAATATATATCTATATACATAAGTATATATATATATATATATATATATATATATATATTTATCTCTATCTCACTATATATAAAGCTATATATAGATAAAAAATATATATATATATATGTAATAATTCTACATATATTTATGTAATAATTTTACATAATTAAGTCATTTTATTAATTACAATTTGCGGGACCTGCCTGACAACCCAGGCCAAAAGTCCAGGGAATTTAATTTGCTAGCACTATATTTGACCCTGTAACTTTCCAAGACACCATAAAACCTGTACATGGGGGGTACTGTTTTACTCAGAAGACTTCACTGAACACAAATATTAGTGTTTCAAAACAGTAAAATGTATTACAACGATGATATCGTCAGTGAAAGTGGCATTTTTTGCATTTTGGCCCTTAGACGGATGATATATTTGTTGTGATACGTTTTACTGTTTTGAAACACTAATATTTATGTTCAGCGAGGTCTCCCGAGTAGAACAGTACCCCTCATGTACAGGTTTTATGGTGTTTTCAAAAGTCACAGAGTCAAATATAAGGCTTGCGTTTCAGTGTTTTCACGTTGAAATTCGCCAGGTTGGTTATGTTGCCTTTGAGACCATATGGTAGTCCAGGAATGAAAATTACCCCCATGATGGCATACCATTTGCAATAGTAGACAACCCAAGGTATTGCAAATGGGGTATGACC
Organism: Pelobates cultripes; assembly: GCA_933207985.1. Taxonomy (NCBI): domain Eukaryota; kingdom Metazoa; phylum Chordata; class Amphibia; order Anura; family Pelobatidae; genus Pelobates; species Pelobates cultripes. Next base: position 92,466,388 of record OW240916.1, on the reverse strand, counting down.
AGTCTTTTTTAGTAGCCACTTAGTCACAAACACTTGCCAAAATTGGCGTTCAAATTAGTTTTTGGCATTTCTCACATACAAACAAATATTAACACTAATTTTGGTTAGTGTTTGTGACTAAATGGCTACTAAAAAAAGACTGGACATACCCCATTTGCAATACCTTGGGTTGTCTACTTTTGCAAACGGTATGCCATCATGGAGGTAATTGTGAGTCCTGGGCTACCATAAGCTCTCAAAGGCAATGTAACCAATCTGGCGAATTTCAATGTGAAAAAAAATGAAAAATGTAACATGCTATATTTGACCCTGTAACTTCCCAAAACACCATAAAACCTGTACATAGGGGGTACTGTTTTACACGTGAGACATCGCTGAATATAAACATGTGCATTTTATTGCAGTAAAAGTAAACAGTATTATGACATTCACAGTTAAAATGTCAAATAGAACTAAACAAAAAATTTTAATTCTTATTTTCTCCCATTTTTTAATTTTTTTTTCATGTTAAATTATGTTTCATACCTAAATATTTGATGTTATATGAAAACCCTGTTTCTCATGAATAAGATTAGATATAATAAGTGTGGGTGCACATAATATGAAAGAGGCAGATTACGCCTGAACAGCCATATTCCAGGTTTTGTTTATATTTTCTTTTGATCACAACGTGTACATTTGGCTCAGTCCTTAAGGGGTTAAGGAGATGTGCATTTGCATATAACCAAGGTTTCAGTCCAACTACCTTGACATATTAAGAAAAGTTTGGTAATGGGACTGAAATGGTGAAGGTTTGCTGTTGCACAGCTGTAAAAAACAAATTACGTTATCTTGTTGTTTTTGATATCCTATGAGGGTGTTCTGCACTTTGGCTGAGATCATCAAACTTGATGATCTCAGAAATCCAATGCTTTTCCCAAAGATAGCATTGAGGGGCTATTGTGCATGTGTGGGAAAATGCTGCGCAGCCAATCAGCCCCATCCATGGCGAGCGTTCAGCCCCTCCATGCAGACTCAAACTAATACACTGCCCCCTCCCCCCACCCCAATTTAATACATTGCCCCCCTCTCCCAATTTAATACACTGCCCTTCCCCCAATTTAACACATTACACAGGAAGGTTCCCCAAACCCCTCTTCTCCTACCTTAAGATGAGCTGTCCTGTTCCAGCTCTGCTCAAGCAGGCCAGACGCTCCTCTGGCACTGCGAGTAAGAGGGAAGGGGAAGCGGCTGGCGCTGCTCTGCAGCCGCCATGTGGACTAATGCTTAGCGTTATCGTGGCCACCGGAGCACGCAATCTCCCTTTCCTGTCTTGCGGCTGGTCACAGCCACAGAACAAAGTGGCCCACCTTTTCTCCAGCACCAAGTCTCCCTTGGCACTGACAACCTAAAGCACATGCACATTGTTTTTCTATTAGAAGCATTTGAATACACAATGCACCAACAAGGAAGTAAATGCAAAATGTTAGTCAATACACTAAATTAACAGAAGTTGTGCATAACAGAATGACAGTGTATCCAATGTGGTAAATAGAAATCAGACAATTAAAAGAGTCAAGTTACAGCATGTGTGGTCAAACCTACAGTACAAAAATGAGAAATCCCTTTCAAGAGCTAAACCAAACTCTATATAATTTGGACAGTACAATCTCCGGATTGGAATGTATACTGGCTTAGTAGTACAGTATAGAATTACATTTGGTATATATAAAACAAAATAAAACTCAATATTCAATGGTGAAGTTTGTCCAATGAACAGGAAATGATCAGTAAGTAAAATGTATTCACATTAGTAGAGCTTCTCATAGCTCATATCTGATGATGGAATGGAGCGGTACAATCCCTACTATGGGATATGTTGTTGTTTGGTGTTCTCAATAGTATAATGGGATAGCTTCTAGCATAAAATGAAACAAAAGGAGCATAACAACACTGTGGTGAAGTACATCCAATATATAAGCGGTAATGAAAGTCTATAGCAATGCACTCACATTTGATTTCTTGATGTTCATGGTAGTAGTGCATATATAAAATACTAAAAAGGAAAACAAAAAACCTTATAATGCATCCAGTGGACAAGTCTTACAAATAGAGCACATAAACTACTTACAATGCTCAAATCGGCTAGTGTAGGCTGTTTAATGCCTAACAAAAATGGTCAACAAGGCAGGGGTACCAGACAAAATAGTAGTATGATCCACATTTATTTAGTAGAAAATATAAAACCTTTATTTATTTTTTAAATAAACATGGATAGTTTATTATTATTATTGAAGAAAAAGATGTAGATTTAATTGGCTATAACTATGGTAAGATTCAGTAAAGAAGCTAAATATCTATTATTGTTGTCGTACTGAGAAGCTGGCAAACAAAAATAAATGAAAATTAAGGAAATCCACCGCACATTAGATATGTGCATTTATTTTTGGAAAGGAAATTTCACGCTAAAATAAATACAGAACCGCCCTGTAACGAACAACGGAATAAATGGATCACTGAACGAATTTGCTTTATTCGTTAATAGCAGGCGTGATACACTGCACTGCACTGTGAGCGTTTTCTGACCAATCATGCAGCCACAATCAGACCAATCATGCAGCGCTATTTGACATTGTTTTATCAGACTATCACTGTCAAGTTAATGCAAAATGTATATTTTTATTTTATTACTTTAATTTTGATTAAAAATTTCATTAATTCTGTTTTACAAACAAATTTCCTTAATTTATAAGATTAATAGTTGCCTAAAATACGCTCATACGTTTATTTTTTTTAACTATATTTTAGACAAACTAATTATATATGTACAAATTTTAGGAAATAAAAGTAAATTTTAAGCACAAGTGACCGAGCCACCACAAAAATTATTTCTGTGCACAACTCTACTATACATTTATACATTTGCCCTGGTGTCTATTGTTTCAATAGTATTTTGTTACAATGTTTATGATCAACACTAGCATAACTCAAGCCATGATTAAAAACATTAAACAATTTAGAGTCTTTTTTTTTCTTTTTTTTTGGGGGGGGGAGAAAATTATTATTGTTCCTGTAACATTTTGTAATTGTCTCATCTATTATTAAACATCCCCCTTTTATAGAATTGTAAAGTGCTGCAGAAAAGGTTGGCGCTATATAATTACCAATACTAATGAAATTACTAAGGAAACTCAATTTCAATGCCTGGTCAATAAAATTGAAAGAAAATGTGCTGTTAAACAAAATCTAAAACTCTCCACGCCACATTTTATACGTTATACATATGATAATCACACAAACTATATATAGATAAACCTGTTTTTTATTTATACGCGAGTCAATAATCCATCTAGAAGCATGTTAAATGTGGCATATTGGCTAGTATTAGCATTTTGTTGTGATGGGTCCAGGCTATAAATATGGCTATTAAACATAAAAGCCGACACCCTCCTGGCCACTAATACAACATATGTACTAATACTTACTTGATTTCCACAGGGTGTAGAATGCAGCAATATATATTTGAGCTGGGGAACCTAAATGGTGGTTTTTAAAAATGATTTTAGAAATGTGCTACAGGTCAAATAACCATACAGCGGATGATCAAATATGTTCTAGTCCAACACGCCCATACAAGACGTTTCAGTATTGGCAAACCATTCCTGACTGCCTCATATTCACAGAGTCTGCCATTTGTCTAGAAACTCCTCCTGACCGTTATTATTTTAAAACTAACCTCACTTGAAAATTGGTGGATTGTTTCCAGAGACGGGGAAATGTGTTATGGCTTTATTGCATGTGCACCAATATTATACGGAAAAATAACAGATATATTTAGGAGAGTGTGGAGAAAATTATTCTAGACAGGAGACCCTTTTCAAGAATATAGCAGCCAAAAGAAATTAAAAAAACAAACGCAAACTGTGAAGCCGATATAAATAAAGTAGAGTCAAATATTTCTTAAGCAATCCAGGGCATGTGTCTGTGACCCTATGGATACTACTGAACCACCTTGTTATTTATTGCTCGAATAAAAAGTAAGAGTCAAGTCTTGAAAGAGCAACATTGGTGAAACCTTGTAAATTTGCAAGGATGGCATTTTGGCAAGACACGCAATGTCAGGATAGATTTTTTTTTTTTTTTGAAAGACGCGCAATGTTGTGGAATACTACGACAGAGAGGTATCACCACAGATAATTTATCACTAATATATCACTGACAAAGTTGTGCTTTTATTTCAATACCATTTGCTACTAATATGATTATGTAATGTTTTAATTACTTTGATCAATTTTACAACTGGCACTATGAACATTTTTTTGAGGGGGGGAGGGAGGGGGTGTGGGAAGAACAACACAAATGTAATAGAAGATAAAGATTACAGCATAAGTGCGTTAGCTTATTTTTAACAAGATGCTTTCACAACTCGACTGAAATGGCCATCTTCCCAATGCCAGTGCAAATATAATGAGTGATTTGCAATGTAGTGCCTTGCAGTACAGGCATCTCCAGCTTCCTAATCCGCTCTTTGTTGGGGGGGGATGCCAAGCAGCAGTATGCTCCCTGCTGGAGATAAAGTGCCAAGGCAGGCATCAAAATGGAAACAATGAGGATACAAAAAAATAAATTTAAAAAAAATAACACTTACTCAAAGGAAAATCCAAATGACCAATAGAAATGTTTAAAGCAAAAGTGCTGCCACACCTGTCACATTTAATTACACGTGATCTAGTAAGTGTTGCAACCCTGACTGAATAAAAAGGCCACAGAGTACCTGTCCCCCTGCAAACATACACACATATACATATACATATATATATACATATATATATATATATATATATACATATATATATATATATATATATATATATATATATATATATATATATATATATATATATATATATATATATATATATATATATATATATATATATAGAACGGGGGGGGGTTTCAATGTTCAACATGCAGCAGAAAGTGAACGATTAGGAAAATAAAAAATGGAGGCAGTAGGTGGACAATCAAATTATTTTTTTTAAACTCTTGTTAAAATTTTGGATCTTAATAAAAATTTACAGCTGAGGATAAAAAAAACTTTCCATTCTGAGCATTATTTAACACAGAAAATGTCCTCTCCCAAAACAAGGCCTCTATCAGAAAGCAATTATAAAACAGCAACATTTATTGAATTACGCTGTAAAACTTGTAGATCTCCATGATACAAATAGGTTTGCTAGTCATTTGAAGCAGCGTATTTTAACAATTATTAAGTAATGCTTTAATAATTACTTTTACAAATATTTACAAAATTATACACATCTCTCTCTCAATATATACACACAAACACATATCTCTGTGTGTGTATATAAAGATATCTTTTTATACATACACATATTTATATCTCTCTCCACACATATTTACCGTACTGAAATTCAGAATACTGTGAATTTGTTAAACATGTTGGCATAAAAACGGTTACAAATGCATGTTAAAAAACAAAAAAAATATGCAAGAAAAAAAACAATAATTGCTATGGTGTCCAGAAGCAATAATAATTACAATACTTATGAATGAGTTGCTACGGGAAGATTTTGATAGTGTCTTCAAAACGCAATGTGAGTAAATCTCTAAACAATCAATGACATACTATTAATCCTAAAAAGGGTTATTCAGAACAATGGTCTTTGAGCCATGTCAAGACATGGCTACCACGGTACTTCCTGAATATATAACATTGTAAGTGTATTTTAGCACAATGACATATATATTGTTTTTGATATGCATAAGGAATAAAAATGGTTTGATATCTGTTTTTTTTTTTTGTTTTTTTTTTAAAAAGGCAGCCAATTGCTTTCTAAAGTCCATCTCTGTATAGCAAAGTGTTAATAATATACTCTAAGAGTTAAATAAATATAGAGAGGAAACCCCCTTTATAAATTGGAGCTGTATTGCCTTTCGGGATTATGGTTTCATTTGTTGGTCATATATATATATATATATATTTAAAAATACATTTATCTTCAACAACCATAAATCGATTATAAAATGATTATTTACATTTTTTTTTACATATCGAGCACTAAATATTTTATGATTTCATGCATGGAGTGATTAATTTCTGAATATATGTTTATATATTTCCATAGTATTGCACAACAGAACCAGGGTTTCTACAAATGATCTAGGGAGAGCTACATTGAATAGAAAACTGGTATAACTATATGGGAAAGAAATGCTTAAATTTTAGGAAGAGAAATGATTACTGTACGCCATTTTTAATCACAATACTGCTAGAAGAATGCAATTGCGTTCAACAGATTTCAACAAATTCAATGCAGTAATAATGTAATTTACTTTACATTAAAAAAAAAAAAAAAAATTAAATGGAGAGTTTAAAAAATGTAAAATGGAAATAAAATTATACCTAACTCATTGTATAAGCTGTTGACATGTTCATTTTTTTTTTTTATATTTGTAAATGGTGAAGGCAGAAAAAGAAAATTTAACACGCTACAAAGTTTACATAATTATATATATACATACATATACACACAAACACATTTATATATAGATATATATTTGCTTTGACAAAGCATTAAGTTAGCACTGAATGCATACATTCTTTTGTGTGAGATATGTAAATATATATTCAAAAATATATATACACACACACTAGCATGTATACGTACAGTGCTAAGTAAACGCTTTGTCAAAGCAATTTATTGGGGGATGTCACTGATAAAATTTAAACAAGGGAACACACACTAAAAAGTGAACAAAGAGAAAAACGTGAAATTTTAGCACACAATTACTGAGTTCACCATCCTGTGTACTGTTGAACCACTGCAAATACAAGTACCCAGCTAACAAATAATCTAGGTGATGATATTTCATTGATTACCATCTTATTAAAGCCAGTCAACTATATCAGATGCAATGCGAATCAATACTTGTCAGCGAAGTCTCTTCATTATGGCAGCTTTATAAAGACGGTGGCTAATACTCCACTTTTAATCAAAATTATTCCTAGGTATGGGTCACTGGATAATCAAGTCGATTGCATGTCAGGCTGCGAATGGAAATGCCTCCACAATCCAGTAGAGGTCACTCTTTCTCTTAGTAATGTTGTTTAAAAGGCACAGCATCAAAAGAGCCTCCATTAATTTGACAACGTGATAAGTGACAAGGCCGCAAGTTTTCAAGAGAAATGAAAAGATTTGAAAGAATTTTGAGAAGTGATATGTGAAGACACTCTTACCAATTTAGTGGACACTCAATTATGTAACATTACAGTTCAATAACAACAATTTGTATTGACTGGTTATTAAACTATCTGGAAAAATTAACAATCTGGCATGAGCTAGCTGTAAGATTAACTTCTGAATCAATACAATACAATACACTGGGGCGGGCAATCTTTTACAGTGACTACTGAAAAATGAATTACAAATATTTTTAATCCAATATATAAAATACTAAAGTGTTACCAAAATGAAAAATACCAAATTAATTTAACTTTAAATTATATTATAGTGACGGTAATCATTTTAAAGTAATTAGGGCTTGTTTTAGTCCACAGGAAATATGGGGTTTGTTGTCTGGCTGCAAATTTTGGAAGAGAATACCGGTTATAAACTGTTTTATATTCCAACACAAGATATGGGTGAACTCGTGATCAAAGTTTAGCTTTATATTTCTCGGACAATGTTATAACAACAAAAGAAAAAAATATCAGGGGAGAGTATGCCAACAAATGTGCAAAAGGCACACATTTATAAGACTGTATGTCAGGCTACTACGTGTTAACCTCTGTTAGTTCCACCGGAATACACCAATAGACCAGAGAAGTTAATGTACATTTCACCCATTTTTTTTTTTTTTTTATGTATTACTTTATTAATAGAAAGGGTTCTCAAATTGAATTTGCAGTGGTGTGACAAGCAGTCCAGAACATCTGAAAACACAAGAAATCGAAAAGAAAAGGAGACAGGGAGAATGGAGAGCACCTCTAAATGGATTCATATTAGTCAGAATTGACATTCATAGTTTCTCTGTCAACAGGTAACTCTTTCTTGTTTTTTTTTTAAACTTCGAGTGATGCACATAAATGGTGGGATGAGATTTCTCCCGTATCCTTTAGCCTAGAACGAAACTGTTGAGCTTTTGATTATCTTTCCGCTCAGGGCACTTGACTACATTTTTTCCTGGTTGCAACTTCATGGAAGAGTAAATAGTCTGGGAGTTAAGAGAAAGAAAAAAAAAGAAAAAAAATGGTGTATCTACTTACAGTTAGGTGGTACTGTCTCCAGATTTCTGGGCAAGCCTGGAATATAAAGAAAGAATATATTGATCAGTTGGGAGTATGAAGTAAGACGCTTTACAGCCTGTTGGTTTTGGCATAACATAGCATCCTCTGGTGTCGGTCACCAGGAAAGGAGAAGCTTAACTGAAAGGGTCTGGATTTCAGCTTCAAAAAACCTGGCTGCACCGTTTAATTGAATTTTACACTGCTTTAACACACACCATGCCATTGTCAGTAATCCAGAAAAGCATCCACCTCCACTCCCCTTTAAAAGTATTACAACTTTGGAACTCTTTACTTCCCTGCTACAGCACTCTGGGTTCAACATTTACTCTAGAGAGCACGCTCATTTAATATTCATGTACATTAATATCAAATGAAAAGGACATGCACATAAGAACACACATACACATAGATATTATATATGCTCTGCACTTTAAATGGACTATTGTGCATAGCATGATTTAATCTTTTATTATTTTTTTAAATTTTTTTTAATGTGCACGTAATTTAATCTACGCATTGTTGCAGTCAAACATACAGATATGCAGTGAAAATGATTTTACCCGGAATCTAGTTTCAACATTGATGGAACTGATTAATTATGTATTTATTTATAAATATATTTCACCAGGAAAAATATATTGAGATTTCTCCCGTTTTCAGGTTAATGCAAGGAAGGTCGATGTGTACCACTTCATCACCCAGCATCCTCTTTGGTCTGTCCTGAAAGCAAAGCATTGTTGTACAGTTCGTAGAGCATGCTGGGCAAGACAGAGGAACATCCATATCCTCTTTGTGGACTGCCTGGAAAAGGATAAAAGTAGGATTTTGTATTTTATTATGGTTACAATTGAAATGTACACATACTGGTCATTTGGTTAATGATCTAGAGATGCAATACTTTTAACTGTAAAGTCTTGTATGTCAGAGTCACTAATAATGTATATAATTTTCTACGACTATTAAAAACAACGTCATATCAGCCACATGAAATGCTGTGAAAACTGGTTTTAGATGCAGAAATAAAAACATATGATTTAATTTCTTTGCTACTGTGCATATTATTTTCAGACTAAAAATAATAATCTAAAAACACACTCCACAACTTAACTCAAACTGAATAAGGACGGTATTCATGGAACCTAGAAGAGTAATATATAACACCATGTCGACCCCAGGGGAGTCAGCTGTCCAGCCTATTGTGAAAGTTTTCGCTAAAGAGGAAGTTCACGTTCCGCATTAGCAATATCCATTCAGTCCATGTTTGGGTTGGATTCATTGTCTGACCGTACTTATTAATATTAGCATTTATATAGCACCAACATATACAGCAGCACTTTACTTTTCTATATTTTGGATATAAGTCAACTAGTATTGACAAAGTATTGATGACCGAGACAAGTGGTGACAAGGTTCCTGTTTAACAAGCACATAATCGAAGATCAGCGTATGATCTTAGCAATGCCAACTTTGTTCATGTTTGTCTGGAATTAAATTACAAATATAAAAGGGAAACTTACGTTTTAGTGTTAACGCTAATGAGGGAATGGAACACCGGCACCTGGGGGCCTCAGACTTAGAGTCACACTATTGTAAAATCATGTAGATTTATAATGCATGGAGTGGCCCTTTTAATATGTCAAGGCCAAATATAGCAATTGAAACAAAATAGCGTTTAAAATAAATAGACAAAAACCATACAGAAATTTCCACGTCTTCACTTGCGAGTTATGAGCAAAAAGTTTAAATTGGCTGGACTACTATATGTTTCCCTTCCTTATATAATTAAATGGATTATAGAGAATCAGAAAGAAAAAAAAAAAACGGGGGAAAAGAAATTGAATCTACTTGCTTTATGTTTTATTTACAGCTATTAATTCATATTAAAGTACAACAACAGGGAGACAGACATACAGAAGCATTTATTTATTCACTGAAGCATAGTGCTGCCATCTGCTACGAGGAACAGAAAATATTATTTGGTACATACTTTAGGGGGGACGATGAAAAAACGAAGACATTTGAAAATACAAACAACATGCGCATCTTGGCTAGTACTAATTTGAAAAAATGCTATACTCAATAAAAAAAAGACATATATCCAATACAAAATGAACAGTAAAAAAATACATGTATATATCTACTAAAGAAAACAAAAAAAACAAATAAATGTATAGCATATCTTGAGTATGCCCATAAATTAAGGGGGGGTGCATTTGAATATTATGATTACAGTGGGGTTTAGTCAATAAAAAGGACTTAAGCTATTTAGACACCTAGTTTTATCATATCTGGAATAGGATGCAGAGCTAGAGAACTTTCCCAATTTGTAGTAAAATCTGCAATGCCTTTGCCAATTTTCAGTATTACAGAATAACCCAATTGTTAATGCAAAGCACAATCTGTTTTCATTTTTCCCCCCAGCACCTTACACAGGTGTTCACCAAGGTACACTGTATTTAGGAACAGATCAGGTTAAGGGTTTGACAAATTCTTCAATCCGGTTGGAAATTTGATTAGACCATAAATATATCAATGTGTTATTTGTACATCATATTAAGCTCAAATGATGTACAACGTAAGAGTAACCTATCTCTCTCCACAAATTAATGCAGCTCTGACACTATATTCTTAATAGAATGCCGATTGTTTCCCCTCTTGCATAAAAATTAAATGGAAATGTATGCTTAGAAAGAAGAATGCTCAAACATACAAGAAATGTGCTATTACAATGCTGCTGTAAGTCAGTGACAAACATTGGGTAGGATTAAATTTAATTACAAAGATGGAATGAACACAAATTACAAAGTAAGGCCTGTGGAATAAGTCACTGGTTAGTGTACAGCATCAATAATGCCTGTTAAAACATAGCATCCGTTCGCATCCCGACGGGCCTTTTACCCTTCTTATGTCAATAAAAAGCAACATGTAAATCCCAGAACATATTTGCTAGCTATTAAAATGCTAAATAACCTGATCACGTTATTACTACAAATACACCTCATGTCACCAGCAATGCCTATTGCTCTTTTAACCATAAACGTAACCATAACAGTCCCCAGAGAACACATTCCTTGAAGCACTTTGCAATCTTTGTAGCTTTAGTAGGGAGCAGTTACTAGATTACATGGTTACGTTGGGGAATTAAATGGTTAAAAGCCCCAAACGAAACCCGTATAAGTTGCTTATTTTCATCACTCTCAGTGGTATAGCTAAGGGGAATAATGTTATTTCTTCTTTAGTTCTGGTTAGGCTACGATTACCTAAAACGTTACAGAATAACATGGTTGAAAATTCACAATTATGGACTTGTTGTATGCTGGCAATATGCCATCCAGTTGCCTGCTTTCTATATGTGAAGCAACCAATTGTAGGGGGAGGGAAACATTTGGCTTGATACATTAATCTTCTAAACATTGCATTTGTAACGGTTTCATTGCTGTGATGCCAACATTTCCTACATTGAGCACAGAGAAACATAGCAAAATACAGAAGCTCTTCCTAAGCAAGTGTCACATATATAATTTTTAAATTTATTTTATTAGAAAAAAAAAAAAGAAAATGAGGTTTATCTTCACATTGAGTGATGATTTGACTAAACAGGCTTGGAACATTTTGGCTAGCTTGAAGATTTTGTGCCCACTTTATCCTGCCCCATACCCACCCATCTAACCAACTCTGCAGAAGGGCAATGTTTTACTCCGCTATTTCAGAGGAAGCGCCTCTAGTGGCTGTCTGAGTGACAGTCACTGGAGGCATTTAAACCTTGCGCATGTGCACTAGTCTCACTATACTTTCCTATGAGAAACCACTGAACTGACCGAGATAAACAATCTAGGAGAATTTAGCCAAGAATGCGGGACAGTCATGCGGAGACCGGTGCTGCAAGTGCAAAAAAGTAAATACAATTATGTTTTTTTACTCCCTACAGGTGGAGGCCAGGGACCAGAAGGGCACTATAGAGATAGGAATACATATTTGTAGTCCTAACACTTTACTTTCGAAAATAACCAATTCACTAAACTCTGAACAATAGTGAATATCAAATCCCAAAATTTAAGCTCACATAGCCAAGCTGTGACTATAAAACAGTTGAATATATGCCTCACTGTTTAGTGAATAATCTGAAGTCCTAGAGTTAGCAATGCTGCCATGTGTCATTCATTTTGAGAGCTAGGACTCTGTGATTCAGTGAATTTATAAACACATTCTATAAGGAGTCCTAATGGAAGCCATAGTAAAACTCCAAAGAGAGCATTGCTATACTATAATAATTTAATAAGGCCAACACCGAAAGATTTATATATTATACAACAATTCTAGGCAGTATAACATCAGGATTTGCAATAATCTTTTTAAAAAAGTGGAAAGCAAATGTTTTGAAATACATCTCCTTAAAATTATCTATATACATATATATATATAATAGTGTGTGCACATGTATGGTATATATATATATATATATATATGTATTTTTTTATTTTTTTTAAAGCCATACATGCGCACACACTATATTATGATACATCAAGGGTTATTGGCCAAGTTTCAGCTAAGTGTATATGTTTTCATGTGTGGGTTATCAGAAAGATGTACAGGTTAACATGAAAAGATTGCACTACACACTCTTCATTTTGCTCCACTATGGTATTAATGGAACACTGAAGCTAACTCCCTTCTCCCCCGTGAGGTGACCTCATCATTGTTTGCATAAGCAACACAAAAGTTACACAATGAGCTAGAGGTTTGCAGTTTGTGGAAAAAAAAAAAAAAAGTGAAATCGCGACAGATATCTATTTTAACTATTTCACCACCCAATAAAAAAAAATAAATAAAAAATAAATAAAATAATCTTGGCCACTTATTTTCATAATATAAAAATGACATACCAAGAACTGTGGGGCTTCAGAGGTTTTTTTGTTTGTTTGTTTGTTTTTACAGCCATCATGAACTATATATCAGGTGCTACTGCCAACTATTGTTAAAAACATAATTTTTTTTTTATTTAAACGCGTAAAAACAAAAACGGCTTAGTGCATCTGTTTAATTCCCACTTCCCCATTCTCAAATGTGAACATCAAAGAAAATAAAACACTCCATCTTAAACAGTCCCTGACAGCAGACCGAGGCTTGAGTGCTCAATAGGCAGGGCCCTTGCCACCAGTTCTCGTATTTCCACAACAGTGAGCAAACACAAAAACACCACTAAGCGGGCTTCCCTCCTTTTCAGCTCCTCTTGGCCAGTTGTCTGCCTTGTAGGAGAGAGAGTCCTTGTACACAACTCTTCTGGGAACACAGCACTGGAGAAAGGATTAGTCGCACTAACATGCTAGTGTTTGAAAAAAAAAAAAAAAAAATGGAGGGTGGAAAAATGTAAGGAGAAAAAAAAAAAAAAGCGACAACTACAGTATTTGATATTTGAATAACCAAAATGTATGAGCTGACAAGAGACTTAGGACGAGCATGCGTGCACCCTGGGAGAAAATGTTGCTGTGATGAGTGACAGGGCTTTCAGGAAATATGTTCACAATCACAGACAGGAAAGGCCATGACCTAGATCGTTTAAGAGCTTGTCTTGTCAAATTATCAAAAGCTCCTTCCTTTTCTGAATAAAAAGGGTGACATAAGTGAGTGTCAGGAAGCGATGGGATGACAAGCCAAGCATACAATAACAGGACGTCACATACTTGGCAAAACACCGCCACTGCTGGCGGCAAATCTTAATGAGAGCGCGGCTGGCCCAGGAGACTTGGGTCCCTGCTGGCACAGCAACTCATCTTGCAGAGAAAATCCTTCAGCTCCCAGTCAGTTATGCTCTGACACGACGCCTACAATTACTAAACACAACTTTTTAACACAATCCTCTGGTGCTTTGTCAAAGCCGCTTGCTGTTACAGAATGCCCATTACCAGCCTCTGCTGTAAAACAAAGGCTTTAATAGCACTCCAAACACTTTTCCACAGCTGGAAGGGGCAAGTGCTCATTTTAAGCTAACAGATTCAGGTTTGGGTGGCGTACCAGTAAGTCCTGAAACATTGTCAAAGGTTGAGATTGGACAAGAAGTATGTGTCTACACTTATAAATGACTCCAGATTTATTTATTAGAGACAGATAGACGTAGACAGAGAGACAGACAGAAAATCTTATTGCAATGTTGAATCAAAGTATGTTCTTTAAATGAAGTTATGAATTTTATGGCTATAATTTGTTGTGTCACTCAGTTTTACATTCATGTTTTCATTATCATAACACGTCTCCTCCTGCAGTGTTGTACGTGCGCATGCATTAGGGGTTAGGTATTGTACATGTCCGGATCTGTTCCAGGCATAGGATGTAAATAGATAAATAAATAATGTATTCCGATTCATATGGTAAATAAAAAAAAAAAAAAAAAAAAAAAAAAAAAAAAGGATTCCACAACTAATATCTAATTTTTATTTAGCTATTTGGTAATGCTAAAATCTCGAAAAAGGTAGTGTAATGAGTCTACAGATTATGTGCCCATTGAACCAACATGACAAAGTAGCAAACAAATTCACTAAGCATGTATGATTATTTATAGATATCTAGTCTGACATTCCCAGATCATGCCTTTTTCAACGTAAGAGCTGAAAGGTACGTTAATAATTGACAAACAGGTCAACGTTAATTACACAGATTGATTTTATTTCTGAACCTTTAAACCGATACATCTTCCTTTACTGAGAAGAGCAACAATGCAGGACCTTTCAATCAATCCTTGTTTTGTTGTCTTTATTATGGCTTCAACTCCAAGATTTTATGAATTATTGTTTCTCCCTACCCCCACACTCCTGACGTGTAGAAGCATCCCTCGTACAGTTCCTGCTCTAATTACAAATTGAGCATTATTTGCTTTCTCATGGTTGCCCTGCGCATGACAGCTGCTACTTTGAGGCTGCATGGGGCCTTGATTTATAAACATAAAAAGCTTTGTGCACAATCCCATGGGCAACAGTGGACAAGATCAGATACTAGACGCCACAAATGAAATTCAAGTCCTTCCTCTACAGGTTCTATAAGCATGTTTTACTACAGATTCAATGCACCACATATGCCAAATCACTCCGGCTTTCAATTAAACACAAGCTGGGTGTGTGTTCACCTTAGAATATGTCCGTCTGTGCCTGTAGAGTTTACATTTATATTTCACATAGTGACTCAAATTCGTTATAAATAAAAAAATAAAAAATAAAATAAAAAATAATACTGGAAATCCCAGAAGCCTGCAGATAAATATGTAAAACCAGCACACAAATTATGGTTGTTTCCATTCTTATGGCTCTTCTTAAAGTATTTGATCCCAGAATTAATTATTCTCACCAACCACTAATAAGTTTCACAAGAAATGAACAAAACCATAATATTTGGTCAGCTGGCAGGAAAAATTGATTTCTTTATAGATCACTTGTTCCCGGATGTATGGGGAACTTTGTAAAAGAGGAACATATTTCTATAAGTGTTGACTCTATGTGGATTTTGTGGTCGTCAACCAGAAGCCATTTGTGATCTGACTGGCCAATCACATTGTTAAAAGGGAGACAGTAGTTCTGTGAGGACACTGAAGATATCCAGTAAATGGCAAAGCATGGTGCGATGCAATGTAGAGCCAGGCCTGAGATTCTGCTGGCATCACTAAACATGCTCGCTGCTTCCTCACATGGCGCTGTGTTTACTGAACAACCAATACCAGTATATGGTTATTTCTATCCTGGGTGGTGTTCAGCCTCATTACATTGCACTAACCACCATAGCCACTACAGCACGATATACTGGTTATGTTGTCAGCATTATCCCTCTGTTCAATGTCATTTGAGTGGTTTGGCACAAAATAAAAGGTCTCCCATCAGCCATGGCCTAGCCCTCACTTGGTATATTTCTTCTGCAGAAGTTGAACTTATGCATCAGTAAGATGAAGCCCATCCATGTTTTGATGGAATTCACTGGCTAAGCAAGTCAGCCAACATTATATTTATATGCCGAAGTGTAACTGGATCTTGGAGCTATGGTGCTTAGAGGGTGACCATAAGCTACGCAGGGTCAAAGAGGGATCACTGAATATGGTTTACGTTAGCTGAGGAGACACACAATAGGTATTCCCTTCATACTGGACCATTATGTGAGATCAAA